>CM060947.1:98400806-99613306 GCA_030765055.1 Mantis religiosa | reverse complement strand
AATTTGGGAAAAAAATTGGAAAAATTGGAAAAACTATTTGTGGTCTGTTTTTTGACACGTCACTTATATATTTATATTATTGAGGGACTAGTTTCGGAAGCTGTCACCTCCATTTTCAACCTCTTTCCAACTAACGTCTGTTTTCGTTTGCTTTCTTCTCTCTGGCGGTGGAACTATGAACTTCTTTGTCAAATTATCTACTGATGGAATTTCAAAGTTCATTACTCGGTCCTTATTTTTCAATATGAATATGTTCTCCCATATTGTCAGTTTATTTTTGTTTATCACTCCTTTTAGTAATGTTGGATTTGGATTAATGTCATGGTTTTCATTCCAAAAGTGAAATGCTACTGCTGACTTATTTATTTTGATGGGTTTGATCTAATCTAAAGCCATCAGCAGAATAGATAAATTTTGCACATAAAAATAAATGTGAAGAAATGAAAGTAGCCATTATCAAAAAAGGAAACAAACTGAAGAAAAGTAAAAAATGGGATTTAAATGGAAAGAAATTAGAGGTAATGAGAGATTCTGCCTCTTAATGGGGGATGGAATGATAAAAATCACTAGTAAAAGGCTGAGTGGCAAGAAGGATGGTTTACTTCTACGGCCAAACTGTGAGAGGTCAAGCCTACAACATTTCCTTGGCATTGTTCTTCTCATCCATCACATGTTAACAGATCGTTCTTGCTCGGCTTCATATTGGTCATTGTCATTTTGTTATTTCAATCATGGCTGCCTACTCAGGGGCGAAGCACCACACTGTATTCACTGCAATATGCTCTTAACAATGAAGCATTTTCTTACCCAGTATCTCCATTATTCCATGCTATGTAAACAGCTTGGTTTATCTGCCAATTTAGTTATGTTTTAGGTGATGACTCTGCCTCTGTTTCCAATATATTACTTACTTTGAACTGTTTAATGCTCAGTTAGTGTCAGGTTATTGTTTACTATGAATTGTGAGCCTTTTTTTTCTTCATGTGTGTACTTTTGGTTTAATTTTATACTCTTGTCATGTTTTGCAATCCTATACTTGCTTTGTACATTATTTTGAGTCTGACTTGAAACAATAAATATGTAGCTACAGCATGGTGCTGACGAACTACCGTTTTGTGTTATTCAAACGCTATTACTACTAACTAGCAAAAGGAAAGGCAGCAATGATGGTGTATTTAAGTATGAGAGTCATTTGATAAAAATGGTACAAAAACTTTTTTTTTAACATCTCACCTTATTTCTTGACATAGTCTCCATTGATGGCTATACACTTGGTCCAGCGATACTCCAGCTTTTTCATCCCATTGGAAAAATAGGTTCTGCCAAGGTCTGCAAATTACTCGTTGACAGTGACTATACTTCTTCATTTGATGACAATTTCTTACCACTAAGCAAAATTTTCAAGTTTGGGAACAGGAAGAAGTCACTTGGAACTAAGTCTGATGAATAAAGTGGATGAGGAACCAATTCAAAGCTCAACTCATGCACTTTTCTCATTCTGATTGCTGATGTGTGCAATGGTGCATTATCCTGGTGAAAGAGCTCTTTTCTGTATTTCAATCTCGGTCTCTTTTCAGTCAATTCATGTCGCAAACGATCCAATAATGAAGCATAATAGACTCCAGTTATGGTTCTGTCTTTTTCCAAGTAGTCTATGTGGATTATTCCTTGAGAATCTCAAAAAGACAGTGGCCATCACCTTGCCAGCTGATAAAGTGGTACTTGCCTTCTTTAGTGCACTTTCACCAGCCTTTGTCCATTGTTTTGACTGCTGTTTTGACTCCAGTGTGTAACGATGGAGCCAAGTTTCATCCACGGTCACAAATCGTGCAAAAAGTCTTGCGGATTGCAATTAAACATCGCCAGACACTCGGTAGAGGTGTTCTTCTGGATGCGCTTTTGGTGGACTGTGAGCAATCATGGCACCCATCTTGCTCATAGCCTTTTCACTGCGAATTTTTCATGCAGGATATTGTGCACTCGCTCAGTTGAGATGCCTACAGTGTCAGCAATCTCTCAATTTTTATTTGGCGCTCTTGCATAACCAGATCATGAATTTTTTCAATGCTGTCCTGTGTGGTGACCTCAATTGGGCGACTACAGCGCAATTCTGTGCTTCTATGACCACTTTTAAATTCATTGATTCAAAAGTAAATGGTCTTCTATGTTGGTGCAGAGTCCGTGTGATCTTCATCCAATTCAGTTTAGACTTGTACGGCAGTCCAGCCCATCAAATAAAATGTTTAATAACAGCACGAAACTTTGTTTTTCCATTTTCACAGCTATCACACTGACCAGTTTAGATGGCTGTCAACAATGAACTAGCAACATTGTAGCACATTCAAATGTTCTGAACAATCTTTTGAATAGTTAAGCTTACCACCCACAAAGTTGCAACAAAAGATTTCCATCCCTTCATGGAAATTTACCAGACTTATCAAATTACCCTTGTATAAATTACTGAAAATCACAATAAAATGAGTATAAAGAATTTAAGAAGCATTAGTGGAATCAAGGATGACATATGCAACAGAAATTTGAGGTTAACAGAAACAAGTAAGAAAATACAGAGAAGTTTTACTTTGCTTTACAGGATAGTACTGAGTTAGAAAAATCAGCACCAAAAGGAGTGGCAATGATAGAAATGGGAAGACCAGATGGAAAAGGGCAGTACAAGAAAGTGTTATGAAATAGTGATATAGATGGAAAGATGGAAGGGTAAAAAATGAATAATAAAATTGTGTATAAACTAATACTGATGGAAATAGCTGGTAGAATGAGATAGGAAAAAGCCTTAAACTACTCTGTGAGGGATCCCGGGTTCGATTCCCAATGGGGTGGTGATTTTTACCAACCAAGATGATCCCCAGCTTCCCCAGAGTTTGGAAGTATGAATGAGAGTGGGAATGTGTGCGTGATCTAATGATTAAAAATCTAAAAGTACCTGCAACCCAACATTAACAAGTTAACACCATCACCTATTGGCGATAAGTTCCTAAAAAGGAGAAAAGCTGCTATGACCATTGCACTTAAAGGCGGGGTATAAATGGAACAAAAAGAAAAAAGGCCTTAAACATGAGGAATGGGGGTGTATAGGGACTAGAAGAAAGAAATGAGAGATGATTTTGAAAGTAGTAAGGAGCAGAATTGAGAATATAGAAAGACAAAAAGTGTAGAGAACAACAGGAGAGAAAAAATTGTTGAAGCTATAAAGCATAATAAAAATGCATGGCACAGAAAAAGATATGGACATCTGTAAAACAGAAGAGAGAAAAGGATTTGTTTGGGCAAGGACAGGGGTGGTGTTAAGAAGAGTAGTAATCCAGCAGAAGGATGAATTATGTGTGGAGAAGGGGGAGTTTAGAACATTATCTAATAGAATGTGAGAACATAAGATAATGGAAAGGAAATAGGACAATATGAATAGGAAACTCAAAGGATGAAAACAAATAAAGGGAACATGAGATTAAAAAAAAATGAGAACATTTTTAGGGAAATCCCAGAAGTGGACAAGGAAGTAAAGAACTGAGTTAAGGAAGGAAAGGTAGGAGAGGGGGAGGGAGAATAATCAGAATAGAGATGTATTATAACTAGCTAAAAAAGTTGCTGAAGGGTAGGGTACAAAAGCAACAGGTAAACAAGAAATGAAAGACATGATATTATATTGTACAAAAGTACGGTGTTAAAACTTAGTAAGAAGAATGATGATTTGTGTAAGTACAATAAATTCATTCCTTTTTAAATACAGGTGTTCATAATTTTGATACATTTTTAAGGAAAAAGGATATTACAGATATCACAGTATTACCAGTCATGTACCACATGAGCACAATAAGTTTCAAGCATAAGTCTCAGGAATGCATTGCTGCATGAAACACCTTTGCTAGTATTGCAGGAGTGATATTAAGTATTACCTATCTGACATATTTCTTTACATGGACAATGAAATTGATCTTTGCAGAATCTAGTGACAAGCATTCAAGTTTTGATGTGGTGGTAGATTGAAGCTGGATAGTATAAAGGAAATGGTGATTTTTTAAAAGAAAGGAGAGTCTTCATACATCAGCACTTTTAATTTTTCATACATAATTCATTAGTAACAAGATGCCCGTTTAAGTGGATTAGTAAGAGATTACTGTGTGTTTGATTTCCAAGAATTTGAATTTCATACCCTCATTAGAGTTCTAGGTATGCATGTGGGTTCAGATCAACTCCACTGCCAATATAAAAATACTTATCACACATGCAGTACTCACATAACACCTGCATTCAAGAAAATGAGTTTTGTATAATTACAAAATGATGTAAAATATAGCTGAAAGAGAACTGTAATAGACTATGGATTGAAATTGTTATGATTAAAAGTGTTGTTAAGAGTGGGAGTGGTCTAAAGCACTTATGTAGGAAATATTCCAAAAGAGGAAGCCAATTACAAGAAGTCCACATGACAGGCAATTGTGAAGATAATGGTCAGTCACCAGTCAGATGAGGATGGGACTGGGATGGTCCTGAAAACGTTCCTGTTTTTAATAGTTGATGCGAGTGAAGTTCTAAGTTTTAATAAAATATGACTCAATAAGTCTAATATATACCATGCAATATTATTTATTAAAAATTACATTCAGGATATTGGTTTGAATCTCATATCTGGTTTTCTGAAAACTAAGAACTTAGTCTAATATATTACTTTGAAAGTCAAAAGATCTGGTTGCCAATATCCAGTATACCACAACTTGGTGAATTCAAGTCTAGGGTCATTCTCACACTTACCCTCATTTACCTCAGCTGACATAAAATCAGGCCTAATTGCTCCACCTAAAAAATGGCTAATACGTCACCATTCCAAGGAAGTATCCTTATAGTCAGTCACGGAGTAAGAAAAAACATTTTATAAGCGTGAACATTCCTTTTCTATAACTTACTTAGATGCTGGTTCATATCTGATTGTTTTATTCAGAATTAAGTGCTCTTTAGATATTGCAGGAGACATCTTCAGAGAAAGCTGCTACTCTTCAATCTTAAAATGAATATTTTGAATATTTTTAAAAACTTGATGTGCTATATGCAGATGACTTTCTCTACTCTTACTTCTACAAATTATTCTTGCAAAGGCTTATTATCTAATTATTTCTTGTAAATCAAGATAAACTTTAATCATAATTTACACAT
Organism: Mantis religiosa; assembly: GCA_030765055.1. NCBI lineage: Eukaryota > Metazoa > Arthropoda > Insecta > Mantodea > Mantidae > Mantis > Mantis religiosa. The sequence continues at coordinate 99,608,137 of CM060947.1, read as the reverse complement.
TTTATTGTAGTCACATGACGCAGAAGGGGAATATTTTGTTTTGTTAACGACCCTGTCAATTGCCAGAATTATATCAATGCCACTGGTGCAATTTTTTTTTTTAAATTAATATTCTCCAACATTAAGATGTTCAAGTGAGCCCAGGATCCATAGACCTTAGAGTTATCTGACATTCATCTTCAGGAAGAGAAAAACTCTGGAAGAGACCTTATCCAGATAATTCACCATGACCGAGATTCGAACTCAGGACATCTTGAACTGAGACAGAAACTTACCACCTCCGCTACAGAGATGGACACTGATGTGTGCATACCAGTAAATACAACGATGTGGGGATGTTGCTTTTGAGCACATTTAAAAACCATCAGTCTTGGCTGGAGTTGTACTTGTAACCTTGGGATCAGTAGACCAGCACCTTATCAACCGAGTCACCTAGACCATATTTATTTGTTTATTTTCAATTCAGTATAGTGTTAAATACACAAAAGAACAATGTCATATGAATATATACATATTGTATGATACAAACGAGGTACTAACTAGAATATTAATAAATTAATACACACTATTATAGACTTAGTCAATTTAAGAACACAGCTATTACAGGTTGTGTGATATAAATAGAATACTAACTTGCTTTAATAAATCCATACACACTAATAGTAATAATAATAATAATAATAATAATAATAATAATAATAATAATAATAATAATAATAATAATAATAATAATAATAAAGATGATGATGACAATAATAATAGTAATAATAATAATAACAACAACAATAATCTTTATAAAAATAAAGTTCTAACGAGTATTAATAAACTCATCCACACTATAATAGGCTTTGTCAATTAGGAAACATTTCAGCATTGATTTAAAATTATTATCTTTACAATTCTTGATAGTAACTGGTAGTATGTTATAAAATTTTATGCCCATAAAACAAGGTGTCTTCTCATAAAAGTGCAGTCTATGGGTAGGAATCGCTAAGTTGTCTTTATGTCTAGTGTTGTGATTGTGTCTATCAGAGTTGGTTTCAAGGTGTAGGTTAAATTTCCGAAGGTGCATTATTGTGTGGTATATGTATAAGCTAGGAAGGGTTAGAAGTTTCAATTTTATAAATACTGGACGACAAGATTCGTTATGTTTTAGATTCCCAAGGTGTCTGACGGCTTTTTTCTGCAATACAAAGATTTTGTTAAAATTTACCTTAGTTGTGTTACCCCACACTTCGATCCCATATGAGAGGTACGAGTATATTAAAGAATAATAGATAATTTTAGCTGTGGGCGTAGGTATATATTTTGTTAGATATTTCAGAATGAATATATTTTTACTGATGTTTCAAAAAAGGGTCACTATGCAGAGGCTTTGAAATTTCGTTCTTTTATTACAATAATGGGCATAAATTTAATTTATTTCGTAAATGCACATTTTAGCAAGATCTATATTTTTTGCGCATTAAACCATTTGTATAGCTCCCATAATTTACAAATTATATAAAATTCACTCTGAATTGACAGGACTTCATAGGTTATTCAAAGAAAACTCACATAGATACTATCATATAATTATTATAAACCTATGTGTTTTAATAAACTTGTTAAGAGTGATTGTTTAGAAGTGTGCTGACAGGTGAGCAGTTATAAACAGGTGCTTAGCAATAAGACCTACTGAGGTTTGTGACTCAAGCACAATTTCTTTCTTTTCTTTCCCCCTCTTTTTAGCAGAAAAATGCAATGTTTATTATGCATATTATAATATAATTTTCAATTTCTAAGGCTTATTTGAATTCAAAGCATTTATGCTCACATACAAAGGCTGAAACACCTTCATTTTAATTTTCAAAAAAATGGAAAATTAGCTTAATATCAAGTGTATAAACCCTTTTCTGCACTTATGGGACAGTATGGATGGATATGAGTTGTCTTGTCAGATATTCATGAGAAAATAGTTTCCTCCAATAATCCTGTATTCAATCCCATAAAATCTCTTACATTATCTTGCAGGCTAAAACTTTCTTCACCTCTGCCAACAATTTTCAATAGGATTCAAATATGCTGAGCAATGAGACAATCAGCACTGTAACATCTTGCCTTTGTGAGAACCAGTGGTGGGGCATGATCCTTTCCGAAGTTTTAGCATAATTCCGGTTTGCAAAAGCATGCATTAAACAATGTTTATGAAAATAAGTATAAAAAATACACATGCATTTTAAGACTCTCTTATTCATCTCTGGCCCCTATATCTTGTATGCTAACTGGTAATTTTTGATAGCAAAAGTGTCTACAACAGAGTAATGGAATGGAATTCTGGATTCTTCTTGCAGATTGTCCAGGGACTCTTTTCAATTGAAAATAAAAGGCACTTTTTTTTGAGTGCTTTGTAAATAAATTTTAATTCACTTCATTGCCGAAAAAGATTTCTCCTTAGTCACACTAGTGGCAGGATTCGACAAAACCAGAGCACAAAGTTTAGTAATGCTACATTTAATCTAGATGTTAAATATGTGTTCAGTTGTAATATAGGGTTTCTTGAACTTGGCTGATGCACAAATGGCTAAAAGTTCTATTTTGCATAAATTACCCAGTTGAAATACTTGCCATATGGTACGAAAAAACCTGAAGCTAATAACAGTGAAGTAATACAAATATTACAATAAAATATAGTATTTATTACAAACTTTACTTCTCTATTTAAAAGATTACAAATTTGCCTTGATATATGTTTCTAATAAAGACTGAATGGCCATGGAGGGAAAGAAGCTGTGTATCGTTGGAACTTTAAAAAATTACAAGTAATTTCAGCTTATGGATTTTAGAGAACTGGTTATGTGTCTAACCCTTCAAAATACAATCTGCAGTATGTTTTTTTTTTTTTTTTGTTTTTTTTTTTTTTGTTTTTTGTTTTTTTTTTTTTTAAATTTCAACACTTGCAGCTCACTGCCTTATAGCTCAAACTTCACCTTCATTAGATGCATAATCCTCTGAGCACTCCTTCGCAAACATTACATTTTAGCTTGAAGTAAAGAGGATAATAAATTCAAAAGGAAAAAAAAAAAACTCAAAATTACGAGGTGTAGCATGAAAACATTGTTGTACAGACTCCTATTTCACATCGCATCCTTGTCATTAATAATTGATTTAAAGTATTTCTTTAAGTCCACTTTTGCCCGCCTCAGTAGCGTGGTGGTAGCATGTCTGCCTCACGTTCAAGAGGTCCCGAGTTTGAATCTCGGTCAGGGTGAGTTACCTGGCTACCGTTTTTTCCAGGGCTTTCCCTTATCCTGAAAGACAAATGTCGGGTAACTAAGCTCTATGGACCCCGGGCTCATTTGAGCATCACTTCACCCATTCAATTCATTGTCCGATATGACTTAACGTTGGAGGATGTAAACTATAAAAATAGTCCACTTTTACTTCTAAAATACTTCACCAAAAGTTCTGAATATATCCACTGTGTTGGAACTCAAATGTGAAGTGATAAAAGCACCAAATGCAGCCTTTCTCTTTGAAGATCTCAAAAACACTGAAAATTCAGACCAGTTTCAAAGAATATCTTGCATTTCTTAATTCCATCAACTAATTGTTTTTAGTACTAAGTTTAGCTTGTGAGCATAACATGTATCAATAGAGCTGGTTCATACTTTGCAAGAATTAATTGTTGCAACCCACTGTCTGTTCCAGCCATAACAGAGTACCCATTCCAAGTTTGAGTGACTGTTTTATCAAGTTGAAACTCTCAAACTAAAAACATGTTCAGCAAGGGAAGCAGTAGAACCATTAGTACTTTCACCAATGAATCTAAAAAATTTGTTCTTGAACTACATTTTTTTTGTGACGTAACATACCACAGAGGATGACTGAGATTTGTGTGTTACATCAGTAACCTCATCTACTACTATCAGTGCAACAAAAAGAGCTTCTCTGACTTCCTCTTTTATTTTATCTAACTGAACACCTGAGACTTAATCAATTAATGTTTTCTGTATGTCATGAGAGGTATCAGTAATACTGTAGAGTTTTCTAATGACTTTTATAATCTTTCATCATAGCTAGCTTTGTAATGCACTAATTCTAAACAACTTCCTTTATTGACAGACTCAGAATTTTCTAAGCAGCCATTAAAAGAGCTCTTACTTCGCTAAAATGCATACTGTAACTTTGTGGGTTCGTGAAATAAAAAGTCCAATTGTACCACACAAAAATGTTCTTTATTTCCACCGAATTACAATAGCAACACTTGCCGATTACACAGAATTACGTAATGCACACAATTACAATTCACCAGTTCGTCTGTCACAGATCCACTGCACGCAGTTACACACACTCATCCGATGCACGTACACAGTCCGTTCACTCTTGGCCACTCCTCACCGCTGCTCGACAAGAACTGAACTTTCCTCCAGCCCGACGCGTTGCTTATATAGGACCAACTGGCCAATCTAGACGGTTCTGGATTAGATGAAATATCCTGTATGTTCGAGAACTCAGGGGAAGGGAAAGAGACGGCACAGTGGCCCGCGATCCCTCTCCTAATCATCCCTTCGGTTAGTGACAGGAGACAAATGGGTAGGCGTGGCCAGAATGCTTCACATCTGACCCTACCGCCGGCCAGTTCTATAGGGAGTTCCGACGTTCGGGTGACACTGCTCCCTCCTCAAAGCTGATTGTCCCGATCAGCACCATCTTAGCTTGCCAGGCGATCCAGGTATACCACCAACATCTTCCCTCGGGGAACCTTCTGGATGCGGTAGACCACGTCGCTAATCCTCTTCACCACCCGGTACGGTCCTTGCCATGGCTGCTGGAGCTTCGGGCAGCATCCCTTGGTCCGGGTTGGGAGGTACAACCAGACCAGGTCACCTTGCTGGAACCCTTGGCTGTTAGCTTGCCTATCATACCGGGTCTTCATGAGGTCGCTCGCCTTCTGGATGTTCTGGCGAGCCATCACGTGCATATCGTGCAGATGGTCAACCAGGTTCTCCACATACTCGGTCGCTGGCTGTTTCGCTTCTGGAGGGCTTCCAAAAGCCATGCACAAGGGAGGCGTAACTCTCGGCCGAACATTAAGCTGGCTGGCGTCATCCCCGTGGTGTCGTGTGTTGACGAGCGGTAGGCCAGCAAGACCAGTGGCACCTTGACGTCCCAGTCTCGCCAATGGCTGGCCACGACCTTCCTCGGGTGTTCCTCTAAGGTCTTGATGTATCTTTCGACCATGCCATCCGACTGGGGATGTAGAGGCGTTGTGCGGGTCTTGTTCAACCCAAGCCTTTGTAGCGCCTCCTTCATCAGGTTGGATTCAAAATTGGTGCCCTGGTCGCTGTGGACCTCTAACGGCACCCCAAATCGGCAGAACACTTGCTCCACGAGGCAGTCTGTGATTGTCTTTGCCTCTTGGTTCGGGATGGCATACACCTCCGGCCACCTAGTGAAGTAGTCCACGACCACCATCAGGTACTTGTTGCCTCGGTCGGATATTGGGAACGGTCCAGCAATGTCAACGGCGATCTGTTCGAATGGCACTCCAACGTTGTACTACTGCATGCGAACCCGGCTCCTAGTCTGGGGGCCGCCACTCACCGCGCACACGTGACACTGACGGCACCATCTCTCAGCGTCTGTTCGGAGCCTCAGCCAGTAGTAGCGCTGCCGTAGTTTGTCAATCGTTCGGTTCGCTCCCAGGTGTCCTCCTGAAGTACCGGCGTGCACTTTCTCCAAGAATTCCGGGACCTTACTTCGGGGAAGTTACAACTGTTCCCTCTGCGTCTTCCCATTGGGCGATTCCCATGCCCGGAACAGCACGCCCTCTCTGGTCTTCGAGTCCCATTGGGCCCAGTACGACTTGTAGGTGTCGCTCCTCGGTGCGATGTCCTCCCAGGTTGGTCTCATCCCTGCCTCCACATCCCTCAAGAGTGGCCCCAAGTCTGCGTCCACCAGCTGCTCCCTCCTCAGGCCTGCGCTATCCCAGCCATCCGCAGGCACTGCCGTGACTACTTGGACTGCTGCGGCACGCTCCTTCTCTTCCACTGTGGTGCACTGGCCGCACTCTTCTGGACAGGGTCTTCGAGACATGGCGTCAGCGTTACCGTAGCTTTTCCCTCTACGATGTTCCGAGGTGAAGTCGTACTCCTGCAGCCTCTGGACCCAACGTGGTGTCTGGCCTTCCAGGTTCTTAAAGCTCAATAGCCAGTCAGTCAATGGTCAGTCCTCAGGTGAAATGGCTGACCGTACAGGTACTTGTGGAAGTGCTCCAAGGTCTTTACTACCGCCAGTAACTCTCGTCGGGTGACGCAGTAATTCTTCTCAGCCTTGGATAGCGTCTTGCTGTAGTAGGCTATCACCCGCTCATGGCCGTCCTGGATCTGCGATAGGACACCTCCAATGCAATGGTCGCTGGCGTCGTGTCCACAATGAAGGCGCCACCCGGTTGTGGAAATCCCAAAATTGGAGCGCTGCACAGGGTCCTCTTCAGGTGCTGGAAAGCGTCTTTGGCGTCCTCCGTCCACACATAAGGCCGGTGTTCCTCTGCCAGGCAGGTGAGGGGTTTGGCGATGTTGGAGAACCCCCTTTATGAAGCGTCGGTAATTACAGCACAGCCCCATGAAACTGCGCAACTCTTTCTTATCCTTTGGGCGAGGCCAATCTCTCACAGCCTGTGTCTTCTCCGGGTGTGGCCACTCCGGTTGCTGAGACTATGTGGCCAAGTAGTTAACTTCCTTGCGGAAGAGCTGCCACTTCTTCGCGTTCAGCTTCAAGTTGGTCGCCTGCAGTCTCTGTAGCACCTTACTCAGATTCTCGAGATGGTCTTCAAAAGTCTTCCCGACGATGATGATGTCCAGGTATAGCAGGCAGGCGTCTTAAGTCAATCCTCTCATCACTTGACTCCATGAGGCGTTGGAAGGTAGCTGGTGCGTTGCAGAGATCAAAGGGCATAACTGTGAACTGCCAAAGCCGTTGACCTATCGGGAATGCGGTCTTCTCCTTGTCTCTCGGGTCTAGAGCTACCTGCCAGTAGCCCGACTTCAGGTCCAGGGTCGAGAAACACTGTGCACCAGCTAGCGTGTCCAGGGTGTCCTCAATCCGGGGTAAGGGGAAACAGTCCTTCCGGTTGACAGCGTTCAGCTTCCTGTAGTCCACGCAGAAACGTAGCTCGCCGTTCTTCGTCACCAAGACTACAGGGGAACACCAAGGGCTGTCAGACTCTTCAATCACTCCCCTGGATCTCATATCCTCCAGCATGTCTCGTACCGCCCCTTGCTTCGCCAGCGGAACGCGTCTAGGTGGTTGCCGAATAGGCCGGGCGTTTCCGGTGTCGATGCGGTGAAGCATTTTGTCCGTGCGGCCGTAGTCACTATCACCTTGGCTGAAGACGCACTGGTATCGCCTCAGCAGTTGTCGAACTTTCTCCAGCTGTTCTGCGTTCAGGTGGTCGGCCGCCCTCTCCAGTAGGCCTTCTAGCCGGGGCCACAGGTTTTGCGTCGGCACCGGCTCCTGTGTCTTGTCGATTGCTGTTACGCTCACCACGGGCTCGCACGTTCCCAACTCCGTCCCGGCCTGGACGTCGTGATCGGTGTCCGTTGGATTTAGCAGTCTCACTGGCACCTACTCTCGACACGGCAGCAATGCCCTGGCTACACATAGGCCGTGTACAGGCGTCTTCTGGTCCAGCATCATGTTCCTGGTTCTCTGGCCTTCCAGTCGCGCCGTCACCACCACCTCGCTCCTCGCGGGGACAACCACGTCTTCATTCAAGACAACCCTGCAAATTCCAAGGCGCTCTTCTGGTTGACGGAGTATAACCTCTTCTCCGTTTAGCCGCAGGGCCTTTTTGCCGAGGTCGACCGTCGCCTCGTGGCTCCTGAGGGCATCCAATCCCAGTATCACCTCCTCAGCCACTTTCGCGACGAACACCCACAGACGTACGGTACTCCTTCCCAAGGTCAGCTTCAGCAGGGCCTCCTTCTCCACAGGCAAGGTGTCGACCGATGCCGTGACAAGCTGGTATGGTCGGCTCGGCTTCCTTGTCGGCAAACCCTTCGACACGTCAGGTCTGATGATGGTCACGGCCACCCCGGTGTCCACCAGCACGCGGCACGGCTTTCCTCTTAACCAGCCGTCTGCGATGAGGCTGTCATCCATCCGCCGGCTGACGGCACGCAGTGTCACTCGAGGAGATGGTGTGGACGGCGCCGACGTGTTCCTCGCCGCGCCGGTCCTTACTCGTTTTTCCGGCTGCCCTTCCTGGTGTCGGCAGTCTCTCTCCAGGTGTCCGGGATGTCCACACCCCCAACACAGGCCAGTAGGTATTCGCCGGCGTCCCTCAGCTTGTCTTCTGTCTCCGGTGTAGCGGACACTCCTCGTTCTCGACGTCGGCATAGCTGTTACCTTGGCCACCTCCATCCTTAATGCTGCCGTTAGCGCCTCGTGGATGGTTTTATAATCGCCGATCATTAGGTGCTGACGAATCTCCGTGTCTCATACCCCGTCAACGAATGTGTAGGCAGCTTCCCGGGATACGAACTCTGGTGGGAGGCCGACTAGGGCCTTGCTAGCCAGTTGTTCAACTGCCAGGGCGATCTCCTGCAGCGTCACCCCTGGCTGCTGCGACCTTGCCTTTAGCTGGCTGCGGTACGCTGCGGCTAAGCGGTGGTTTCCGAAACGATTCTCCAGGACCTCCCAGATGTCCTTGGGCACCGCCGTTGTCCTCACCGCGTTTAGGACTTCCGCAGCCCGTCCCTGGATGCTGGCTATTAACTGTGTGGTCTCCTCCTCTGGTGACCATTTGTTGTGCTTGGCCACTGCGTCGAATTGGCGGCGGAAGACCTCAAAAGTTGACGCGCCGTCATATTTCGGAGGTTTGACGCGCGCCGATGTTGTGTCGCGTCCCGATGCGTCGGCCTTCGAATCCTTCAACCTCCTGCCGACGACGTCCTCCACCATGGCGCTCAGGTACTTGACGCTATTGTCGGCCTTTCCTTCCAGCTCATTTACGCGGCTCGCCAGGTCTTGACGCGCTCGCCTAACTCTGTGACGTCCTCTTTTACGCCGGCCAACTGTTCTTCAAACTTTGCGGCGAGAGCCTCGTTCGCCGCCTTCATTTCCGTGGCCAGACTGCAGTTTGCTGGTCTCATTTCTGTGGTTAACTCGGCCTTCATTTCTTCCATCTTCTCGGTGATGTTGTCGTTAGCCGTCTTCATTTGTTTCAGTTCCGCGGCCAGGTTGTTATTTGTAGTCTCCAGCTTCGCGGCCAGGCTGTTATTTGCCGCTTCTGCTTTTGCAGCGAGGTTTTCATTTGCCGTCTTCATTTCCTTCAACTCGGCGGTAAGATTGTCGTTGGCCGCCTTCATTTCTTCCATTTTGTGTGAAATCTTTTCCAGTGCCGATTCCATGGCCGTTATCCCACTTCCTGACGCCAGTTGTAACTTTGTGGGTTCGTGAAATTAAAAGTCCAATTGCATCACTCAAAAATGTTCTTTATTTCCACCGAATTACAACTGAACACTTGCCGATTACACAGAATTACGTAATGCACACAATTACAATTCACCAGTTCGTCTGTCACAGGTCCACTGCACGTAGTTACGTACACTCCTCCGATGCAAGTACACAGTTCGTTCCCTCACTGGGCGCTCCTCACCGATGCTCGACAAGAACTGAACTTTCCTCCAGCCCGACGCGTTGCTTATATAGGACCAACTGGCCAATCTAGAAGGTTCCGGATTAGATGAAATATCTTGTATGTTCGAGAACTCAGGGGAAGGGAAAAGAGACGGCACAGTGGCCCGCGATCCCTCTCCTATCATCCCTTCAGTTAGTGACAGGAGACAAATGGGTAGGCGTGGCCAGAATGCTTCACGTCTGATCCTACTGCAGGCCAGTTCTATAGGGAGTTCCAACATTCGGGTGACAATACTGTTAAACAACTTACCATACATCTGTTTGCTTTGGCATTTTCATTGTATCTGTTACGACTGATTTGGAAGGTAAAAGTTAGAAATTCCTCTATTCTGATTCTATAAAACTTTAAATATGCTATTTTTGAATTACCATGATTTACTGACTGTTCATGTTATTTGTTTAGCATTTTAGCAGTTAACATCACCAATGCCTTTCGCAGTCCAAATATTTTTTTTTTCTGCTGCAAAAAAAAAAAAAAAAAAAAAAAAAGGACAAACAATACAAAGATCATGTCTTTTTACAGCCACAGAACAATGTTTCATTTGTATACCACATATCCTTAAACTGCCAAACCTTACCTATTTTTTCTACCATACTGCTTAAATTAGATGTTGGTGTGCCACTGCAGATCTGTTTTTTGTCAGATCTTTGCTAGATAATGAATGCTTTAGTAAGTTTTTAATAATACAACCACATACATGCTTTAACCCAGTTTCTTCTTTAGTGAAGCAGTAGCTACAAAACATACTATCGCAACAAAATTTCACGGTTCACAAATATGTACTTGCCATGTGTTTACATTTCCCACTGGGCAAACATGCTCACGTTAGCATGAAGAAGATATGAAGTGCAATGCATTTCCAATTGCATATTATGCATTTCTCAAACCTCTTGCATTGGCTTATCTGAGAAGTCAAATAGGAGCATGTTATATACAGTTTAACTACCTGATCTGTTTATAAGGTTTCTACTGAATACATTGTGTATATAAAACAATTATTTTTTATTGTTTTTCTAATCATTATGTACAAACATAATAAATGAGCTGCATATTTATCATTCTTAAACCGTTAGCCAGGCTAAAACAGCAAACAGGACCCTCTACCACTGATAAGAACTAAAGGCATATATGATAATAGAAGGCATATGGGGCAGAGCTAGGTGGGGCTTACCTATAACTACTGTCCTATCATAGGCATGCAGTGTTGCCTAGTTCGGAACGCACAGCACAAGCGTGAGCAACAGAGATTTCTCTTTTTCATGCACCCACAATTACTATTGGAAATTCAACATTGCAAAATGCCTTGATAAATGCGGCAAGAATTTTTGAAGTAGCCTGTATAAAGGCCATTTTTCTACAACATATGATTCTCAAGTTATTGCTTTGAGAATGAACACCTGACTCCCGGGTTTATGCTTATGGTATGCTTTCACTTCCAATCTTACCTGTGGTTATTCCTTTTCATTATGCAATACTGAGTATGACATTACTTCCAATTCAAAGTGTCATTAGGAACTGCATATATTTATTTAATAAATTAACTGACCATGGATCACTATAGTTCAGGAGCATGCCCGTATGTTCTTTGAAGTTCGGTTCAAGACCACTTCTTAATGCAAACTGAGTGTAAGGTGCTTTATGTAATTGTGAAAATAAGAAGAAAATTCACATTTTTACATTGTGTTTTGTGAAATGTTAATATCATTTTCAAAGACTGGTACCAGTGGCACAGGTACAAGGGTAAAGTACTGCACTCCCAGGCCAGAAATATTATTTTTAAAGTGTACAGTTTCTTTAAGAAATTGTCTTCTGAGAAAGTGTGTGACCGGATCAATTTTTCACAAAGCCAGGAACTCTTGACCAGAGGGTGCAATGTGAGTGTGCATACTGTGTCGCATATTGTGAAACAAGGAAAAACTTCTAGCACAGAAATTGGTGAACATTTAATTTAAGCCAGCATCTCCTCTACAATCCAAGTGTGTTATTTTCAGTAAATAAGCATGTTACTGAATGTTACAGTTTATAATGTTATCGTAATTAGCTTTTGCTGTGCAGGTTTACATTCTGACAGTTTGTCAGATGACAAATGTTACTTTCCTCGTACCCTACCCTATTTTCCACTCTCTGGCACATCAGATGGCAACAGGACAGCCACTGTATGCATGCATTGGCTCAGCTCATATGCCTTCTAAAACCATACGTTGCATAGCTTGAAACCTGCTGACTTGTTAACCTGTTAAAATTCAATCATCTCATTGGGGTACCTAGTCCTTATAGAAGCAACCATAATGTTTTTGAGGATGTCATTGCTGACTGTTTAATGTGTCGTAAAGCTGCCACAACACACCTGACTATCTCATGACACAATTTAAAAAATTGCAGATAAGACAACCTTGGTAATCTATTTCTGCCACATATTTTGCATCATAACATTTTTCTCTGGGGAGGTAGACAATTATTTTCCCCTAGTCGCCCTCCCACATTTGTAGATAAAAATGTCACCTTGTCTGTGAATACACACAACCTATAATAATCTGTAAGATTCTACTTCTTAGCTAATGACTGAGCAGAGAACCCTGTTGTAGTCAAAGATGTCCTCTACCCCACCAAAAAAAAAAAAGTTATTTGTTAACGACACTGTCAAATGAAAGTATTATCAGTACTGCCAGCATGTCAGGATTTTATTCTGCAGGAGTTTTTTACATGTCAGTAATTCTACTGACATAGACTGTCACTTTAAAGCACATTTAAAAACCATTGGTCTCAGCCAGATTTGAACCTGCAACCTTGGTAACAGTAGACCAGTGCCTAATGCAAATATGCAAAACTGCAGTTCAACCCAGAAAAATTAGAATTCTAATTGTAGACATGTAATGGAAGGGTGCTACCTGTATCTTCTATTAGACCGCCTCGGTAGCATAGTGGTAGCATGTTCAAGAAGCACCGAGTTCGAATCTCGGTCAGGGTAAGTTACCTGGATAAGATTTTTACAGGGTTTTCCCTTATCCTAAAAGAAGAATGTCGGGTAACTCTAAGCTCCATGCACCCTGGGCTCATTTGAGCATCATTTCACCCATTCCATTCATCGTCCAATATGACTTAACGTTGGAGGACGTAAATTACAAAAAATGTATCTTCTAGAAGTGCAGTGTCCTGGTGAGGAGTACACAAATGTTTCAAAACAGTTGAAGATGAACAATCCCTTACTGGATAACTGCACCCATCACATAGCCATAAATAAAGGGACTGCTTTCAGCTTCACATTTAAAGAGTTCACACAAAGCTCATTAATGTAAGGAGAGATCCACATGTAGTTTTGTCTTTATGTATACACTCTTAAGTTAGCATGACTGCTAATGTAGAATTACAAGGACCTCAATAATAATAATAATAATAATAATAATAATAATAATAATAATAATAATAATAATAATAATAATAATAATAATAATAAGAAACATACACCAAGGATTCAAAACCCAGGTTTCCAGTTATGAGTTTATTATTATTATTATTATTATTATTATTATTATTATTATTATTATTATTATTATTATTATTATTATTATTATTATTATTATTATTATTATTATTTTATATTTATTATATTTATGGTTATTATATGGTTTATGGTATTATTATTATTATAATTATAATTATTATTATTATAATTATTATTATTATAATTATTATTATTATAATTATTATTATTATTATTATTATTATTATTATTATTATTATTATTATTATTATTATTATTATTATTATTATTATTATTATTATTATTATTATTACAGTTAAATGCATTTCACTCTTAAGGTACTATGCATACCACCAACTTATCATATAGCTTTGAAATTATGCAGAGTGATATTAAATCATGTACTGTAAATACAGCATCAGCAAATGCTTTCAATATTTTCCTAAAAGACTTCCCTCTCTGGCTGTCACTTATTTCTTTTGCTATGGGCTGCAGACATTCACCATAAATAAACAAATTTTGTTTTTACTGATTGACCTTTTCCTTATTGATTGCTAATAAATAGATGAAATAAAGATCTGCTTCCCAGAGTATCAAACCAACAGTGATTTGAATATGTTTCAAAAATTATTTTATTTTAATATCTAACATGCTTTTTCAGAAACTTGAGCCTACTGAAACTTTTTATTTCCTTTATTTAAGTTCAAAGTTTTATTATGCGTGATTGGAGGAATTTAGTAACAGTGATGTCAAAATTAATTTTAAAAAGAGGTATTTGTAATTGGTTTTTTGATACTTCTGTCACTTACAATTTTTACTAGTCCCTCAAAAATATAACGTAAGTGTCGAAGTGTCAAAAAACCAACTACAAATAGTTTTTTTTCAAATTTTTATGCTTATTTACATATTGCTGTGTAACAGAATGTTTAAAAAGTTAAACATTTATTTATTATTAATAATATTACCATTTATTATTATTATTATTATTATTATTATTATTATTATTATTATTATTATTATTATTACAGAATATATTTATTGCATTAGTATGGTATTATTTAGAATGCGGTGTTTACGCTGTTAATTTAAGTCTGCCAAAAAACTTGACTACCTATGTATGAGTATTACTGTTTAAAAAAAAAATTGTGTTGTACTCACAAAACTTTTTCTACTTTTGTACATATTAGTCATATAAATGCTTATTCCTCTATTTCGTGTTCATCAAGATAAACATCTTGTTGCACTTGGGGCTAGATAATGGTAAGCCACACACTGAACAATATTGAGATTTTTATGCTCATTGAATCTACTATGAAATGGCAAGCCAAAGCTGGAATAGTTTGAAAAAGTTGAGGGATAGCCACACACACTTGGTAACTATGTACTGTACCACGACATAATTGTTACTTCTGATAATTTCCTGTGAAATTCACTTAAGGTGACTTTCTAGTACCTAGCCCCAGCACCTCAATTTTCTTATAAGCACAAAGAAATATAGAATACAGTAGGCTTTAACAATAGTAAAATCCTTTAAGAGCTGGTTGCTATGTGAGGCTATCAAATTCCATTCTCTTTGCATGGCCAAGAGATAAAAAAATATGATATGTTGCACTCACATGACTTTCCCTACTATTTACGAACTATTTTTATCAGCATTCCTTCATTTACTTCATGTTAAATGAAATAAACACTACCCTATTGCTAATTTTCTTGTAAGTGCAAGGGGCCAAGGGAATACAATTTAAGCAATGGTAATTTTTGTTTTAATTTCACGTCTTCCAACATTAAGTCATATTGGACGATGAATGAAATGGGTGAAATGATGCTCAAATGAGCTCCATAGAGCTTAGAGTTAACCAAGATTTGTCCTCCAGGATAAGGGAAAACCCTGGAAAAAAACTATCCAGATAACTCAGCCTGACCGAGATTCGAACTCGGGACCTCTTGAACTGAGGCAGACACACTACCATCTACGCTACCGAGGCAGGTATAAAACTTCTTAAATCTAGTCACTATATGATGACTAGGATATTCCATTCTCTTAGTATGATAAGAAATAAAATATAAAAGCAAACAAATAAATGGCAACTTCCCATTTGATAAAAGTGCAATATTGAAACAAATAACAAGGAATATCTTGGACATGGTACCGATATATTTTATATATATATATATAACAAGCGTACATTTTTTACATTGTAAGATTCAAGGACATTCTCAAAAAATTCAATGAAAATATATAAAATTAATTGAAAGTCAATTATATGATTAACCTTACTATTTCAAAAAAATTTAATTACACTAATAAACACACAAAAATGTGCAGGCAAGCGGAAAGTTGAATTACACTAATTCTGGTGCGCTGTTTACGAAAATATGTTCAGATGTTTCCTAACATGCAGGGTTTCATAATTTGTGGGTGATCACGTATAACCATTATATACTCAGTGCGCTTATATTGCATTATACATCTTCCCCAGATCTGTATCTGGCCCAAATGACACCATCTTATGGCAAAAACTATATGTATATGACAGATCTTCATCTGATGAAGCAGTGCAACCATCTACATCCAAGGATGCTGCTTATAATCCCAGAAGAAGAAGCGGAAAAGTCACACTTAATTACACAGATGGATCTCAACGATCTGGTATGTGATTTACATTTACCCAAGCAGTTAGTTGAACTTCTCGGATCTCTTCAACAATGGAAGCTGTTAGATAAAGATACTAGGGTGACTGTTCAGGAAAAGAAATAGCGATTTATTGCAGCATTTCACAATCGCAGATAGTGGTGTCTGTGTATGCAGTGATGTAAGTGGATTAATGTTGAAATTAGGTATTACACATAATGCTGAAGAGTGCCGCCTATTTATTGAAAGTTCTAAATTAAGATTGAAAGCTGTCTAACTACATAATGGCAATGAGCTGTCCTCTGATCCTGTGGCGTATGCTGTGGCAATGAAAGAAACTTACGGAACTATGTGCCACATTCTTCAAACCATAAAATATGAAGATCACTGCTGGTATATTGAGGGGACCTTAAAGTGATTGGTTTTTAATGGGAATGCAAAGCAGATTTGCCAAATATCCTCTTTCCTCTGTCTATGGGACAGCTGTGATAGTGAAAAGCACTATAAAATTAAGGAGTGAATAGGAAGAGACAAATTCATTCTGGGGCAACAAATTGTAAAATTGAAACCATTGGTTGACCCACAGATGATGATTCTTCCACCTTTACACATTAAATTAGGGCTGATGAAGAACTTCATGAAGGCCATGGACAACAACTGTGAGGGTTTCAAACATCTTAGAACTATTTTCCCTGATCTGAGTGACGCCAAATTAAAAGAAGGAATATTTGTTGAACCTCAAATCAGAAGTGATCAGTGACAAAACTTTTGATACAAAATTACAAGCAAAGGAACTTGCAGCATGGAGGTCATTTAAAGGTGTTGTTTATGGCTTCCTTGGTAGCCAAAAAGATGCAAACTATAAACAGCTGGTACAGAATCTTCTTCAAACATATCAGAAATTGAGTGTAGGAGGTCTCTCAAAATTCACTTCCTAAATTTCCTTTTGGATATTTTTCCGGAAAATTTAGGTGCAATAAGTGATGAACAAGGTGAACGTTTTCACCAGGACATCTTGTAAATGGAACAATGTTATAAAGGCAGATGGGACGCATCAATGATGAGTGACTACTGCTGATTTCTAGTAAGAGAGGATATGACAACACATAAAAGAAAAAGTCTGAAAAGTTCATTCCCTTCAACCACATAAATGTGAGTAGCCATTTTATTTTAATTAACATATTTTCCACTAACATAAATAGCTATATTAATGAATTTGAGAGATTTACGCAATTTCTTTATTAGAATACACATTCTTGGAACTGCTGAATTAATTTTGATTTACAATTTATCATATAGGAATTGCAAACGATCTGAGGGTGACACAGAAAAACTGATTACAGTTTTGAATTCAGCACATCAAATTTATTAAGATTCAGCTTCCGTCATTCCTGCACATTTTTAAAGTTCAAATTTGTAGACTAGTGTTATCAGCAAATTCAGCGATGTTATTTTAATCAAAATTATTAGAGCTACTTTTGAGAAAATCAAAATTTTCAAAAAATGTTCCACGAAATGGTAGTCTGGGGAGGAGATTTTCCTGAAATTCTATATATTGCAACCTTGCAGATGCTGTACTTGAACGCCATGTTTGGTATTTAACCAACGTTTTGTTTTTAAGTTATGAACGAATGCATGCATGCACGTACATACAAGAACCTCAAAACAAATATTCCTAGTGCAATCCATCAAACTTTTGTGTAGAATGCAATACCATATTTATCTACAAGGCATGTGGTAAAGAAAGTAAAAGGTAATACTATCAACCAGATAATGAATCATCTAAATTATGAGTTGCCCAAGTTAATGATTATGGGAAAAGCTTATTGTATTCCTGGTGAATTTTACAAAGAAACTGTAAATCCATCTCAATAATATATTTTCCCTTAAGATGTGTATAATTCTAAAAGATTAAATTACATAACTAATTTAATTAAAACATACCCTGTTATAAATCCTTTCATGGAAGTGTTGAAAACAGTGTTGTGTTATTAATCAACTCCCAATTAACTTAATGAATACCCTGTTATATCTGCTAAATCTTTATTTTACCTGAAAAACTAACACTCCCGGTTATAGTTTCAAGTGCACTTAATGTATTGATCTATAGTATTGTTAAAAAACAAATTAACAGGCAACATCTAAGGTTAAATACTAGTTATTGGTTGATACTAGGGTTTACATAAATAAAATTACTCCATTTACCCACATACCTTCATTTAGATACTAGAACCTTGTGTATGTAGCAAACATTTTCATTAAGACTCATGCTTTGTATTTCCTGCACTAACTACTCGATACAAAGTTAAATCCAAAGCATTCACACTGCAAACACATGCATAATTTTAATAATATATTGACACAAGGAAGAGAACACAAAATAAGAAGATAGTTATTTGCATTGGAAGTCAGATGTGTTAGGTAAGCTCATAAAAGTACTCTGCTTAGAGGTATGTTTTAACAACTTTAATTTACAACAATGATTCTATACATTTTACATTCAACAGAGTTTATCAACTTCCTTAACTAAACAACTTTTAATATTGGTTAATACTCCCTTTTCTGCAAAGTTATGGATTATAGAAAATCATTATAAACATTCTAAGTTATTAGCTTGTATTATGAAGTTTTCTCTGATGGCCAATTCTCCAAATATATGCAATAATAACAATAACAGCAATAATTAAACCAGAAAGCATATTTCTGTTTTGATGTTTAACATGTTAACTTATTCTTATGGATCCTGTTATACTCTTTAACAAATGGTTTCTTAAAACCTTGTTTCTGTATATACCTATACCAATTAATATTAAGATATTCTAAGAACACTTAACCTGGTGTGTAACTTAAAACCCAACCAACATTGTAATAGAACAAATATTTATTTATTATGAGTTTTCATTTCTATTGATATTATATTTTACTCTGGAAGAATAAAATAATAAAATTGTAAAACCTAAGAAATTTTTGGTACAAATTTAATTTTGCTGCTACATAGTCATTTTATGTTTTTAAGTAAGAACACAGCAAAATAAAAAATGACATTTAAGACAGCAGTTTGAATCTAATCTGCAGGGGGAAAAAAAAGTTGGATGAGGTGTCATGGCTGTCCTATATACATGTTTGTTATCAATTCTCAAATTACATCATTACTATTTAAAACTATGTAATTACTTTAAAACCTATGTATACAAATGTCTGGCTAAACTGTAACAGAAATGAAAATTATCTGTAGTTCAGGGATTGTTACTTTTTTCAAACGTGTTTTAAGTTTTAAGCAGCATAAATGTAACCGTTTTTTAGGAGGGCACCAATTTTTTGCTTGTAATGGTGGTTACATCATCCATTCACTTTAACCCCCAGTATGTCTGTAGGGCCACACCTGTCTTTGGTTAATGGGTCCATCGGACCTGGCCAGGAGGAGTTTTAAAGTCCATCGGCTTTTCTCACAAGCACCAATTGTGGAACACTTGTATGCTGTGACAGGCCAGCGTAAGAGATGAAATAGCATTTCCTCTATTTCTGCTGTAGTTATACCGCTAATGTTCAGTCCCCAGAGCTTCATTGGTAAAAGCAGATTGCACCACAAGCAGGTTGAGGTTGGGATTTGGATAGGAGAGGTTGCGGAATGCACATCACTATCCCTTAAAAACTTTATTATACTGCATTGTGCAACAGACAAAGGAACCTCCTGTTCACTCATGGCTGTACTGATGCCAGAGCCTCGCGGAGAAGTCAACCAAGCAAGTTCTCCCTTCCTAACATATTGATCTTCGAACCCCCATTCCGTCACCCTCAGAACTGCTTACTCCGTGATATGCAACAATCACTGTTTATATTTGAATCATTATCATAACACTCCTGTACATTACTGTAATTATTGAATACTGTTGAAATTTTGGAAGGTAGAAATGGAGCTGAAAAATTCAAAGCCTTAGCTAGGATTTGAAATACGGATCTTCTGCTCTATGCATAGTTACTCTTAACAGTTGAGCTACCATGACAACATGCTGGTATGACATTAAATTCCCAACTGAATTGCATTTTCTTGATATACCACAAATAAATCACATATTCTAATGGCAATTTACAATTTGTGAGTACTTAAGTTGTATTGAGGTTTGTGATTTCTAATTTGAGATTTTCTTGTTTACCGTTGTACTGGCAAGTTACCATTGAAGGTCAAGTCAGAGTAGCCACATGTACAGCAGACGATCAGTGATTCAAATCCTTGCAATGGTAATGATCCACCTCCAAATTTTTGAAAAACTGAAGGCAGAAAAAGAACTGTTATATTCACATACTTTCTTTATGTCCTTTGTACCTAGGTATTCCTTTTCAATTTGTTAAATGCAATTACTTTTCAGTTTATTTTCTTTTGTAATTGCAGAGAGGGTGTTGGACTCTTGATCTGCTTGTTTATTTTTGCCTTATGTACTTTCTTATGCATAGATGACCACCAGAAACATTAAATTTAAAAATGCTGTCATACTTTCTGATTCTAAAGCAGCATTATATGCAATAAGTTCATATAAAATGAGGTCAATCCAAATTAAAGAATGTCACAAAATGGTCCAAGAACTTCAAAAACTACAGAAAAGAATTATATTACAGTGGATACCTGCACATTGTGGAATTGCTGGAAATGAATCAGCTGATTTTCTTGCCAAAAAGGTGCAAATTTAATTCAGAACAGAACTAAAAACTTACCCTTTACATCCATGAAAAGATTAATTAAAAACAGATATAAAAACAAACAAAACCAATCAATATCTAACAAAGCCAAAGATAAAAAAATGGAACATTTTAATTAAAAATCCAGAAATTATTCCAGAAATCCCACGTAAAGCTGCAGTAGCAAATTTTAGATTACTTACAAAACATGATTTTTTTGGCCAAACACCTACACAGAATAGGAATTTATACAAGTCCAAATTGTTCTCTGTGCAACAAAGAAGAGGAAATGACTGAAAAACATCTTCTAACCTGTGAAGCCCTACCTGCCGGACCCACTACACAGAAATATTGGAGAGCAAGAGAGGTAATGGCTTCAATGCCAAAGCCTAGCATTTGAAAATAACAAACAAAACTTTTTTCAAACAGAGTTAGGTTGATAAAACAACAGAATTAGATAGGTTCAATTCTTCATTTAATTAAACATGAAAGATCTTGAAAATATGTTTAAAATAGTGTGTTATCATGCTTTTAACATAATTCTCACATTCTGTTGCATTCATTATCTATTTCTACTGCATTCAACAATAAACTGAATTAATTCTTGAAAATCAGAAACAATTTTATGAATTGGAAAACTCTTTTGTGCTATAGTATCTTCTTAATAAATAGTTTATTTGGATGATTCTACAACACAGCATTAGAATTACATAGAGCAGCAGCACACGCTGAATTGGGAAGAGCTGAGAGAAAATATTAACGGTAAACCATACTGAAACATTAACACAAAATTTGAACACTGGAAGAAACAAATATTGTTACTCTTTAAAGTAGAGGTGAAAGCAAAATAGAAGAGTTGGTTAGCTCACATATAGAAAGTACAAAAAGAAATTGAAATGGGCATGATAAGTACATTATTAATAGTCAAACAACAAGGAATAATGAACAATGTCAATGGAAAAACAGTAAATATTTGCTGTTTCCAAAGACTAAGTATTATAGAATGGTAATGATGAGCCAGAGAAAAGTGCAAGTATGCTGACTGCCATAATAAAATTGAAAGGCAATACTGGCATGGGCAAGAAGAGAGGGCAATAAGACTAAGTGGATTAAAAGCAAATAAATAGTACTCATTGTACAGAAAAATCAACAGAAATCTGCACTAATATAATTTAGAAAAACTAAATTATGGAGAGACGTAAGATAATCCTATAGAATAAAAAGAAGTATTTCAGAAAGTGGAGTGCCATTGTTACTAAAATTAGGCAAGTGAGTCAACCTTGTATATACTTTTCTCCACTTACAAGTCTTTTATGAAGACTAGTTTCTGGGGACAAGACTTGTAAGTGGAGAAAAGTATATACAAGGTTGACTCACTTGCCTAATTTTAGTAAGATAATCCTAGTTTATATGTTTTGGAAATAGATTCTCAGAATCCAAAAGTAGAAAAAAAAAATAAGAGAAATTGGCTATTTGGTTAAACAGATACAATAGTGTCATGGCACTAATGAATACCTATTATAAAGGAATTAAGTGTGGGTTACCCCATTCCACCATTGTTGTTGGTCATGAGAGGAGCAAAAAATGGAATATTCAAGGACACACAAAGCTGGAAGTATGTGCCTTATTGTTGTACTGCGTAGATCTAGAAGATTTGGCTTTGACATTGTTTCACTCGCTTCCCAGGATACTTCTTTTGTGACCAGCAGGTTATAAAAGGGAGGTGTAAATGTCAGCTTTGATCAGTTCTTGGTTACAAGTTGACCAGTGAATATCGAGGTTGCTGCAGCAAAGTTCGTTGAAAGATGTTAGTTGGCAGTGTAAAAGTTAGTATTGGTCTGTGAGCAGTGAACATTGTGAAGTTTTGAGCAGAGCAAGTTGGTAAGTGCAACAGAGACAAAGCTAAATTAGACTGATGTGCTTACTCTGTGTATTCCTAAAAAGTGAAAGTTATCAGTGGGCTAATGGCTCTAGTGACAAAGTATGGTACAACTTCATACTGACATGTCACAGTATTTCAAACAGAATATAGTTCTTTCAATGGGTTCCTATATACTTTAATTAAGAATAAAGCAGTAGATATGTAAAGAAAAGGGAACCAAAATTTAAAATAAAATATAACCAATACTACCACTGAAATCAAACATATTAAGATGAAAATCAGTAATAATTATAATTCTAAATTAACTACAAATATATTAAATTCCAAAGGAGAAAAATTCACCAAAAATTCACCAAAAAAAAAAAAAAAAAAAAAAAAAAAAAAAAAAAAAAAAACATGAAACTAATATCTGAACTACTTAGAAAAGTAGCTGTGTGCATTTGAAGGCTTACCAATGTACATGACTACCTCAGCAAACATCTACACAAAATTGTACTACCACCATCACCAAATTGTTTGTTACACAATCAGGAAGAAAACATTAATTTGGCAGATCATTTTTTGTCATTTAACCATGAAATAAATCCCGAAGTTAAATTATTGAAACAATTAAATGGTCCGATAGAGTTAATAGTGTGGGAGAAAATATTTATTTTAAAAAATAAACATCACATAATGAATTTTGACATACCAGTAATTGATTCTGTTTTTAGGTTTGTTTCGTATTCAGATGTTGGTAATGTTGGAAACATAACATAATAAAAGAAAATAACATGGTAACCAAGATTTCCTTAACAACGGAGTTTGGTTAATAAACTGAAGACGAAGGCGATGTGCCTTCGAAATCGATCTTTTATAAAGAAGAAGGAATTATCAACTTCTTAAGTTAAGTGGAGAATCTGTTACAAATATTTTTATTTGTGTAATAATTAAAATGGAAGATTACTGTTCTGTGAACAAATCAAATCATATTCAGATCTGACTTAAAAAACGAATGGCAAGCAAGGAAGGTAGTTATGTTACTAAATCCTGAGAGCAGGTGCATGCATACATATGTTGTTGGAAATAGAGATAATTATCTAAGAGTATATATGAACTGATTCACACATTACAATAGGTTTTTAACTCCTTAATGCTTAATGTAGCAAATTTATATTATATCAGCAGAGGTGTATACACTTTAGAGTCCCCTTAATTGCTGATAACTTTTATACAAACAACAATAAATCCAATCCTGAATCATATACTGTCTAGACAGGAAAGGACTGAGCAAACCAATGAGAGATAGATTACTGGAAGTGATAATGCTGAGCAAGAAATGAAATCTCAGTGTATGGCATCTGACAAAATCTGTAGTCCATATCCCTAGTTTATCTAATGTGCAAGATGATTCATACATTTTTTGTACGATATAGATAAAATTATAAAGGATCAATCGTTTAAAAAAAGAAAGAAAAAAAAAAGAATAAGAGTATTGTGCATAATAAAATTCCATCAATCAGTCATGAAGTCTCTGATTTATGACATTATGCATGACTAAACTAAGCTCAAACTTCATGATCTGAATTTTCTGTTCTTTCTTCAAGCAAAAACTAATTCAGGTATTTAAAAATCAGGTTGAAACATGAGAATTAGTTCATGTCCATTTATAAATTACTAATTATGCAGTCCCTACACTAGAAACAGCTTCAAAATAATAATTCATGATAGTAGGGAAGTGTTTCTGAAAAGATTTGGAAACTAATGTAGGTAATGATAATTATGTTTAAGGGCGCTCAATTACTAGGTCATTAGTGCCCTCTATGTAGGTAAGTAAGAGAAAAGTGATGGATAAAAATTAAGGCGAACGAGCACTTAAGCGATACTATGAGGATTGAAGGTACAGATAATAGGAAAATTACATATAAGGATGGATGGTATGCATTTAGATGTAGGGAACAAAATTACAGAAGGGAGGCATTCAGTTTACAAATATAATCATGGTTTTAAAACAACATGTTAAGTTACTCAATATAATTATGAAATATACAGAAATAAAACTACAGTATACTCCAGATAATTCATATGCAGATTATCAGGTATGTGGATTAACCGTTTTCTCTGGTAAACAACAATAAACAACACACCATGGAACAATAAGTGCTATTTCCTTTCCTTAAACAACTAGTGCGTGACAACAGTATACCATTTCCATTATTATCAGCTGGCCTGTTTCATATACATTTAAATAAGTTCCATTTTTTATGTTAATTAGTATGTGTGCAAGTTAAAAGAAATTTACAAAAGAGATGTAGGAGATAAAAAAACATGTGTTGGCATTAAAACAAAAATTAGAACTGAAAGATTTAAGAAAGCAGAAACTGTTGCAAAACTAAGTGCTGATTACGGGATTGGAATGCAGACTCTTTGCAACATTAAAAGGAATAAGCAGAAAATACAGGACTTTATCACAAACTGTTATTCTAATTTTTGACCATCTGTACTAAACAGAATGAAGAGATATACATTCAATGTCTCAGATGCTGCTTTTTTATAATGATTTAGTCAAAAACGAGCAGAAGGTCTCATTGTTTCAGATGCAATGTGAGTTGAAAAGGCTACACTTATCCTTGGAGCTCAGGAGTTAGAGGGAGAATTTAATCTCTCATTTGGTTGGCTAACAAACAACCTCAGAAAATTTACAAACTTACTGTGCAAGGAGAGGACGTTGTGGTAGCTGATTTCTTCTGGAAGAGTTCAGAAATTTGTGGAAGAAGAGAATCTCACACCAGACCAAATTTATTATGCAGATGAAAGTAGTCTGTATATTGAAATGTCTACCAACCAGATGTCTTGCTTTTAGGAGCAAAGCTTGTGCTCCTGAATATAAGTCATCTAAAGGATGACTTGGAAACCATAAAGTGAAGCTACTAGTGATCGGAAAAGCAAAACACCCATAGAACTCAAGATATCGAAACTAAGGATATCCTTATGCATTATTACAACCACAAAATAGCAAAGATAGATAGTGAAATTTTCAAAACGTGGTTCCACAATAATTTTGTACCACAATGTGCTCACTTTCTTCTTGGGCAACCAGCCAGGTGAAAAGACGATTAGATATCGACGTTTCGGGAGTGTGCATTGCTCCCATCATAAATATCCATCCATATCATATTTATATTAGGAGATTATATATATATATAATTTATAATATATTTATGCCATCATAAATATCATCATCATAAATATCCTGATGGATATTTATAAAATTTTATAACCACAAATGAAACACTGGAAAGAAAGAAAAAAATGAAGAAAGTGAGCATATTTGTCGCCAGGAAAGTTTCAGGTCTTAATTTGTACAAGTTTGCAATTTCTAGAAGAGAAAGGATTACCACAAAAGACTGTTTGATCGACTGAGAATGCTAACTGATGAAAATGATTTGGGGCATTCTGGAAGAAGTTGACAATTTTAGATACCATGCACAAAAATTCAAATGCTTGACAGGAAATCAAGCCACATACACTAATTCAATCAGAGCAAAATTCTTCCAGATAGAGAAGAAAGTAATTTTCAAGGTTACAGTGATGAAGAAATAGCAGTTGCACAGTTAATGAAACAGGCAACATCTTTAAATGCCTTTGAAGAAGAAGAATAAGAAGAAGAAGAAGAATAAGAATAAGAATAAGAATAAGAATAAGAATAAGAATAAGAATAAGAATAAGAATAAGAAGAAGAATAAGAAGAAGAAGAAGAAGAAGAAGAAGAAGAAGAAGAAGAAGAAGAAGAAGAAGAAGAAGAAGAAGAAGAAGAAGAAGAAGAAGAAGAAAAAAAAGAAAAAGAAAAAGAAGAAGACGAAGAAGAAGAAGAAGAAGAAGAAGAAGAAGAAGAAGAAGAAGAAGAAGAAGAAGAAGAAGAAGAAGAAGAGGAGGAAGAGGAGGAAGAGGAAGATGATGATGATGATGATGATGATGATGATGATGATGATGATGATGATGATGATGATGATGATGATGATGATGATGATGATGATGATGATGATGAAGAAAACTGAATGAGTGGCTGAAGATCGACACATGTGAACCCGATTTCCAGCATATGAGTGATAACAAAATTGTGACTGCTGCTTCACAACAAAACAAAGAGTGAATGTGAAAATGAAGATTAATGCAATGACCTTGACAGTCGTACTGCATTGCAATATGTTGATACTCTTCTAGATTATACGGAGCAGAATGGGTTACAGTACTATGCCATTACTGCTCGGGGGGAGTAGAGCTGTGGGAACAAATGTCAATTCTTTTCAGAAGTAGACCGACCTGACAATTTATTTTAAGAAATAAATAAGTACCTATGTACAGAAGTTAAACATTTAAAAAAGAGATACATGTCTGAAAATAAGCTTTAAAAGAAATTTCCTATTTACATATGTAGGTTGTTCTTAAAACCATAAATCAAAACTTAAAATTACGGGTATACAAGCAACTTATATGAAAAAAGCACTCACTATAATGATATTAAATTGAATTAAACTCCCCCAATCCTTTAAGAAATTACTTAATTTATCCATATTTAAAAAGGAATTAAAGCCATTTCTAATAGACATATTTTTATTCTATAAATAAATACCCGGAAGTTGAATTATCTGTTATAAATATGTATTACATTCTGATATCATTAAAACATGTTTGTACATTATAATTAGTCATACATAGTATCACTTTATACATTTATATGTTAATGTATTTACTGTTAATCTGCACATGACCTTATTAAAATTTGTATTTTATAGCATTATTTTGTATTTTATAGAATGATACTGTTTTTGATGAAGCCAACCACCCCAAATAATCAAGAATAATGTAATTCAATCATAATAGCAGTTGCTGTTTAGGTGAACATTCCTCATGCATTTGAAATACTTGAGTTATGTGTAATTTAATAGAAGGAAATGAGTGTCAAAAATGTTTGCTGAAAATTCCACTAATCTCAAATAGTATTTGTAAAATATTTGGCAACTAAATAGCAAGCCATAGTTATTGTCCTCCTAGGTTTCCTAAACCAATTAAGAACTTTTTCTGTGGAGCAAAATTGAAGTGAATCAAAATAAACTTCAAGCTTTAGGTAATATGAGGTGGGAGGGGAAAGATTTGTAATTCTTGCATTATTTATTGTATATCAAAAAGTGTTCTAAACACACTAGACAAATACAGTCATGTGTTTTCTTCTTCAAAGTATAATGTGCATTAAAATATAATTATAGTAACAATACAATTATAGTAACAATACTATGTTCATTATGAAACAATTTTTTAACATCTATTTTTATTAAATGACTTCATCTAATTTAAAGAGAGGTTTGAAGATTTAAAAAAATAATAGCAATAAAGAAAAATTGTGAAGAGAATGCTAAATATGGGGATCTAACTAGCTTTGGCATTTCTAAGATATGGACCTGATAAACCAGCTGGAATTACACTGACGATTAATGTGGGACCAATACATCAAAGGAAGCTGTTACAATCAATATGACTAGACTAATTTGGCAATATAAACTATTCTTTATTCAACAAATTTCTTTGGTAGGCCAGGGAATTCAAGAAACTAGAAGCAACAGTTAGATGTATGTAAGTGAACTGATGGAAATGAATCGTTCCTTAACACTAGCAGTATATAGGCTAAAATTTTGGATAGAGTCAAATTGAAAAATTCAATGCCATAGCCGGGATTTGAACCAAAGATCTCCTGGTTTCTGTCCAGTCGCTTTTACCCATTGAGCTACCATGACCAAAGTGCCGTCGTGACACTAAACTCTCCAAATGACTCATATTTTTCCGGTAAACCACTAGGAGCTCTCGTATTCAAGATTCACCATTTGTGGCAACTTACTATTGTAAATACTTGAGTCCCAGGCTTCATCATTAAAATCTTATTATTTAAGATAATTGATGGAAATTAATCGTTCCTTTACATTAGCCATGTATAGGCTAAGGTTTTGGATAGAGTCAAACTGAAAAATTCAATGCCATGGCTGGGATTTGAACCTTGGATCTCCTGGTTTCAGTCCAGTCGCTCTTATCCATTGAGCTACCAATTTACCTCGAGTACACAGTTGGCCATTAAAAAATATTTTTTAAACTTTGTAACTGTAATAATAACAACAACTCATGTTTGCAAGATATTTCAGTGATTCACTTAACTTTCTCCAATTGGTTATTTGTTCTTTGGAGAATGAGCAACCTATGTGGACTGAGTTGCCTAGCTTTAAAACAAGTTCCTAGATTTTCAAACGATCATCCCAGTAGAATATGTCTATGTGTCAAACAAACATTAAGATTGTGTACAAAATTCAATATTGTAACATTATGGTGAGTCAATACTGCTATAATGTAAAAAACGTAGTGCATCTTAGAGCACAAGTAGTTTTACAGATTACTGCATGTGAACAGACTCATGTTGGCACTTTGGCCATAGTAGCTCAAATGGTTCGAGCGGCTGGACGGAAACCAGAAGATCCGTGGTTCAAATCCCGGCTATGGCATTGAATTTTTCAGTCTGGCTCCACCCTTTCAATTTCCAAATTGTTTTTGAATCCCACTGATATAATTCACAATCTTTTGAACAGATGTGGAAGGTGGATCCTTTCTTTGTACTAGACTACAAGTAGATCACTGGTCCAAGATAAATTTCAAAAACATCATTGTAAATACAATTGTTTTTTTAAAAAAATCTGATGTTTGCACTTACATGGATTTTTCTACCCTTGTACAAACTATTCTTACACACACTTTTCTCTATCTACTTCATGTTAATTGAGATGAACAATTTATTACTAATTTCTTGTAGGTAAAAAGAAATATGAGAATACAGTAGACTTTAAGATGATAAACCAAATCTTTAGAGCACGGTTGATGTGTTATACCTTTGAAATTCTGTTCTCTTGCATTGCCAATATTAAAAAAATGAATTACTTCCCATTTAAGAAATGTATTGGAAAATTCAATTAATTATAAATAGCTCTGAAATGGTTCATTCTATAAAAATGTGTCTGACATAAATTGTGTGTTTTAAGGAGATGTACATTTTTTGAGTAATAACATCTCTTATGGCTTTTGAGTTTGCAAAAGTCATCCACAACAAAGAGGACTTCTAAAGATATTCCCAAAGAATTTGTGATACATGTTTCATTTGTCATGAAAATACCTTAAGTATATAGTATTTTAATTAAAATTGCTAGAGCCTTTTTTTCACAAAATCAAAGTTTTCAATGTAAAGGGTAACTTGGAGTGGGGAGATTTGTTTGAAAATCATATTGCAACCTTGGAAGATGCTGTACTTAAACCAAGTTTGATATTTAAACAACCTTTCCTTTTTGAGTTGGGCCGTTCACAGAAATATATATACGTGGGCATTTTTATAAAAATGCTTTTTTAGATTCAGGTGATCTCAAAATAAGTCTTTCCGATGAAATCTCGATATTGAATTTTAGGGTGGAATACGGTACTTCCTCTACTTATTATATGTAATACAAAAAGTAAAAATAGATAACACAGGTGTAGCAGCACAAGTATATAATTACTAAAATTTTCTATAGTATGTGATTACAGTGATTGTAATTTCCACAAGAAATCTATGTGCCTAATTGAAGATGCTGTAAATACGACTATGCCAGAAAACAGTTGATTTCAGCTAACACACACTTCATTCTATGGATGCCTATCCATTTGAAGCCATTGCATGCTTCAAAGGTTCTGATCAACCAGTAACTTTCTATACATGTCTTTGCATCATAAGAACTCTGCCTATCCAAGATGAAAACAAAATTCATGCTAAAAAACCTGAAAAACCAAATATAAATTCAGTTTGAGTTCCACTCCTTAAATAAATAAAACAAGATGAAAGAAAATTCAACATTTAAAATCACAGTAAAAAGACTTTATTCACACTACATCTTAGGAAATTATTTCTGAAGCTAACCTAAGGATCATAGGAGAACTCCTAAACTGATATTACAAATTACTGAACTTAAGTTTCCCTAAAATAAGACCTGAAGCTTTCCTGGTGACAAATATGTTAGAGATCTTCTCGGGAAACAAGCCTGGTGAAAAGACGACTAGAAAATAATTAAAATATCCTGATGATGGAAGAGATGTACGCTCCCAAAACGTCAATTTCTAATCATCTTTTCACCTGGCTTGTTTCCTGAAAAGATCTTAACATTACATTTCCCTACTAGATGTACTATACATTATATAAAAATTTCTTAAGTTGTTGTTAACGTTGCATTATTTGGAGAATTACCACATTTCTTGATAGATGAATTCTTCTGCAAAAATCTTTATTGATTAATGTGAAGCAATTCTAGAACAGCAACTTAAGCACAGCTTTAAGCATAGGGTGTAACAGTTGTTAAAATTAAGCTCTCAGATAGACTGTAGATTTCAATGTACAGTATGTTAATAATATTGTTTGTTGAAAGTTGTCCAGAACAAGGTTATTACACAAAATTCACTTCTACCCTACACAGGAATGTTCCAACTCACTACAATGGCACATTTTGCACTGTCTTTCATCTCTGGATAATGAATAAATAATACATTTTTTAAGTTTTATTGTGGGTTCATACTGCTGCAGGAAGTAGTCAATGCAGTGGACTGTCACACAGCAGGCCCAGGTTCCATTTCCGACTGCATCAAGTTACCTGGGTGAGGTTTTTCCCCATCCTGAGAAAACGAATGCCAGGTAACCTTAAGTGCTTCTGCACTTTCTGGTTCAATGTTGTGAAACATAATTTTATCTCTTAGAATTAAGCCATAAGCTAAAACCTACAGCGCTCAACATAGGGAAGGAGGGAAGCACAATGGATAAACTGTACTTTCACACTAGTTGTGTGCAGGCACTAAATTGAAAAATTGAATGAGACTTGAAAAATTCAAATTCTTCAGTTGGGACTGGAACAATGGCTTTGTATCAATGCTCTATTACTGGAGCTACCATGGTGAGATTATATCCACATTAAAATGCTTTAATCTGTTTCAAACATCAGGGCAATCTCAAATGTTTGAGATATTTTACCTAAAAGCACCTTCAATGTTGAAAGTAAATTTAATTCCAGACCTTATAGATAATCATTATTAGGGTTGATTTATATTTGGTAATAGTTACATTTTTGCACCAACATATGTAAGCACTTAATTGGAAACTAAAATTAGGTAGATGTGAAGGTTTAATGTGCATATCTTGCTCTGACCATAAGCACAGAAAGCCAAAAATACAAATTTGATGAACCACAATGGCAATGCATTTTTCAAATTCACCTTACTAATTTAGTGCCTACACACAACTAGTATGAAAGAGCTGATCAAATTTAAATTAACCCTGAGTGAGTAACTCAGAATTAAATATACCAGCAAACATTGTAAGTTGTACTTAGGTATATCTTGAATATTTTTAGATTGCTCTCAAGATTTATTGAGATGTTTGAAGCAGATGAGGTTTACTGCACATATAGAATTAAAAGTACCTATGACATGGCAAGTTTCCCTTAGGTATATTTTTAATATTTTGCATTATTCTGAAGATATATTAGGATGTTTTGATCAGATGGAAGGTTTAATGCTTATACATGCTTCTTGCCATGATAGTTTAGGAGAGACTTGGCATGGAAGGCCAAACATCCATGGTTTCAGTCCCAGCATGGTATTTAGTTTATTAAATATAATTCAGCCCTTAATTTTTGTTGTTTTTGTTAAAGAATTTGTATATACACAGAAATATTGACAAACAGTATTGGTAGGAGCAACAGAATTAAGGCAGAACACACTCACACTACATTGAATACTCACGAGTTTTGTGGAATCTATAGAATGCCAATTGTTTCATAAATCTGATACTTTGAGCATGAGCATATGAAGAAGAAACAAAATATATGTTGCAGATAAAAGAGACTTTAGAAATCGTCAGACACAATTTTTGATTTAACAAATTAGAATTGAACTCCACACCACTGTATATATAAATGACTAGAAAAAAAGCTGTTGGTGAGACCTAGGTATAATTCAATTCCCAAACATTTAAACTCCCCCAACCTATGAATACTTAGCATTCTTCAGTGTCTTTTTAATCACATCATAACTGAACATTTTATTTTATGTTTTTGCTTATTTCAAAGTTGTTAACTGGGAAAGTATTTAATAACCTGGGGAGACATTATAGTTTTCTTTTTAAAAAAGAAAATAGGACATGTAAGACAAAAACAGATTACAACCATCAATGTTTTGTGCTACTTGCAAAAACGTTTTAGAGAAATGTGCAAAGTCCAAACTCTAAATTAACAGAACTACAAGCACACTGCGCTTTATACAATACACTACAAGCAGAAAATGCCTTCACATGCACAACTATACTGCCGAATCAGCATATATTCTACAGAGTGGAGATAAGTTATTGCCCTTTACATTATTTATTACCTCTCTATCTTGCCTTTAAGTCTTGTTTTTTTTTTTTTTTTTTTTTTTTTACTTGAGCCTCATACAATTTGCAAGTAAAGTCTTTGGCAATCATAACTTTAATGATATTCAACTGACAATGCCTTTGTTATTGCCTTCTTGTCTTGTGTTGCACCTTTCAGATAGGTGAGCTTTGCAACTCAACTGCTTAGTTGTAGATAAGTTAAAATAAATAAGAAAATTTAGTATAAACAAGTAAACTATGGAATTATTCACAAGTCAAGAGCATTTAGAAACAATTTTAATTAACTGGAAACTATAATGTACCACATTTGAGATGCAGTTGGAGATCAAATGTGCTACCAAAATATTTCTGAATTTCTGGATTGCTGATCATTAATGTAACTTCTATCTGTTTCCAAAAGAATGATGTTTGTCCTTGAGTACTACTAGGTTAGCAACCAATTGGAGTCCTGTGGTATTGTTGTATTGCATTCCCCCTAAGTGGTATGGCACAAGTGCCAACCTAATTAATCTCTATTAAATACTATTTGCACTACGATAAAAATTCAGATTTTGCCAAAGCTGATTCTGCGGAAGGCAGAGAGTAATGTGTCTAACATAACCATAAAAACCATATTTTTAGCTCAAATAGTTTTCCTAATACAAATAAATAAAGCACTATTATATTATATTATAACAATGTATTGTGACATAAGCCCTGTAATGAATAGCATTATTGGTTGGCATGGATGTATATATGTATATTTGTAATTATTCAGAACTGAAACGTAAACGTTTGACATGATGTGATAAAAGAATTACTTTGAATAAACCACAGTGTTTGTTAAATTCAAGAGAGAGGAAACAGTGCACTTACTGTTGGTCTTGCAGAACTCATCTGGTCACATTATAACTTTGTTTATGAATGGTTTGTAATCTCTATTTACTCTAGAGAGTTCAAAGCATTATTATTCAGTTGTTCTTCTGTTTAAAAACTATGTAAAAGTGTACCAGCTCAAATACTTTTCATAATGTAAACTAATAAATATCAATATATTTATCGCCGCATCTTGGGATAAAGCACTGCCATTATTAGTTGGTTTGTATGTGTGTGCATATAATTGTAATTACTCAGAACTGAAATTTAAACTACTGACATGACGTGATAAAAGAATTACCTTGAATAAGCCAAGGTGTTAAATTTGAGAAAGAGCAAACACTTCATTTCCGTTAGCCTGTGGAATGCTATATGCTTATGTTTATGAATGAATGCTGGATAAGCAGTTTTCATTTACTCTGGAGAGTTCAAATCAATATTATTCAGTTGTTCTTTACACAACAGTAGAGTACGAGTTAAATAGTGCACTGGCTTCCTGCGGTGAATTTAGTGGCAAGTTAAAAAGGCAGGTATTGCGAGGTAAGGTTCGAAGTATTATTTTTAATGTCTACACATTCTTCAAAAAACTGGGCAATGAGGAATATAGAAATCAGCTCAATTTAAAAAATACTCAATGGCTTACTGCTGAAGCGTGTCGTGTAGGTAAAGCAAGTGTGTCCCGCATTTGTGAGAGACAAGAAAATCTGATCCCAGTGGTGCTCAATTGTTTGTATCACCCAGAAAAACATGTTGGTCCTCTGAAGAGGGCTACAAATTTGACTTGGACAAGGGAACTGTGTTTGAGTTTAATGACCAAGGTAAATTTCCACCTGTACAAAAAATAGCTTGTGCTCTTAGAACTAAAATTTCATACACTTGGTCAAAATTGACCAAGTGTACAATTCAAAACACACTGAAATCTGGAATCTATCAGATCAACTGTGAGGATTGTGAGAACTTCTACATAGGCAAAACGAAGAGAAACTTGGAGGTCAGGCTAAAGGAACACCAGAGAAACATAAAACTAAAGCAAATAGACAAATCCACTGTATCACATCTTTTTTTGGAAAGAAAACCAGAACATTGGGCAAAATATAAAACTGTTGAAACCATTAGAATCACCAATAGAATTACACATCTGGGAAAAAATCCACATAATTAAAAACAGTGAACATGTTATAAATTTTGAAATCCCACCACTTAACGAAGTGTTAAAACTTTGCACTCCTAACATCAGATGGCAACAGGATCAGATACAGGAGAAGGAAGAAGAAAGGAAGGGGGAGAGTCAGTCACTAAACTGCTGAGGAAGAGGGCAAATGTCCTGGAAAACGTTCCAGCATTTTTAAAAATATAAGTGCAGGTGAGTGTAAACAAGTGTGACTAAACAAAACTTCAACATGAAGAAAACTTCACTGTTAATAATGTTCTATTTGTAGTATTTAATCAACAATTATGTAAAAGATATGGGAAGAGAATTTGAAGTTAGAGTGCTAAGTAAGCATTGTGGAAGAAGGATGTGTTATAACGAGCTCCTGCAATATAAATGGAAGAGAGAACCAAGTAACCACAGTGTAGAGCTTGTAGTATATTGAATGAGGATAAGAGTATGTAAAAGAAAGACATTTAGCTCTTTTATGAATAGAACTGGTAACTGCAGACAAAACTAATGATTTTTTAACTGAAAGTGTAATTTTAACCCTGCTAGTGGTAGGCGGCATAGAATTAAACCTAGAACCAATTTAAATACAGTCTATGCCAGAAACTATCATGGAGAAAGTGATTAAAATAGAGGGGATCAAGGAGAGAATTAATAAAAACTTAGCGATATCACCACTGAAATAAAGGCCTCAAAGATTAAATACAAAAAAATACAAAACAGTTAAGTTCTAAAACATAAAAGTTCTAAAATTATGGAAAGAATGGGCGAGGAAAAACGATTTAATCTGGTCTTCATAAGATGAATTCTGTCAAGCAAAAAATGTTAGATTTTAATTGAAAAACTGTAATGGATTACAAGAATGAGAAATTGTGAAGCCTTTAGAGTGAGAAGAGAAAAAGGGGAATAGGCCAGTGACAAAATGCCACAATACAGCTTAAATACAAAATCATGAAAAAAGTAAAGAATTTGAAAGGGTTTGCTTTTTAATGAAGATTTGACTTCTGAATGGATCAAAGAAGAGAGGATACCAGAAGGGAACACCAACAATGACATAAGACACAAAAGAATTGAAACAGTGGAAATTATACAGAAAAAACTTCCAATAACTGAACAGCCGGAGATGCAAAGTTTGACTTGCAGCAGAAGATAACATGCAACAGGAAGGGAGGAGAGAAGAGCAACAGAGCAGAGAAAGGGAGAGAAAATGCAACATGTAATATTTAGTGGCAAAATTAGAGTATTTTGGTGTAAAAAGTGGCTAAGAAATGGGAAAGTCTAGACATGACATTTTCTATAGAAGTAATCAACTCCTCCAATTATTTCTCTTTCTGAATTGAGAACATATAGAAAATATGTAGATTAACAGATTAATGGATTTAGATGTTTTAATAATGGGAGATTCTAATGTAGCTACAGAAAAAATGGAAATTAGAGACTAGAAAATTGTGAAACTGAAGAACCACTAAACAAAAGTAAGAAGCTCTGATGTAGTAAAGATAAGGTTGCAGTAAAAAATGTAATTTCATGAATTAAATTTATAAATAATGATGATGATGATATTCAAAGTGTAACAGATTCTATTTTAAGGATTATGAGTATTAATTGATTAGTAACTGATTTTAAAATGTTAAACTTATCACAAAAGTGAATCGAGAAGATATTGACACATTGCTTCACTCACACTGTTTATTCACAGGACATGTTTCAAGAGCTTTTGCTCTTATCATCAGCTGGTACTCGATTAGTGCAAGTTGTAGTGGTTTCCTCTTTCTCCATATCGTCAATAGATGGCGTGATGTACTTGTCAAAG
Source organism: Mantis religiosa (assembly GCA_030765055.1). Classification (NCBI taxonomy): domain Eukaryota; kingdom Metazoa; phylum Arthropoda; class Insecta; order Mantodea; family Mantidae; genus Mantis; species Mantis religiosa. The sequence continues at coordinate 99,571,500 of CM060947.1, read as the reverse complement.
ACGTCCGGTGGTGGAGTTTCAAAATTCATGACTCTATGACGATTTTTGTTAATGAAGATTTTTTCCCATACGGAAAGGTCAATGGGGTGATTAACATATTTTATTAGAGATGTTTCCAAGTTGATGTCATGTCTAGTATTCAAAAAATGAAAAGCCACTGCTGATTTTTCTGTTTCACCATTTTTAATGTTTCTTATATGTTCTTTAGTTCTGATGTTAATATTTCTTTTTGTTTTTCCTATATAAATGTTAGGGCAAGTTTCACATTTGATCTCATAGATCATAGATAAAGAATAGATAAAGATCTCAGATAAAGAACATATTAAAAATAAAAAAAATAAAGTTAAAATAAAAAATAAATAAAAGTTGTATATGGGATTGATGTGTTGGCTAATATGAACAGATTGTAAAAAAGGAATACAAGGGGCACTATTTATACTTTGAGCCTAATAATTAAAACAAATTAATTCTGATTGAAAACTGCTTTATTGTGTTTCAAAACTATTCTCCTTTATGATCAATACACTTTTGCAACCGTCTGAACCATTTGTTAAAGCATTCTTCTTAGACATCTACAAAACATGGTTTTTGAAGGCATCAATGGCTTCTTCTGCCAACAAAAATCGTCCACACAATTTATTCTTGATGTTCGGGAACAAAAAGAAATCATTGGGTGCGAAACCAGAACTGTATGGCGGATAACCCATCAAATCAATTTTTTGAGCCTTCAAATACTCTGTTGTTAGATGAGAATTGTGTGCTTGCATTGTGTTGATGAAGAAGGATCCTACAGTTGGTTTTCCTTACTTCACCGACAACTTACTTCACAAACAAATGGTTGTGTGCCATTCGTTACTGACCATTTTACATTTCTCTAAAGGCACTGTTGCCACAGGGCCAGTTTTGCTGAAGAAACAGGGGACCATTTGCTTGGAAGTGCTTCGAGTGTGAACAACTTTTAATGGATTTGCTTCATCTTGAAACTCCCATACAGTCGAATGCTGTTTATGTTCCGGTTCATATGCACAGAACCATGATTCGTCACCTGTTACAATCTTATATACGTCTTTTGAGGCACTGCCATTGTATTTATTGAGCAATTTTGTACAGTAATCAACGAAAGCATCTTTTTGAAATAGCATCAAGTTATGTGGGATCCAACAAGAGCAAACCTTATTCATGGCTAAATAATCATGCAATATTTTATATATGCCGGTGGAACTGATAAGTAGGGTTGCTTCAATCTTACAATGTCGCATGTAGATCTTGCATTATTAGGATTTGCACAGCATCAATGTTTTCTGGCACAACTGATTTTGGACAACCTTCACAAACTTCATCATTGAGCAAACAGTGGCTTTGCCATCAAATTTGGAAGTTAGTTGATCAATGCACTCGTCTTGATAATCCACGTCAAAAGTTTTAATAAATCATTTTATGAACATTTTCATAGTTAATTCCATGTTTTTGTCAAGACACAATTCTCAAGTTAATATAAACAAAACAAATGATGTTCTATTGAAAACATGTCTGAAGTATAGACAAGTACAGACACATGGACAAGTTGGTTGTAGCACATCACTTTTGGTCTGAGAATCACAACATAAAACAAGGAATAGAACTGATCAAACAGGCAAAGAAATCTCTGGAACTACAGATTTGTAAAACATATTTATTACGAAGAAACAGGACCTCGTGATGAATTTTGAAATTACCGCCGTAGATGATGTCATCAAACTTACCAGAACATTAGATGGCAGCACGACACCAAGCCAGATGCAGACACTGGATGCATCATCAGTCAACCACAGAACTGACAATGGGGAAAAAGTTCCCAGAAACTAGTCTTCATCAAAAAACTTGTAAGTGGAGAAAAGTATATACAAGGTTGACTCATTTGCCTAATTTTAATGTCTGAAGTAGATTATGGTCAACAATGTCAAAACTGCCGAATGTTAAATGATACCTTTTATGTAGGCAATTCAGGTTTTAGATTACATTTTATATGCTGCACAAAATTACATGTAGTGAATCACAACATAGCTGCAATGTTGTTCAATCTATGCACCACCATTTTAATATAAATTACTATGTCAAAGGAAACGTCAGTTGCTAGGTGTTACACATTTTTCAGAAGATCTCTACAGGTGAGGATAAAAGTCAGTTTCAGCACTTTTATTCTTTCATTATGGCCTGAACACATGGAGAACTTCATGTTTTATTGAAATAAGTAATTTCAGTGTATGTCGATAAATATGTATTTTGAGAAAAGCATGGAATCACTATTATTTAACTTGCAGGCAGGTGAAAATTTGGTTTTCCACAGTTTTCATTACATTGTAACCCACATATATAATGATTAACATCCAACAGAAGTTAGGGAGAATGCACACTGAAGTAATTAGATTGCAGAGGAGAAAAAAGCTGGTGAAATGCTAACTTTATTGTTTTAAACAAGACATCTTTTAAACGCATTTCAGATGCCCCAACTAATGTGGATATTTACTGGCAAACTCATGGTCACAGTGTGTAGATTTCTCTTTGTGTGCATATGAATTTTGAGATTATTTGCTCATGGTATATTTAAACTTATCAGTTGCTTTTGTTTTTTCTAATCAACGAAATTTGTCCAAAAATTATTTAGCTGGCTTTGGAGTGAGTTTAATCAATTTGGTATACTGTAACATTTATGATTTTGGGCCCAAAAATAGTGAACTACTAATGATTTACCTATCAGCTTATGTTTTACATTCTTCATGTGCTCTTCGAAGTGTTGACCAACTTCTTCTGTTTTTCTGTCTTGCTTATTATACATTTTTTTTTTTTCACAGTCTCTGTATGTGATTTCATACATACCTGATTCTTTGGAAAAGGGATTTTATCTTTCGTATTTCTGCAGAACAGAGTTTTTTTTTAAGCAGCATTTGTTTATAGGGCTAACACGATGGAAGAACACAAACTAGTACACAAAGGGATTATAAACAACACACAAAAGAATGACTACACAGAACATCTGGTAAAAAAGAAAATCAACAATTATGCAAAAACTGAGATAAATAAAATTTTCAAAATTGGTATTTTGAAAAGCTTAAATAAAAAACGTTTTCAAAAAATTTGTTTGTCACCCTCTAGAAAAGCTTAAATAAAAAACGTTTTCAAAAAATTTGTTTGTCACCCTCTAGTATACCAAAAATTTCAAAATATATTAAAAATTGGAACATTACATTAGCCTAGTAAACAAACTAAAATCCTCCTTCACACAAATACGAAAGATAAAATCCCTTCCTCCAAGCGTTCAGGCATACATGAAACAACCTACAGAGATGGTGGAAAAAAATGTATATAGGGAAAACAAAAGGACATTGGTACAAAAGAAATAGCATTTCAAGTACACATAAAGAATATAAAATTTAAGCACAGAGATGACCAGCAGCAGCACACCATTTTTGGACCCTAAATCATAATTTTTACAGCAAACCAAAGTGTTAAAATCTGTTCCATAAATACAACTGAATTAATAGTTTGGAAACATTCAACAATAAAAGATAAAGGTGATAAATTCTTATATATCACTAGCAAAATATCTCATCTCAAAATATGTAAGTACTACAAAGAGATAGGTTGCTGCCGCTGCCGCCGCCACCACCACCATCACCAGTTTGCCAACAAATCTCTGTTGGGAATGGCGGCAAGAGTCTGCAAAACATATTTGAACAAGTCTTGATTAAAACAAAGTAGTTAAAGTGCAATACCAGTTTTTTATTCTCATTGCACTTATGCTGAAGTATTTGATTAAACAGCAACTAATTTATACTTCTTGTCCTCTTCACTTTCATCCTTAAATACCTCATTTTGCCACAACTTTGCATTTTTATTTTGTACAAATCACAATTTATGTTGATTAGCCCAGAACTGCACTGGTTGAATGCCTTAATCATACATATGCGTCACATCACAATGTTGTACATTTGTTTATTTTATTGCATGTTTAGGAAAAACCAGTTAAGTTATCTAGTTTATTGATCTGTAAATAAAATAATTTGCTTTATTTTTGTGCATTTCCTTAAACTGTTAAATACCCATTTTGTTTTACTTGTTCTCAATGAATGCCTAATAAACATGTGAATCTGTATGTAACTAATAATATCAAGAGTACTTGAAAGTGTATCAAGTGTAAGAAAACTAAATTAAAACATTTTTTTTTTCAAATTTAAGTAACGTTTCAGTTCTGATTTCTTTATACATTAAACATTTCACTCAAAATACATGAAATAACTGTCTTGGGAACTAAACATAACAAGCGAAATTAAAATAATCCTGAAATGCAGCAATAATTTTGCAGCAGCATTGAAAAACGAGTGTGCATTCTAATTTGTCAAAAGCCTAACCTTGCCGTGAAGTATGATTTTGGACTGCCCTGGAAGGGAATGCATGCTGTTTTCAAACACTTGTGTTTGAAAACCTTTTTCGCAAAAGGAAAGCTTCTTTATCTAATGAGTCTACTACTTCAGCATATAAACATAACATTTAAAATTATTCTACAGCTTACTCATTTGTATTTAAGTTTGAATTTATGAGTCACTATGTTTACACTCAGTCTTCACTTACCTGTTGTATAATTGAAACGTTTTCAAGATCATTCGATCTCATCATCAGCTGTTTGGTGACTAGTAAGACTTACAAGTAAGTGAAGACTGAGTGTAAACATAGTGACTCATAAATTCAAACTTAAATATGAAGAATACTTCACTGTTAATAATGCTTCTGTTTTTAATATTTACTCATTTGTGTTCAAGTTGAACTAAAAAACATAATTTCTGTATATTTACAATCTAAAAGAAAATTCTCTAGATTAGTAACGTTAATCAACATCTGGCAGATAAAACAAAAATGACTATACGTGTACCTGATTTGTAATCAGCAAGTTGTAGTAAAAAGTATTTTATAAATATATGTATTTACTTTCAAGAATATAAATAAATGCACATCATTTGTGGATTATTATCAATCAGATATGCTTCTATGGAAGGAATACAATTTAAATCAATTGTAGTGAAAGCCAATATAGCAGGTTCCTCAACTCAAAAGATTTCAGCGACTTTATTCCCCTTTTTATGTCCAAGTATGCACCCAATATTGCAAAACCACTTATCATCAACATGTAATTGAACTACTGATTAGTTAATATTATAAAGAGAGAAGATGCATTTGTGTATGTATGGTTATCTTGAAAACCATCCAAATGATTCTATAATTCTTTCACCATTGAAAAACTCAACTCTTCTGATGAACATGGCCATAAAGCAGCTTATAATTTAATTTAATTACTAAAGGACTAAAAAAGGATGTATAGTACAATTCAAGTACAATATATACTTGAATATGAATAGAGTTATTAGTTGGTCAATTTGTTAGGCAATGGTCTCTTGATTCTAAGATAGTGGGATTAAATCTGCCCCAAACCTGTTTTTTTAAACAAGTTTAAAAACAACAGCCTCTTGTAAGTAGATTAAGTGGTATATTAAAGAACTCCTGCAGCATGAAATTACCGCCCACCAGGGTACTGGTATGATCCTGGCAATTGACAGCATTGTTAACAAACAAAATGTTAATTTAATTTGGAGTAATAAAATAAAATGTTTGTGAAAAAGGCCTTGACTTTTATTTGAGAAAGTCAAGTATTATAAAAATAATTTTTGCTGCACAGAATATGTATAGTTACTGCACCTCATAAAGCCTGCTACATTTTACTAGGGGCATTCAAAAATGATTGGCACTACAACTTTTTTTTTGCTTACAGGAACAATTTATTTAACAAACTCATTCAGGTAACATTACAGGTATTCCCCACCAATGTCTATACACTTGTTCTATCGTTCAGACAGCTTCCATATTTTCATGGTAAACCATTCTTTGGGGGTATCCTGGCGCCACCGATGGACAACTACATGAAGTTCGTCATTAGTGGTGAACTTCTTACCCTGCATGACCTCTTTCATTGAATCGAATAGGACATAGTCCCTAGGAGCCAAATAGGGTGAATGTGGACGATGTACCAGCACAGTAAACCCTAGAGTACGAATTGTGGCCATGGTTTGGCGACTGGCATGTGGTCATGCATCATCTTGTTGGAGAAGAACACCACGGCCCCTTTTTTTATGGTGGCATTGTTGAATGTATTGGCGGAGTTGTTGCAGTGAACTGCACTACCGCTCAATGATGATGGTTGTATTGGGAGGAATCAATCCACCAGCAGTATCCCTTCCTGATCCCAGAACACAGTTGCCATGTGTTTCCGAACAAATAGTCCTGGACATGACTTCTTGGGATGAGAGCTCACAGCGTGCTTCCACTCTATAGACTGGCATTTCTTTTACAGAGTCTCATGGAAAAACCAGGACTCGTAGACAGTGACCAGTTTCACAAAGAATTCCTCTGGATCTGCACTATATCATTGCAGCAACTGTTGGCTGACCTTCACACACTTCTGTTTCTGCGCAGCAGAGAGAGTAAGTGGTACCCATTGTGCTCACACCTTTTTCATCATCAAATCTGCTTATGATGTGGAGGGCTCCCCGTGATAAACCTGTTGCCTGCACTAATTCATCAAATGTGATTTGCCTGTTCTCCAATATCAGGTCACTGACAAGCTGGGTATTGTTTGGTTTGCATGTAATTGCTGGATGCCAGTGCTTTTGCGTTTTTCAGCTCAGTTCCTGCTGTCTTTTAATTCGGACACCCAACGAAACATGGACCTGCAACCTGGTGCAGACACCCCACATATGGCCACTAACCTTTTGTGGATGTCTGAAGCAGTCAGTCCTTCCCTCCAGAGAAACCACACAGTCCACCTTTGCCTGTGCTTGTCTGCTTCTATGTTGTTTTACTGATGTCCACAAGCGTACTCGCAAGACAGTACTATTGCTACTCCAGTGCACCATCTATGAGAAATAGCAATATCATCTGGTGGCAGTGGTAGAAAGTACTATCGTGTATCTTCACCCATATATCGACACATATTTTAAACTGCTACTTTGCAGGAGTTATAGAGGGAATGCCAATCATCATTGAACGAACTAAATATATCAAGGAATATAATGGCCATGATGTAATACTTCAGCAAATATAAGATGTGAGTTGTATAACCTTTGTTTCTTTAAATGCCATTTATAAATACTGCAGATGTATATGTAATTGCCAAGTTAAAATCTGAGTAACCTTTCCTCTGTTCCTACAATGTGACACTGAAATTTCTGGATGTCAAAAGCTTCCAATGATCCTCATGTAAGAAAGCTTTGCTTTGTTTCCTTTGAACTTACATTGTAATCTAGTTCATTACCAGGGTGTGCTAAATAATTATATAAAGAAACAAATGAGCAGGTATTTTATATTAACTAATAAGTTGGTGGTTGTAGACGATGTCTCTTTTCTTACTTCATCATATTCCACATTATATGAAAATGATGCAGCTTTAATGTTATTAAATAACTGTGGGAAGAACAAGAAAGTATAAAGGTTTAAAGTTTGACCTATTACATCTAAAAATTTACTCCAGGTTTCAGATGCATAAGGCCCTAGGATAAATTTAAATTACTCAAAGTAGAGGAAAATTTTAACATGTGTAAATATATATGTAACCAAATGTAGGCAATAAAAATTTAATCATTCCCAAAATTACTCCACCATTCCAATCAATGATTCTTTCACACCTAAAGGATACTCATGCACTAAGTAACATTTCCAGAATTCGGAAGATTATAGGAGGTGGTTAATGAAGTCAGATGTTCACATCTTTTTGCTGAATATATGGAGATTTTTCATCTGTTATTTGAAATAGTCAGGATAGTAGGAAATTATAACTATAGGGGTAAAGGGAGGGTCTATGCAAAAAAAAAGGAGAAACCCTTTAGATAAAGGTATAATAATTTCATAAAATAAATGAAGCCATTATTTGAAGCCAAAGGTTAGAAACAGTGATGTATTTAACACTTGAAAGTAATGAGTCGGTAATTCAAAAACAAATATCACTTAAATTATCCTTACTTGGACATGTTTCGGAGAAGCACAAAATTAACAGAATCAAAAACCAAGACACAGTTCAGGAAATTCACATATCATCCCAGAATGCATCATAAATTCAACAAGATATTCAAGAAGTACAACATCACTCTAGCCCCAATAAATAAATTCAGTTTAAAAAACTTATTATGCAACAACCTGAAAGACCCAGTACCTGAAAACAAGAAATCAGGTATCTACAAAATCAACTGCTCAGATTGGGCTAAATTCTACATAGGAAAAACCAAAAGAAGTTTACATATTAGGTTACAGGAACATATGAGATGCATGGAATACAAACAAATAGAAAAATCAACAATAGCTCACCATTTCATGAAATTGTACCAAATATAAAACTATTAAAATCAGCCAGTAATGCAGCCGAACTCGATGTTTGGGAAAAGTTGCTAATTATAAAAAACAAACAGTATACTTTAAATTTCGAATTGTCGCCTGAAAACTCTCTTTGGAAGTTCATCTCACAGACAACAGATGCCACCACAGACAACCAGCTCACTTTAAGAAACCACAGATCCAACCAGTCGGATAACTGTTGACGATGGGGACAAAACGTTCTCCGAAACATGTCCAAGTAAGGATAATTTAAGTGATGTTTGTTTTTGAATTACCAACTCATTACTTTTAAATGAAACCAATTAATTCCTTAAAGGAGTTTGAAAAGCTAACTGTGCAATTGGATAAGCCAACTGATGCTGAGTAAATCAGGGCATATGAGATTTTGTTCTAAATTCAGCGGAGCAAAGTTTTATGGGTATTTACTCTTAACTTTCCCTAAAAAATGTTTTTGTGAATGCATTAAAACTGTGTGAAATAGCAGGCAAACCAAAACTATTACATGAAACAAAGATTTTTTTTCATTTTTTTAGTTTATGCTCCATTATATTTTACAATATATCTTCACACCAGAGACAGTGCTACTTAAGATTGGAATTTTTAGATTCAAGAGAACACTTGCTTTCCTTGTTCTACTGGCCAGAGTTATGAACTTAAGCTCTTAAGACATTAAAATGTGATGCAATGAATGTTCTTTGACTATTTCTTAGAAATAATTAGGATGATGTAATGCTTCATATGTGTAGTTTGAATTCCTATTAACCCAACTACACAGCATTAACAAGTGAGGCAAAGAATAACATATTGGTTGCCTAATTTTAGTAACAGTGGCACTCCACTTTCTGAAATACTTCTTTTTATTCTATATATTGCATTTGTCAATATCAGTAATTACAGGATTTTGATTATGAAAATTTAGCCTTTGTATCATAATGTGTACTTGATAAGAGATGTAAGAATAAAAGAGAAAATTAATGGATGTGCTCTTTTTAAAGCAATAGAAAACAAAGCAAACAGCTGAAACTGAAAGTTGACGATAGATTCTGCTTCAAGAATATTCTAAGAATGTTGCAAGGTTTTTGTTGTTTTTTAGTTTTTGCTGATTGTAATTTTACCAATAATTGCAAAACAGGAGACAAATTTTAGAACAGGTGTATAGTTGAATTGGGGTTAGGCTTAACCTTACATTTTCTTGCCACTGAAGAGTCCTACACAAGCCTATAAGTGATGAAAGTTGTAAATAAATATACAAAATAGTTAAGTTCCTGTTGTTCGATATATCACAACAGATGGACTTTACATGCATCTCATTGATTATGGACTATTTTGGGCAAAGCATGAATAAAAGAGTATTTCTAAGAGATCTCTTATATTTCAGGAATCATGCTTTATAACAAATTAAATCTGTAGCTTATGTTTCTAAACAGCAATTGGAAAGGAAGTTGAGGATTTATCTAATAAATAAATATTTATATGATTTGAAGGAATTCTAAGAAAACTAAACCAATTGTAATTGTATAATCTGGCATGTCCAAAATCATATGTATGATAAACTGGATGAAGAAGTGGTGGTGGCATCAGCAAAGGGCGGAAGGGGGAGGCAGGCAGGGACGGTTGCAGTGGTAGTGGTGGTGCTGATGTAAATATGTTGTCCACTCCACTTTTCTCAGTGGAAAACAATGAATAATTTGCATGGGTTGGTTGTCTACACCATGTCTGCCCAAAGTTAGTTGTGTGTATGAATACATAGAGCACTCAATCAATGTTGTTGTTGTTGTTTTTTTTTTTTTTTTTGGTTCACTGAAAAATATGTTAAATAATCATGTTACATGACATGTTAAATCAACTTGTTTGTTGACTGTTGGTACAATGAGGACTGGCCTTAAGACTTGTCATTTATCATACAGTATATTTCATTTCTTCCAAGATCAATTATCTCTTAACATGCCTGATATTGAAATATGGCAATTTTTAGTCAGCCATGTAAGAAATACCTAGAATTACTTCTTTATATAATAGCTATAATGAAAACAGCCATGCAATATAAATATGAATATGCTGATTCTGAGAACAAGAATTGCCAAATTTAAGCTTACCCATTCTTCTCTTCCCAGGCTCTGTCAAACTGCCTATTAATTCATTCATTAACTAAGCTGACATTTTAAAGCATATATGTTAACCTTTCTCATTTGTTCTTTTTCTGATTATTATCAATCCTGGTTTATTTAAGACTAGCCTTCAGCCTATAAGCTCTACAATTGTCACAAGATAGATTTAAAATGCTAATTTTCCTGGGGCTGTAAACAACAAAAAAATTTATTTGAATGACTTATGGCACAGGAAGCACTGAACTGTTTTTCAACATTTTCACTACTAAAAGTGAGGCCTTTGTCACACACTGGGACCAACTATCATATCCCTGTCATAGGATTCTGCCTTTTGGGATTGGAACCAATGTGTGACAACCATCTCTGCTTTTCTATCATTTGAATGTGCTGACTCCAACCACATAGACATTTCTTGAGGTTCTGGAAAAGATGGAAATAAATCGGAGCAAGATCCAGGTTGTAGAGTGGATAATTAAACATATCCCAGACATATGTATGCAAGGAACATGTCTGTTTATCCGTGTGTGGCAAGCAGCATAATGCAACAAGACAAAACTACCACTACGCTTTCCATGCTGCTTGTTCTGAATAGACCATCACAATTTTCACAACATTTTCCACTAATGTTCAGTATTCACTAGTATCGCCTCTGGTCAGGAATTTGATGAGGAGCACTCCCTACCTGTCCCGGAATGCAGCACATTACATGCAACACAAATAATTTGAATTTCATTTTACAGGAAGAGCCACTATGATGACAATGCCCTTGACTGCTGCTTGATTTCTGAGGTATTTTATTCAGCTCATATTGCAGAAACTTGATGATGTCATAATGTATTGTTGCAGAAATGTTAAAGCTGCCCTCATGTACTCCACTTGTTTTCTTGAATCAGGTGCTTCAACACTGCCACAGCACACAATTTCAGGGAACAACAGGTACTCTGTAACAATATCACTCAACAAGAAGTGGCACTGACTGATGATTTAGTGATTCAGAAGCGGCAATTCTCCATAATGCGTTCCTGTACAAGTTTAGCAAGATCACCTTTAATAATGGATGGTCTCCTGCTGTGCTCATTGTGAACAAATTGGCAACCTGCTGCAATGTCTCTGCACCAGTGTGAAGCTGATTTTTCAGATAATTAAAGAAATTCGTTAAAATTTCCATATATGGAGATGTAATGCAAACATGGCCCTCTGAAATTAATGAAAAGGTTAAACCAAGATGGCTTTGTTTGTGACGCAACAGATTGCCTAGGTTTATTATCATTCCAAGTTATAGAACTTTCCAGAAATTCAACCTTTGACGTCAAGCCAATCAAATTCAAGTTTTGGTCCCTTAGCAACAAGACATTGTAGAATGAACCAATCCGAGTTCAGCAAAATTTTAATTTGATTTCATTTCACTTGTGAAAGGTCTCATTCCTTCTGGTTCTTTCGATGTAGTCAGACGTGTTATAGATATCGTCTCGGACACAGATGCACTATTAAGTTGCAAGAGGACTGCTAGGTTCCTGCAAGTTACAGAAGTAATTTTATCTACTGATTAGTGATCAGTGAAAAGACTCGTCGAGTATGCATCGCAAAAGAAAGTACGTAAATGATGAGTGGCACGCTGTTGCGTTCACTACGCCTGTAAAATCAGGAAAGATGTTTGTAAATCATATCTTAAAACATCGGCTGTGAAATAATTCAGTGAGAAAATAAATTCTCAAAAAGTGAAGCAGTGTTTTAAATAAATTTTGTTGCCACCATCAACCATTCCGTTGCTGGCACTGTACCACTACCCTAGATTACAGAGTACAACGCTCATCGACGGAGCTGCCGGCAGATCGTCAAGTTTACATCATCGCAGTAACAAGGAAGCTGGAGAGATCATTGATTCTGCATCCTGAGGAAGGTTAGTCGCCTCACCGAGGGATAACAACATGTGAGTGTGTCACGTGGCTTGAAGTTACATCTCGCCACACACAAACTTTTAAAGAAAAACTTATTACAAGTGACATACCATCTGCTTGCTCATGACATGGCACATCTGATTTTCAATTAGTGCTATGTTTTGTGCATTAAAAACTTTAATACCAATCACACTTCAAATGCATCAGGAGCTGGAATATGAGCCTCCATTTTAACCTGTTAGGAGGAGAGACCTTGAGAAGTTCTTCTAGCTTATGTCCAATGGCACATCATTGCTGTATAACATACATGAAGTTATTATTAAATTTTAGATGAGTCGCGTTTTTTACACATCTGCTTCACTTTCGAAAGTGAAGCAGATGTGTAAAAAACGCGACTCATCTAAAATTTAATAATTTTTCGCTTCACTGTGGTGTTCCAATACAGTTGAATCTCGATATACATGAAGTTGTTTCGCACAATACATGGTTTGTTAGCTGTGGGACAAATGAGAAACTAACTTCATGGACTAGCCTTGTATAATCATTATTAAATGTGTGCAAGAATCTGTTCACAGGCCTGCAATTCAAAAAGTTTAACCATTATCCACCATCTGAGGTAGAATACTTTGTACAGGATAGCCATAAATGACCTTTTGGGTTTTGAACACTGTAACTTGTGTTTAATATAACTTAGAAACATGAAACTACTACCAATGGAAAGAGAAACTGAAAAGGTTTCATTACAGAAGAGGGATAACTTTAAAAGATTTAAGAATGTCCAACAAAAATCTGAGGTAAGTCAAAGCAGTTTTTCTTAACTTTAGACTGAAGCTCAGATAACATGTGCAAGCCTGGGCACCCTCCAACAATGTGCAGCATCAGCACTGCAGTGTATGTACATCAAAAAATGGATCTCAAGCAAGAGCATTTTTGTGTTATAATTTTCTATAACTTTAAAGTTGTTTGTGAGAGAGATGGTGCCTTGAAAGACCATATCATGCATTTGGGAATCTTTGCCCATCCAACATTTATCAATGACAAATGTAGAACAGCAAAGGATACCCTTGAAAATGAAGACTGCATAGAATGGCAGCTTCAGCAACAACATATGACGTGAAATCAGAGCCAACACTGTGGGAAGAACAACCACTAAACTAACCAGCCGAGAAAATTTTGAGAATTTACTCTGGCAGGAAAAGCTTCAGTTCCTATTAACAGATTTTTGGCTTTGTTGCTCAGCAGCAGTTTGAATAACATCTCTTTTCCAAATATCACATTGTATAGCCTATGATCTCAATTTCTATAAACAGTGGACTTGCTCAGTTATAAATCTAAATGGATGAACGAGTTGGATACAATATACAAGATGGATTGCATTGGATCAGATGGCTGATAGGAATTTGGAATTGAATTTGTGTGGATGTATACAGGAGCCCTATTTTTGTAAAGCAATAGCAATAACAATTTTATATGAAGGATAATTCTTGGGAAGGAAAATGAGACAGTTAATTATAAGTTTCAGCAGTGATTAAAATGTTAATGATTTGAAGGTGTAGAACACGGGCATATCTTATGGATTGCTAAGAATAAACGGGAAAACACTCCAATGTGCAAGGAAACAAGTCAATATACAGTGCCTTATTTTTCACTGGAAGCCGACCAGCCAGCCTATTGCAGCTGCAGCACTAACTGTTTGCCGGCCAGCTGCCATCAATGAAAAATAAGGCACTTTGCTTTACAGGATGGCAAGAAACCAAATGTGTCTGCCTCACATTCAAGAACGCTCCAGCTCAAGTAGTGTGCACCACCCAAATCAGATTCTTTTTCAGATTTTTCCTTGTCCTAAAAAGAATGTTGGGGCAAGTCCAAACTCTATGAATCCCAGCCTCATTTCATCCATTGCTGAAGGAGACCTACCCTGGATATTAAACTAAGAGAATTGATTATGTTGCACTCACATGAATTTCTCTCTTTCTCTTGTACAACCCATTCTTACAAATTTTTGCACTTCTATTTACTTCATTTTAATTGAGATAGACATTTATAGAAATTATCTTATTACATAGTTCCTTGCAGGTACAATGAGAATAGGGGAATACAGCAGGCGTAAGCAATGGTCAAATCATTTCACAGTGGGTCACCTTGTGATGGTTTAGAAATTTCATTCTCTTTGGATGACCAAGTTGAAAAAACAGAACAACTTTGCATTCGAGAAAAGTATAAGTATTGTAAAATTCAAATTAATAACAAACTTTTCTTACAAATACTTATTCTTATCTACTTCATTTTAATCAGGATTCTACCATTTGTAGAAGTGGTTTTATTAATATTTTCTTGTAGGTGCGAGGGGAATATCAGAATACGTGATAGTTAAATCTTTTAAGAGAGAACTTCCTTTCTCTTTGAAAGGTCAAGAGATAGAAAAATGAATAACAACTTTCCATTACAATTCCTTTCTTGGAAGTGTTGAAAACAGTGTTGTTATGATAAATTAAATTTAAAGGGAGTCGATTAATGACACTAAACAACACTTTTCAATTTTTCTGGAACATGTTTCAGAGATGTGTGTTTGGAGGAATTTAGTAACAGTGACGTCAAAATTAATATAAAAATTATTTGTGGTTGGTTTATTGACACTCGTCACTTACTTTATATTTTTATATATGTTTCAGAGACTTTGCCTCTATCCTCAATGACCGGTTGAGGATAGAGGCCAAGTCTCTGAAACATGTCCGGAAAAATTTAAAAGTGTTGTTTAGTGTCATTAATCGACTCCCTTTAAATTTAAATTTAACAACTTTCCATGTTAACAACTTTCTAATTTTTCAGTCTGGCTCTACTCAAACAACTTTCCATTTGCAAAAGTACAAGCATTGTAAAATTCAAATAGGGAATAGTTTGCTAAATAAATAATATAAAAAAGTATTTAGATAAGATCTACATTTTTTGTATTTTGTGCATTTCTTACAGTTTATCAAATATTGCAAAAGTCATCCTGAATGAAGACAACTTCTGAGAATATTCCCATAAAAGTTCAAGCTATATATTTCATTTATGATAATGTGTTAAACATATGGTACTTTAATCAGAATTGTTAGGCACATTTTTGAGAAAATATAACTGTTTGAAAAATATTCCATGTAGAGGTTGATCTTGGTTGGGGTTTTCTTGAAAATCATATTGCCTCTTTGCAAGATGCTGATCTTAAAACACACAAGTTTTTGTTTTTAATTATGAGACAGATGTATGCATTCAGGCATGCACACCCTTGCACATGCAGAATTTTTTCTAATTACTTTTTTATTCAGTCCCAAAAATGTATTTCTGGTGAAAGCTTGGTATCAAATTACTGGGTGGAATTCACTACTTTCCCCTACTTATTATAGTAGAGAAAGTAAAAACAGAAAGTTGACATATTGTGTCCTTTCATAAGATCTATGTTTTCTGCAATTAAGATTTTGTCTATCTCTTATGGTTTACCAAATAATGCAAAAATCATCCAAAATAAAGAGCACTTTCTCAGAAAATGAAAATGAAAGATATTTATTGATAATTTCTTACACATATGGCATTTTAATCCAAATTGTTGGACCTATTTCTGAAAAAATCATCAAAATTTAAAAAAAAAATCATTTTTAAGAGTATGGTATCAAATTACTGGGTGGAATTCAATACTTTCCCCTACTTATTATAGCAGAGAAAGTAAAAACAGAAAGTTGACATATTGTGTCCTTTCATGAGATCTATGTTTTCTGTAATTAAGATTTTATCTATCTCTTATGGTTTACCAAATAAAGCAAAAATCATCCAAAATAAAGAGCACTTTCTCAGAAAATGAAAATGAAAGATATTCATTGATAATTTCTTACACATATGGCATTTTAATCCAAATTGTTGGACCTATTTCTGAGAAAATCATCAAAATTAAAAAAAAAAAAAAAAAAAAAAAAAAAAAAAAAAAAAAAAAAAAAAATAAGAGTAGTTTGGAATGTAGAGATTTTCTTGAACTTCATGTCTATCCTTTGGAAGGCAAAACACCAAATTTGGTATTTAGCTGACTATTCATTTTTGAGTTACACTGTTCACAGGCACAATTTTTACTAAAAATCCTTGTTTTGAACTCAGGGAGTCTCAATAAATATATTGCAGTGAAATCTTGGTATCAAACTACAGGGTGGAATACTAGTTTCTCTACTTACTGGAAGAACACTGTAGAGAAAAGTAATATATATGGTGCAGAAACCGTACAGTTTCTGAATTTAAAATTCTATCAACTTATTCACCAGTAATTTTCTTTGAAATTATATGAGTATGCATTTTATATTAAAACTTACTAATGTCCTAAGCTACTTATTCCGTTAAGCTCGGAACTGACTTTTTCTTTTTGAATATAATGGATGAAAAGAATACATAGAACAGCAACAGAGTAAATAGTATTCCTCACCATCCACGCTAAAACAGGTATCAAACTAGTAATACTAGTTACTTAAATACAGAGCAAATTAATCTTTAAATATGAACAACTGTATAGTTGTAAGTAAATTTGCTTCCCTTCATTTCTAAGAATAAAAAAATGAATCTGTAGTTGAGGTATTTTTCTACATAATGAGTGTAGTACTCTGGTTTTATAATTTCGAACATAGCCACCATTTACTTTTTCTTTTCTTTTCTTTTTTTTTCCCATCCTTTTTTTGTATAATTTTGAAGGATATATAACCAATTAATTGCAACATTGTTTAAAAAAAAAAAAGGAAAGAAAGGGAAGGAAAGAAAGAGATGAAAGGATAAAAGGGCTCCTCAAATCATGAACTCAATAAAATGCTGTCTTCATACACTGTAGCCTACCATGCTGAGTCATAAATTTGTGATTTTTTAAGGTACTCTTCATTTATGTTAGAATGATTACTAAATTTTTAATTTTTCATATTAAACAATAAATTTAATGGAACTTCACTGACGTACATACGTGTAATTAAAAAACAAAAGAGAATATATGTATACTTAAGGTGAGTCGGAACTAGTAGTAATTAGACGTTTTTAAACAGTGAGGCTAATCACACCATTAATTGAACATTGGTTATATTTGAATAACTCACTTATTTTTGGAAAATCAGAACATGTTTCAGACACATTTGCTCCCATCATCAGCTACAATTATGTTTTCCAATAATGAAAGTTCAGTCAAGTATTTTACTATCCAAAAGAGGTGACTTCTGGTATAATATCACAGTGGTTGTTCCAAGAATGTGCTGTTACAACTAATTTTTACATTTTATGCATTGGAGTGTTCTTTTAGTCTGGTTTTTATTATAGCATCTTAAAACTGATACGACTCTGCATATCCTTAAAAGACAGAATCCCACACTGAGAGATCAGGTATTTATCAGATAAATTGTGCAGACTGTGATTGAATATACATGGATAAGACAAAAAGAACACCTCCAATGTATAAAATATAAATAGACTGAAAAAAATAGCACATTTCTGGATCCACCAACATAATATTATCCCAGAAGTCAATCTCTTTAGGACAGCAAAATATCTAAACGAACTCTCAGTACTGGAAAACATCCACACATTTTTTATCAAACAACTTATTGGTTGCCAGCTGATGATGGAATCAAATGTTGCTGAAACAGTTCTGGTTTTACAAAAGTAAATGAAATAGTGTATATGATATCAATATTCAGTTAATAACACTAACATCACTTATTTTACTCGACATGTTTTGGGAAACAGTTTGTTTCCACCATCAGATGGTGCCCGATTCCAAACAAGTCAAGTGAGTAAAATAAGTGATGTTAATCGTAAAAACTATTTGTAGTCAGTTTATTGACTACGATTTATTTTACGATTAATGTTGACATCACTGTTACTAAATTCCTCCAAACACACCTAAGTGATGTTAATGTTACTAGTTGTGAGTCAATTAAATAAACTCAAAATATGTATACACTCAAGATACATACTAGAAAACTATTCTATGCATTTTTGAGTTTGATTTATGAGTCACTATGTTTACAATCAACTTCACTTACTATATTTTTGTATAACTGAAACGTGTTCAAGATCATTCGATCTCATCCTCAGCTGTTTGGTGACTAAAGGAACATTCTTCCTCCTCCACTACTTTGGTGCTCCGATCCCTCTGTCATCTGGTGTTAGGGGCACAGTTTATCAGATAAACTGTGAAACCTGTGATAAAAGCTACATAGGAAAAACTAAGAGAAACTTGCTAATCAGGCATAAAGAACACCACAGGAACATTAAGTTGAAACAAACAGAAAAATCCGCAGTGTCACACCATTTTTGGACAAAAAACCACAACGTTGGCCATAACATAAAACTGTTAAAATCTGTAAGTATACCTATAAGAATTGGATATTTGGGAAAAAATATTCATAACCAAACACCGGGATAAAGTTATAAATTTTGAAATACCAGCATTAAATGAAGTATTAAAACTTAGTGCCCCTAACACCAGATGGCAGAGGGATCGGAGCACCGAAGTAGTGGAGGAGGAAGAATGTTCCTTTGGTCACCAAACAGCTGAGGATGAGATCAAATGATCTTGAAAATGTTTCAATTATACTACAACATAGTAAGTGAAGTTGAGTGTAAACATAGTGACTCATATATCAAACTCAAAAATGAAGAACACTTCACTGTTAATAATGCTTCTGCTTAGAATATTTATTCTATGCATTTTCATGACTAGTGGATGAAAGTTTTTCATTATATCGGATTTATTAGTGTGGTGTCAACAACTCTAGTGGGTGTTTCAAACAGAATGCAGTAGCAACACTTAAAAAGGTTGAAAAGATGCATTGTAGATAGCTTAAGCTGCCAAAATGCAAAATGAATGGCTTCCGCACTGCAAAACAATTTTCTTTAAAAAGCTTTTGTAAATGAACAGAATACAACATATCAAATTGCAAATTCATTGTGCAGATAGAAAAAGAATTAGAGACATGTGGAAAGTTAAAAGTACTGATATATATAATCTGTCTTAATACCCATCATGCCAGATTCAGCTGACTCAATTATTGTGACATATTACAGTCATGTAATGTAATACTGTTTTGGGAATTTGGAAGGGAGGACTTTATGTTTTACAACCTGAAGGTGCAAAGTGCCACATACTTCTTTGTCCACTATTTCTTCTCTAACAATAACCTGGACTTTCTTTTTGCATCACCTGCCCTAAATTTCTTATTGATTCTTAGTTGTAACTAGAAACTGCAGCACGGGGTGATGACATGACTGTGTGGTTAGACCACTTGACTCTCACCAAGGCAGCCCAGATTTGATTCCAGGAGATTGTGGGATTTGGGGTGGAAGAAGAGGCATCTGGATGATTTTCTTTCCTTTCTCTATCAAATGCTCTACCATCACCTTTCCTTTCAACCATTTTGCCCTTATTTCATATAATCTCTTTCCTCATTCTCATACCAGGCTTTTGGCTGATCACCCATCTTGGTTACTCCCTCTGATCCAGAGTGTGTCTGCTTATGGACAGACATCTGAACCCAGATATGTTTGTAACTTCTTGAAAAGTAAGTCCTCCATACAAGGAGCGTAAACAGAGAGAAAAAAGAAACTCCAGCCCTTACTATTGTGATGTTATTGTTGTTGCTGTTGCATTTGTTTTATTTTTACTTTTGTCCTTTACCTGAGTAGGTCGTTTAAAACAATGAAACAATTTAAATAATTTAAATCAATGAAATGGGTGAAATACCCCAAAATGAGTACACAGAAGCTAAAATTTTAAGAGCTACCAGACTTTCCTCTTCAAAGATAAAGGAAAACTCCAAAGTAGCTTTTATGTAAGTTACCCCTTCCAACATCTGAATGAACATGAGACAGAGATGCTACCCCTATACCACAGAAATACGCACTGCACACATTATGTTAAATGAGGAGATTCTTCTCTTTTCCTAGATTTTCACTCCTTCTTGCTCTTTATTCTGTTCTAGTTTTTCTGTGCCTCTTATTCCTTTCTCTATCCCTCCTTTCACCATTTCTTTTTGTTTCACTTACTTTCCCTACTTTTTCACTATATACTTTCATCACCCGTACACTCACGCTCTTCTCTCCCTTCTCTCTGTGCAACTTGAGATAATATGGTTTTGAAAACAACTTTTTCTTCTGGGATTGTCAAAATACTATGCACGCACGTTTTCTTGAGTGCTGGTTTTATGGTGTAGTGCAGGCAGAGGCAAAGAAGAGAGAGCTAACACACCTGAGTTTTTGCAGGTGGTCGGTCAACCATGAAAAACACAATTCAGCAAAATCGCATCTAAGATAAGCCATAAGTGTGAGATGTATGGACAAACAGTAAATTGAACTCGATCTGCTAAGCAGTATACTTACTATATTATGAAACACATAAAAGTAGAAAACAAATTTTATGAAAGCTATAAATACTCATTGGTTTTGTGATTCTTTCATTTCTGATTCCAGTGCATCAATTTTATCACTGATATCCTCTGATGTGTTGATGATAATTTCCTCAATTACATTTTCCATTACACCACTGCAACTCCAATATTGCATTTGTAGTTCTTGGACCTTCTTGCAGTATCCTTCTCAATCCATCGTGGTTATGGAAGAGAATGCTTCTATAGCAAGTTTCCACATATCTCTAGTAAGATTGCTTCCTCTGAAAACTTTATTATTATCCATGCCAGTTCATTTGCATTCAGATCACAGTTTTACAGGGGAAGACGAATAATAATGGCTATGAATTTTTTAGTTCTTATTCTACCTTTCACAGTTTGTCCACACATAGTCTGTGTGTTAGAATAATCAATCATCATTGATTGACCTTAAATAGAAAGGCATACTCTTTCTCGTAACTGGTTTATACACACACAATAATGAAATATTCTGCAAGTTCTTAAATTCCCATCCTAATGAAATTGTGTTGCATACAAAATTTGTCGGTCACAAACTTGTAAACTTTAGTTATATCAAATTAAATAAAGAATAAACAAATAAATACATTTATAAATAAACAAGATGGTTTGTTTTATGACTCCCACTGGAAACGTTCTTTAAGTAAGTAAGATGTAGAGCCTATTTTCTAGGTGAAGCAAGATATGTTATATGCCTTGATTTGTAACATTCAATTTAGTCAAAAGAAAAGAATGAAATTTAAAAAAAAAAGGTACAAATTTAAAAATAAATGTAAAGTATAATTATTGGTGCCACAATAATCTATTAAACATATTAGTAAATTTCTTAGAAAAAATCAGATGAATTAAAAGATTAAAGAAATTTTTATGGGTGAAATAAGGACCATAAGTTTTTGTGTACTTTGTATTTACCTTGGGAACAAACTGATCTGGAACACGTAAGCCGAATCAATGCATTACATTTTCAAACTAAATTAGAATGCTAGCAGCTAGAATACCATTAAGAATAGAATTAGAATGTTATTCAAAATCAAGGACAATCAATGAGTATGATTTTTCTTTGCATTCCATTTGTTTTCTCAATGTATTACTTCTATCATTTATCCATCACAAATTATGACTCAAGCTGTTATAACATGTTGTAAAACCATAATCTAGCCCAATTGCTGCCCTTTATAACTTCCTGTTTCTTTTATAGAATGAGCAATGCAGCAAGAAACAAAATATTAAAATGTTAATTGTTAAAGATTATATATCACATGTAATTTACACCAGCATGTTTTACGATCAGTAGAAAATGACTAACTTCTTCTAGTTCATGAAATGAGTAATTCTACAAATGGGCTACTATAATTAAGTAGCTCAGAAATGAATGCAAATTATATAAGAAGCACATATAAGCAGAGTAATAACATAAAAATACTGTTTCCATGAATGCACATGCTGTGAGTTTCTAAGCATATTGTTGGGTGCTGGATTACATGCTCAAGATTGTTTAACAATTCACCTTCAGCTCTGAAGGCTGCTGCTGCTGCTGCTGCTGCTGCTGCTGCTGTGTACCTGCCAGGTGCTCTGGTTTCTGCACATATACATCTGCTCCACTAGTGGCAGTGGTGTTTCCATTGGGTTTTGCAGCTGGACTGCTGGGAACTCGCCTATAGCTACGGAAATGTGCTGTTGGTACAGGTACTATGTTGTTGCGATTTCCACCAAGAAAGCGCAGATACTTTCTATCTAGACTGGCCACAGTCATGCCAGCATCCTGAACACCACCTGTGTTGATAGTTTCTTTCTTCCCCAACTTTCTTAAAGACCCAAATTTCTTTTGTGCCTCACTACTGTAACAATGAAAATTTCCCTTTATAATAAAACTAATGAAGCACTTGTTCATTAAAATCAATTTTGTACATGGCACTAGCTGAACATTTCCTCAAGTGCAAAGAAATGTACTGAACTGGAACAGCTATACTATTGGAGAATAAAAAAACCTCTAAATTTAACAATCACTACTAATCATTGCTGACAATTTATGTGATAAACCGGTATTTATAGAATACTCATTTATAGAAAACTCGTCAGAAAATACATTAAGAAAATAAACATAAATCACACCTATTTATTTGACATTTTTATCAAATCAGCAGATAAGTAAACATTCCTTTAAGCAAACACAATATGAACAAGTTGTCATACCACTCTTAAATAAGCAGTTTTAGAAGTGACTCAACAAAATTCACAAATTTAAATAAAAGCCACTGAAACATAATTTTACATTGATCAATATAAAAACAAGCTGGTTTACCTGGTGTTGCATGGATGGACTTTTAAACATTGAATGGCAATTTCATTTAGCCATTCTTTTTATTTATGAAATTTGTTATATGATTTAGAAGTTTTTAATGCTAAATCTCTCCTTTACCTTTATATTACTTAATAAATTTCTGCAATATTTCTAGTGATGTATGAAACACCTGTTATACAAATAGGTAACAAATATCAGCAGATACATTTCTAATTTTTTTATTACCCCATCCAAATTCTGCAAATGCTGTGCAACCTGTACCTTTACATGATGAATCAATTATTGAAATGAATTCTTGAGGGTTTTCCAAGGGCAGAGTTTATATAGTCACAGTATCCAGTTGATACTGTCACTTATTTGTTAACATTCCAATGTTTGGTTATCGTCCTTCTCAAGGCAAAATAATATTATATGCTGTAGCTTGTATGGTTATGTAGTGGATGAATGAACCAATAGTAGAAGCAAAACTGACTTACAGGGTTGGAATTATGGGCAGCAAATATAATAAGTAGGAACGTAGAACATTCATATGAAATATTTTGTAAAGAGTTATTACAATTGAAAAAATCAATATGAAGGGAGTTGTAAGAGCTGGTCTAAGAAGGACTTGCAGAAGTGTGTTAATTATAAAAAGATGTTTAAAATATTGGTACAGCTACATAAGATAAGATGATGGTAATATATTAAGAGTGTGTTTAGAAGAAAGAAAGTGTAGCATGTAAGTATATGCTGGTGGCAGAATTAGGGAGGACACTGGGGAAAATAGGGATGAGGACTATATGACAGGAATGAGAACGAAATCTGGAAGGTTTCTGGTAAATGGTTAACAGTAGTCATTCAATTTCCCATACAAAATAATCTTTCTGCAAAATATTTAATCCTTTTAGGAATAATGCTCTAGTGTACATTCATGCACGACATCATCTTCAAAAATGATAACAATTATTAATATATTTTTCCATCCTAATTTCTTTTTATTATGTCATACAGATTTACAGAACTTTTGTTCTCGAAGCTTATCAAATCTCCTGCTCCTTTATATTTTTTGTTCAATTTTACCTCTTTCCCAAAACTACTGACATTGTTTTCCTCCAGTGCCAAGCAATGAATATTTGTTCTTATATCCAGCATTTTAAAATCCTCCAGCATCCGGTCAGCATTTTTGCTACATACTACAGTTCATCCATTACATTGTGAGGCCATAGATCACATACATGCATCCTCAGTGCACTGTCCATTACACTGGATGGGTTTTCTGTTCTAAAACTCTTGCATTACTTACTCATGAAAGACGGTAGCATATGTACTAAAATTGGTTCCATCTACACTGAGACATTTCTGGCATTCCTTGTCATCATGAGGTTGAATTCATGAACTACTACTCACTCTTTAGGATTTCAGTTTTAAAAGCTTATCAGCATATGACAAGGTTTTTGAAATATCCACTACAAAATATCTTGGAGACTTCTTTGGAAAGCGTTCAAACAATGAATCAATTTTGTTAATTTGTTTCCTTTGTCAGAATGCTTCTCTTTTGCTTTTTATTACCGACTCATTGCATTATTATCAGTATTCTCAAAAATCTTAGAAAAGTTA
Organism: Mantis religiosa; assembly: GCA_030765055.1. Lineage (NCBI taxonomy): Eukaryota > Metazoa > Arthropoda > Insecta > Mantodea > Mantidae > Mantis > Mantis religiosa. The sequence continues at coordinate 99,546,767 of CM060947.1, read as the reverse complement.
TTTTATAAGCACCTCTTGAGCTTCCTAGAAAGAAACAGCCTGTTATCTAGAGATCAACAAGGTTTTAGAAGCAACCACTCCACTGAAACTGTAATATTCTCCTTTATGTATAAGTCCCTCAGCGCTATTGATGAAAAAGAACATATCTCTGCCATATTTTTAGACTTATCCAAAGCTTTTGATACCATTGATCACCAGAAGCTACTAGAAAAATTAGAAAAACATGGAATTAGGGGACTACCCCACAAGTGGATTAACAAAAGATGAAATCCATCAGTTAACAGATCCAGAATATACCAGATAAGTTGTAAGAATTGTGAAAAATGCTACATAGGTCAAACTAAAAGAAATCTAAAAACCAGAGTCAAAGAGCACTTTAGAAACATCAGACTGAAACAAGAAGATAAGTCAGCAGTAGCATTTCACTTTTAGAATGAAAACCATGACATTGATCCAAATCCAAAATTATTAAAAGGAGTGATAAACCAAAATAAATTGACAACATGGGAGAACATATTCATATGGAAAAATAAGGATCGCGTAATGAACTTTGAAATCCCACCAGTAGATAATTTGACAAAGAAGTTCATAGTTCCACCACCAGAGAGAGAGCAGACAACAACAGATGCCAGATGGAAAGAGATTGAAAATGGAGGCGAATGCCTTTGAAACTAGTCTCTCATAAATAAACAAGTAAGTGACGAGTATTAATAAACCAACTACAAATAGTTTCTGAGATTAATTTTGACGTCACTGTTACTAAATTCCTCCGAACACATATAGAGACTATTTACCTCCACAACTTAATATCTGAAAAATGTAGAACAACTTTTGCAAAGAAAGAAGATTAATAAATCTACCAGTCTGCTTATTGACAAAATATAAATACATCTTTTACAACTTCTTCAATTTTTTATTCCATACACCACACACTGACACATGCTCCAAATGCAAAATGAAGATTAAGAGAGAGACAGATGTGGAAAAGAAAAACAAACTAAGAACCATGTACAGATTGCACAAGCTGCGTTCAAAGAGGTTTTATCAGCTATTGAAAGAGGAAAACGCAGAGGCAATCACTATTTGTTTTGATCTGCAGCAGAATCAACCACTACCTAAACTTTCTGTTAGCGAGGTATTCTATACAAGGCAATTGTGTCTGTATAATTTCAGCATAATGATTCCATCTAAAACCCAGAACGAAGACGACATTTTCTTGTATACATGGTTGGAAACGGAATCTGCTAAAGGCTGCAAATAAGTTGCTTCAGCTTTGCACCACTTTTTGTTGGAACTGGGAGAAAGGATGTCCAAAAACGCTCCTTCTACCATTCATTTATTTTCAGACTCTTGCTCTAGTCAGAACAAGAATAGTGTGATGATGTTCATGCTTGTTGCTTTCTTGGAGAAGAGTAAAAAATCATCCCGCATTTCACATATCTACCCAATATGTGGGCACAGTTTTATGCCTCCTTATAGAATAGGCAAAGAAAAGAAAAAGGACGTTCAAAATCTAGCTAAATAGTTTGAAATTCCAGAGACTGCAAAAGAATTTTATGAAGATTTACTAGAAGATACCAATAAAGGTTAAAGCTTACTTATTCATATTGTTTGAAATGTCTTTGTATTCAATGTGTTTGTTATATAAATAAACCAAAATATTATATTGTTATTGTTTTTTTTTTGTGTGTAATTTACGTCCTCCAACGTTGTCATATCGGATGATGAATGGAATGAATGAAATGATGCTCAAATGAGTCCGGGGTCCATGGAGCTTAGACTTACCTGACATTCATCTTAAAGTATAAGGGAAAACTCTGGAAAAAACCTTATGCATGTAACTCATCCTGACTGAGATTCGAACTCGGGACCTCTTGAACGTGAGGCAGACACGCTGCTACCACCACGCTACCGAGGTGGGCTGTTATTGTGAATGTAGCAGTACTTAGTTTGTAAGTTTATACCTAATCAAATAATCCTTATAAACATTAATGCATTGGTTGTATAATACATTATGTATTATTAAAAAGGTGAAAATTAATAAACAATAATACATAAATAAAAAGTTTTAAAAAAAACAATAAATGACTAAAAAAAATAATAAAAAAAAACAAGAAACAATAAATGACTAAAATAACTAAACTTCAAGAGTTAATTTCTTTTTTTTGAGTTTGATTTATGAGTCACTATGTTTACACTCAAACTTCACTTAATTGTATAATTGAAACGTTTTCAAGATCATTCGATCTCATCCTCAGCTGTTTGGTGAGCTGTTTGCTCACATAGAAAAGTTAATCGTCATCTAACGGTTTTTGAAAAAACTCCAAATATTCAAACCACAAATTAGCACTAGTTAAATTATGGTATTTGTTTGTTTTCACATTCAATGAGACAGTTTCAGGAAGGAGAATTCAATGATTTATATAGTTGTTGTACTAAGCAATTAGTATTACCAATAAAGAGAAAAAACTGTTTTTCTCAGAAACACATTTTGTGCATCTATCGAGTTTTGAAAAAAAACACTCTTCAATTTGGTCCTGGTCTTTCTTACAAGACAGGAAACACATTAACAACAACTACAACGATGATGATGATGATGATGATGATGATGATGATGATGATGATGATGATGATGATGATGATGATGATATGATCCAGCTGATATATGGGGAGGAGATGTGGTTAGCATCATGGAATCCCAGAAAGTTGACTTTCTTGACTAGGATCGCTACATATTGTAGCTCCTCAAACTTCTCGCGATTCTGATTGGGTATCAGTCCTATACCCGGGACTTAAAATTCACACACCCCAAAGGTGGGATCGAACCCAGGCACATTCCATGGCAGGAAACCAAAGAGAACGCCCTAGCTCACCACATCACGGTGCATGACATTCAATTTATATTCAGCATAACTGTAATAAACTATTAAAAGAGTAGAGCCAGACTGAAAAATTCAACACCATAGCCGGGATTTGAACCACGGATCTTCTGGTTTCCGTCCAGCCAGTCTAAACCATTGAGCTACTATGGCCAACGTACCGACATGACATTAAATTCTCCAAATAACCGTGTTTTCCCCGGTAAACCACTAGGAGTTCTCATAAACACGAGACAACTACCTTAATGGCAACTTACTATACTGTAAGTACTTTAAGGCTCAAGCTTTATAGTTCGGACCGGCGCGAAGCGATAACACAGTGCAGTGTGGAGATAAACAGCTTGCCTAAGCACATAAACATAGCACAGAGATAAAGGTCTGTGGAAAAAAATAAAGAGATAAACGGAACCTTCTAGTGACATCTTGATTGTCTTACTGAACATTCGATATCTTATTATTTGAAGCAAAAGGTTAGAAACAGTGATGTATTAAAATCAGCCAGTAATGCAGCCGAACTCGATGTTTGGGAAAAGTTGCTAATTATAAAAAACAAATAGTATACTTTAAATTTCAAATTGCCGCCTGAAAACTCTCTTTGGAAGAATTTAAGAAAGAATATAAACATATTATTAATACTGCTTTAATTAATGGTTTTAATAATGATTTTATACAAAATAAAATTGAAAAATTTAAATATCAAAAATGTATATTAATGATACTTCTACTCTTAAAATATAAAAGATGATTATAAATTTAAAAAATTTACTTACCATCCTTGGGTTAATAAACATTTTCAAATTTTTTTTTAAAGAAGTTGGTATAACTTTAGTTCCTTAAAATAAATATAGTATTAAAAATTAATTACAATTTTCTAAAAAAGATAAAATTCCTAATAATAAAAAATCTGGTATTTATCAATTTAATTGCTTAGATTGTGATCAGGTTTATATTGGAAAGACGAAACGCAGTTTGGAAACCAGAAAGAAAGAACATTTTCGTAACATTAGATATAAACAAATTGATAAATTGGCCGTAGCAGATCATTTTTGGTCATTTAACCATGAAATAAATCCCGAAGTTAAATTATTAAAACAATTAAATGTTCCCATAGATTTAATAGTTTGGGAAAAAATATTTATTTTAAAAAATAAAAATCGCGTAATGAATTTTGACATACCGGCAATTGATTCTGTTTTTAGGTTTGTTTCGTCTTCAGATGTGGGCAAATGTCCATGAAATTAATTTCGCAAAAACATAATAGAAGTATTGTCATCGGCTTCTTAAGTTAAGTGGAGAATATTTACTAAATATTTTTATTTGTGTACTCTCTTTGGAAGTTCATCTCACAGACAACAGATGCTGCCACGGACAGCCAGCTCACTTCAAGAAACCACGGATCCAACCAGTTGGATAACTGCTGACGATGGGGACAAAACGTTCTCCGAAACATGTCCAAGTAAGGATAATTTAAGTGATGTTTGTGTTTGAATTACCAACTCATTACTTTCAAATTCTATTTGTTTGTTCCAGAAATATCTCGTAACATGAGTTGTGGTATATAAGAAAGCTGCGACTTACCAAGTGTAGTCGTAAACAGGCATTGTAACAAGAGTTGTAAACAGTGGAAGTTAAGTAAGCTAGTGGTTGTGGTCAACGACCTTGGTAGATTGTAATTGTGTATGTGACGTAAAACTGCTACTGTGGGTGTATTTCTATGCAAATAAAGAGCATTTAGAATTTCTGCAAATTGGACTTTTAATTCTACGAACCCACAAAGTCACAATATGGAGATGACAGGACACTGCTGTGGCAACCTTCATATTTAGTTAATTTCCTATTTCTTATTACAACTTCATATACAACTTCATACATATGCATATATAACATAATTAATATACCATAAATACAATATCTTACATACTCCTCATTTTGGAGTTGCATATTCCCATGCCCCATTATAATTAACCCAGAGCAACCTTCATACTCTTGTCTATCCCTTCCTCCCAAAGATTTCTGCTTCTTTACCTAACATTTTTCCCATTTCCTTTTAATGAAGTAATCAGAATACCCAATATTTCACATTAATAAAATGAAATTCTCCTTTTGTAAGAAACATTTAAGATCTGTTAATACTACTTCTTTCTGTCTCACATACAAAATTTTCCTGTAATGAAGAACATTACCTCTAAGGCTGTACATAGATTTCTAGTCCATATTTTATGTTTTGCAACTGAACACAAGCAAATACAGTAACAAAAATGGTTAACTTACATCCTGCGCTTTAGAGTATTAATAAAATGATAAACATGACGGACCTCACTTTACAATTCATGTTGCCCATTACTGAATGTTTGTATTCTTTATTCATCAGCTATGCTGGTTATCGTTAGAGGTCACTAGTGGTGCATAAAATTTTAAATCACACAAAATGAAGCCCATGCCAATATATATATATAGTGACATGGAACTCTCCCTTTTAAGCACACTTAAAAACCATCAGTCTGGATCGTGCTTGAACCTGAAACCATGGGATCAGCAATCTAGTGAAGGGGCACAATGGATAGATTAGATGTATAGATAAGATTTGATTAAACCACAGTATTTCAAACTGTGGCACTACAATCAGGATCTAATGTAAGTTAGTATGTAACTTTACATTATTATCATCAACAAATTACAAAGTAACACAAGAGAATTTAACACTTGGTCATGTACATGGTGCGTGTCTATAATACTTGAAAAATGTCCACAAAAACATAAAAAAACATTCATTGCTATAAAGTCATAGGAAGTACTAAATAGGCAACGATAGAAATGCTACTGCACAAGTGAGGAAAAACGAGCTGACATGGCAACCGTAAAGCAGATAGGAGAAGTTATAATAAGAATTAATAGCTTGGTATTGTAATTTAAACAGGAGGAAATGGGATAACATAGAGTTAGAGATTAAAACTAATGAGGAAGAGAATAAAGACCAACATCCGCACATATAGCATCTTGAATTTAAAGCTGGACCTTGGACTTCGATGAGATTTCTTTTGGAAATCTGTCATCGCTGATGTCACTTTTCTGATAATCGGATCAGATATCCTCTCCTATTACCATCATCTTCCTGACTGTTGCAGCAAGAGCTTAGATGATGGTGTCATAGGCCTATTCATAACTGCTCATCCTGTATCCATGGCCCAACCCAGTGTCAAATCTATAAGTGTCCTGTCCTCTTATCATGACATTCTGACAGAGTTTCCTGATCTAATCCGACTGGCCAGAACTCAGAGAGGTACACCACAACACAATGCATTTCATCTGGACTACACCAGGACCACCATTCTCATGCAGACTACGTTGCCTTGCATCAGGTTGCCTCTGCATTGTGAAGAATGAATTTGATGTCATGCTCAAAGACAGCACAGCACGACATTCAGAAGGACCACAGGCATCGCCACTCCATCTAGTACCAAAGGACAAAGGATGGCACCCCTATGGAAACTATGTGCACTCAACTCCTGGACAATACCAGACAGGTATCCCCCACGTCACATAGTTGACATCAGTCACCAGATCCATGGATTCTCAATTTTTTCCATTGTAGATCTCATGAAAGCCTACATGCAGATTCCTGTCAATCCCAGTGATACACAAAAAAAACTGTCATCATTAGGCTGTTCGGGTTCTTCGAGTTTCCATTTATGTCTTTTGGACATAGAAACACTGGACAAACCTTCTAAAGGTTCACAGAGAACTGACTGACCATATATCGACATCTTGGTGTTCTTCAAAAGCATGAAAGTACATGAACATCATCTGAGAACTCTTTTATGCCGGCACTCTGATTATGACATCTTAATCAACATTTGAAAAAGCATTTTAGGAGTTCCAAGAGTGTACTTCCTTGGCTATGAAGTTTCAGCCGAAGGTACACATCATCTGCCTTACCACATCACAGCACTGCAAAACTTTCCCCTACCAAAGACAGCATGGGACCTCAAATAATTCATAGAATGATCAATTTCTATCATCAGTTCTTGTCATCAGCTTCTGAACACCAGGCCCCACTTCATGTAGCTATCTCCATCTTACAGGATCTGAGTCTGTACAGTGGACTCCAGAACTAGAAAACAGTTTTAAATCCTGCAAGGTGCTAAGTGAGCACTGGAAGGAGGAGAGCGTGTGACAGTGAGCTCCTGAGGTGTGGGAACAAAAGTGGCCCAACCAGCAATGGGTATAGGAATCACAGTCTACAGAGCAAGAATTGGACTCTTCAGGCAAATATTTAGAAAAAAAAAAAAAAAAAAAAAAAAAAAAAAAAGAAATGGGAGGCAGTAAGATGGAGGGATTACTATTGGTAATCATAATTCTAATGCTGCTATTGATAGCTGGAATTGAGCAAAAGTCGGGCCCTGAGGAAATACAGGGAATTCTAACAGAATTGGTGGAAAAGATCAGCAAATGGATTGTATAGAGCAAAGGATAACTAATAATTTGGATAAGAGAGCGAAGGAAATAAAAGATGAAGCTGGTACAGAAATTTAAGGGATTCGGGCAGACGTGGAAGAAATGAGAATAAAACTAAAAAGAGCAAATGAGAGGAGAAGAAGATTTAATTTGGTGTTTATAAGAGTGAAGGAAAGAAGAGGTTTTTGGCCAGTGCAAGAAATATCTCAAATATTGAAAGATAAATCAGAATTACAGCTACAAGAATGGGAGATTACTAAAGCCTAGCATAGGAAAATAGACAGGAAGAAGACATCATCAAGGCATGAGAGAAAGACGGCAGCAACAAAGAAAAAATGTGTGTCACCAAGCAAGGAGCAGCTAGAAGCAGCATGTGTTCTAGCAGGGAGAGGGAAATGAAGCTGGATTCAGCCGATTGGTAGCAGTATGGAAGAGGGAGAGGCAACCACCCAAGGTCGAAGGAGGGATGCAAGAGTAGTGGGAGGGGAAGATGAATACATAGCAACATTGCCACGTGGCAGTATCCTGGTTTTAGATAAAAAAGTGACAGAGGGTGAAGGAATAAAGCCGAAAAGCAAGAAAACACTTGAACAGTTTGCTTGGTCTGGGGGAGAACAGGTTCGCAATAGCAAATAATAAGGAAGCTAGGGCTTTGAAATTGTGAAGGGTTAAAAAATAAAATCAGCACAGGTTTCATACAGCATATATTAGTGAATTTGGATTACCTAGCAGTGGTAGAGACGTGGGAAGATAAAGCGATAGGGAATAGCATAATATGTATTGCAATAATATATAACCCTCCAGCTTCATCACAGTTTCATAATCCAGAACTCTTTTATCTCCTCGATAAAGATAAAGAGAAGTTAAGGGAAAAATATATGTGCACTGAGATAATACTGGTAGGAGATCTAAACATAAGATTTGGAGAAAGGGGTGTTAGTTCTACAGATTGGTGGGAAGATAGCAATGTAATTGGGAAAAATGTGAATATTAGGCATAGCAAGGATAAGGTGATAGAAAGGGGTAGTGAAAAACTCATTAATTTCTGTGAGCAAACTGCACTGGACATTCTTAATGGGAAATATGGAAAAAGATGAACTTGTCGAATTTACTTTTATAAATGCATAGACTATGTGTTGTGGTCGTGCAATATAAGTCATATGGTGAGTAATTTTAAAGTGGCTAATATAAGCACTAAAAGTGGGCGTTTTCCATTAGTAGTAGACATAGGTGTTAAAGCTCAGAGAGCAACCAATGAACATCTAACAGAAATTAGTGCAATAAAAAGGGAATTAGTAAGATAAAAATGGAAGGAAGAAGAAAAGTCAAAATTTGAGTACACATTAGATTCAGATATAGGGAAAATATGTCAGCAGAGCATAATGCATAGTTTAAACCATTATGAAATTGAAAATGCAATTAGTATTCTGTGCTTTATTATGACTTGGGCAGGAGAGGGGATGAAAATGACAAACAGAGGATATTCTAATACTAGTAATGGCTGGTTTGCCGAGGAATGTAGGGTGATTAAAAACACAGTAAAGGAAAAATTGGTAAAGTGGAGGGAAACAGAAGAGACTCACTCTAGGGAAGAGTATCTGCAAAGTAAATAGTACTACAATGAACTACTGGAAAGTAAAAAATTCCAATGGAGACAAAAGAAAGCGGATAAACAGGAAAACTGGCTGATTGAATGCAAAAATGGATTGAAGAATTCAATATTCTTTCAGAATATCAAATAGGCTTTAGGAAACGTAGGAAAACAGTGGACAATGTCTTTATTACAAAAACACTAGTGGACTAGTATTAAAGATACAAAAAAGGTAAAATATATATGGCCTTTATTCGTCTCGAAAAAGCATTCAATCGAATAAAGATAGGTGGTATAAATTATTAATGAAGGGGGTTAGTAACAAAATGGTAACCATTCTAAAAGGGTTATACAAAGAGAACACATTTTGCATAAAATATGAAGAAGAAGCAATAACTAGGGACTTACACCAGGAAATAGGGCTAAGGCAAGGCTGCAAGTTAAGTCCAGTTTTGTTTAATTTGTTCATAGATATACTGAAAAAATAAACAATAAATAATAATAATAATAATAATAATAATAATAATAATAATAATAATAATAATAATAATAATAATAATAATAATAATAATAATAATAATAATAATAATAATAATAATAATAATAATAATAATAATAATAATAATAATAATAATAATAATAATAATAATAATAATAATTTCTTGCCTGTAATTAATAATATACAAATCCCTGGATTACAGTTTGCAGATGATTTGGTGATTGGTGCTATTACTATAAATGGGTTAAAAATATCTTTACAAGAAATGGATAAATATTGTGCAGATTGGGGCCTAAATGTGAAGAGGTAAAACCCAAATTGCAGTTTTTAAAAAAGGTACCAAACTGAGTAAACATGAGAAGTGGCAGAAAGAGGGAATAGAATATAAAGTGCTACGTGAATGTAATTACCTAGGAATGAAAATTGATGCAGGAGGGAAATGGGAGAAGCAAAAGAAATGTGCACTGCCAAAATGGAAAGCAGCAATTGCAGCTGTAAGAGGATGTTTGTATAAAACACCTGAAATGGAAAAGAAATGGTTAGAAAGGATATATAATTCGGTGGTTGAGGCACGAATGCTATATGGTATTGAGATATGTGGGCTGGAAAAGGGATGGGAAGTTTTAGATTATGTGCACAGGGGGTTTTGTAAGGAAGTTCTAGGGCTGCCAATATCAACAGCAAATGAAGCAGTTCTAATTGAAATGGGGAGAGTTCCAAGAAAACGGTTTGTTATAGAAAGGGCACTAAAATATTGGTAGAGTATTGAATTTAGAGGAAGAGAATATATTGAAACAATGCTTGAAGTATCAAGAACTATTTGAGTTTGATTTATGAGTCACTATGTTTACACTCAAACTTCACTTACTTGTATAATTGAAATGTTTTCAAGATCATTCGATCTCAGCCTCAGCTGTTTGGTGACTAAATGAACATTCCTCTTCTTCCACTACTACGGAGCTCCGATCACTCTGCCATCTGGTGTTTGGGGCACTAAGTTTTAATACTTCATTTAATGCCAGGATTTCAAAATTTATAACTTTATCACGGTTTTTGGTTATGAATATTTTTTCCCAAATATCCAATTCTATGGGTGTACTTAAAGATTTGAACAGTTTAATGTTGTGGCCAATGTTGTGGTTTTCTGTCCAAAAATGGTGTGAAACTGCAGATTTTTCTGTTTGTTTCAACTTAATGTTCCTCTGGTGTTCTTTTTGCCTGGTTAACAAGTTTCTCTTAGTTTTTCCTAAGTAGCTTTTTTCACAGGTTTCACAATTAATCTGATAAATTCCTGATTTCAAATTGTTGGGGATTGAATTTTTTAGTGGTTTATTTAGCAGGTTCCTCAGACTGAATTTGTTTTGGGGTGCTAGTTTTAAGTTTAGTCTTTTGAAGATTCGTTCAAATTTTCTTAAAGCTCATGGATGGTAGGTGAATTTTCTATATTGCCAATTTGTGTTTTTAAGTGGTGTGAGAGTGGTATTTTTTTATATTATCTTCAGTTTTTCCTTTCTCTTCATCATGTTCCTTATGATGGCTGGGTTGAATCCATTTAATACCGCTATGTCTTTTATGTGTTGTTCTTTCAAAAATTCCTCCTTACTCAGTGGGATGTTGTATAGCCGGTGAATTAGACTTCTAAAGGCAGCTAGTTCATGTGAAACTGGGTTGTATTCATTTTTCTTTATGTAATTATCTGTGTGTGGGCTTCCTGTATATTCCAAAATCTACACCATGCCGATTTCTAGTTATCTTGAGGTCCAAAATGGGTAAGGTGTTGTCTCTTTCTACTTCCATTGTAAACTGGATGTGATTATCTTGCAGGTTTAGTAATTTTAGAAAATCTTCTCTAAGTTTTTCCGGAATGATAGCAAAAACATCATCAACATATCTCCGCCAAAATTTATAAATCTGCGGGAAGGCCTTTACTATGTGTGTTTCAAAATAGCTCATGTATAGGTCCACTAAAGTAGGCAAAGGTGGGCCCCCCATAGCTAATCCTTTTGATTGTGTGTAGAATTTTTGGTTAAACATGAAGTAATTATTCCTTATGCATAAATCTGTAAGATTGATAATGTCATCTATTTCTCTGGGGTCCATTGTAGTCTGGGTTAGCCATTTTTTGAGGAGTGTAGGTATTTTTTCTACTGGAATGCTTGTAAAAAGTGCTTTAACGTCAAAAGAAACTAATTTGTGATTTTCCGGGATGCTGTACTTCTGTAGGTGATTTATCAATTCTAAGGAGTTCTTTATTCCTAAACTTTGAAAATTGTCATATGATTTTAATTTTCTTACTAACCATTTTGCTATGTGGTATGTAGGTGAATTGATGCCATTGATGATGGGTCTCATGCTATTGTCTTTTTGTGGATTTTTGGCAGACAGTACAACCTTGGTAGTGTGGGGTTGGAAGATTTTAAGTTGTATTTTTCAGATGTACTTAATGTTTTTGTAATTGATAAAGCTTTATTGACAGAAGTGATACTTGGGGTTAATGGATTTTTTGGAATTATTTCATATTCTGGACTGTCTAACATAAGATTTACTCTCTGAATATAGTCTTCTGTCTCCATAATTACTAGAGAATTACCTTTGTCGGCTTTTAGGTATACCACTGGCTTCCTATTTAAATTTCTTATTGTTTTGTTGTAAGTTTTATTGTATATTGGGGATAACTGCTTTATTATAGCCGGACGTTCCAATTTGGCTTTGGTTAAGTTTTTATTTTTTAGGTTATGTGTGGCTATTTCTATGTCGGCGATAAAATCGTCTTTATTATTTGAGACGTTAACACATGTATTGAAACCTTTATGGAGTAATCTAATTTCTTCGGTTGTAAACTTTTGTTGCGATACGTTTACTACGTTAACTTGTTCTTTAAAATCCCGGTGTTTTGGTTGATGAGGGTGTTCCAGTTGCCGTTCTTTTAACAGTTTGAATTTCTTCTTAAGTCTTTCGTTTTTCTTAATCATTAATATGTTTAATTTTTCGTGAACCTGCATTTCGAAATTTTGCCAGATGTGTATTCCTAATTGTTTGGTTAGTTTTAGATGTAGGTTGTATAATTCCAGGTCTATTTTATTTATGTAGCTGTAATGTTTTGAAATTTCCAGTTTTATCATGTCTTTTTCCACCAGTTTTTGTTTTCTGTGATTACTATTGTGTTTGACCGTTTGCTTTACAAAAGTTGGCGTGATATTGTGTCTGAGGCAAAGCTTTAGGAATTTAATGTCTTCCGATGCATATCTTCTTTTCGTGTGTAATACGCAACGGCGGACATTTGGACCTCAAGATAATGTTCCTTTACGATGTACCAATATGACGTCGAGTAACATGGTCACGCGTAGTATGATGCATAAAATATATCGATCAAACAGTGATTTAGTGCAAACGTTGCATTGTAACGATACAGAAAAGAGAATCAAGAATCAAACTTCTTCTAGTACAAATGATTTTCAAAGGGTAACTCAAGGAGAAATGGCAGAAGCTGTAGATGGTGATTCGGGTGAGAAACTGGAAGCGGTAGCATCACTACACAAAGTTATCGACATACTAAATAAAGACCTTGTACGGGCACATGAAGAGATTAAATGTTTAAAAGTAGAAGAAGGAGAATTACAACAAAAACTGCTACATATGACGGAAGAAAGGACATACGCAAGTGTAACAGCAAATAGACTGGAATACGAAAGGAATCAGCAAATAAACAACCTAAAGAGAAAAACGGAAGAACTTCAGAAAACAAACACAAAATTGGAAGTGAAGAAGCAGATGTTAGAAGAACAAACAAAAAAATTAAGTATTGAATTCCAGAAAATGACTCAATTAAAAAACCACAAACCTACAGAGCGGTCGACCACGTGGGAAACTCGGACGAACACTTGGAATAAAATTGTAAACAAAAAACATACAATGAAGGAAAAAGAAGTGCTACGAGACTCAATAAACATCCAAACAGCGAATCAATTCGCTATATTGCAAGAAGTACGAGAAATAGAAAAGCTGCCCAACAAAACTAACCTCAATGAACATACAGAAGATATACGGGAAGGAGTAATACCACAAAACAAAGGGAAACAATTCAGCTGCCAAGGGATCACGAACCTCGAGTTATCTAGTGAAACAACAGTGAAAGAAAAAGTGCTAGTGATAAGTGATTCAATGTTAAGCCGTGTAAACTTGGAGTCTGCAAACATTAAACCATATAGTGGCATCAAAATTGAGCAACTAGAAAAAAAGATTCAAAACTGGTGTAACTGTGAAAACCTCCCAAAAAAACCAGAGGTAATATTTCTCCACGTAGGTACTAACGACCTGAAAAAATTAAATAACCCTGATATGATTCTAGGAGATATGTACAATCTTGTAAAGACCACTAAAGAAAAATTCCCCAAAGCAATAGTAGCTGTGAATAGTATAATCAAAAGGCGTGACATAAACCCAAGTTACAACTTGTTAATCAATGAAAATGTAAGATGGGCATGTAATAGGTTAGGTGCTTTGTATGTGGACATTGACAAATACCTGGACGACCATTGCCTAGGTAAGGATGGTTTGCATTTAAACCGAAAGGGTACATACATTGTAAGTAAGGTACTAGAGAATGTGATAAATATAATTAAAACTAGGCAGGAAAACTAATGTTGGAGACAGTGGGTGACACTATAGAAGCACACAATAACCAAATCGATAAAAATGTGGAAAGTAATCAAAAGCATAAAATTAATACCTTGTTACACTTAAACATTCAAGGTATGGTGGGTAAAGTAGAGCAGTTCAATATTTTTTTAGAAACCATAGTGGACAAAAAACCATTAGTAATATGTTTAAATGAGCACTGGTTAAATAAAGGTGAACTGCAACTATTAAATACTTTGCAGGGTTTCAGTCTAGCAGACTATTATAGCAGAGAAAATGCAAAAAGAGGAGGATCCGGTATACTTGTATCAAATGAACTTATTGAACAAACAAAAATACGAGATGACCTAAAATTCTTAAATGAAGAGAACATCTTTGAGCTATCTATAATTGAAATTGCTAGCTTAAATTTAATAGTAATATCAATATATAGAGTCCCCTACTACTCTACACTTAAACTATTTCTAAGCAAACTTGAAACCCTGTTAAGTAAACTACAGAATGAAAAAAAAAGAATAATATTAGCCACAGACTGTAATATTGACGTACTCAAGATAAATGAAACAATTAAGGGGAGCTCAAGTGTTGCTAGAAATTATGAACAAATTGTACAGAGATATGGTTTTAATCACAAACACAGATATCCAACTAGGGTCACAATGTTTTCATCTACTAGCATAGACCATATAATTACTAATAAAACATATGGCCCTGGGGACTGTCAGACCTTAGAAACTGGGATCTCTGACCATAAAATTGTTATTATTAATCTACCGGATACGAAAAATCTCAATAAACCAAGGAAATGTATAACCAAGCGTGTGTATAGTAGGGAAAATATAGATGCATTTAAAGAAAAACTAAAAAATATATATTGGCCCTTAAGTCCCCTAAATTCAGTAGATACAAATTATAATAACTTTCTCCGTGAACTCCTAAATCACCGAAATGAGTGCTTTCCAAAAATTACTTGTACACAAATTATTAAAAAATACTCACTAAATTGGTGTACAACGGGAATAAGGGTATCAAGTGTGAACAAAAGATTATTATATACACAATATAAAAAAACAGACAACCCACTCATCATAAGTTACTATAAGAAATACAATAAAATTTATAAAAAAGTAATAAGAAAAGCTAAACAAATGGCCATAGACAACTACATAATAAATTCAAACAACAAAAGCAAAGCCACATGGAAAATTGTAAAAGGAGAATTAGGTTTAAACAAAATAGTAAAATCAAATCTTCCCACGTCTATGCCGAAGAATATAAACACCAACTTGTATGCAGAATCATTAAATAAATTCTTTGTAGATGTTAGTGAACAAATTAGATATGTTCCTCCCTCAATAAGCGAGGCTGAAGACAAACTGTCTACTGAGTATATGAGGTTAACACCTCCTTTTTTATTTTCCAGCATAACCCCAGATAAAATAGTAAAAGAAATTAGTAACTTAAAATCTAAATCATCTATGGGTTGGGATGAACTTCCACCCTTTCTTATAAAAGAAATTAAATACCAAATATGTGAACCATTAACAGATATAATAAATCAGTCACTAGCTATGGGCATTTTTCCGGATAGAATGAAATATGCCAATGTGACGCCCATTCACAAAGGTGGAATCTGTGAATATAAAAATTTTCGACCCATCTCGATTCTTCCAACGTTCTCAACAATATTTGAAAAAATAGTAAAATCCCAATTAATTTTCTATCTAGAACACTTCAACAAACTGACTGACTCACAACACGGTTTTAGGAGAAACCATTCCACCATATCTGCTCTAATAAATCTTGTAAATGAAATCTCCCAAAAATTAGAAGAAAAGCAACAAACATCAGTGTTAATCTGTGATAACTCAAAGGCTTTCGACTGTGTAATCCATGAAATTTTGTTAAAAAAACTGGAACACTATGGCATAAAAAATAATTCGCTAAATTGGTTCAAATCTTATTTGGAAAATCGTAAGCAACGAATAATCTTAGACGATGGAGAAAAAACTGTTATAACTAATTGGAAACAACTAAAATCTGGTGTTCCACAAGGAAGCGTCTTAGGACCCCTTTTATACATAATATATACAAATGATCTCCCAAACAATATTAAAGCTAAAGCAATAATGTATGCGGATGACACTTCCATCCTTCTACATGGTGGTAATCAATTTGATTTAATTCAGAATACAAAAGAAACACTAAGCACACTAAAAAATTGGTTCGATAAAAATGGTTTAAAACTGAATATGAAGAAAACTGCACTTATACAATTTAAAACACATTCAAGAAAAACAAATACTACAAATTATACAAGTAACATCCCAGTAAGTTCTGCATCTACATGCAAAATCTTAGGTGTACACATAAATGAACAACTAAGATGGGAAGAACATTTTCAATATCTTAGTAAAAGATTAAATAGTGCTTGCTTCAACATGCATTGCATAACAAAAATTACTAACATACAAACAAGAAAAGCTGTTTACTAAAGCTATTTCCACTCCATAATGGCATATGGTATCATACTCTGGGGAGCAGCCACGGGTTTTGATAAAATATTTAAATTACAAAAAAAGATTATCCGTATTATGATGCAGGTTAGCTCCAGAAGTTCCTGTAGAAACTTATTTCGTAAATTAAATATACTTACTCTGCCTTCTCAGTATATTTATGAATTAACCAAATACATGTATGAAAATTTTGATAATTATTATATAAAACAGAATGAACACACTCATGGGACCAGAACACAAAAATATCTGAAAGTGCCGGCCCATAGACTTACATTATTTGAAAAAAGTCCTTTCTATGCAGGCATAAAAATATATAATAAATTACCGCCAAAATTTAGAGAAATTAAAAATAAAACCCAGTTTCTAAACACATTAAAAAAGACTCTTGCTGAAAAAGCATATTATTCAGTAAGAGAATATATGGCAGACAGTCTCTAGGACCAATGTAGCAACTACAAGATTGCATTTGCACATAATTGTTTAAGCATCACTGTACATATTATCTTAAATTGTTTTTGATATATTCTCTTGTATTTCTAATGTTAATCTTGACGAGTCATCTGTTTACTGGGCTCTTGCCCAACCAGTGTAAATGTTTATGACGAATAAATTATTATTAATAAATTATTATTATTATTATTATTATTATTATTATTATTATTATTATTATTACTATTATTACTATTATTACTATTATTACTATTATTACTATTATTACTATTATTACTATTATTACTATTATTACTATTATTACTATTATTACTATTATTACTATTATTACTATTATTACTATTATTACTATTATTACTATTATTACTATTATTACTATTATTACTATTATTACTATTATTACTATTATTACTATTATTACTATTATTACTATTATTATTATTATTATTATTATTATTATTATTATTATTATTATTATTATTATTATTATTATTATTATTATTATTATTATTATTATTATTATTATTATTATTATTACTAGAAATCGGCACGGTGTAGATTTTGGAATATACAGGATGCCCACACACAGATAATTACATAAAGAAAAATGAATACAACCCAGTTTCACATCAACTAGCTGCCTTTAGAAGTCTAATTCACCGGCTATACAACATCCCACTGAGTAAGGAGGAATTTTTGAAAGAACAACACATAAAAGACATAGCGGTATTAAATGGATTCAACCCAGCCATCATAAGGAACATGATGAAGAGAAAGGAAAAACTCTCACACCACTTAAAAACACAAATTGGCAATATAGAAAATTCACCTACCATCCATGGGCTTTTAGAAAATTTGAACGAATCTTCAAAAGACTAAACTTAAAACTAGCACCCCAAAACAAATTCAGTCTGAGGAACCTGCTAAATAAACCACTAAAAAATTCAATCCCCAGCAATTTGAAATCAGGAATTTATCAGATCAATTGTGAAACTTGTGAAAAAAGCTACATAGGAAAAACTAAGAGAAACTTGTTAACCAGGCAAAAAGAACACCAGAGGAACATTAAGTTGAAACAAACAGAAAAATCTGCAGTTTCACACCATTTTTGGACAGAAAACCACAACATTAAACTGTTAAAATCTTTAAGTACACCCATAGAATTGGATATTTGAGAAAAAATATTCATAAAAAAAACTGTGATAAAGTTATAAATTTTGAAATCCCGGCATTAAATGAAGTATTAAAACTTAGTGCCCCAAACATCAGATGGTAGAGTGATCGGAGCTCCGTAGTAGTGGAAGAAGAGGAATGTTCATTTAGTCACTAAACAGCTGAGGATGAGATCAAATGATCTTGAAATGTTTCAATTATACAACAAGTGAAGTTTGAGTGTAAACATAGTGACTCATAAATCAAACTCAAATATGAAGAATACTTCATTGTTAATAATGCTTCTGCTTTTAATATTTATCAAGAGCTATGTTTACCAAATAAAGGATGGGTACGTAATTTACGAAAAACTTGGAAGATAATGGTATGGGTGATATTTGGAGAAAGAGAGAAACTAATTATAAAGTTTTTGGAAAGGGGCTAGAATAAGATTTGAAGATATGGAGATCCAGAAATTGTTTAGTCCATTAGCAGAGAGGAGATCACTTGTCTTCTATATTCCATTGAAAGATAACTGGGGGAGGGAGAGGTATATAGATAGCATGAGCAGTGAAGAAAGAAAGGAGATAGCATGGTTAAGAGCAGGGATATGGAGATTAAGAGGTCAAAGAAATGGATACCCGCAAGACGAGTGCCCATTGTGTGGGGACAAAGAGGATATAGAATATATACTGTTTGATTGTAAGGAAACGGAGTTGTGGAGGAAAGAATGTCAAATACCAAAGATGAATAGGAGAATCAGCTTCATCAAAGTTTTAAACAAAAATTACAAAAACATAGGGCAGTTTTTAAGTAAGGTAAAAAACAAGTGGATATGGACTGTAAAAAGAGGGAAGAAATAATAGGTGACTATCCTGTAATAACACATATTGTAACACGTCTGTAAATATACTTAATGGAGTGCCCTGTGTAGCAGTGGCCTGGGCCAAAACACAGGGCAGTCCAAAAATTGTAAAAGCTTAGTACCTCAATAAATATTATATTAACTCCTGCAAAGTCACACTAGGCCGAGCCACTCTTTTGGTGCATCCAGACCCTGCAGTTGGTGTGGCGGGAACCTGAACTATGCTCTGACACTACCACAAGTTGAGAGCAGCACTGCATGCAACATCCACTGCCAGAGCAACAGATACAGTTATAAAACTTAGTATATCTTAAGTATATTTTAAGTGCTGGTAGCAATACATAGCTATAGTTTGAGTCAGTTATTTAATTTGATGTATATCACAGTAGTGAATACCCACAGTTAAGGAAATCTAGGTCAAATGAAGTTGAAATACAAAATAAATAATGTACAGGAGAAATAAAAACTTTGACGGATAGCCAAAAACTACTAAAATGGTTGGGCAAATTGCAGAAAGGGAAGACAGATTAGAGTGGGGTTAGAAGAAGCAGAGGAGATGATTTGATAAATGTGACAAAATAACAGGTAATTGGAAGGATAGAAAGAAGCAGCTAGTGAAGTTTAACATTTATAATAGGGAAAGGGGATGGAAGAAAAGGGGAAAATGTTCAAGTAAGAGATATTGAAGTGAGGTTAAGAAACAATAAATCAATAGCAATAAAAAAAGTTGAAGCAAGAAGTATAATAAACACAGAGGAAAAATGATAGACAAGTAAAAGGAAATCAATAATTATTAAAAGGGAAGAACTCGTACCAAGTGTGTATATGTACTATTAGCAAAAGGGGCAAGGCCCAGCTTAAGGATAACCCAAGAAATATTTGCTTTAGTATTTAATAAATTATAATGATGTAACAAAACCGTTGCTCCCATACATTTTAGGGCAAACCACAAAAGTTTCCCATGCATTTTGCAAGTAAATTGTAAAATTTTTGAGTTTGATTTATGAGTCACTATGTTTACACTCAACTTCAGTGAGTGTAAACTTAGTGACTCATAAATTAAACTCAAAAATGAAGAATACTTCACTGTTATTAATGCTTCTGCTTTTAATATTTAAAACTGTAAAATGTTGGCAAATATGTATTTTAAGGCTAAAGGAACAAATTATTACAACATAAACATCTATGTCTAAAAGAACTAATTCACCAAATTTAGTTCAACGACAAGAAAGGTAATGTACTTCTTTCAGGAGCTATAAAGATGTGAAAACAAGAAACATGTAAAGAGAACAATAAAATATGTAAAAACTGCAAAAGGAAACTATATAAAGACTACTTAGTGGATTTAATGGAAGTCACTGAACATCTAAGTATAAAACATAGAAACAGAACCTACTATGTGTTTCAAATGGGAAGAGTTCTCCCCTGTAGCAAATCAGATGCATTAGAGCCTTGAGTGTTGCCACCTCGTTATCGCCACTCTTTTTATATTTCTCTCTCTCTCTCTCTCTCTCTCTCTCTCTCGCACACTTGCGAGTGTTCTTGGCATTAGACGTAAGGGAACGCAAGCTGAATTTTCCAAAGTTTTATAATAATACATTTGTTGAAGCCAAATTTCAACATGGATATTCGTATATTATGCAAATGGTTTAAATGTTTAGTTTAAAATTAATTATAGTTTATGAATTACTTATTTTTCTAATCCAACCAAAATACCAGCGGTGCATCCGTATAGCTGTGAATGTTACTTACGTTACAAGATAATTCATCACTGTCATTGTCTTCATCGTCTGAGTACTGCAAATTTATGATAGGTTCCAAAATCTCGTTACATGCTATTTCTTTTCAAAAGTCATCATCTTGTAGTTTATCTGATGTTTCGCGCAATTTTCTCAGTCTTGTTTAGTTCCTTGTCAATTTCTTCGAGAATAAGTAATTCAACGTCAGTCAGTTTAAAAATATTTCTGTTTGCAACATACTTTGAGCCCACATTAACTCAATTGGATTGTTCTGGCAGTAGTAAGGGGGAAGGTGGATTGTGTCTCATTTATCCAGCTGATACACTTTTTCTTGGAAGAGTGAATAATACTGCTCTGAATTCTCTAGATAGAGTAAATAGAGATTACGAACCCTTCATAAACAAAGATATAATGGGACCAGACATGTTCTGCCAGACCAGCAGGAAGTGTACTATTTCCTCTCAACAAATTTAAAAAAACACCTTGGCTTATTCACAGTACATATTTCTTTTATCATGTAATGTCATATGTTTACATTGCAGTTCTGAGTAATTTAAAATATACATTCACACACATATATGCCAACCAATAATGAAATTCATTACAGTGCTTACATTGCAATGCATTGTTATAGTATAATGGTATCTACTTTATTTGTATTAAGAAAACTATTTGAGCTAAAAATATGGGATTTTTACATTATGTTAAATACGCTACTCTCCCCTTCCTCATGGATCAGTTTTGCAAAATCTGAATTTTTGTCTTAGTGCGAATAGTTTATTAGAGATTGATTAGTTTGGTGCTTGTCACACACCGCATAGGGGGAATGCAATACAACACCGCAGGACTCCAATTGGTTGCTCACCTAGTAGCGCTCAAGGACAAACATCATCCCATTTGAAACAGATAATAACAGTGAAACAATAGAAATATTATGTTATTGTAATACCTAAGAAGAAATTTTAATTTCAACTATGGAAAAAAAGAATTAATAATTTGAAAAATATCTTTATAGCTAAAGACATAGTAAATAACCTAGGTAAATATGGCAGGATCACTGTAACAATAATTGAGGACTTTAAACCTGGTAGTAATCACTCGTCTTGGTCGTCTGTAACTGGAGAGGTCACTCAGGAGAAGATATAGTGGCAGTCTTCGCTTGTTGAAACGCAACAGTCTTCAGTCTTATAAATAGTATAAAACTTAGATGATACATAAATGATCACAAAAGAAATTATAACAATTAGCTACAAAATTCAGAGGAGTAAAAATGTTGTATGTTATTCTGTCTTAATTACAGCTACAAATTATAATGCTGGTAAGGTGTTTAAACTGACAGGAAAAGGTTTAGGTCATAAATGTTTACAAAACCTACCATTTCGCATCTGATGACAAGTTCTGTTGGGATTGTGATGCAGCCTTATCCTGCTGAGAGCTACCATTCAAGAATCCAGCAAACTTCCTTACTTTAGGATTTGGAAAACATGTTTCCGTAGACTCTGCTTCAACTTCAGACTCTTCATCAGTCTCACTAAAGAACACAGCTGTAAGAGATAAAAATATATTTTATGTATCAGCTTGCCTCCACTTAATCTTCAACATTCTATTTAGAGTAATAATAAATAAAAACTGATGCTAGTAGCATTGAAGTGGCTACACAAATACAAATTATTTAATATCTGTTGACAATTCTTTACTTATCTTTTTAAAATACATTAACTTAGTATGACATGTTTCATAATCACTTGATTACATCATCTCTTTGTTTACTCACATGTCATTAAGGTCATGCTACCTAGTGATGGATTGTTCATAACATTGTGAACAATGAAATTTATAAATATATATATACACACACACAAATATAACAATTTGTGTATATTCGTTTGCTTCACTGTTAATAGCTTCATATTTTATGTATTTATTATAAATTTATATTTTAAAAACATAACAGTAGTCACAAAATATATAAAGGATTTATGTTATTTTATTTAGAGACCAATATAAGTAAAATGTTTCATGAGATATTTCTTTGAAATTCAATAATTTATGCTTATCTCTTCTTTTGAAAAAGAGAGAGCATGTAAAGCTTTAAGATGAAACTAGCCATTAGAGCTTGAACCATACCATCAACCATATGTCCAGATTTTGTGACCTCCTGTTTAAGAGTAGCCAGGGTGATACAATCTAACCAGGTTGCTAGTTCTTCTTCAGCTTCAACAGCAAAGTAAAAAACAGTACCTGCAACAGAAAATATTTTTATTATATTGCTGCTGAATAATTCACAATGAAGAAAATATCTATGCCGTACGACTCTTTTTATCTAAAACAAAGCACTGGAGATAATTTCAGCTAAGTAATAGAATAAAAAGAAGTATTTCAGAAAGTAGAGTGCCATTGTTACTAAAATTACGCAAGTGAGTCAACCTTGTATATACTTTTCTCCACTTACAAGTTTTTTGATGACGACTAGTTTCTGGGAACCTCTTCCCTATCGTCAGTTCTGTGATTGACTGATGATGCATCCGGCGTCTGCATCATCAGTCAACCACAGAACTGACGATAGGGAAGAGGTTCCCAGAAACTAGTCGTCATCAAAAAACTTGTAAGTGGAGAAAAGTATATACAAGGTTGACTCACTTGCCTAATTTTAGTTCAGCTAAGTAAATTAACAGACATACAGTACATTCCAGGAACCTGGAATGTGTTGTTATTATTTCTTATTAGTCTATAATTAGATTTTCTTTACTGTTATTATTGATGTTCTCTTTTGACACAATTCTGCTAAAATAATCCAATCTTCTGCTTTGAATTTTCTTTGACAGCATTTTGTTACTACATCATCAAACAAGACATAGGGAAAACTTTAACATTCAGCAATATAGAACTAATTTAAAAAAGAATAGTGCACTCCACAATGGTATAAAACTATACAACAAAATACCATCAAATATAAAAATTATCAAAGATAATAAAGCATTTAAAAACAGCTTGGGTCATTCCTATTACATAACTCATTTTATTCAGTGACTGCATTTCTAGACATGTAATGTACAGTTATTACTTTGATTATCTATTATCTTATATTTTCAATCTCTAACCAAATCAGGTAAATAAGATTAGGTGTTGTAAACATTAGTTGTCAGAAATCTTAATTTTAAATGTATTTTAGTACATTTTATATTTATCAACTTGATGAAGCCAATACAATAAAAAATACAATACAATACATCTTATAAGTTTCTCTTTAATTGCTTTTGCTATTTTTTTGTTGCCAATTTTCCCTTAATTTCTAACCAGGCATAGAAATTCTTGACTTCCTAGCTTAAGCCAATTGCTTATCTAAACACATATCATTATGTCATTACAAAAAATAAATGTTATAATAGCTATAAGTCACTGATAGGCACAAACATGGTCTGAGGAGGGCTGTCTGCAAATATTAATGGCCTCTGTGGTTTGTAACCTGCAATGTAGTACACAAATTCCATTACCAGTTGAATTGAATTTATTTATACAATTTGCTATTTACAATATTGTATCAACATTACATACATATTTCTTAATCTAGTACCAGTTAAAGTTCCTTTCTTTTTACTTTCTGGTTTTATAGTATGCTTCTAAGTCTTAAGGTAACATTTGCATACTTAGAAAAGAAACTTCAAATTTGTCTTATTTTTTTTTCTTTTGATTTACATCCTCCATTAAGTCACATAGGAGTATGAATGAAATGATGCTTAAATGAGCCCTGGTTCCATAGAGCTTAGAGTTATCTGAGATTCATCTTTCAGAATAAGGGAAAATTTCATATAAAACCTTATTCAAGTAACTTGCCCTTACCAAGATTGAATATATGATCTCTTGAGTATGAGGTAGGCACACTGCCACCTGGCTACACATGCACTGTGTCAATTGTCAAAGGAGTTCCAGAGTAGTGGTGCATATTTCTTTTGCTTGGTGTAGAGTAATATCTAAAGACAAGCAAATTACCTAATAAAGGCAAAAACCCACATCAACGCAGAAATATTATTGGTTGGTCATTGTAGAAATGCCCATTTATCACATATTTGCATCATAAATATTGGAAGGTGTCACAATATCATAGAAACAGCAGTGTTAAAACCTAACATTTTATTAGGTAAGGTTTAAAAAAATGTTCTGCTTAGATTAGGTTTCAGACACCAATTCAGATAAATGGGGTTCCATTTCTATGTTTTGTTTATCTCTAAACAAAATCACATGGGAAAATACATATTCAAAGAAAGCACAAATTACAAGGACTTTTAACATATTCACAGTTGTCAGCTGTCAGAGATGCACAACTATATTTGAAACATATGGAAACATTCAAATAGAATATTGTGACTTTGTGGGTTCGTAGAATTAGAAGTCCAATTTGCAGAAATTATAAATGTTCTTTATTTGCGTAGAAACACTCTGCGTAGCAGCAGAATTACATCACATATCACAATCTACAACACCAAGGTCGATGAATATAACAAACAGCTTACTCAACTTCCACTGTTGACAACACTCTTGTTACATGTCTTTACAACAACACTTTACAGCTATTTTCTGCTTACTCACAAATGTCCGCTGGCGTGTCACAATCTCTTATATATCTCATTTATAATTCGAAAGACTTCTTGAGCAAATAAGAAAAACCACTATTCTCTGTCAATCGAGATATCACTAGAACCTTCCAAACGTGAAATCCTATCTGTGCCGGCAAGTCCTTTATCTTAGCTATCTTTGTTTGCCCGCTCTTTGTGAACACTAGCTGCGCTATCCTTAACTGCATATGCAAGCTTTTTATTACCCTGAAACACTATCCGCCATCTGTTATCTATTTGCACCGAAAGTTTAATGCACGTTACCGTGACATGTTCCCTCCTCAAGGCTGGTCGACCTGAACAGCACCATCGTAGCGGACCAGGCATTCCAGGTGTACCACTAACATCTTCCCTCGGGGCACCTTCTGGATGCGGTAGACCACGTCGTCAATCCTCTTCACCACCCGGTACCATCCTTGCCACGGCTGCTGAAGCTTTGGGCAGCGTCCCTTGGTCCGAGTAGGGCAATACAACCAGATCAGGTCACCTTGCTGGAACCCTTGCCTGTTGGCTAGCCTGTCGTATCGGGTCTTCATGCAGTCGCTCGCCTTCTGGATGTTCTGACAAGCCATCTCATGCATGTCGTGGAGATGGTCCACCAGGTTCTCCACATACTCGGTTGCTGGCTGTTTTGCATCCGGGGGGCTTCCAAAAGCCAAGTCACAGGGGAGGCGTAACTCTCAGCCGAACATTAAGCTGGCTGGCGTCATCCCAGTGGTGTCGTGGGTAGCCGAGTGGTAGGCCAGCAAGAGCAGTGGCACCTTGACATCCCAGTCTCGCTGATGGCTGGCCACGACCTTCCTCAGGTGCTCTTCTAAGGTCTTGATGTATCTCTCCACCATGCCGTCCAACTGTGGATGTAGGGGTGTGCTGCGGGTCTTGTTCACCCCAAGCCTTTCTAGTGCCTCCTTCATTAAATTGGATACAAAATTTATGCCCTGATCGCTGTGGGGCTCTAACAGCACCCCAAATCGGCACAACACTTGCTTCACGAGGCAGTCTGTGAATGTCTTCATCTCCTGGTTCGGAATCGCATACACCTCCGGCCACTTGGTGAAGTAGTCCACGACCACCATCAGGTACTTGTTGCCTCAGTCGGACATTGGGAATGGTCCAGCTATGTCGACGGCGATCCTTTCGAACGACACTCAGCGTCTGCTCGGAGCCTCAGCCAGTAGTAGCGCTGTCAGAGTTTGTCGATCGTTCAGTTTGCTCCCAGGTGTCCTCCTGAAGTACCGGCGTGCATTTCCTCCAAGACTTCTGGGACTTTACTTCGGGGAAGTACCAACTGCTCCCTCTGCGTCTTCCCATCAGGCGATTCCCATACCCGGAACAGCACGCCCTCTCTTGTCTTCATTGAATCCCATTGGGCCCAGTACGACTTGTAGGTGGCGCTCCTCGGTGCGATGTCCTCCCAGGTTGGTCTTGTCCCTGCCTCCACTTTCCTCAAGAGTGGCCCCAAGGCGGCGTCCACCAGCTGCTCCCTCCTCAGGCCTGCACTATCCCAGCCATCCTTAGGCACTGCCGTGACTACTCGAACTGCTGCAGCACGCTCCTTCTCTTCCACTCTTGTGCATTGGCCGCACTCCTCTAGACGGGGTCTTTGGGACATGGCATCTGCGTTACCGTGGCTCTTCCCTCTACAATGTTCAGAGGTGAAGTCATATTCCTGCAGCCTCTGGACCCAACGTGCTGTCTGGCCTTTCAGGTTCCTAAAGCTGAGTAGCCAGGTTAGGGCGGAGTGGTCATGGAATGGCTGACCATACAGGTATTTGTGGAAGTGCTCCAAGGTCTTTACTATCACCAGTAATTCTCACCTGGTGACGCAGTAGTTCTTCTCTGCCTTGGCTATCAACCGCTCGTGGCCATCAGGAACTTGCAATAGGACGTCTCCAATGCAATGGTCGCTGGCGTCGGTGTCCACAAGGAAGGTGCCGCCTGGTTGTGGAAATCCCAGAATAGGAGCACTGCACAGGGTCTTCTTCAGGTGCTGGAAAGCGCCTTCGGCGTCATAAGATCAGTGTTCCTCTGTCAGGCGGGAGAGGGGTTTGATAATGTTGGAGAACCCCTTTATGAAGCGGCGGTAATAACTGCACAGCCCCAGGTAACTGCGCAACTCTCGCTTATCCCTTGGGCGAGACCAATCTCTCATAGCCTGGGTTTTCCCCGGGTCTGTGGCCACTCCTGTTGGTGAGACTATGTGGCCCAAGTAGTTGACTTTCTTGTGGAACAGCTGGCACTTCTTCGCGTTCAGCTTCAAGTTGGCTGTCTGCAGTCTTTCTAACACCTTGCTCAGGATGTTGAGATAGTCTTCGAACGTCCTGACGACGATGATGATGTCATCCAAGTAAAGCAGGCATATATATGATATGTGTAGTGTTTAACGCCCACTTTTACTACATACGGCACCGCAGGCGGGTAAAGCAGGCATGCGTCATATGTCAATCCTCTCATCACTGATTCTATTAGGCGTTGGAAGGTGGCTGGTGCGTTGCAAAGGCCAAAGAGCATAATTGTAAACTGCCAAAGCCCTTGGCCTGTCGAGAATGCAGTCTTCTCCTTGTCTCTCGGGTCTAGAGCCACCTGCCAGTAACCCGATTTCAGGTCCAGGGTCGAGAACCACTGTGCACCAGCTAGTGTGTCCAGGGTGTCGTCAATCCGGGGTAGGGGAAAGCAATCCTTTCGGGTGACAGCGTTCAACTTCCTGTAGTCCATGAAGAAGCGTAGCTCGCCGTTCTTCTTTGTCACCAGAATTACAGGGAAACACCAAGGGCTGTCAGACTCTTCAATCATTCCCCTGGATTTCATGTCATCTACCATATCCCGTACCGCACCTTGTTTTGCCAGTGGAACGCGTCTAGGTGGTTGCCGAATAGGCCGGGCGTCTCCAGTGTCGATGCGGTGAAGCACTTTATCCCTGTGGCCGTAGTCACTGTTACCTTGGCAGAAGACGCGCTGGTATCGTCTCAGCAGTTGTCGAAGTTTCTCCAGCTGTTCTGCGGTCAGGTGGTCGGCCGCCCTCTCCAGTAAGCCTTCTAGCCGGGGCCCCAGGTATTGCGTCGGCACCGGCTCATGTGTATTGTCGATTGCGGTTACGCTGACCACGGGCTCGCACGTCCAAAGCTCCGTTCCGGCCTGGACGTCGTGATCGGTGTCTGCCAGGTTGAGCAGCCTCACTGGCACCTCCTCTCGGCACAGCAATAATGTCCTGGCTACACAGAGTCCGTGCACAGGCGTCATCTGGTTCAGCATCATGTTCTTCGTCCGCTGGCTTTCCAGTCGCGCCATCACCACCACCTCGTTTCTCGCGGGGACCACCACATCCTCCTTTAAGATGACCCCGCAAATTCCAAGGCGCTCGTCGGGTTGCCGGAGTATCACCTCTTCTCCATTGAGCCGCAGGACCTTCCTGCCGAAGTCGATCGTCGCCTCGTGGCTCCTGAGGGCATCCAATCCTAGTATCACCTCCTCAGCCACCTTCGCGACGAACACCCACAGACGTACGGCACTCCTCCTCAAGGTCAACTTAAGAAGGGCCTCCTCCACAAGCAACGTGTCACCCTATGCCGTCACAAGCTGGTATGGTCGGCTTGGCTTCCTCGTCGGCAAACCCTTGGCCACGTCAGATCTGATGATGGTCGCGGCTGCTCCGGTGTCTAGAGCAAGGCTTCCCTCTCACCCAACCGTCCGCGATGAGCCTGTCATCCATACGCCGGCTGACGGCACGCAGTGTCACTCGAAGGGATGGTGGTGATGGCGCCGACGTGCCCCTCTCCACGACGGTCCTTACTCGTTTCCCGACTGCTCTTCCTGGTGAGGGCAGTCTCTCTCCAGGGGTCCCGGCTGTCCACATCCCCAACACAGGCCACTGGGTCTTCACCGGCGTCCCTCGACTGGTCTTCGGTCTCCATTATAGCGGATACTCCTTGTTCTGGAAGTCGGGGTAGCTGTCACCTTGGCCGCCTCCATCCTCAACGCTGCCGTTAGCGCCTCGTGGATGGTATCGTAATCGCCGAGCATTAGGCGCTGACGAACCTCTGTGCCTCGTACCCCGTCGACAAATGTGTAAGCAGCCTCTCGGGATACGAACTCTGGTGGGAGGTCGACTAGGCTTTGCTGGCCAGCTGCTCAATTGCCAGGGCGAACTCCTGCAGCGTCTCCCCTGGCTGATGTGACCTTGACTTCAGCTGGCTGCGGTACGCTGCGGCTAAGCGGTAGTTTCCAAAGCGATTCTCCAGGGTCTCCCAGATGTCCTTGGGCGCCGCCGCTGTCTGGACCGCGTTCAGAACTTCCGCGGCTCGTCCCTGGGAGCTGGCTATTTACTGTGTGGCCTCTTCCTCTGGTGACCATTTGTTGTACTTGGCCACTGCATTGAACTAGTGGCGGAAGACTTCGAAAGTTGACGCGCCATGGTATTTACGACGTTTGACGCGCGCCGATGTTGTTTCGCATCCCGGCGCTTCGGCCTTGAAGTCCTTCAACCTCCTGCCGACAATGTCCTCTACCATGGCGTTCAGGGACTTTGTGTGAGATGATAATGTGTATAGGGGCGCTCAACTACGGCGGTCATCAGCGCCCTTTAAAAAACAAGTCATGGCAAAAGCCAGATATAAAAATTTCTAAAAATATATATTATATATAAACCCATTAAAACGGCACACACATATATACCAAAAAAAAAGTACTTGAGGTTAAATTCTAAAATCCACAACTGAAACAAACGCTAAAACTTTGCCCACCGCCGTTTCGTCATCCGCGAGGATCTCCGCCAAGCTGGCCGGCAGCTGGAGAGACCTGCGGAGACGTTCCAAGCTAAAACAATCTAAAAGTAAGTGACGGACAGTCAGGTCAGCACGGTACAGTGGGCAAACGGGAACCGGGGTCCTATTCAATAAAAAGCTGTGGCTAAAATAACAATGTCCAATGCGCAACCGAGCCAAAGTCACCTCCTCGCGACGAGATGACCGACAGGAGGTAACCCAGGGAATAGGAAGTTCTTTGACAGATTTAAGTTTATTATTGCGGAGAGCGGACCACTCTTCCTGCCAGCAGGTTTGTACAGCTCTCCGTAATACGGCCCTAAAATCTTCCGATGTCACACATGGTACTCGAACCCTGGGCTTCATGGTAGCCGTCTTGGCTGCCGAATCCGCCATTTCATTCCCCCGCAAGCCTACGTGACCAGGAATCCATGCACACACCAAGCTTACGCCAGAAAGGTGTAAACCGTGGAGGGCATCCTGTATCCGCTGCACAATAGGGTGGTAGTTGTACAGCTGCCGTAGGCTTTGAAGTGCACTGAGGGAATCACTCAGGATTAAGCAGTCCCCCAACTTTCGTCGAGGTACGTGTAAAATGGCCAGGTATATTGCATAGAGCTCTGCGGTAAAAATGGAAGTGCTAGTGTGGAATCCGAATGTATAGGGTTCGGTTCCACACACGTAAGCACAACCAACACCATCGGAATTCTTGGACCCATCGGTGTAAATTTTAACATGGTCCTGGTATCGCGATAAAAATTCTAAAAAGCATGTGCGGATACTAGACATAGACATGGTAGATTTATCATGTGTGGTCATGCCCAGATCAACGTGGGACGCTCTGCGCAACCAAGGAGGGTATGTCCTCTCCCCCCTAGGATGCATCTTGGGCATTTGAGTATTAAGATGTCTAAGGAGCTCACGGAAACGAAAACCAGGTGGTTTTGGTTTAATAGAAGTGTTCCTATAACGCACGTCCATGAAGGTGTTAAAGAACGGCGTAAACGTTGGATGTGTGGGCATGCAATTAAGTCCACAGCCATAATTTGCTAATAGCATGTTGCGCCTGTACTGCAGAGGAGGTTCTGCAGACTCAGCATACAGGCTTATAACTCGGCTCGTTGGAAATGCCCCAACTGCTATACGTATGCCACAATTATGGACTGTGTCTAATCTCTTCAGCACAGATGGTCGTGCTGAGCCATAGACGATACTACCATAATCTAGTTTGGAACGGATGAGTGTGCGATACAGTCGCAATAACACTGTACGATCCGCTCCCCACGATTTTCCACTTAGTACCCGCAAGATATTTAAAGATCGGTCACATCGTGCTTTCAGTTGTGCTATATGCGACGACCAACTAAGTTTTCTATCAAATATCAATCCGAGGAACCTCGTCTCATCTGCAAAAGGTAGTAAATCAGCGCCTAGCCGGAGCCTTGGAGGTAGTCGACTCTGCTGACGCCAGAAGTTCACACAGATGGTTTTCTCAGCAGAGAATCGGAAGCCGTTGTTTAAACTCCAAACCTTAAGGTTGTCCAAGGTGGTTTGAAGACGGCGCTCTATAAACGAAGTGCGCTGAGATGTACAGTAGACGGCAAAGTCATCTACGAATAGGCATGACGAGACCCCCGGAGGTACACATTTCGAGATAGAATTAATCGCAATAGCAAACAATGTAACACTTAGCACCGATCCCTGTGGTACACCGTTCTCTTGAACGAAAAGGTTCGAGAGAACCGAGCCAACCCTTACTCGGAATACGCGGTCTTTCAAGAATTCCTGAAGGAAGAGTGGTAGGCGTCCACGTATATTCCAGGTGTGCAGAGTACGTAGCAACCCTGCACGCCAACACGTATCATAAGCCTTTTCGAGGTCAAAAAATATTCCGACTGATTGACAGTTTTTAAGAAAGCCGTTCATAATCTGTGTCGACATGGACACAAGATGATCCACTGTTGAATGGCGTCGTCGAAAACCGCACTGGATGTTATTCAGTAGGTTGTGCGTTTCCAGCCACCATACCAACCGCCCATTTATCATGCGTTCCATCACCTTGCAGACGCAACTGGTGAGGAAAATAGGACGGTAGCTAGAAGGGAGGTGACGGTCCTTGCCAGCTTTCAAGATAGGTATAATGGTGGCTTCTCGCCACTTGTCCGGAAACGTGGCATCAACCCAAACACGGTTATAGACCTCGAGCAGGAATGCCTTACCTGCAGGTGAGAGATGTTGTAACATTTGAACGTGGATTCCGTCCGGTCCTGGTGCTGTCAGTCGCGATGATGAAAGAGCGTGTTCTAACTCCGCCAAGGTAAAGAGGCGGTTATAATCTTCAAGGTTTCTGGAACTAAACACGAAACCATGAGATTCTACCTGAGTCTTAATTGAGATAAACTCAGGAGCATAATTACTTGAGCTAGACACCTGAGCGAAAGCACAGCCGAAGGTGTTAGCCATGACAAACGGATCAACAACAACTCCGGCAGGTGTTCTCAGACCAGCGATTGGCAAGTGGGTTGATTTTCCGGCCACGCGCCTTAACCTATCCCATACAACAGATGATGGTGTCCATCTGTTAAAAGATGAGACAAAGTTGTTCCATGAGATCTTTTTGCTTTCCTTAATTATTTGCCTAGACTGTGCACGCGCTTTCTTGTACTCAATTAGATTACTTTGGGTAGGGTGTCGTTGAAATACCCGTAGAGCACGTCTACGAGCACGAATAGCATTCCGACAGTCGTTGTTCCACCATGGGACAGGAAGTCAACCAGGTTGGGTAGCCGAACGTGGAATAGACTATTAAATTTTAGATGAGTCGCATTTTTTACACATCTGCTTCACTTTCGTACCTATTTTGAGGACATGTTTCGCAAATCTTCGTTTGCATCTACGGCTCTTGTGCGACTGACGCTAGATCCAGCGGTGTGGGTAATTCTGGGGTTGTTGCTGCCATCTGTTGATTTAGTGATGAACTGAAATGTGGGATTCTCTTCTAGCGGGATTTCAAAGTTCATTAGTTGGTTTTTATGTTTTTCTATGTATATCCTCTCCCATATGACGAGTTCACTATGTTTTTGTACGTATTTTAGTAATTCTGTGCTATCTTCAATTTCATGATTTTCAGACCAGAAATGAGCTGCTATTGCGGACTTATCAATATTTTTGTATCTTAAGTGCCTGAAGTGTTCTTTCTTTCTAGTGCCTATGTTCCTTTTTGTCCTTCCTATGTAAATTTTTTCACAGTCTTTACACTTAATTTTGTAAATGCCTGACTTTTCCTCTGGTTTTATCTTATCAGTATTATTACTGTGAAGTAGGTTTTTAATGTTGTAAT
This sequence comes from Mantis religiosa, assembly GCA_030765055.1. NCBI lineage: Eukaryota > Metazoa > Arthropoda > Insecta > Mantodea > Mantidae > Mantis > Mantis religiosa. The sequence continues at coordinate 99,513,267 of CM060947.1, read as the reverse complement.
TGTTTTTTGGTGCCAATGTTATATTGTATTTCTTGAATATTTTTTGGAACTTTTTTGTGGCCCAGGGATGGTAAGTAAATTTAGCAAATCTAGTTTCTTGTTTTATTGGTGTGAGAGCTGTGATCTGTTTTAATTTCTTTTGAAGTTTGAATAATTTTAGTTTTTTATCTACAAGGTTTTTTCCATATCCATTTTTAATTGCAGTTTTTAAGATTTGATGGTATTCGTTTTGATATTCTTGCTGGCTGAGAGGTAGATTTACTAATCTGTGTGTCAGACTGTTGATGGTTGCATGTTTGTGTGGAATTGGGTTGAAACTATTTGCTTTGATGTAATTATCTGTGTGTGTTGCTTTTCTATGAATGCCAAATTCTAGTTTTTCATTGCCTTTTTTGATTTTAAGGTCTAAAAAAGGTAGAGTACAGTCCTCTTCAGTTTCTACTGTGAATTGTATGCTGGGTTCTAGCAGGTTGAGTAGTTTCAACGCATCATCTATTAGTTTGTAGGGCACTATTGCAAAGATGTCGTCTACGTATCTGTACCATGTTTTAAACATATGAGGGAAGGCTTTAGTAATATGTGTTTCGAAAAAGCTCATGTATAGATTGGCCAAAAATGGTGATAGCGGGCTTCCCATAGCTAGTCCTGAAATTTGTTTGTAATATTTTCCATCGAAGACATAAAATACACAAACCCAACATACCCATGAGACCCATTGTAAATAATATAAACACTCCTACTTACCTTATGGCAAAATGGCTAACCAAAAAATTTCAGTCCTTTCCACAATTCCATACTCTGAGTATAAAAAACTCTTTAGACCTGGTAGAAAAAATTCAAAATCTTAAACTAAAACCTCATGACACTTTAGTATCCTTTGATGTCCGCTCCCTCTTCCCTAGCATTCCATTAGACAAACTTTTGATTCAACTGAAAAAATGGCTAAATTCTATAAACCTGGATGCCAATGCAATAGAAGAATATGTGGCAATGACTGAATTATGTATACATCAAAATTATTTTGTCTTCGATGGAAAATATTACAAACAAATTTCAGGACTAGCTATGGGAAGCCCGCTATCACCATTTTTGGCCAATCTATACATGAGCTTTTTCGAAACACATATTACTAAAGCCTTCCCTCATATGTTTAAAACATGGTACAGATACGTAGACGACATCTTTGCAATAGTGCCCTACAAACTAATAGATGATGCTTTGAAACTACTCAACCTGCAAGAACCCAGCATACAATTCACAGTAGAAACTGAAGAGGACTGTACTCTACCTTTTTTAGACCTTAAAATCAAAAAAGGCAATGAAAAACTAGAATTTGGCATTCATAGAAAAGCAACACACACAGATAATTACATCAAAGCAAATAGTTTCAACCCAATTCCACACAAACATGCCACCATCAACAGTCTGACACACAGATTAGTAAATCTACCTCTCAGCCAGCAAGAATATCAAAACGAATACCATCAAATCTTAAAAACTGCAATTAAAAATGGATATGGAAAAAACCTTGTAGATAAAAAACTAAAATTATTCAAACTTCAAAAGAAATTAAAACAGATCACAGCTCTCACACCAATAAAACAAGAAACTAGATTTGCTAAATTTACTTACCATCCCTGGGCCACAAAAAAGTTCCAAAAAATATTCAAGAAATACAATATAACATTGGCACCAAAAAACAATTACAACATTAAAAACCTACTTCACAGTAATAATACTGATAAGATAAAACCAGAGGAAAAGTCAGGCATTTACAAAATTTAGTGTAAAGACTGTGAAAAAATTTACATAGGAAGGACAAAAAGGAACATAGGCACTAGAAAGAAAGAACACTTCAGGCACTTAAGATACAAAAATATTGATAAGTCCGCAATAGCAGCTCATTTCTGGTCTGAAAATCATGAAATTGAAGATAGCACAGAATTACTAAAATACGTACAAAAACATAGTGAACTCGTCATATGGGAGAGGATATACATAGAAAAACATAAAAACCAACTAATGAACTTTGAAATCCCGCTAGAAGAGAATCCCACATTTCAGTTCATCACTAAATCAACAGATGGCAGCAACAACCCCAGAATTACCCACACCGCTGGATCTAGCGTCAGTCGCACAAGAGCCGTAGATGCAAACGAAGATTTGCGAAACATGTCCTCAAAATAGGTACGAAAGTGAAGCAGATGTGTAAAAAATGCGACTCTTCTAAAATTTAATAATTTTTCGCTTCACTGTGGTGTTCCAATACAGTTGAATCTCGATATATAGGTGGAATAGACTGTTCTGCAGCGGAAAGAATTTTCTCTGTGAGATGATCGACTAGATCATTCACAGAATCGTGCTCGTTGTAATCAAAGACAGCCAACTGGGTGTAAAGGTTCCAGTTGGCACGATCAAAGCGCCATCTAGGGATACGTGAGGTAGACACATCGTGTGCTAAGAGACTAAGAAGACATGGGAAGTGGTCACTGGAATGTAAATCAGAGATGACATTCCACTGCAATGAAACTGCTAACTGGGATGAACATACTGCCAAATCAATGTGCGAATAGGTGTTATAGGCGTCTGAAAGGAACGTTGGCTCTCCGGAATTCAGGAGAACCAAGTTATTGCTCTCCAAAAATTTTGCAATGAGGTGGCCTCTCGAACATGCCCGATTTGAGCCCCATAGTGGGTGATGGGCATTAAAGTCTCCAACTATTAGAAATGGTGTTGAAAGTTGGGAAACCAGATCTTCAAGGTCAATTAACGAGAGGTTCCTTTTTGTTTTTCCAACAAATTCTACATTGGAAAAACAAAAAGGAACGTGAACATCAGGCTTAAAGAGCACTTTAGGAACATCAGGAATAAAGAAATAGATAAATCAGCGGTGCGTACCATTTTTGGAAGGAACATCATGACGTAGAACGAGAAATTCACTTACTAAAAAGTGTCCAAGGTCCAACTGCATTAACCATGTGGGAAAAAATCTTTATAAAGAAATATGAAAGTAAATTGTTTAATTTCGATACTACCTTTGAAGAAAATCCAATTTTCAAGTTCATCAAGATACCGACAGAGACGCACCTATCACCTCCGAGGAGTTCACTGAACCTGCATCCATTAGTCGACAACAGCTGATGATGTTAGGAAGATCCTAACGAAACGCGTTCTAGGTAAATACTAGCAATAAATGGAGCATTGAGTATTAGTTCGACTCAAAATTGTATTAAATCCAATTTATTTATATCTGACAGCGAATTTCTAATATTTTGCAAGCTGACTGTCATATTCTTTGTTCGATTTGCTCCAACTACTAACCGATTCAGCAATGGCCATTTAAACCCTTCACAGTTTGGAAACAGATACCTAATAAACAGAACAAGACATTTAAATTGTTAAATGCTGTAAAAATGCTTCATAAATACACATTCGTATCTTCCGTATTTATTAAGTTATTTAAATGAAACAAAAACTGGTTTAAAACTCATTAAAGGCAGTATACATCTACAGTATCAATAATATAGATACTACATTAATAAATCATTGAAATTTCAGTACTTTGTTTCTTTGAAGCAAAAGACATTCTTTCTTGCGTTGAAAGCGTTTAATATACGAGTAATTTTGTTGACAACTGAAGTTTTTGATAGCCTTATGCAGCTGCTTTTGCTCAGTATTTTAGTTATTTATACTCTCTTGGTGTTCAGAGTTATCTCGTACACCTATTGAGAGCTAAATGAATGGCACATTTGAAATTGTTACATTTCAGTGTTAACCATGGCTTCTCCTATTAATGTAGCAAATAAATTAGCTTGTGTAGCATGTGTACAGGCTTCTGATATCACTTTAGAAATTCTGGAAGACCTTTTGCTGTTTGACATGATTTGGAATTGGAAGTCAATTATGAGAAAGGTGTTTAGGATACAGGTAGCAGTGAGAAAGAAAATGACCCACTTCCTTCAAGTGTTTGTGAAGAATCAACTTTGTTGTGAAGTGGCCAAAATAAGCTGAACACAAATAGACGTATAGACAAATGTACATATTTTCTGGTGTACAGCTAACATCTGACATCCAACCAACCAACCAACCAACCAACCAACCAACCAACCAACCAACCAACCACATTTTCACAATTTTCTTTTTTTTTTTTTTATTGCTGACTTAGTGTCGCTCTTGAAACAGAAACAAACGTATATGTGAATAGGATGAAGGAAGCCCTGACCTCTAAAAGCAATTTAGGGCCTAACAGGAGAATTCAGAAGTGGACAGTGCACATGATATTTGTAAGCCTACATTAGACATGTACTGGTTTGAGATGGCACATTAGCTGCTCCACTGTTTGGGGAAATAACAGGTCAAATATGGGTGGTGTGGATCAGCTATTACCAGCTATCCCTCTTTATGAAAAACAGTTAAATGGTAAAAAAAAGGTATTTTTATACCAGCTGGATGTAAACATACACAATTGTTTAGTAATTTTCAGAGCTCTTAAGTTCATGCAAAACAATGACCTATCAATCAATATCAATATCAATAGCTTGCAACCTAATTGAGTACCACTATATTTAGAGGCCTCTTCATACTGGGGGTAAGAAATCCACCACTACAGCACCGTTCATTCTTGAGAGAAAACACTTTTCTAAAAGGATATCACCCACAACAAAAAAAGTCGCGACCATTTCGAAAACAAGAAATGTCGCAAAAAAGAAGTTTGCAAGGAAACCAATATTACTTGGTGTGAATCTGAAGATCTGCTCTTATTTGTCTATCCAGGTTTTGAGGTGTTCAATTCATAAAGAAACCTTTATGGGCACGTTTTCATCCCTTATAGAACTAATTTAAATTTATTGTAAAATAGGAAGATTAAAGTAATTGGCATTAAATAAGCATTAAATGCGTGTATGTGCAAATGTGTAGTGTTTAAAGCCCACTTTTACTACATACGGCATCGCAGGCGGTGACAGTGATGATACATGAGATGAAGATGGAGCACCGGTGGAATGAGATGGCGGGGGAAACCGGAGGTCCTGGAGAAAATCCGCCCCAGCGCCGTGTTGTCCACCACAAATCTCACTTTGCGGTTGCCTGGGATCGAACCCGGGCTGCCTTGGTGAGAGCCAAGCTGTCTAACCACTGAGCCACGGTGTGGCCCGTGTATGTGCACGGCGCCTATACACGTCCAGATCAGTTTGGGGCATTTTAGCTTGGAAATCATATGATGTCCATACCAGCGAAAGGGTTAAAGATTTTATGTTTACCTAAAAATGATTTTGACTAAAGAACATTTCCAGGCTATGATTTTTTATGATTATAAATTATCATTAATACCTACTCTCTGTTTCATATAACCTTGCCCAGCTGAAATGTATCACTCCGCGTTCCACAACCCTCCCCCTCGCCCTAATTGGCTAATGCTTTCGCGTCATACGCCATAGGCGGTGCCTTCCCGTCACATTTAAACGTGCAGTAAATGTAATAATTGCCGGGAAGATAAATAAAATCATACAAATAATGATATGAAGGCATGCAAAAATACAAGTTTATAATGAACTGAGCAAATTGAAACAGAATGGCTGAGCAATGAAACTGAAAGAGTTTATAATGAAAGGCATTTGGCCTTTTCCACTGAGATTTTTTAAACCAGCACACATACCTTCCAAAAATGCTTGTCTTTCAGTCTTAAAAGTCGTGTCACACCATACTTTACTTTTCGTGTGTTCTTCGTGTATATTTAGCGATTTGTATCTCGGTGCAGTGTGGTTGTCCTTAAATAGCGTCTTCGCCACACAGCGATATCGCCTCTGTCTTTTAGCACATTTTTCTTGCCTCTTTTTTCATTCACAAATCCCAGCTGTGTAAGCAATCTGCTGAAATTTGGTAAATCTGCATCCTCATTTACAGCAGAGGAAATGTTACTTATGTTAGGGAGTTCATTTCTAAAGAAAAACTACACACATGACGACGCAAAACACTTTTCACGTATTTTTTTCTGAGCACGCACTTTTGTTTATTCCTGCTTTTGCCTGGAGTGGTAAGTTTTCCTGTTTCCTCAATTTCATGTCGCGATGTTCCTACAGATCTAACACTCACACCTGTAACTTCAGAGCACAGCTGTTCGACTTCTCTCACTGACAAAGACGGATTCTTCTCTGTGAGTGCATTAAACACATGCAACACAATTCTTTTTCGCCTGTTTGTAAATAATTATCCTTGCGATACTTAAGCGAAAAACTGGCGGTAGACTCTGCCATTATACATATAATAAGTACATGCGCAATAAACGATCAATAAAATAATTTAGCTCCCGCACTTTCAAATGGCGATGCATGACTAATCCAGTTCAAAACAAGGTCAGTGATAAAAGTCATATAAACAAATGTCATCACTACCGCTAAATCACATGCTATCGTGCCATGTGCTTGAGAGCAAAGGAACCTCCTCTTTAATTCGTTTAAGAATTAACATGCATTTCAGATAAATCAACTCTGTTGCGTAATATATTTAACTAAAACAGTTACGAAAATATAAATTTGACAATTCTCTTCCAACATATAATGATATATCACCATGTTAAATAACGAACTAATTTTTACCGCATGACAGTCATTACCACAACAGCAACCAATGAGAGGTGATTAGGTCACGTGACCGTTAAGAGATACTGGGCAAGCTTACGTGAAACAAGGTATAACAATATGAAGAGTGGCTTAGAAATGTATCTGGCAAAGATCTAAGGCAGCAATTTATAGCTATACAGTGAATTCAAAAAAGTCCTCCAAACACATATATAAAAAAATACTGTCCGATTTCTAGAAAAATTATGCTTTTGTTATTCAGGATTCTCTTCAGGGGGTACACTGGATTAATAGTCACACCACAATTCATTCTTTTGTGGTCTACTATAAAGACAATAGTGACATAAAACATTTTAACTTGTTGCTATTTCTGAATGCTTAAAAATTGACACCAGGGCTGTCCACCTTTTCCAAACAAATCTGTTACTTATTAAATTATAGATGAGTCGTATTTATTACACATCAGCTTCACTTACGTACCTAATTTGAGGACATGTTTCGCGAACCATCGTTCGCACCGTCGGCTCTTATGTGACTAAAGCTTGATCCAGTGGTGTGGGTAGTTCTGGAGTTGCTGCTGCCATCTGTTGATTTTGTGATGAATTTAAATGTGGGGTTATCTTCTGGCGGGATTTCAAAATTCATTAGTTGGTTTTTATGTTTTTCTATGTATATTCTCTCCCATATGACGAGTTCACTGTGTTTTTGTACGTATTTTAGTAATTTGGTGCTATCTTCAATTTCATGATTTTCAGACCAAAAATGAGCTGCTATTGCGGACTTATCAATATTTTTGTATCTTAAGTGCCTAAAATGTTCTTTCTTTCTAGTGCCTATGTTTCTTTTTGTCCTCCCTATTTAAATTTTTACACAGTCTTTACACTTATTCTTGCAAAAGCCTAACTTTTCTTCTGGTTTTATCTTATTAGTATTATTACTGTTAAGTAGGTTTTTAATGTTGTAATTGTTTTTACAAGATTAAGTGTAAAGACAGTGATAAAATTTACATAGGGAGGACAAAAAGAAACATAGGTACTAGAAAGAAAGAACATTTTAGGCACTTAAGATACAAAAATATTGATAAGTCCGCAAAAGCAGCTCATTTCTGGTCTGAAAATAATGAAATTGAAAATAGCACCAAATTACTAAAATACGTACAAAAACATAGTGAACTCGTCATATGGGAGAGAATATACATGGAAAAACATAAAAACCAACTAATGAATTTTGAAACCCCGCCAGAAGATTTAAAGTCATCCCACATTTAAAGTCATCACAATATCAACAGATGGCAGCAGCAACTCCAGAACTACCCACACCACTGGATCAAGCTTTAGTCACATAAGAGCCGACGATGCGAACGATGGTTCACGAAACATGTCCTCAAATTAGGTACGTAAGTGAAGCTGATGTGTAATAAATACGACTCATCTATAATTTAATAATTATTTTGCTTCACTGTGGTGATCCAATACAGTTAAATTTCGAAAACTGTTACTGTTTCTGAAACAGCAACTAAGAGCACTGCATAAAGTAATATATTTTTCAGATGGGTCAAGTCCTCTGTATAAAAATAAATTTTTTTTTCAAACACCTGTTTACACGACAATGACTTTCAAATTCAAGAAGAGTGGTACTTTTTCACCACATCCCACGGAAAAGGACCTTATGATGGCATCAGTGGTACTGTTAAAAGACTTGCAATGAAAGCTAGCCTTCAGTCTGGAAGAGACCCTATCACAACTCCAAGAAAACTGTTCAGCTGCACCGAGAAGAACATTTCCAATATAGTTTTCAACTTTTTCTTCAATAGTCAACATAAAGAGCATAATAATGTATTTCAATCAAGATACAAAAGTGGTGCATGGCACTTTACAATTGCATTCTTTTGTGCCAATATCTGTATCTCAGGCAGTAATAAAAAAACTATTTGTTGCAAAGTGAAGGGAGAGTGGTGGATATTAAAACTCCTTAACCGATCTATAATTAATTTTAAATCAATGCAACAAGAAACGTAGTGACTGCAAGTGTAAATTTGTGATTGGAATTTTAAACTACGGAATGTTGTGTGATGAATGTGATCAGAGAGAGAGCTACATATTAATAGTATCATCACCGAGTTTCTGGAAACAGTAATAATAATTGACCTTGTAGATGATGACGGCAGTGTAACACAGGATACGTGGTCAGCTGACACACAGTGTGTGTGCGTCTTGACTTTGTAAGCAGCAGTGCACTGTAGTCTGCAGTTCTGCACAACTTGGTAAGTTACTTAATTTCTCTCTTATTATTTGGAATCCCAATCTGAATTTTTTCCTGACGTTATATGACATGATGATGATGATGATGATGATGATGATGATGATGATGATGATGATGATGATGATGATGATGATGATGATGATGATGATAGGTGGGGCTACAGGCCATGTAGGCCCTTGGCCTCCCTAACCACCCTCTTCCATTCTACTTGGTCCTCTGCTTTTCTTCTCCAGCCTTTAACCCCCAACTTTCTCAAGTCGTCTTCTACATCATCTACCCATCTCTTCCTGGGTCTTCCTCTTCTCCTTCTGCCATCCAGCTTTCCTATGAATATCTTCTTAACTACACTGGTTTCCAGCATTCTCTGCACATGGCCAATCCACCTTATTCTTCCCTTTGATTTAAACATATTCTGCAAGGCATAGAAACATCTGTTACCACTTGCTATTCTTTCTTGAACTTCCACTGATGTTTTATTATCTACTGTTACTATAGATCCCAGGTATTTAAATTTTCCACTCTTTGGTATTCTTTCTCATGTAATTTAACTGTAGGTTCTCTTCTTCTTGCATCCCCATAACATCCCATCTTCATATATTTTGTTTTACTAACGTTCACTACCAATCCTAGATCTTGTGCTTTCTCTTCCAACACTACATAACTTTCCTCAAGAGCTCCTATATTCCTTGCGAGAATTGCCACATCGTCAGCATATGCCACTATTTGTACCGATCTGGAAGGTATGGTTCCTCCAGGGTTTATGGGTAATTGTTGGATTACTTTTTCCAGTGCTAAATTAAACAGTAGTGTGGATAGCACATCTCCTTGTCTCAACCCCCTCTCCATGGTAAACATACCTGATAATTCTTGTTCCATTCTAACCCTGCATCTTGTCAGTTCCATATATGACTTCATGAGGTTAGTTTAAATTTTTTTTCAGAATTTTTTAGTGTAATGCTAGCATTGATAATGATGTTTGTAATCTTAATGTCAGTGAAAATATAAATATTACATAAACTATTTTTTGTTTAATGTGTAAATGAAGTATACATTTAGATATAGTAGATCATGAGATAAAAATTATATTTTTCTGCCAAAAATAACCAGATATATTCACACACATTAATGTAGAACGGTGTGCACAAAATACCCAAATGTTTAATGCTTTTTATTGGCCATAATAATTAAACCAGACTAAAAAAAAAAAGAAGTGTGTATCATTTTTTCCTTCATAGATCATACAAACTCAATATCAATGAAATCGGAGACATGGAGGTCAATTTTCCCCAAAATTTGTACGAGTGTACATGGAATGACTTGTATTCCTCAGGAACCACTGGACACGGGTAGGAGTGAAAACGGCAGCAATGCTCAGACAGAGCAGCCAGAAGGCACGTATAACATCAAGTGCCAGATTAGTTCTGCCAGATTTTAAAGCATTTCTTGAAGGTGTTCAATGTAGGCAAAACTCAAGTTTACAAGATTCTGAAGGGGAAAACAGAAAATCTGAAGTGGTGAGAAAATTGTACTAATGAGAAAATAAGGACAGAACTTAAGAAAACTGAAAACCAGGTCATTAATGAAATAGTCTGGGAGTGGTTCATTAGTGTTTCAGCAAAAATTCACCACATATCAAGGACTAAGTTACAGGAATATGTTAAAAAGGTAGCTTAAACACTGGATGGTTGAAGTGTCTCCTCAAAAGCCATCAGATACATTTTATCAAACTTTGTGGTAAATTGAATAAGGTTAATAGAGGAACCATCGCTGACTGTATTGCTAAACTAGCTTCTATAATATTCGAAGGATCCAAATCTGAAAATATAGCAAATCGCAATGAGATGAGATTATTCTTCTGTGCATCACCGAGTAAGTCATTGTGTTTAAAAGGTAAGAAATGTTCGGGAGGAATATTGTCCAAGGAAATATTGAGTTTTGCTATGTGGTTTTATGTCAGGTGACCTCTTCATTAAACAGAAATTTGTCTTTAATGGAATTTTCAAGAAACCCATTCGATCCTGGTAAAGACAGGTTTTATGGTATTTTGATGAAAAACTGTGATGCCTGATTTGATTTTACTTCTTTTGAGTGGTGCAGTTGTTTTATTGACAGACATTTGCTATTTCATTGTAATTTGTTTGCACATTACTTTCAGTTTCATATTTCCACTGATTTTCATGCTGTAAAATACTTGTCTTAAATAGATAGCCCCATTATCAGCAGATTTACCGGCATGCAAAAGACCTTCTGCAGAGCATTCCAGATCACCAGTGTGCTGATATGTTCTACTGACAGCATCATTATCAAACAAAATATTTATTTACTTAACTCTTGTCATTTTCCTGGTTCAATAGATCAGGCCCTTACTCCATAAACAATTTCACTTTGTTTTCTTTGTTTAAATTTACATGCTTGATCATAAAATTAGGTACTATACTCGAGCATACTTTTACAAACTCTTGTTCTCTATCTTCATGCTGCCACTTTCATTCTATTCTTTGTTCTTCATCCTCTTCTCTATTTTACCATTTTGTTTGTTCTCCATCTTTTTGGTATCCTGTATTCACGCTGGATTCTTTTATTTTAGGTTTTGTCCATTTGTATTTAGTTACACATTCCTGTTTTCTTGTTCAGTGTCACACCAACTTGTTTCTTCCACTTCTTCATTTAGTACCTACAATCTGTTAGAAGTGGTTATGATATTTGATTTTATGTCACACATTGGTTTTCTCTGTACATGAAACTTTTAGCTCATGTTTATCTCTTTTCAACATTTTTAGCTTTCCTTGTGTTTTTCAGATCCTTGTTTAACAGTTTCTTGTTCTGTAGCAATGCTAACATAACCACTTTTCATTAATCATATGCTTTTGCCCACTGCTACTTTTTCCTGGCTTCTGTACATGTACAGCAATGCTATCATCCCAACTTTGTACTAATAATGTGTTTTTATAAATTGCTATTTTTTTCCAGCTTCTGAATTAGTGCTATTACTTACCTTTGTTTCCTAAGATTTCTCTACCACCTTTATTGGGATTCCTACTCCCATTTGCCACATTAGTTACCATCAAGTTAGAATACTTTACCTAAGCTTCATGATGTGATTTTGACACAACAAACACTACTTCTCTTGAAAATATGGTAAAATTTTAACATATTCCATTCAAATATTAATGTTTCAAATTTCAGTGTTCCCATATGTAAGAAGATTTATTTACAAAAAGGCCATTTGACATGGTTACAAAAAAATACTTCAATAATTAATCATAAAGAATGTGAACAGAGTTAAAACCCATATTTCATTAATAAACATTACGCTAATAAACAAGTTTCTTTACAATGTAAAGTGGAATAACACAGCACTGTTTGCTTATTTTAAACAAATATTGTGTTAAATGCATATTATAGCTAACAAGTGCCTTGTAAACAGCAATGATCCTACCTGTATGATATATCTTGAATGCATATTTTCTGGACCGCACTTCTTCAGCTAAGGATGCTGTAAAACCTGGTAGAGAAATCATGATATCTGCCTTAGTTGCCTGTGGAGTTTTGAAACCATAAAATGCAGGACCTTTCAGCACAAACCATCCCTTAAGCCACACTGCTCCCACACCACCTGAACGACACCGATGTAACAACCAACCCTCACAATCTCCCACGCCAAGCTCTCGTACAGTAACATTACGCTTTTCTGTGGAAGAAGAAATCATATTTTGCTAATTTGCTTGTTTTTGCAATGCTACAATAAATTCATTACTGAAAGAAATTATATTTTCTTAGCTCATTTTTTACATTACACTGATTCAAATAAGTACTATTAATCCTAAATCATGGTTTTATTTATTGCTCCAAACTCATAAGATCTATTATGATCTCCAGTTAAAAGTTAATTGTGGTTACTGCTTATTTTGGTTAAACAGATTGCTCCATATTACAAATTCCAGATAACTAGGTTAGTTAACCAAGAGTCTGTTAACAATTTAAAATGGTTGGTAACATTTTCATGCAGAATTTCATACCACCTGAAACTTGTTGCATTAGGTTTTCAAGTAAATTTTCTGTTGTAATCCTCAAGTCTGTCATCTGATTCATGCACTTAATGACATCTGAGCTTTATATGATTACTAATCATTTTGAGTAGTTTCATGATAGGCTGGATACATTCAGGAACAAAATAACGCATAGTGTTAATATTATGATTTGATTAAGTTAGGCAGCAGTGCTACACATATAAGTTACGCTTCTGGAAGGATTAGATTAGATTAGATTGATTTGCGTTCAGTAGGTTCACTTGTAGCCAGAAAAGGCTGTGAACATTGAACATGTTCAGAGGTATAAAGTTTAATAGCATATATATGTACAAAAGTTAACATAAAGACACATATTATAGTACACAGGCAATATGAACAACAATATGGAAAACAAAGCAGGGATAATTATATATATGATACAAAATGAAACACTTTTTAAACCAGCTTTCACTTGGCTTATGCCAGTACGTCTCAATCTTTTTGCAATGGATACCATTCTTGTTATTTATTAAATACATATAGATTAAAAATAAACTTTCAGCTTGCATCAAATATTTATAAGTAATGATTTGTCATTGGAATAGTTAAATACTACTTATAGAGCTACAGAAGCATTATCAGGATAATTTGTCACTAAGATAATCTTGTACAGAATAAAAAGATTTTGAGCAAAGGTACTCTCTAACAGCTTTTTTAAAAGCACCGAAATTATCAACTTTTTCTTTAAGAACATTAGGAAGTGCGCCAAGTATTTTGATTATTTTAATAATACACACCTTTCTGAAAGCAAGAAAGTGTAGCACTGGGATAATGGATATTATACTTTTGTCTAGTGTTTATTTTGTGAATTACATTATTTGTTGCAAATAAGGCACGATTGCATACAAAGAATTTTAGGATCGAGAATATATACATGCAAGGAAGCGTTAATATCTTCAATCTTGTAAAAAGATCTTTACAGGAGCATCTGGTGTGGGTGTTAGTAATGATTCTTATAACCCTCTTTTGCATAAGAAATATTTTTTTACTTTCTACTGAGTTGCCCCAAAATAATATTCCATATTCCATAATAGAGTTAAAGTATGCATAATAAACTAATTTAAGCGTGTCAATAGAACTCACATTAACCAGCTCTCGGATAGCATAACAGGCAGAGGTAAGTTTAGGTAAGATATAATTTATGTGAGCTTTCCAATCTAAACATCTGTCCACTTGAAGGCCCAGTAATTTTATGCTGTCAATTTCTTCTAATAACATATCATTAATCCCGATTTCTATTTTGGTATGTGATGTACGACAGGTTATAAATTTGACCACTTTTGTTTTGTCTAGATTCACAGATAATTTGTTTGCTTTAAACCAGCATGACATACAGTTCAAAACGTAATTCATTTTAATTATACACTCGTTTAAATTTGTACTGGTCACCAGGACACTAGTGTCATCAGCAAAAAGAACTGTACTTGCAATGTCCTTTATATAAAGTGAGAGGTCATTTATATAGATAAGAAATAATAAAGGCCCTAACACGGAACCTTGGGGTACTCCATGAGTTACTATTTTCCAGTTCGAAGTTTGTTTTTCATAACCAATATCACTGACAGCTACTTCAACACTCTGTTTTCTTTCATTTAGATATGATACAAAACATCTTAAATGTTCATTTTTTAGCCCATAGAATTCCAGTTTTGCTATAAGAATGTCATGATTAACACAATCAAAAGCCTTTGCTAGATCACAAAAAATTCCATCTACATGTCTTTTATCATTTAAGGCAGTCAACACTTCTTGTGTAAGCTTGTAAGTTGCATTATTAGTCGATATTCCCTTTCTGAATCCAAACTGATCACTGACAAGTATGTTGTTACATTCAAGGAGTTTATACAGTCTGGTGAACATTACTTTTTCAAGAACTTTAGAAAATATTGGCAAGAGAGATATTGGTCTATAATTTGAAACATTATTGCGTTCGCCTTTTTTGAAAAGGTGATAGAACGTTCAAGGTCTCGTTTATTCCAGAAATATCTTAAGATTGTTACAGAACAGTCTCGAACTTATCAATGAGGTATTTAAGATGTCGACGACTTGCCAAGAGTGAGTCAAAGCAGTAAAACAGCTGTGGAGTGTTGTAACAAGAGCTGATCAGAACGCTGTTTGTTATTGTCATCGACCTTGGTAGATTGTGGTGTGTTTGTGACGTAATGTTGTTGCATGAGAGTTGAACAGTGTATTTCTACGGAAATGAACTACATTTGGAATATCTGCAACTCGGACTTTTAATTCTACAAACCCACTAAGTCACAATTGCTGTCAGGAGTGCGACATAACACGTCATGGAGGCTGCATTGGAAAAGATTTTACAGAAAATGGAAGAAATGAAGATGGCCAACGACCTCACCGCCGAGTTGAAAGAAATGAAGACGGCGAATAACACCTTCGCTGCAAAGACGGAAGCGGAAAATAACACCCTGGCCGCGGAGCTGAAACAAATGAAGACGGCTAACGACATCACCGAGAAGATGGGAGAAATGAAGATAGAATTAACAGCGAAGACGGAAACGGCAAAAAACAACCTGGCCGCGGAACTGAAAGAAATGAGAACGACGAACGATAGTCTGGCCGAGATGACCGAATTGACCACGGAGATGAAAGCGGCAAACGAGGCCCTCGCCGCAAAGTTTGAAGAGCAGTTGACCGGCGTGAGGGACGACGTCAGGCGGCTGGGCAAGCGGATGGGTCAAGTGGACGAGCGCGTCGAAGACCTGGCGACCCGCGTTAACGAGCTGGAGGGAAAGGCCGACAGCAACACAAAGTCCCTGAACGCCATGGTGGAGGACGTCGTCGGCAGGAGGTTAAAGGATTTAAAGCTTGACGCGCCGGGACGCCACATAAATCTGCGCGCGTCGTACCTCCTAAATACGAAGGCGCGACAACTTTCGAAGTCTTCCGCCATCAATTCAACACGCTGGACAAACACAACAAGTGGTCACCAGAGGAAGAGGCCGCACAGCTAATAGCCAGTCTGCAGGGACGGGCCGCAGAAGTATTGAATGCGGTCCAGACAGCGGCGGCACCCAAGGACATCTAGGAGGCCCTGGAGAATCGCTTTGGATACCTCCGCTTAGCCGCAGCCAGTTGAAGGCAAAGTCACAGCAACCAGAGGAGACGCTGCAGGAGTTCGTCCTGGCAATTGAGCAACTGGCTAGCAAAGCCTTAGTCGACCTCCCACCAGAGTCCGTATCCCGGGAAGCCGCCTACACTTTCGTTGACGGGGTAAGAGACACGGAGATTCATCAGCGCCTAATTCTCGGCGACTACAAAACCATCCACGAGGCGCTAACGGCAGCATTGAGGATGGAGGCGGCCAAGGTGATAGCTACCCCGACTTCCAGAACAAGGAGTATCCGCTATAATGGAGACCGAAGACCAATCGAGGGACGCCGGCGGAGACCTAGTGGGCTGTGCTGGGAGTGTGGACAGCCGGGACGCCTGGAGAGAGACTGCCCACAACAGGAAGAGCAGCCGGAAAACGAGTAAGGGCCATCGTGAAAAGGGGCACGTCAGCGCTATCACCACCCCCCCTTCGAGTGACATTGCGCGCCGTCAGCCGGCGTATGGATGACAGCCTCGTCGGGGACGGTTGAGTGAGAGGGAAGCCGTGCCGCGTGCTCGTAGACACCGGGGCAGCCGTGACCATCATCAGACCTGACGTGGCCGAGGGTTTGCCGACGAGGAAGGCAAGCCGACCATACCAGCTTGTGACGGCATCGGGAGACGGTGACGTTGCCTGTGGAGGAGACCCTACTGAAGTTGACCTTGGGACGGAGTGCCATGCGTCTGTGGGTGTTCGTCGCGAAGGTGACTGAGGTGGTGGTACTGGGATTGGATGCCCTCAGGAGCAACGAGGTGATGGTCGACGTCGGCAGGAAGGTCCTGCGGCTCGATGGAGAAGAGGTGATACTCCGGCAACCCGAAGAGCACCTGGGAATTTGCAGGGTCATCCTAAAGGAAGACGTGGTGGTCCCCACGAGAAGCGAGGTGGTGTGACGGCGCGACTGGAAGGAAAGTTACTGTGTGTAGCCAGAATATTGTTGCTGTGCAGAGAGGTTGCTCAACCTAACACCGATAACGACATCCAGGCCGGGACGGAGTTGGGGACGTGCGAGCCCGTGGTCAGCGTGACAGCAATCGACAAGACACAGGAGCCGGTTCCGACGCAACACCTGAGGCCCCGACTGGAAGACATTGGAGAGGGCGGCCGACCACTTGACCGCAGAACAGCTCGAGAAGGTTTGACAACTGCCGAGGCGATACCAGCGCGTCTTCAGCCAAGTCAAAGAACTACTTTGACACCCGGCGAGAACTACTGGCGGTGGTAAAGACCTTGGATCACTTCCACAAGTACCTGTACGGTCAGCCATTCCACCTGAAGACTGACCACTCCACCCTAACCTGGCTACTGAGCTTTAGAAACCTGGAAGGCCAGACAGCCTGTTGGGTACAGAGGCTGCAGGAGTACGACTTCACCTCTAAACATCGTAGAGGGAAGAGCCACGGTAACGTAGACGCCATGTCCCTAAGACCCTGCCCAGAAGAGTCCGGCCAGTGCACAAGAGCGCAAGAGGAGCGTGCCGCAGCTGTCAGAAAGGTCACGGCAGTCTCTGCGGATGGCTGGGATAGCGCAGGCCTGAGGAGGGAGCAGCTGGCGAACGCAAACTTGGGGCCACTCTTGAGAGAAGTGGAGGCAGGGATAAGACCAACCTGGGAGGACATCGCACCGAGGAGCGCCACGTACAAGTCGTACTGGGCCCAATGGGACTTACTGAAGGCAAGAGAGGACGTGCTGTTCGGGGTATGGGAATCGCCTGATGGAAAGATGCAGAGAGAACAGTTGGTACTTCCCCGAAGTAAGGTCCTGAAGGTCTTTGGGGAAGTGCACGCCGGTACTTCAGGACACTTGGGAGCAAACCGGACGATCGACAAACTTCGGTAGCGCTACTACTTGGCTGAGGCTCCGAGCAGATGCTGAGAAGTGGTGCCGTCAATGTCACATGTGCGCGGCGAGTCACGGGCCCCAGACTGGGAGCCGGGGTCGCATGCAGCAGTACAACGTCAGAGTGCCATTTGAAAGGATCGCCGTCGACGTAGCTGGACCATTCCCAATGTCCGACCGAGGCAACAAATACCTGATGGTGGTCGTGGACTACTTCACCAAGTGGCCGGAGGTGTATGCCATCCGGAACCAGGAGGCGAAGACAATCACAGACTGCCTCGTGAAACAAGTGTTCTGCCGATTTGGGGTGCCGTTAGAGCTCCACAGCGACCAGGGCACCAATTTTGAATCCAACCTAATGAAGGAGGCACTAGAAATGCTTAGGGTGAACAAGACCCGCACAACACCCCTACATCCACAGTTGGACGGCAAGGTGGAGAGACACATCAAGACCTTGGAAGAGTACCTGAGGAAGGTCGTGGCCAGCCATCAGCGAGACTGGGACTACAAGGTGCCACTGTTCTTGCTGGCCTACTGCTCGTCTACACACGACACCACTGGGATGATGCCAGCCAGCTTAATGTTCGGCCGAGAGTTAGGCTTCCCCTGTGATCTGGCTTTTGGAAGCCCCCCGGACGCAAAACAGCCAGCAACCGAGTATGTGGAGAACCTGGTGGACCATCTCCACGACATACATGAGATGGCTCGTCAGAACATCCAGAAGGCAAGCGACCGCATGAAGACCCGATACGACAGGCAAGTCAACAGCCAAGGGTTCCAGCAAGGTGACCTGGTCTGGTTGTATCGCCCTACTCGGACCAAGGGACGCTGCCCGAAACTTCAACAGCCTTGGTAAGGACCGTATCGGGTGGTGAAGAGGATTAACGACGTGGTCTATAGCATCCAGAAGGTGTTGGTGGTACACCTGGATCCCTGGCCCGCTACGATGGTACTGTTCGGGTCGACCAGCCTTGAGGAGGGAGCAGTGTCGCGAAGCCGTTATCTACAATAGCACGGCTTGTGTATACAAAGAGATGGCAAACAAAGATAGCTGTGATAAAGGACTTGCCAAAATAGATTACGTTACGCTTCCGGAAGGTGATAGAACGTTCAAGGTCTTGTTTATTCCAGAAATATCTCGTGATTGTTACAGAACAGTCTCAAACTTATCAATGAGGTATTTAAGAAGTGAGTTGAAGCAGTAAACAGCTGTGGAGTGTTGTAATGAGAGCTGATCAGAACGCTGTTTGTTATTGTCATCGACCTTGGTAGATTGTGGTGTGTATGTGACGTAATGTTGTTACGTGAGAACTGAACAGTGTATTTCTATGGAAATAAAGAACATTTAGAATATCTGCAACTCCGACTTTTAATTCTACAAACCCACAAAGTCACAATATTTAAAAAATAATGATTTGCTATTAATATCATTTTAGGGTAGTGTTAAATAGCACAGCTATACTCAACACCAACTCCAATACTCAGACCATAATACATATTCCAAGATGGCGCCCGTCGAAGCCCAGCGACTCTGGTTACGCAGAATAGGAAACTATACACAATGGACATAATATAATCCATATTACGGAGCAGCGAGGTAACTCCTAAGCATTTATCACTTTATACTTTCAACTAAAATGTGTAATAACAAAAATAAAGAGCATCATGACAAATTCTAAGAGCTTATAACATTATATAGTAGCACGACCAGTACTATGCATTTTCCACCTTATACTTCCAATCAAAATTTAATTTATAAGGCATGACAACTCATAAGCATTAAACACAGCAAACTTTATCTTATTGGACTCAATCATCCTATCGTCTGTAGCAAGTACTGAAGTTTCTTTTACATTGTTTACATGGTAACCTTTTCTGGCAAGGACATACTGCTTATACTATAATATTTAAGAGAACTCACCAGATTGTCCAGTTTACTCCAATTGTCACGTTTGAAGGTGTCAAGTTCCCTCACACAGCAAGATTCATTTAAAATTTTCCACTGGTAGGCTCATAATATTTCTTCTAGGTTATGAAATACTTTGAAACTTATTAAGTGAAGGAACATCAGTGAAGCTGGGATCTTGATTGTTATTGAAAAGAACGTAACTAATCGTCTTTAATAATGCCTATCAATGGGTTAAAATCTCCTCACCACTTCGGCTTTTAAGGACTCAAAACTGTCAATAACATCTTGTGCACGCCAAATATTAAAATTATCTTCACTCTCTGTAAAATGTCTTGGATGCATTCTTCAGGATTTTGTATTTTCTGGTCGAGCTTTAATGTGTGATAGGATGGCTGATTCTTAAAAATCGTGGGGTAGGCATCATCTATTAATTTTTGTACTTTTCGAAGGGCACGAATTGGTTCACCATCATTTACAGGAAATATGTCTTCCTTAACCTCAAAACACTGTTCAAAATGATGAATACAAACTACAGTTCTGTCATTTACTTTAAAATCTTTACTATGTATGATCCTGATCCACTTATCCCATTACGATTTTTCCTTCGCAAATTTAAATGTCGTGTGAGGTGCACTACCGTAATTAGATTGCAGCTGGGAACACAACAACGATGCATTTCGACAATACTTCACAGTATATATTTAGGTAAACGTTATCACTTTATGTTAAATACTTAACTATAAACTAACTCGTTAGTCTCTAATTGCCACTGTAATATGAATTACATTAGTTCTTCAAACAAACAATCAAAGTAAACAAACACACACTTTACTCTGTAGATATAGCCACAACATAACAAGCTGGGCCACGAGCGTCGCCATTTTTCCTACAATCGATTCTCGTATTATGGTCTGAGTATTGGAGTTGGTGTTGGCTATACTGTAGCACAATTAGGTTAGATGGGATTTCAGCCAGAGGTAGCTTAGTTAGGGTAATAGAAAAACATACATTTGGCATACAGAAATATGATAAATTTTCACTGTGACAGAGAAGACTGGAGTCTTTTTTGATTCTAATAAATGCCAACATATTGAATTAATATTGTCACCCTGGCGGTAGACTCGCGAAGCCGATGAAAAAATGATGGCCGGTGGAGATTCGGGAAACTTCGGGGCCGATCGTTACCGGAAGAGACAGTTGAGAGTAGTGTTTTGAGAAAATAAACAGTTTTTTTGAGGTTGCTAGCAAATTGTAAGGTGAAGAATGTATTTGCTACGAAAATAAAGTGTAGTTTTTGTGTTTTGTAACCTCGTCTTGTTATTTCACGAACCCACAGTCACAACTGGTGTCAGAAGTGGAACATACGACAATGGAAGCTGCATTGGCAAAGATTTTAGAGAAAATGGAAGAAATGAAGACGGCAAATGAAAACCTCGCTGCAAAAACAGAAGCGGCAAATAACAGCCTGGCCGCGAAGCTGGAGACTACAAATGACAACCTGGCCGCGGAGTTGAAACAAATAAAGACCGAATTGACCACAGAAATGAGGGCAGCGAACGACAGCCTGGCCACGGAGATGAAAGCGGCAAACGAGGCCCTTGCCGTGAAGTTTGAAGAACAGTTGGCCGGCGTGAGGGATAACGTGACGGAGCTGGGCAAGCGGGTGGGCCAAGTGGACGAGCGCGTCGAGGACCTGGCGAGCCGCGTTGACGACCTGGAGGGAAAGGCCGACAACAGCGTCAAGTCCCTGAACGCCATAGTAGAGGACGTCGTCGGCAGGACACTGAAGGATTTAAAGGCCGACGCACCGGGACGCGACACAACATCTGCGCGCGTCAAACCGCCGAAATATGACGGCGCGTCAACATTTGAGGTCTTCCGCCGCCAGTTCGACACAGTGGCCAAGCACAACAGATGATCACCGGAGGAGGAGGCTACACAGCTAATAGCCAGCCTCCAGGGACGGGCCGCAGAAGTCCTAAACGCGGTGCAGACAACGGCGGCGCCCAAGGACATCTGGGAGGCCCTGGAGAATCGTTTCGGGAACCACCGCTTAGCCGCAGCGTACCGCAGCCAACTAAAGGCAAGGTCACAGCAGCCGGGGGAGACGCTGCAGGAGTTCGCCATAGCGATTGAGCAGCTAGCTGGCAAGGCCTTGGTTGACCTGCCACTGGAGTTCGTATCCCGGGAAGCCGCCTACAACTTTGTCGACGGGGTACAGGACACGGAGATTCGTCAGCGCCTAATGCTCGGCGATTATAAAACCATCCACGAGGCGCTGACATCGGCATTAAGGATGGAGGCGGCCAAGGTAGCATCTATCCCGACGTCGAGAACGAGGAGTGTCCGCTACGCCGGAGACAGGAGACCAGCTGAGGGACGCCGGCGAACACCTAGTGGCCTGTGTTGGGGGTGTGGATAGCCCGGGCTCCTGCAGAGAGACTGCCCACATCAGGAAGAGCGGCCGGAAGAACGAGTAAGGCCCGGCGTGGAGAGGGGCACGTCGGCGCCATTACCACCATCCCCTCGAGTGACAATCCGAGCCGTCAGCCGTATGGATGACAGCCTCATCGCGGACGGTTGGGTAAGAGGAAAGCCGTGCCGCGTGCTGGTGGACACCGGGGCAGCCGTGACCATCATCAGACCTGACGTGGCGAAGGGTTTGCCGACAAGGAAGCCGAGCCGACCATACCAGCTTGTGACGGCATCGGGCGACACCATGCCTGTGGAGAAGGAGGCCCTGCTGGAGCTGAACTTGGGACGGAGTGCCGTGCGTCTGTGGGTGTTCGTCGCGAAGGTGGCTGAGGAGGTGATTCTGGGACTGGATGCCCTCAGGAGCCACGAGGCGACGGTCGACGTCGGCAGGAAGGTCCTGCGGCTCAACGGGGAAGAGGTTATACTCCGTCAACCAGAAGAGCGCCTTGGAATTGGCAGGGTCGTCTTGAGCGAAGACGTGGTTGTCCCCGCGAGGAGCGAAGTGATAGTGACGGCGCGACCGGAAGGCCAGACAGCATGAGGGGTTCAGAGGCTGCAGGAGTACGACTTTACCTCGGAACATCGCAGAGGGAAGAGTCACGGTAACGCGGACGCTATGTCCCGAAGACCCTGTCCAAAAGAGTGGAGGAGAAGGAGCGTGCCGCAGCAGTTCGAGTAGTCACGGCAATGCCTGCGGATGGCTGGGATAGCGCAGGCCTGAGGAGGGATGTGGAGAACCTGAGGGACCACCTCCACGACATGCACAAGATGGCTCGCCAGAACATCCAGAAGGCGAGCGACTGCATGAAAACCCGATACGACAGGCAAGCCAACAGCCAAGGGTTCCAGCAAGGTGACCTGGTCTGGTTGTACTGCCCGACCCGGACCAAGGGACGCTGCCCGAAGCTTCAGCAGCCATGGCAAGGACCGTACCGTGTGGTAAAGAGGATTAACGACGTGGTCTACCGCATCCAGAAGCTGCCCCGAGGAAAGATGTTGGTGGTACACCTGGATCGCCTGGCCCGCTACGAAGGCGCTGTTCAGGATGACCAGCCTTGAGGAGGGAGCAGTGTCACCCTGGCGGTAGACTCGCGAAGCCGATAAACAAATGATGGCTGGTGGAGATTCGGGAAACTTCGGGGCCGATCGTTACCGGAAGAGACAGTTGAGAGTAGTGTTTTGAGAAAATAAACAGTTTTTTTGAGGTTACTAGCAAATTGTAAGGTGAAGAATGTATTTGCTACGAAAATAAAGTATAGTTTTTGTAATTCCTTTCTTGGAAGTGTTGAAAACAGTGTTGTTATGATAAATTAACTTTAAAGAGAGTCGATTAAAGACACTAGACAACACTTACTTTTAAATTTTTCCGGAACATGTTTCAGAGGCTTTGCCTCTATCATCGGCCGGCTCTCGACTGGTTCTCGTTGGTGTAGCTGACGATATTTTGTCACAGGTCTCCTCTGGTGGCGGTTCAAGGAACTTTCTGAACAAATCTTTCTGGGGGATGTCGAAATTGAATACTTTGTTCCTATTTTTTGAAATGAAGATTTGTTCCCATGTGGATAGTTCTTGTTTTCCTGATGTATGTTTTAGTAGTTTTGGTTCTGGATTTATGTTGTGGTTTTTTTCCCAAAAATGTGTGGCAACTGCTGATTTTTCTAATTGTTTATATTTTATGTTTCTAAAGTGCTCCTTTGCTCTTGTTTCTAAATTTCTTTTTGTTTTTCCAATATAAATTTGACTACAGTCATTGCATTCAATTTGATATATACCAGATTTTTTGTTAGATGGAATGGCATCTTTGATGTTTGAGCAAATTAGGTTTTTTAAGGAGAAATGGTTAACTGGTGCTAGTTGAATATTTTGTTTTTTGAAGACTTTTTTGAATTTATCATAGGCCCATGGATGGTAAGTGAATTTTTTGAAAATCATATTAGTTTCTGTAGCTGAGAGAGTTGTGGTTTCCTTTAGTAGCTTCTTCTTTTTTGCTAAGCTCACTTTTTTGTCCACTAATGATTTGGGAAAGTTATTTTTTTGTGCTATTTCAATTATTTTGTTGTATTCTGTTTTGTATTCTTCTGCTGTGAGAGGGATGTTTACCAGTCTGTGTGCTAAACTATTGAAGATTGCCTGTTTGTGGGATCTTGGGTTGTAGCCATTAGCTTTTATGTAGTTGTCTGTCTGTGTTGGTTTCCTGTAAATGCCAAAGTTTAGTCTGTTTTTATTCCTCATTATTTTAGATCCAAAAATGGTAAATGCTCATCTTTTTCTCTTTCTACAGTGAATTTGATCCAAAATGATAGAGGCAAAGCCTCTGAAACATGTTCCGGAAAAATTTAAAAGTAAGTGTTGTCTAGTGTCTTTAATCGACTCTCTTTAAAGTTAATATAGTTTTTGTGTTTTGTAACCTCGTCTTGTTATTTCACGAACCCACAAAGTCACGATATTAATGGTTAAACTGAAACTGATTAAACTGGTTAAGGCTGAATATTTTAACAGTTCCTTGTAAATATATCTTTATGCTTATGTGTTTCTATGTAAAAAATCAAGACTACTTTACACAAAATGTGAATATACATAGCATATGAGTAAATACTAGACAAAGAATGGATTTTCATAAACCCAGAGCAAGATTGACTTGTTTCCAGAGAGCAGTATATTATGAATGTGTCAGAACCTTCAATGCACTTCCAAAATACTTAAAATTACTATCTGCAGCGAAAATAGATAAGTATAAGTCTGCTGTTAAAAACTATCATTGCAGTAAGGCCTATTACTTAGTACACGAACTTATGAATGATTGTTAAAATGTCCTGTGCTATAAAGGGAATGTAATGTATCACTGTATAATATGTGTAATTGTAATAGTTCTTAAAATGTTACAAATATGTTTGGTGGTAGTGATAAAAAAAAAAAAAAAAAAAAAAAAAAAAAAAAAAAATATGTATATAAAAAATTATAAAAAAAAAGGCATGTTTTGATACATGGTGGTAGTTAAAATGTTTTATGTTGCTTTGGTTAGGGTTGTTTTCTGCATGATATATTCAATGTCCCTAGAGCAATGAGAGCATACAAACCAACAAACAAAAAACAAAACCAACAAATAAAATATTTGTAACTGGATCAGTCTGGGTGGCTTAGTTGGTTAGGTATTGATCTACTGACTCCAAGGCCATGGATTCAAACCCAGCCCAGACCAACGGTTTTTACATATGCTTAAAAGCATGCGCCATGTCCGCAGATTTATTGGCATATAAAAGAACTTCTACAAGACAAAATTCCAGTGCACTTGAGGAGTGTAATATGATCCTGGCATCTTGACATTTTTTATTTAATTTAAAACTGAGATGGGCAGGAGGACAATAATTTACCTGATATATAAGTACCATACTTATTTGACAGGTGTTTGATTGTACGAGATGTAGTGCAGATTACACTTAATAAACAGTAT
The DNA here is from genome assembly GCA_030765055.1 of Mantis religiosa. Lineage (NCBI taxonomy): Eukaryota > Metazoa > Arthropoda > Insecta > Mantodea > Mantidae > Mantis > Mantis religiosa. The sequence goes on along the minus strand of CM060947.1, from coordinate 99,487,571 downwards.
TGCCAAATACCTCAAGTGGGTGGGTGGGATTTAAGGTCCTACTGACAGATAGGTAATTTAGTCCTGATGTCAAACATAAAAGTTCAAAAAATGAATGAATTTGATATTAAAAGTTAACATAAGTTAAAGCACGAAATAAAGAATAATGCCCGATTTCACCAACAGATGTTAAGACACGGCTGTTATTCTATTTAAAAATAGTTATAATAAAAATTGCAATATACAAACTCATGTTAGCTTAACACTCATTAAACCGATTGTTAAACTAACAAGCCATATTTCTCTTATTAAGTAGTTAACAATTGTAGAATTGCCAAGATGGTGGGCATGAATGCAGCTTTTGATGCTGATTTGCTATATTTAGTCTGTCTAAATGACATTCGTAATAGAGATCACCCTATGAGGAGAAACAATTCTAGGGAGCTATCAAAAGGTTTTCTACAAAGGTTATAGGTTATCGAAACAAGTTATTATGAAGGTTACTGAGGAAGTACAAGAGAGGTTAGAACATGCATCGAATAGCAATATGCAGATTTCACCATTGCTTCAAGTATTAATAACTTTATGATTTTATAATTTACTGAATTCTGTAGATTAAACTCATTTCCAATTTTTCCCACGTCACATCTTTCTCTTTTACATTTACTACATCCATCCTCTTGTTATCCACAGTATCCTTATATTTAGTTACCAATTCAACTAACAGTTCTTTCTCGATTGATGAGAAATTTGTCCCATGGCTTCTCTTCCGATTTTGTTCATCCGCCTTTTTCAGCTGTGTGTAAACAAAAATAAAAACAAGAGGACATCACAGTATGTTCAGAAAATAATACGATTCATCCACTGCCTTCTATATCTGTATTATTTACAAGTCTCTCAGCATTAACAGATGTTTGTTAACATTTTCAGAAAAAAAGTTCTGTGAAATGTAAGTTTTGTTAACACTGTTAACACTGTGACAATTGTTACGCTACATTTGTTAATGTCGATTTTAACATCTTTTGTGAAATTGGGCATAAATCTATAAAAGGGTAAAACTATAAAAGTAACACAAGAAATCTTAAAACCTTAGATACTCCAAAAAGGAAAATATAAATTAGAGTTGTGTATTACAACAAAAAGAGACTGAATGGATAGTCTTTATTTTCTTTTTCAGCTTGGTTGAATTCAGACTGATGACTTTAAAATTGACATCCTCTTGCCTCTCCTCAGATGTCCAGAAGTCCAAACATTCCCTGCAGCTTGTGGAGCAAGACCTGGACTTCATAGAGCAGTTATGATTGCACAATTTATGCTTCTGGCTGGAACAGTTTCTTATAGGCAACACAGTTTTGGTACTACTAGTTTTTGTCTTGGGTGCTGGAGTCTGCATGGCTGAAGATGTAATTCATGGTGCAACATGACATGATGAATGAGGAAGTAATCACTACAAATTTGCTTGAATAGAAGCATCAGCAATAGATATGTATTGTAAACCAATAGTGGTAAGAGGAGTACAGTGGACCATTGAGACAAAGCCATGGTGTTAGTCAGCTTAAGCTGTTCAAAATGACAATGCTGTATACAGTTTTCATCCAGAAACTTCAGACATTGCCGTGAGCTAGGTACATGGTTTCCTCCACAGTGGGGAGTTTGATGCATGCCATGTCCTCATGGCTTGGCAGGCCACAAAGCTCACATACTGCACAAACCTTTAGTATGTCCGAACCTCTGACATGGGGTTTTAGCAATTTTAGCAATATATTACCCTAGAATGTGAGAAACACTATTTGCATGAGGTACTCTTTTCCACACTGCTTGTGACTTAAACAGTATGTCTAACAAACTCGATCAGAGAGAAAAGCAGCTATCTCCTTATTGGACAGACCATATACAAAGAGTAGAGGTGTTGACAACTCTTCTACATGTAAATACGTAAAATATGAAGTTATTAACAGTGAAGCAAACAAATATATACAAATATAATAATTTGTAACTTAAAAACTTCACTTCACTTATAAGAAATGATGATAATTCTTATAAATTCTCCTCTACATGTATTCAGGATTTGTGTGGGGCTACCCAACAAACTCACTAAGTAATTTCTGGAACTGGTCTGACAAGCATATTTTGATTAATAATGTACCATCTCAAAGGTGTGTCATATTCTTTACCGGACCACTTATCCAGATGCGGCTTCATAGGACATTGATTGAATACACTGGAGTTCCGCCAGTGATAACACTTCTGTCTGCAGTACCAACCCAACAGCAGATAGCCATCAAGGAATTAACACAAGTCAGGCTCTTAAGAAATTATATGGATGTGTAACTGAGTGGGATGGCTCAGGCAGTTTCGTTTGTGGCCCACATTCGGGAAGCCAGGATTCAACTCCCATGGACGACCTATCTTGACCCATGGCTTTTTGGGAGATTTTCCCGTGTCGCCAGGCAAATGCTGAGTAGGATAATTACATCCTCAAATTTCCTGCCCTCCATTTCATCTCCATTATCATTTCACATCATCTCTCATCCTGTGGTCTCTTTCAGGGTAGAAGTGTCAGCGGATGTCTCGGCACCTTGGGTCAGCTGCCCCGTCTCCTCTTGCCTCATTCTTCCTCCCGAGGTTGCCCCACTTGGGGCTTAGGTACAATAAACCACAGGTTTCAGTGCCAAATCCCCTCCATAGTAATCCTAATCCTAATATGGATATGTATGACGGTGTGGATACGTTCTGCACCTAAGGTTACGCTCAACTTTCACGGCTCAAATGTGCAGACAGCACATATGTCAGAAGCCATATAAAAAACATGGGAAAGAACCAGAGAGAAAGAATAGATATCCGCTGGTAAGACAAGTGTTAATAAACCTAGAATCTTACAAACTAACAATCATAATAGAATTTAGAAGAGGAATAAGGTGATGAGTACTGACAAGACAGTACAACATGACACAAATGATGGAGGCAGAAGGGTTAAAATGGCAGTGAGCAGCTCAGGATACCCCGATTGCAAAATCTGGTACCTACCACAACAGGGCCCAGGGCACGGGGAAGCATAAAAGAAAATAAAGCCATAATGTAATCAATAAATAATGGAAGTTGAAACAGTGTTGTTGAAATTACATTAAAAATAGAAAAAAATGAGATACTAACACTAAGTAACTAATTATTAAAAGAAAAAAAAAAATTGAAGCTATTAACAAGGAAGCATATATAACTCAATAAACTATAATGTAATCTAGTGACAACAGAAATAAAAAACTTCCAACTCCATGGCCTATATATTACTAGTGTTTATCTAGAACGTGTTTCGTTAGTATCCTCATAACATTAGCTGAGGATGTTGGGAGGGTCTTAACGAAATGCATTCTAGGTAAACACTTGCAATATATGGAATTTGTAGTACTAGTTTGACTCAAAATTATATTAAAAATTGAATGTTACATAGGGTTTTGGCAATAATATACTTATGGAAATTAGTGCAGGCATTATGATTTTATGATTTTGGACCATTAATTTATATGAATTTTTGCCATTGTCTTCATAAGGTAAGTGATATTTTGGAATATAAAATTAAGTTTTACTGTTAATACACTATGTAATGATTACCTGGAAAATATGTTAGATGCTTTTGTTAACATCAGGATATTGGTTGTATTATATTACTGCCATGTATGTTTAAAAAATAAATAAATATATAAATTAATAAAACAAAAGCTAAACTGTGCTAAAAGTAATGCTGCAGGTATGCACAGCAGTGATGTAACAGAAAATAAAGTAATTAGCACAGCTTTTAACAATCTTATTTTGTTTATGAAATTTCTCCTTTTTTACAACCCTGGAAATGATTCTTTCAGGGTGTAATTATTTTTGCTTTCTACCTGTTAAATAAATATTGATCCAATCATTTGTCTTGGAATTACACTTGATTATAATGAAGCCGGAAATACACTATTTTGGTCATTACCTACAAATTAGTATCCCAACTACTACTAACCACTACCCATGGTGACAGTTCATTGGTATGAATAACTAACAACTGTTAACTGCAAGGCATAATACAAATAATTGATCTGACTTCCAGTTAATTAGAACCAGAAAGTTCATTGAAGATTGCAATGCAGGCCCTAAATGGAAAAATGGTTTATAAATGATGACTTCATGAAAAGTAAAGAAAGCTACTTACTTGCAAGCAGAGCATTTCTTTTGCGGACACTCCTGGGACTCGGAAATGTTGCATGTCCACTACCAGCAGGCAAACCCACTTTCCTGCCAAGACTCTTTAATGAAGGTCTTGGAGGTGGTTCTGGAGGTGTGATACAGATTTTTACTTCTTGAATTATTTCTTTTTTAACTTCTTTGGTCTCGGTTACCTTTGATTGATCTTTATCACTGCTAACATTTTCCTCTTGAGGAGGAGGAGGATCTGGAAGCGGCACATCTCGATGTGAGACATCCTCTTCCTCACTACCTTGTTTTGCATTTCCATCAGTTTCGTTTTGATTCTTTGCTTCATTCTCTTTCATCCGATGTTGCAATAATGCAACATTAATTGTTTCTAATATTTCTCCAATTTTTTGAGTTTGTTCATCTTCTTCTGCAACAGATTTTTCTTTATTTACAACTTTTGACTTTGCAATTAACTGCTGTTGGTCTAGCTCTAGACTTAGGTCATAGGCTGGAGTACTATGGCTTTTATCTAACTTTCCACGTTCCTTTGCAGAGCTATCAGTTTCTTCACGGTTGTGGAAGACCATAGAAATTTCTCTCTTTGGACCTTCAGGACCATGGAGAGTTAAACAATTTCCTTTGATATCTATGTTCTCTGAGTCTTCATTTAACTTGGAGTGTGTAGTACTTCCATTAGAGGTATGATCTTCAGCACTGGTCTCCAATATCTTTATCTGCTTTCCCTGAGAAGTACTTGCAATGGTTTGACTTAAGCCCAGGCAGGTTGAAGGACGAGGAGTACAGGAAAGATCATTTCCAAGACTTGCAGACTTATCTCTTAGTTGATAAAGCGTTTCTTTCCTTTCTCCAGTACCACTAGATCCTCCACCTGTGTCTTTCCACTGGCGCTCTAATCGTAGCTCCCGCCAGAACTGTGAATAAATAGATATTGTCAAAAAGTTTCACAATCACAACAGGACAAATACTTCAACTGCACTAGTAATGAAACCCAATTTGGCAGCCTGAAATTTAAAATATTGATTTAATAAGCTATTAAAAACTATTAAGTATATAAATAATCAAAATAAAATTGTCCTTAATATTCAGATTTTATGTATGTTTTTTATGTATTTTATGTAATGTTAGTACGTATTCAATTGACATTATTTCAATACAGCCATGTAATCTTTGAATGGCAGGAATCAGTTAATCTGCCAGTCACTAAGTAGCTTCAAACTCAGCCTCTTAACACCAGTGATAAACTTTCTTAGCCAAATAAAATTTAAAAATAGGAATTTTATTCTCATTTTATATGGGTGCAGTAATATGCCAAAAGAGTTTAGAAACTGTGGAATGCAAACATATTCATTGCATTGAAATTTAACTGTATTGGAACTCCCCAGTGAAGCGAAATAATTATTAAATTATAGATGAGTCGCATTCATTACACATCAGCTTCACTTACATACCTATATTGAGAACATGTTTCGTGAACCATCATTCGCATCATCGGCTCTAATGCGACTCAAAAATAATGTCCAGATTTTTAAATGGCTGGATCTAACTTTTGCGTGTTCCTCTTGACGTAACGGTCACTTCAATATATCGAAATTTAACTGTATTAGAACACCACAGTGAAGCGAAATAATTATTAAATTATAGATGAGTTGCATTTATTACATATTGGCTTCACTTACATACTATATTGAGGACATGTTTCGTGAACCATTGTTCGCATCATCGGCTCTAATGCGACTCAAAAATATTGTCTAGTTTTTTAATTGGCTGGATCTAACTTTCCCGTGTTCCTCTTGACAAAACGGTCACTTCAATATATCAAAATTTAACTGTATTAGAACACCACAGTATTAAATTATAGATGAGTCGCATTTATTACACATCGGCTTCACTTACGTACCTATACTGAGGACATGTTTTGCGAACCATCGTTCGCATCGTCGGCTCTAATGCGACTTAAAAATATTGTCCGATTTTTTAATTGGCTGGATCTAACTTTCGCATGTTCCTCTTGACGTAACGGTCACTTCAATATATCGAAATTTAACTGTATTGGAACACCACAGTGAAGCAAAATAATTTTTAAACTATAGATGAGTCGCATTTATTACACATTGGCTTCACTTACGTACCTATATTGAGGACATGTTTCAGGAACCATCGTTTGCATCATTGGCTCTAATGCGACTCAAAAATATTGTCTAGTTTTTTAATTGGCTGGAACTAACTTTCCCGTGTTCCTCTTGACGTAACATCACTTCAATATATTGAAATTTAACTGTATTGGAACATCACAGTGAAGCGAAATAATTATTAAATTATAGATGAGTCGCATTCATTACACATCAGCTTCACTTATGTACCTATATTGAGGACATGTGAATTGATGATGCGAACGATGGTTCGCGAAACATGTCCTCAATATAGGTATGTAAGTGAAGCTGATGTGTAATAAATGTGACTCATCTATAATTCAATAAAGCAATTCTCGTTCTTGCTGCCCATTTTGAAGCAAGTCTGAATATATTTTTTAATTTTCTCATAGATTAATTAAAGTTCCATATTAATTTCTTCCGCCTTTCTGCAGAGCAGACACTTTGGAGATGTTTACAATTCAATTTTATATAGATGTTTGTTGAGACAGTGGTAAGCCTGGAAATGGTGACAGCTGCTTTTTGAGCTACTTTAGATATTACATTTAGGCTTTTTATGAATTTTTCTCCTTTCTAATTTAATATATTTGTTGTTAATTTAGAGTTATAATAATTATTGATTTTTAACTTAATGATAAGTTTAGCTAATTCCAATGGTACTTTTGGTACTTATTTTAAATTTGGGTTCCCTTTTTTAGATCTCATCACAATACAGAATTTCTTTATTTCACCAGGAGGTATTCTTTGTTATTGGTATGAATATACTTAGTTTTCCAGCTACTAAATCGCTATTCATGTTTTTCCCTTGAAGTCAAGTGATTTCAAGTCATTGAAGTCAATATGAAATTTTGACGACATCATAGTGACCTGCTTTCTAATTAAATTTAGTATGTATAATTATATTGACAATTTAATATCATGTACATGATGTAAACAAAAAATAAACTGAACTAAATTAAAATATTTTACTACAATTCCATCCATTGTACCTGCAATAAAATGTGTAATAAACACATTTCTATAATCATTTCTTTTAATTTATAAGAAACAGAAGGATATGCTCTTGTAAGACTGGTTTATTTAAGAGAAAAATAGAAAAAGTCACCTATATGTAACATATCAGATTTTTATTTTAAATGCCATGACTTAAGATGCATTACAATGAAGATGAAATGTATTTCCTGGTTTTACCTGTTCCATATTGACAGGAGGTCGTTTATTAGTTGGACTTGCTCCAGTGACAGTTGCTCTTCTCTGAACTGTTACACGAGGCTTAGGAAGGTATAAGCGCATACTTGTTGGAGAAGTCTGACCTTCATCTTGAGCACCAGGAAGGAATGAATCGTCATCATCATCATCTGAGCTGGAGTTGCTTGCTAGTGGTTCACATTCTAGTTCGGAATGTTCATTTTCTGTACCTTGTTTAGTTGTGTTCCTGTAACACATAATACACTTGTACTATTGCAACACAAATACAACTAAATATTCAGTTTTATTCACCACATAATTTCTAATATAGAAATATTAGATTCCACAAATATAAACAAGTGATAATATTTTAATTAATTGATGGAAATGAATCATTTCTTCACACTAGCCATATATAGGCTAAGGTTTTTGATAGAGTCAACATGAAAAATTCAATGCCATGGCTGGGATTTGAACCACGGATCTCCAGGTTTCCGTCCAGTCGCTCTAACCCATTGAGCCTAACATGGCCAAGGTGCCATTCTGACATTAAATTCTCCAGTTGACTCATATATTTGCCTGGTAGACCATCATCTACAATTTTAATTAGTACATGAAACAGTTCATATCAAGCCCTAAAACATTATTATGTTTTATATTTGTTATTCTAAATTTATTTTTAAAAATGTTTAATAACAAATCATTTTGAACTGTTGGAAGTGTTTGTGATGCGAACGAGATTAATCAATGACTGAAAGAAAAACGTGTAATAAAGAGTGAGTTATGAATGTGAAATATGTGTGGATGTGTTTGTTGTTAAGGAAACGTGAATCAATAATCTTGTGCTTCTTCAAAAGGACATAGAGTATTAAGATGTGTTTTTTAAGTGTGCATATAAAAGTTATTCAGTAATTAATCTTCTTCTGTAAAACAATGCTAAAAAGATAAGACTTGTTATTGTCTTCTACGAAAAGATGTCAAGGAAACAATTTGGCCACCTCCAAGTCAACTACCCAAACATTGCAAACCTAATACCAGAGGGCAACCAAAATTAGTTAAAAATAATGTACAGCAGAAAGACCATTGGCAGTCACCAAAACAGCTGAGGATTGATACAATAGTGTCCGAAAAGATATCTTGATGAAAAAGTGAAGTTAAGTTTTGACAAGTGACTAAAATTTATTCAGTTTAACATTATGCTTCACTTTTAAAAAAATAGCCTCAAAAGAATTAATAATGGTTTTAAAGTATTTACCTTGGCAAAGGCATTTCAAAATCTGGAATAGTAAGCAATTCAGGTCTAGGAGAAGGCAAATTATCATGCCAGCGAGAGTAAGGTGCTGCTCTCTTTTTACTTGGAAGTCGATATGGCTTCATGTATATCTGTCCATACACTTTTGTGTGCCTTGGTCTCTTTTTAAGTGTCAAAAAAATATCCGTTGGTGACTCTTCAAATAATGCCATTACTCGTTTTGTTTGCCAACCAACCTGAAAATTAAATAATTTATTATTAAATGCCTTTTCTTAATTTCACAGCAATTTTACAGTAATTTTTTCTTTTTTCCAATGATATTCTTGTAATATTTACTGATACAGTAACAACTATGAAATATTTGAGCTGCAACGAGGAAAACATTACTCTGCAATGTCATTAAATAAAGTGAAAACTAGATATGATGAACCTCCACTGTTTATAAATACTTCTATTTATAGTTTTATTAGTTTTTATGAAAACTGGAAATTGACATTTTACTTTTTCCTATGAGTAAATGAATCACAAAATTAATATTTTACTTTTTACTTACAACTGTCTGATAATTAACTTGCACTACTTCATCTCCTTCTTCTATCTTGCCACATTGGTGAGCTGGAGAGCTAAATTTAATTTCACCAATTTGATGCACTCCATGGAATGACGGCACAATGAAGAAACCCTGTTAACATTTTATATACTCAGCTATGTGTATAAGGAGGTTTCATTTATTTATGAAAATGCTAAATTATTTTATTCACAGTGCTTCATAACTTAAAAAAATCAATAAAAGTTTTTAAGGGATTCTAGCGAAAGTTATGTATAAAATCTGCATTTCTCATTTTATTTTACGGAAAAATCTAGGTTCCTTTTTAACATAATTTTGTATCATTTTTTTAAACCATATTTTCTAAAATTTATTTTCAAAGTGTATCCTTAGACATTATAGCTTTTATTTTAACAAATGGAAGATGGATTTCAGGATTTTGAAGACATTGTTCACTACAATGTAAATAAAAGATTGAATAACTATTGTTTTACTTAATAAATTATCATCTAAAGGATATTCTCATATCGCAATGCAAGTCGCCGTAACAGTCGTTTTAGTTTAGGTGCCAAGAATTGAAAATATTTAAATGTAATTTAAAGATCGGTATGGAAAAGTTAATATGCATATGAAATTAAAGTGTGAAATTCAGTGGGTCATGAAAGGAATGATTATGTAAATGATATGATGCAATGTGTTGGTATTGATTGTTATAATTGACATGGACCAGTGAAAAAGAAATTGTTTGGTAGTTATAATGACAAAAGGAGAAAAATCAATAATTCTGGATAAGTGGTTAGCAATGATAGTATCTTTTTAACTTGGGAACGCTGAAGGGAACAGACGCACAATTGAGTGTCGGGATGAAATATAAAAAGATTTAAAATTGATTAACTGAAAATTGTAAAAAAAAAAAAAAAAAAAAAAAAAAAAAAAAAAAAAAAAAAAAAAAAAAAAAAAAAATTACAATTCCTTTGTAAAGTTTTGTATGAAGAATGGTATAAAGCATTTAAATTGGATTAAAAGTTTGGAGTTTTAAAAATAAACAACACTGATTTCAGAATTTATTTAAAAAGTGAATTCCCTTGCTCAAGACCACACCTGATTTTACAGAGTTCTTATGCACCAATCTTATGCACCCAGCGTTGCGCTGGGGAGAGAGCAAAAAATCTGCATAAAAAATTCAGATTTAATAGGAGACCATCTTTCCACAATTTTCACCATCAAACTTTGGCGATGTAGGATCATTCCAACCAGTAACCAGGAAAACATCTCGGCTATATATGACTTCTGTATGTGAAGCAGGATAAAATACCACAACCTCCAACTAAGGGCCCTAAAAACTTCTGTTTCCTATGGTCACCACAATGGGGTGTAACATCCCACATCAACCCCACCACCCAACTTCCGCAACATATGGCTTCCAACTAGGACCCGAGTTAACTCTTGCTACATATAGCGACGTGAGACTTTGGATGTTTGATGATACAATAGAAGCAACCCCCCCCCCCCTATATTGCTTAAAACTTCTGACTAGCAAGAAAAACATATGCATATGGATACCAAACTGACTGAAGAGTTATTCCACAAAACACAGGTTGATGTCAAACAGGACCCTGATCAGGAAGGATAAATCTCCTCTTATTTATGCATAATGTACATAATTTGTTTCATGTTACATATTTTTGCAACATTTTCAGGATGTACCACTGATCAGAGTAAATAAGTAGCCATTCTGTTTCAGTTTAATAAGGATGAGTGACCTAACAGTTACTGGTTTTAAGTAGTTGAGATCAATTTTATGTTTTTAAAATGTTCTGATAACTATACTGAATTTATATTCAGTAGATGGTCGCAGTGGTAACTGAAATTTGTCTATTTGTATATTTTTGACAGATATAAAATGCTTTTTATACTTGTCTTAATTTTTGTATAAAACTTGCTGTCATCTAGAATCTTGGAATATTTTAATTTTTTCAATAATTTGTGTTAGGTATTTTCAATTTGTCTTGTAAAACAACACTGAGTTTATTTCTTCTATCTAATTTAATTGTAAGATGCTTGTTTTAATTAAATGATGCTTGTATAGAATAGACCAGCTATAACATTACGGTTTTATTTTGAATATGAATTTCTTGTACACATGTAAAAATTGTTTATATATTGAATGAACTGTTTATAAATTGTATAGGACTTGATGAATTCTTAAAACATTTGTGATATCCACAAGTGAATAAACCTTCAATCTTCAATAATACAGATTATACATACAATTTTGAAAAGCTGATATAAGAGTAGATGAAACAACACTAGTGATAATTTGTAATACTCTATTTTGGAAATTTTCCATTTTATCTAGAAATTAATTGTTCTTTCACACTAGCCGTGTGTAGGACACATTATGAAACAGTAGAGTCAGATGAAAAATTCAATGCCATAGCCACGATTTGAACCACAGATCTTCTGGTCTCTGTTTGGTTGTTCTTAACCATTGAGCTACTATTGCTAACGTGCCAGGATGATATTAAATTCTCCAATTGACTTATTTTTTTCCCAGTAAAACACTAAGAATTCTCATAAATACATGAGACAACTACCTTAATGGCAACTTACTGTGCTTCAGTCTGACTCTACACTTTCACTGATTTGGTTGCTTTACAATTACTTCACTGGCATATTGAAAAACTAGTTTAATGTTGTTTTTCCCTTTTTTTTCCTGTAATCCATTGCACTTTTATCTTGTGATTACCAGAGAACTTTTGAAATTCACAGATTCCCAAAAACTAGAAATTGAAAATCTCCACTGAACTGACTCCTAATCATCCCTTGAACTGTCTTATCACATCTGGTATTTATGATCTCCAAGATACGAGGGCCAGGTTTGCTAGCGCAATGTGCCTTGTGTGCTGCAGTCATTATAATGTTGGACTTATATGCTTGATTTTCGAACATGTTTTGACCATTACCAATTACTGCCAAACAGTATTTTCAAAACAGGGAATTCTCTCTCACATCCTAGATGTGCTCCTTTCATGTTACTTTTGGTAAACAAATTATACCTACTATGTGTTTCAAATGGGAAGAGTTCTGGCTTGTACCGAATCAGTTGTGTTAGAGCCTCCAGCATTGCCACCTCATTAGCCCCACTCTATTTATATTTCCGTCTCTTGCACACTTGTGAGTCTTCTTGGCACTAGACGTAAGGGAACACAAACTGAATTTTCCAAAGCTTTCTAATAATGCAGTTGTTCAAATCACAATTGCAATATGGATATTTGTATTTTATGCACATGTTTTAAACATATAGTTTAAAAAATAATTATAGTTTATAAATTACCTATTTTTCTAAATGAAACTGCCAGCAGCGCATCCATATAGCTATGAATGTCACTTCCCTCAAGAGACAATTTGTCATTGTCACTGTCTGCATTGTCTGAGTGTTGCAAGTTCATGATGATAGGCTCCAAAATCTCGTCACCTGCTATTTCTTTCCAAAAGCAGTGTTCTTGTAGTTTATCTGCATGTCTCATACTGTTTACCCAGTCTTGTGTAACCTTGTCAATTTCTTGGTGAATAAGTCGTTCAGCATCAGTCAGTTTAAAAGTATTATTTCTGTTTGCAACAAACATAATTTGAGCCCATATTAACTCAATTGGATTGTTCTGGCAGTGGTAAGGGGGAAGGTGGGTTATAATACCTCATGCCTCATTTCAACTGCAAGCTGATCCAACTGATACTTTCCCTGATTTTTAAATGGAAAACCAACTGAATAATAATGCTTTGAACTCTCTAGAGTAAATAGAGATTACGTACAATTCATAAACAAACATATAGCATGACAAGTTACATTCTGCCGATGCACCATTCTACTAGCCAGCAGGAAGTGCATTGTTTGTTTTGCTCGAATTTAACAAACACCTTGGCTTATTCAAAATAATTCTTTTATCATGTCATGCCCAACATTTACGTTTCAGTTCTGAGTAATGACAAATACATGTGCATGTATATATGCCAAACAATAATGATATCCATTACAATACTTACATTGCATTGTTATAATATAATAGAGCTTTATTTATTTGTATTAGGAAAACTATTTGAGCTAAAAATATGGGGTTTTTACGGGTATGTTAGATACATTACTCTCTACCTTCCTCATGGATCAGTTTTAGCAAAATCAAATGTTTGTCTTAGCATGAATAGTATTTATTAGAGATTGATTAGGTTGGCGCTCGTCAAACACCACTTATGGGGAATGCCATACAACACCGCAGGACTCTGATTGGTTGATCATCTAGTAGCGCTCAAGGACAATCATCATCCCATTTAAAACACATCAAAGCTGTATTAACTTTGAATCCCAGTTATTGTTATATCATTTAAATAAAGCTAAAATGTTGGAATTAAATAAATAAGGCAAAGATTTATACTGGTCGCCAAATTAGAATGTGATTGACAGTAACCACATGGAAGAACGCTCTGAATAAATGGGAGGGGATGAGTAAATCACAACGGTTGTCATGGTAATGATTAAAGGGACCAATTAGAGTCGAGACGTTTCCATGACAAAGCTAAACCTTGGTTGCCAATATTCTAACACGTGCTTAGCATGACTTGCAGGCGAGCGAATTATGCAAACGCTGCAGTAAACACAATACCTTGGTGTTGTTTCTCTTGCTGATAACGCTGCATAAACGGAATGCCCTCACATATACAACAGTTAGAGATCCTGTACTGGCAAGTTACTTTGCATTTTATTTGTGGCAATTTGCCTTGGTTTACGTATGCTTGAGTCCGTGTATTTGTGCGCGTGTTGTGATCATTTGCAATTGTTAAAACCTTTTTAAACCACTTCTCGAATTGTAAAACACTTAAGGTCCACTTACATTTAAAAATTAGGACATGTTTCAAGGACCCCACGTCCTCATCGTCAGTTGATGTTCGACTAGTGGTTTAAAAAGGTTATATTGATGAGACTATTTATAGTTTTATTTGCAATTGTGTTTAATAAATGTTTAATTATGTTTAAATATAGTGACAAGCAAAAACCTGAACATGCTCGGGAACCAAACAAAACTATATTTGGTAAAGGCATTCCAATTAAAGGACATACACGGGAAATAATATGCTCTGTGAGAGAATACTTCAATGAGGAGAAATTGAAAGGGGTGTCTAGTATTCCATTCTCTAAGGTGCTTGATAGGACTTCCCATGCTATAGGTATCAGTAAGGGCATTACGGTTAAGATTGGGAAAGAAAAGTATTTTAAAGATGTTAGACATTGGGGTATAAATTAGAAACTCCCGGAAAAAATCATGTAAGTGGCATTTTCCCACATCAATGAGCATCAAAATGTCACAGGTATGCCTCTTTTGTTACGATGATCTTTACATTGATGTGTTCTTGCATGTTCTAGCGTTTGCATGTAGATCCAAGACTGTACTATTGTCTTTGTGTACAGTATTATAAATAATTAATAATAATGATGATAATGATGATGATGATGATGATGATGATGATAATAATAATAATAATAATAATAATAATAATAATAATAATAATAATAATAATAATAATAATAATAATAATAATAATAATAATAATAATAAAATACCCATTGCAGTCGCAACTGAATCACCTTTGCACACGTAATCCTATTGTGCTCTCCACGTGGCAGCAATAAGCGGCAACAGCGGCAATATCGCCTCTCTCTCCGTACGAAATGTCAATCACTTTCTAGATTGGCTTTCTAGTAGTTAGTTTTATCAATGTTAATTTTTCTAATAATTATCTCTATACAAACTAGCTAATTTATCAACTTAAAGATCTGACCCTGAGTGAGACGTACTGTGAAAAATGGTTCAATTATTAATTATGGTTATCAGATAATGCACATTAAGATTTAGACTCTTAAGTGCAGTCACTTACTTATCTGAGACAATTTAAATTTTTTATTTGCTTATTTACTTTTATTTTTTGCTTTTTCCTAACCAATTGTATTTTAATATAACATAGCTTTAGTGCTGCCTTACTGCCATATTCTATTAAATTTAAACACAATTTTAATATATACATCTCAATCTACAAACTAAAGTGGATAGCTATTTGTGTCATGTCTTTTCAAAGTCCAATTCTACTTGCTTTATACCTTTTCTAATTACTGGTATGTTTTCTGCTAATTTTAAGCCATTTTTTGGATATAAATGCTTTTCTCCACATGTATGTTCATTTACATGCAATATAATATGCTTAATATCCTCATTATCATATAAGGGACAGTGACCTGCAGTATACCAGTTCTAAAACCTTTTAGTCTCCAAACTTCAGTTCTTAACTAAGAAATGCACTTTCTTCTTTATTTTTCATATCGATATATGTTTCCCTATCCCATCATCTTTTCATCTGTGGATAGAAAATCGAAGGGCTCTTACCTGTATTGCATTAAAGACATTTTGTACTTCTATATCTTCAAATTTTTTATTGCAGTTTTCCAAAATCCTATAGTGTTATTTTCACTTTTCCTTCTTATTTTTCCTAGCCCATTACTTTCCATGTTATTTTGAAGACTCATTCACTGCCAATCCCCTTGGCCTTCAAGTTCTTCTCTTGATACTGTGACTTTGTAGGTTGGTAGAATCAAAAGTCTTGTTTGCAGAAATTTAAAACACTCTTTATTGCAGTAAACACAAGCCTTGTGTAACCCTTGCAGCAGCAAAAATACGTGACACTGACAAAGAGCAGTCTTCAAGCTCATCTTGAGGCTCCGCTGCACATAAACAAAAGATTCCACTGCGGAACATCACACATGTCCACTGTTGCATAACCATTACACAACTCTCACAATTACACAACTCAACTAACTGCTTCTCACACTTTGCCACTATTTATACCTCCCAGTCCTTGTTCTAGAACGCAGTAGACCTCCCGAGAAAAATCACGGCGGCAAGAGAAAGACAACATTCCAGATCCTCTGTCTCTTTCTCTCTCTCTCTCAGCAAGCATCCAGCTCAGCGTGCTACTCTTTCTTTCCTGTCCACGCGCACCCGGCACTGGCTTGTTGCAGCTCCAACACAACAATGTGATCGGTGACAATACTTAAAACATTATCTTACTTTAAAACATGACCTTTATTTAGATGTAAGATTCTGTACTAATATTTAATACTCTCTCCATTACCACCCCTTTTTTTGCTATTCTTTCTACCTCAAACTGACCTATCTCTCTTTTAGTTATCCAAGATAAACTTAGTATTGTTACTCAATCGGCATACTTGCGGTCAGCTACGGGAGAGGGTGGCCGATGGAGGGGGGGCGTGTGGCATTGGGACAGCACCCTCGCCGGTCAGCTGACTCCTGCGGAGGCGTGACAGGTTGGAGAGAGGGGAAACAATGGGGTGACTGAATCTTTGTTCCCCCTCCTTCTGCCGCCTGAAAGAACGCGAAATCTCCGGAATATCTTCCCTCTCCACGGTAAGGAGTTCTCTAGAACCATTTAGCCACCTATAAATAGAAACATGATGCGACCAAGAGTTCAGTTCTTGGCGAGCAGCCGGAGGAGCGCCGTGCTAGTGAACGGACTGGAAGGCTGGTACGTGCATCGGAGGAGTTGTACGTAATTGTGAGTGCAGAGTGGACCTGTGACAGACGAACTGGTGAATTGTAATTGTGTGCGCTACGTAATTCTATGTAATCAGCAAGTGTTCCAACTGTAACTCGGTGGAAATAAAGAATATTTTGAGTTTGTGCAATTGGACTTTTAATTCCACGAACCCACAAAGTCACAGTATCATCTAATACATAAAAATTTAAGTTACTGACAGTAAAGCAATACAAATATTACAATAAAATATAATAATTTGAAACCAACTTTTAATTTTTAATATGTTTTTTATTATATTTTATACAGTTGGTCATAAATTATTATATTTTATTTAACTAATATCATCTATTCATAGCAACCTCCACACTTCTATGTCATAGGCATGTGGCCTCTATCATTATGCAACAGATTCTTTCTAATCATTCAACTTCCATTATGATAATCTACTACTGTACTTCTCCCTTTTGCTTGCACTTTCTTTTGTTTCTCTCGTGAGCCAACTCCCATCAATTTTAACACCTAATTAAATACATTCTTGAACCACCCTATACTCTGGACTTTCGTTTTTTACATTTCTTGTATTTGATGAATTTTCTCCCTTTCTTAGACTATACAATCTGTGTCAGCTTGATTCATATTAGTTTCCATTTTTCACAATATTTATCTACTGCTTCCAAGGATTAAGAGCTGTAATTGATACTACCACCAAGTCATTAGCAAATAATAGCCTGGAATCTGTATGTTGTTAATGCTGGCATTAACTTATTATCCTCACTAATCTCTACTAGGATATCATCAATAAATAAATTAAGTAAACTTGGACTTAATTTATAACCTGCCACAAACCTTTACTTAGGTTCATTTCTTTGGTTACTGTTCCCTCCTAAATTTTTATACAAAAGATGTTCTCTATGTATAAGGTATATATAATATTATTCACCATACCCATGCTCAATTATTTATGCCGTACTGTAATTCAACTCGATCATATGGTTATTGTAAGTCAATAAAGACTGCATATAGCTTGCCTCTTTTGACCTTTAAATGCTTATTCACTAGCGTTTTGATAAATATACCGATGACCACTTTTCCTCCTTTTCTGAAACCCATTTTGAACTCTGAAAGAATATTGTGCTCTTCAACACAGTTTTTTATATTATAAAAGTGAATTGTTAACAATAAATATAGTGATTTGACTAGTCTACCAGTAAGTTTATTTTGTAGTAAAGAAATAAAAGTTTGGATGTTACGTATAATTGCTTCATTATATATTTATTTACATATTTTAGCAATTTTTATTACATATTTACATACATATTTCTTAATTTCATGTTACATCAAATCTGGGCCCTAATTATTACCATTTGCTTTACAAACATAGACGTTACTATGTTTAGATATATTTAGTTCCTAAAGGTTCCTGGTTTATTTGTGAATATGTATGTATGTATGTTAGAACTATGAGATGTAATACAAAATGGAAAAATAATACTTATGCCAATTTTGTGGGAACATTTTTAAGCAGATTAACAAATCTTCACTCCTGGAAAACAATGGTGGAATTCAACAAAAACCAAAGTAGAACATGTTTCCAATACATTTGAGCATGACAGTTTACTTTCATTTGTATTTTGAGGAGGGTTTTTTTTTTTTTTTTTTTTTTTTTTTTTTTTTTGGTTATCTTACGTCCTCCAACGTTAAGTCATATCGGACAATGAATGGAATGGGTGAAATGATGCTCAAATGAGCCCAGGGTACATAGAGCTTAGCGTTACCCGACATTCATGTTTCAGGATAAGGGAAAACCCCCGAAAAACCTTATCCAATCTCTCTTGCCCCGCTGATATGTTATCACTCCACGTTCAACTACCTTCCCCCTCATCCTAATTGGCTAATGCTTTCGCGCCATAGGCCATAGGCGGTGCCTTCCCGTCACATTTAAAACTGTAGTAAACGGCATAATAATTGCCAGGAAGATAGATAAAATCATACAAATAAGAATATGAAGACATGCAAAAATAATGAAGTTTATAATGAAACTGAACAAGTTGAAACTGAATGAATGAGCAATGAAAATGAAACAAGTTTATAATGAAAGGCCTTCGGCCTTTTCCATTGGGATTTTTTAAAACCAGCACACATACCTTGCAAAAATGCATGTCTTTCAGTCTTAAAAGTCGTGTCACGCCATAGTTGTCATGTGTCCTTCATTCACCCAAATCTCATCAAGGTAGTATATTTTGCGATTTGTATCCCGGTACAGTCTGATTGTCCTTAAATGACGTCTTCGCCACGCAGTAATATCGCCCCTGGAGTGGTAAGATTTCCTGTTGTCTCAATGTCATGTCGCGATGTTCCAACGCATCTAAACACACCTGTAAGCTCAGGGCACAGCTGTTCGACTTCTCTCACTGACAAAGATGGATTCTTCTCTGTGAGTGCATTAAACACATGCAACACAATCCTTCTTTCACCGCTTTGTAAAGGTTTTCCCTTGCGAAAAACTGGCACTAGACTCTGCCATTATACATATAATAAGTACACGCACAATAAACGATCAGTAAAATAATTTAGATCTAGCACTCGGCATAGCACACCGTCGAATGGCAATATATGACTAATCCAGTTCATAACAAGGTCAGTAATAAGTCATATAAACAAATATGTCATCACTACGCTAAATCACGTGCTATTGTGCCATGTGCTTGAGAGCAAAGGAACCTCCTCTTTCCTTCGTTTAAGAATTAACATGCATTTCAGATAAATCAACTCTGTTGCGCAATATATTTAATTAAAAAGGTTACAAAAATATAAATTTGACAATTCTCTTCCAACATATAAAGACATATCACCATGTTAAATAAGGAACTAATTTTTACCGCACAACAGTCTGCACAACAGCAGCCAATGAGATGTGATAAGGTCATGTGACCGATAAGAGATACGGGGCAAGCTTATGTGAAACAAGGATTAGGTAACTTACCCTGACCGAGATTCGAACTTGGGACCTCTTGAACGTGAGGCAGACTCGCTACCACCACGCTACCGAGGTGGGCGTTTGAGGAGTTAAAATATTTTTATAAAATTACCTTTCACTCAGAGGCATAAAACATGTCCACTCGGGAAGGGTTAAACTCTAGGAACTCAATACAACATAACCTTCCTTTTCACCTGCCAGCTTAGCAATCATTTAAATTGATTAGTGTTACCACTTTCAGCAAAATAAATTACAATAAAATAAAGCTCTGAAAGTATTTCATTTTGAAGAGTTTCTCTCCAACAGATATATTAAAGAAGTTCAATTTCATGTAGAAGGATTCTTCACCTTGTTTTAGATACTTAAAATGTCCAGTTTCAGCAAGGTCATACATCCGATTAAGGTGATGAATGCTCATGACATTTTAGAACTCTATGAGCAATGAGATTGTGACAAAAATTTACAATACTGCAGGAAATTATTGTTTTCTGAAGATGCAAAAGTTGACTGACAAACGACACATTCTTACATTTAACAAAGTGTTGAAGATGAGAAAGCATTCCATTTGATGGATGACACAATTGATAACATGACCATAAACACATTTGGAATTAACATTTCTTACATGTTCAGACCTACTTAAAGACAATTTCAGTGAGTTTCTTCAATATTTTATTACAATAGATGGGACAGATTTGTAGATTTGTCACCACATGTCAGAGATAATGCATCAGCGGTTGGTTCTCTATGGTTTAGGGGTAACATGCCATCCTTTAGATTCCAAGTTTGAGGGTTCAAACATAGCAGAAGGAGATGCACTTTTTCAGGTGTAAAAATCCTTAGCATGGCTTTCTTCAGAAGAGAAACAAAATTGGTGGTACTGTGTTATAGATTTATGGCATATAGAAGAACCTTCAACATAATAAAGAGGCCTCTTAGCAAAATTAAAGTCTTTTATGCTCAATATAGAATCAGACACAAAGAACTACAGTAGTTAAAAGTGCCCATAAGTAAAAAAAATTTTATTTTATAATGGAGCAGTCCAAATAATGGGCATAATATGTTAACGTCCACCAAAGAAAGCAAAAATAGCTCAGTGGGAGAGCAGCCATGCATAGAGCTGAGGATCTGTGGTTCAAATCCTGGCTGTGGCATTTAATCTTTCACTTCTGATTCTGACCTCCTAAAGTTTACCTACAAATGATTTGTCTGAGCTAGAACAGTCACTTATTGCTGATTGCCCTTATTAATGGAAGAGTATAACAAAAAGATATCATTTTTTATAGGAATTAAAATACTTGAGTTGTAAGTTACCGATGGGGAAAATGATCTTCAGTTGAAATTCACATTTCTTCATTGGTCTGCTAGAAAGATGTTAAGTGAGTGAGTGAGTGTTGTTTTAGGGCCCGTCGACAACAAGGTCATTTGGGCCCTAAGTCAACTTTAAAACCTAAAAGCTACCCAAATTTAGTTAAAAAGTTAAAATAAAATAGAATAAAAACACTCAACGTTTAAAAGCACATAAAAACTCATCCCAGTCCCAATAATTAAAAGCACTAAAATTAATAAATATAAAATTCAAGTCAGACTTGTTTATTAAAACCAATTAACGCCACAAACAGAAAGATGTTAATCAGCTGGAGAATTTATGTTGCCATGGTAGGTCAGTGGTGGAACACAACCTGGCTATGGCATTAAATTTTTCAGTTCTGATTCTAAACTTCTAAAGTAAAAATACATTTAATTAAAATAATTATTTGTAGTTGGTTTTTTGAAACTTTGTCACTTACATTTTATATTTTTTAGGGACTAGTTTCGGAAGCCTTCGCCTCCATTATTAACCTTCTCCCAAACATTTGTTCTGTCTGCTCTCCTCTCTCTGACTATGAACTTTGTCAAACTATCAATTGGTGGAATTTCAAAGTTCATTATTCAGTCCTTATTTTTCCATATGAATATGTTCTCCCATGTTGTCAGTTTATTTTGGTTAGTAATTTTGGATTTCGATCATGTCATGGTTTTCATTCCAAAAATGAAATGCTACTGCCGACTTATCTTTGTGTTTTATTTTGATGTTTCTAAAGTGCTCTTTGACACTAGTTTTTAGGTTTCTTTTAGTTTGATCTATGTTTGACCTATTTTTCACAATTCTTACAACTTATTTGGTGTATTCCGGATCTGTTAATTGGTGGAATTTCATCTTTTCATTCAATTAATTTTGATGTCACTGGTACTAAATTCCTCCAATCAAACATAAAAAAGATATTTGCTTGAAAAAAATATTTGTAGTTAGTTTTTTTGACACTTCATTACTTACATTTTATATTTCTGAGGGACTAGTTTTGGAAGCCATCAAAGGTCCTTTGAAATCCCACCAGGAGATAGTTTGACAAAGAAGTTCATAGTTCCAATGCCAGAGAGAGGAAAGCATAAGGCAACAGACAGTTGGAAAGAGGTTGATAATGGAGTCGATGGCTTCCTAAACTAATCCTTCAAAAATATAAAATGTAAGTGAAGAAGTGTCAAAAAAAACCAACTACAAATAGTTTTTTCAATTAATTTTTAAGTCGCTGTTACTAAATTCCTCCAATTACACATAACAGATATTAGTTTGATTGCTGCAAGTTATTATCATCACAGCAAAGCTCAAGACTATGATATCTTTGGAAGTAGGAAGGAACACTTACCACCACATCTGGCACTCCTGTACTTTTCTTTCATCCTTTTAGTAGTTTGGAGTTTGCACACATATGCCAATCCCTGGAGTATTTTGGTTTTTTAGCTATTGATGACACGGGTGACAAATTTATTTCTATTAGATGTTCTTCCAGATGTAATTCATCTGTCTGTGTGGAATTTTTGGTAACATTTCTCTGATTATAAAGTTAAAATCAACCACTAAAATGTTTTCTCTCATGTTTACATTGTAAACTGTCTATGAATTAAGAAATCTGAAACTTCCAAACCTGTACTAAAAGCACTAGCATTAGAAATTGTGAACAATAGATACCCACCTGAAGAATGGTTACATATCTACACAGATGGATCTAACTTGGACAACTCAGGAGCAGGAATTAAGTGTGCACTGTTCTCATTCTTTCAACCAGCAGGATACCACACAACAAATTTTGATGCAGAAGTAACGGCTATTCATATTTCACTTCAACACCTTCTATACAGAATAGATAAATTCAAAAATGCTGTCATACTTTCTGATTCTAAAGCAGCATTATGTGCAATAAGTTCATATAAAATGAAGTCAATGCAAATTAAAAAATGTCACATAATGATCCAACAACTTCAAAAACTACAGAAAAGAATTATATTAAAGTGGATACCTGCACATTGTGGAATTGCTGGAAATGAATCAGCTGATTTTCTTGCCAAAAAAAGGTGCAAATTTAATTCATAACAAAAGTAAAAACTTACCCTTTACATCCATAAAAAGATTAATCAAAAGCAAATATAAAAACAAACAAAACCAAGCAATATCTAACAAAGCCAAAGATAAAAAAATTGGAACATTTTAATTAAAAATCCAGAAATTATTCCAGAAATCCCAAGTAAAGCTGCAGTAGTAAATTTTAGATTACTTACGGAACATGATTATTTGGCCAAACACTTACACAGAATAGGAATTTATACAAGTCAAAATTGTCCTCTGTGCAACAAAGAAGAGGAAATGACTGAAGAACATCTTTTAACCTGTGAAGCCCTACCTGCCGGACCCACAAAACAGAAATATTGGAGAGCAAGAGAGCTAATGGCTTCATTGCCAAAGCCTAGCATTTGAAAACAACAACAAAGATGGAAAACAAACTTTCTATACTATTGCAAAATCTCTTGTAACATCTAGTGATCTGATCATCAAGCTTGATCTATCCACTATACCTACATTTAAGTTGTACTTCAGGATACAATTAGCATTCATAATTGGAATATGGGTTTGCCGGTCAGTTTTGCTCTTGGTTTCAAGATGTGTGTGTGTGTGTGCATGGTGGTTAACAAACACATCTTTCACTTTATAGAATCAACATGAAAAATTCAATGCCACGGCCAGGATTTGAACCACGGATCTCCTGGTTTCCGTCCAGTCGCTCTAACTCATTGAGCCTCCATGGCCAACTTGCCCTCATGACACTAAATTCTCCATATTTCCCTGGTAAACCACTAGGAGCTCTCGCATTCGAGATACACCGTTTGTGGCGACTTACTATTGTAAGTACCTGAGTCCCAGGCTTCATCATTTAACTCTTATTATTTAAGTTAATTGATGGAAATTATTCATTTTTTCACACTAGCCGTATATAGGCTAAGCTCTTTAATAGATAGTCAACATGAATTAATTGATGCAAATTATTCATTTCATCATTCAACTTAAATAATAAGAGTTAAATGATGAAGCCTGGGACTCAAGTACTTACAATAGTAAGTCGCCACAAACGGTGTATCTTGAATGCGAGAGCTCCTAGTGGTTTACTGGGGAAATATACGAGTCAAATGGAGAATTTAGTGTCATTACAGCAAGTTGACCATGGTAGCTCAATGGGTTGGAGCAACTGGATGGAAACCAGGAGATCTGTGGTTCAAATCCCGGCCATGGCATTGAATTTTTCATGTTGACTCTATCTATAATCACTAGCCTATATATGGCTAGTGTGAAGAAATGAATAATTTCCATCAATTAACTTACATCTTTCACTTACCCATCCGGCATGTAGTTTGCATATCTAGTTACTAGTTCTCTTCTTTAATTTTGTATTTATATTTGATATTTCTTTCCTATTCTTTCTTAGAGTTCTAAATGCATTTGTACCGTTTTTATGGAGCCAAATTAAAGGAATGGACTGGAAAACCAATTGTGTAATTAAATGTTATAAGCATAGGAATTTTTAAGCATCAGAGTCAGAATGAATAGAACTGTTACTAGAGTTTAGGCACAGCTGTCACAGATAATAAACCACAGCAACATTCACAAGAATGGTTTCACCTATCACTGAACCTCAGCTGCTGTTTCTTACATTCTTTTGTATGCATGTATGATTTTAGTGTAGACATGAATCGCTTCAGCTTATGTAATCTTTACCTTGTGCATGAGTTTCATTGTAATTTAAATGAGAAGAGACCAGGAGACAAAAAATATCTTGGGACGTGTATCCTGTGAAATGTTCTGTGAATATAAGCAGTATTTTTATTTAGCTAATTTTTTCACTCTAGCCATTATCTTTTCAAAATATGACAGCTTTTCTGGTGTTATATGATTTCCATTTTGTAGCTGAGAACTGAGAAGAGTTAAAATTTATTATGTAAAATTATGAAGTATTATTTATTTGTCTGATCAGCAGTGTTTTGACTTATATGTAAGAGGAAAAAAGCTTGAAACATTCAAATGGGATTATGCTATTCTCCAAGTCTACAGAAACATCTATGTTTTGCTTAATGCATAGATGAACAGTGAGAATAAAATTGCCATTGTGCCACTAGAACAAAGGAACATTTGAATGAAACGTTTTGGTGGTATCACAGAATCATTTTGTCACTTCCATTGCTGACAATAAAACTTTTTCATCACCAAAGTTTTTCCAGTAATGTTTATATGGAATAATAACAGATTAAGTGCACAAAGCTGTACTGCCGTCAGAGAAGTTATTTTTCAGCCTGTGAGTGCTAAAAGTTAAGATTGAGTATACTTAATGGTAGCAGCACGAAACCTGTTACATGTGCTCGAGTATACTTAACCATAACAGCGAAAAGATTATGGTGTCTGCGTAGCTACTGATAATAAAACTACATGATTTGCAATAACATGAACAAAATAACGAAAAGTCCATTACTGACATTACCAAAGAAAGCACTGGTATTACAGAAAGATTTTGAGACTGTATACAATAAATTTATATCAAACAGCTATCTAATCATGACATAAAATGCTGCAATTACATAAACATTGCTTACACTTCAGCAGCTACCAAAATTTACAGTTGATCTATAAAAAAACTTACCAAATTATCTCCTGCTCTTTTCTTCAATGTTGCTAAATCTAAAGATGCAGGTTGTAGTATCAATGGGTCAACCATATCCTGTATAATACTGTCTGCAAGTATGGCAAGCTGTTTACAACTAGCTCGTATCTCCTCTACTGGGCGTTCCGCAAACCTGTCTCTCTGAGCACATGTTGCTATTGCCAGGCTTAGTTTCAGTAACTCACACTTCCGATCATGATATTCCAACTGACCTTTAAATGGTGATCTGCAACAAATGGCATGAAATAATGAACAAATTAATGTATTTTACAATACTAAACCTAATTAAAACAATATACGGAAACTACAATTCAATTCAAAGAACAATCTAGAAATACAGCAAGAAAGTGAACCAGTAATTTCCAGCAGCAGTACTTTTTGAACTAAAAATCATTAACTGCCAACACTTGTATCTAACTTATAAAATATGTACACAGAATCACTTGACAGAAAAGTATA
Organism: Mantis religiosa; assembly: GCA_030765055.1. Taxonomy (NCBI): domain Eukaryota; kingdom Metazoa; phylum Arthropoda; class Insecta; order Mantodea; family Mantidae; genus Mantis; species Mantis religiosa. The sequence goes on along the minus strand of CM060947.1, from coordinate 99,461,206 downwards.
GAATACAAAGCTTCAACAACAAAGAAGTTTACAATCAAATTCTCACATTTTTTATAAAGTTACATTTCATTGTAAAGAAATTGTTGCTATTTCTCACAGTGAACTGCAGAGTGTAATGGCAATTTCTCAAGCAGTTGCCAAAAATGCTTGAAATGAGGCAGTTCCAGTATGTCTTTGCTTCATATAAATGAATAATTTCCTTTTCATTTTAAATGTTCACATTATGTGTGATAGAAAAGACTTTTGCAACAAACCATACTATATTTACTGCAGACTTACTATAACCTGCACTCCAACACAGCAATCAGCTTTGCCAGCTGGACACCATGAAACCAGTTAGACTAAGATTCCTCAGCAGTTATAACCACTTTATTTTTGGTACCTTTAGGGATTTAACTCCTGAAGTAACATAATTAATTTGTTTACAGAGGCAACATTCATAAACTTGGACAAACTTTTAAATGCATAGTAGGTATGTGAAAATATAAGTAACTGTGATACAAATAATTTAAAAGCATATCTTTGATCAATTTTCTTCTATTTAAATTCCTTTGAGTTTATAACTAGACCTCGTATTTCATGTTTTATGTTTATTTTTTTCGAAAGAAATAATCAAAACCCAATCATATATTACACAAATATAACTATTTGTAACAAAAACTTCACTTATCTTATGAAAATATGTCAATTTTTCTTATTAAATGAGATCAATTTCACAAACAAATCCTTTGCATCGTCAGTCAGCACACTTCGTCGTCAAGGATACTGGTTACCATGTTGTTATGTTCTTTCAGTATTAACAAAATCTGAAAACAGAATCAACTGCTGGTATATCAAAATTCATTACGTGAATGACGAAGTGTGTTGACTGACGGCGCAAAGAATTTGTTTGTGAAATTGACCTCAATTAATAAGAAAAATTGACATATTTTCTTAAGTGAAGTTTTTGTTACAAATAGTAATATTTGTGATATATTCATTGCTTCACTGTAGCTAGCTTCATTTTCTACGTTAATTACCCAATCATATATGTTCGGTTTCATGTAAAATTACAGTTTCTGAGTGAAATCTTAAAGTGTACTGATAGTGATGGGTCCAACACATAGCAGGACTAACTACTGACGGGAAAATCCCTTTCTGTGAATTCTGCAATAAACGAAAAACTAATTTTCATAATTAACTAGTAGAAACATCTACGTGCGTGTGTGCGTGCGTGCATGTGCGTGTGCATGTGCATGTGCGTGTGTAAGTCTAATGTTCAGGAATTGACAACCAAGTCAATTGACAACCTTCTAGCCTCCCAGTATTTGGTGACAATATCAGGGCACGTCTTCAAAGCTTGGCATGATTCTAGATGTTCCATATTCATTTCTTCTCTGGTACACAGTAAGCAGTATGTGAGTTTGAAAGTCCAATCCTATAAAGATGGTTATTCAATCATGCCCAGTTATGAGAAGAAAGATGGCAACAGCTGATTTTCTTGGTAGTTTTGGAATTATTTTAGGGTTTTGAGCAATCTGCAGCCATTTTGAGTTTTTGTTTTAATGCATTATTTTATATATATAGCTTTTATCTAGTTTTCTTTTAACAATGCATTTGATTCACAAGAAAATTTTATTATAGTTTCTTGTTTAATTTCTTTGCCAAAAAGTCTGCTTTTTCATTTCCATCTACCCCACAATGAGAAGGAATCCATTGTAATATAATCTTTTTTCCTAGTTTACCAATTTGTTGAATCACCTTCTGTATTTCTTTAATTTTTTCAAGCATTGATGCAGAATATTCTGCTCATCTAAACTCCTAATTCTTGCCCATAATTTTAACACCCTTTTCACCATTATCCCTCTAGTTCCCAGTCTTCCCAATTCTGCTTGTGCCACTCCATTTTGTGAAGCTCGTGGTAAGCCCAAAACTTGTTTGCAAACATTTCTATGTATCACATTCATATTTGCACCCCCCTCCTCCAAACCCCATATCTCTACCCCATAGTGCATTTTTGCTTCTACTACGGCTGTGTAAATTCTCTCCAGCTGTTTTATTTGCATTCCTGGTAATTTATCTAGGCATGCTTTAATAGCTTTTAATGCAATTTTACCTTTTGCCATTGCCATTCTCTTCTGCTCTTTCCAACCCCCCTTACTGCTTAATCGTACTGGTAAATAATTAAATGTATTGACCAACTCAATTTCTCTTCCTTGCCAGTACCATTTCTCCTCTTTTCTTAACTTGTTGCCTTTCTTAAATACCATAATTTTGATTTTGTTTACATTAATTCTAAGGCTCCATTTCTTACAAAATTTATCTATTGCTCCAATTGCTCTATCTATTCCCACTTTGGAAATAGCTCCTACTACTAAATCATCTGCAAATAGCAACCCAGGTATTTCCCTGTTATTAATTATTGGCACATGCCTATTTTCCATTCTAAATGCATCTAAAATATCATCTATAAACAGATTAAACAGTATGGGGCTCAACATACAGCCTTGCCTCAATCCTATATTATTCTGAATGAATCTTGTTACTTTATTATTTGCCATCTTTATACAAAACTCATTGTCTGAATATATACTTTGTAACCTCTGAATAAATCTGCTACTCATTCCTTTTTTTACTCAATTTGTACCATAGTGCTTCGCAACTTATTGTATCAAAGGCCTTTTCAAACTCAATAAATAACATATATACCCTCCCCCTCTTATCTGCTAAATATTTACTTATCAACGGGCTTATCACAAAGATATTATCTACTGTTCTCCTGTCTTGTCTAAAGCGTGCTTGGAAATCTGATAGCTTGCTCTCGTCATCTGCCCACTTTTGTACTCTTAATGCCAAAATTCCAGTATATATCTTACCTAACACAGATAATAAGCTGATTCCTCTATAATTTGCAGGATTATCTACCTCCTCTTTATTCTTAAATATTGGCACAACCACTGCTTTTCTCCAACTACTTGGAACCTTACCACCTTCAAATATTTTATTTAGAATTCTCACTAGCAAACTTAATTATTCCTTTTTAATCTTTTTACTTGTTCCCTTAATTCCTCTATTCTTATCCTACTGTCGAATTGTTGGATTTCTCCTATGTTATCCAATTTTCTAATACTTTGTCTCTCCTCATTTATCCCTAAAAGGCTTTCAAAGTACCTGCACCATGCTTCTGAACTTATGTTGCTTTCCCTAGTTCTACCCTTTTAGGTTCGTTTCACTAAGGACCAAATTGCCTTTGTATCATTTATTTTTACTGACTCCCTCATTTTCTTACACATATTTTCTTCCCATTCTTTCTTTTTAGCTTTCATGAGGTGCCTGTACCCCCCATCTTTCAATTATAAAATTTTCTTTTTCTCTTATGTCCCCTGTTTGTCTCCATTTCCTTAAGTCCCTTATAACTTTCTGCTTTGCCTTGCTACACTCTTCATCACACCAACCTCTTCTAATATTTGGTTTATCTATCACTCTCATTTGTGTTGCTGCCTGTTTCACTAACTCATCTAATTTTATTACAGTTTCTTCAATTTTATTTTCTCTCAGCATTTTCTCTATGCAAACTATCCTTAACATATTTGACAGGTTTCCCAGCTCCTCCATAAATGTTTCTTCTTCCTCAACCCTCCATTTATATCTATGAAGTTTTATTACATTCTGCTCAGAGCATAATTCCTTTTCCTTAGCTATACCTCAGAATGCTGCCCTTAAAGGAAAATGGTTACTTGAACTAGCTATATTTAGGACCTCAAAATCTATAAAGTATTCATATAAATCTGCTGAATATAGAATATAATCTATTACACATTGATCATTTCTATTCATAAAAGTAAACTCCCCTAGACTGTCATTTCCTTTCACCCCATTACACATCATCAAATTATTCTCCTCACAAAACTCTATTAGTTGCTTACCTTCATTGTACCTTCTTTGCTCCTTTTCTCTCCTCTTTTCTTAACCCATTTAATTCCCTTTCAAAGTCTATTAACTGCAATTGATTTTCCCCCACTCTTGCATTGAAATCACCCATTATAACAAATCCTTTTTTATGCCTCTGTTTAATATTTCTTCCATGTTTTGTCTCATCTTAACAAATAACTGTGAGTCATAGAATTCTGAGGTATTTGGCGGGTTATACACTATTGCCACATATACACTTTCTCTCCCCCATGCTTCACTTAACACACATCACAAAACTGATTTTTCACTTCATACATTCAATATTTTCACCTTAATTTTTAGCGTCTTTTTCACTAATAATCCTACACCTCCCGAATTCTACCTTTATCTTTGTTTAGTGCTGCATTTCCCATAAAAATAAAAATCACTCAAATCCACATTATTATCTCTTAAAAACCAAGTTTCCACCACACTTATCACATCAACCAGATTTAATATTTGAGAAATTTCTCCACTTTTTACCTTGCCCCACCATCCTTCAACATTCCAGAAAATAACCTGCAAAACCTTGCCCTATACAGATCCCTTTCTCTCAAACCTGAATTGCTGCACTTTGGCCTTACTCCTAGTTATCCTTTCCATCTTTTTTCTCTCCTCTTCATGGTCCAGTACTTGCAGAATACTGCCTCCATCCATAGATACAAAACTGAGACCCATTTCTCTCCACACGTCTAAGCCTGCCGTCAATGCAAGCGCATCACGTCTCGCATCCTTAGTCAGCTGTTTTTCCGGCCAAATATGCTTGCTCGGTGACGTGCTGAATGACGTCTGCTTCCCACATCGTTCCTTGTGTTGTGATGTATTGGGTGACGTAATTGTTACTCCAGTTGCTCCTCCTCCTTCTCCTCCTCCTACTCCTCTCGAACTTGATGACGTATATGGTTCCTCTCTCCTGGCCATGGAGACTGCTTGCCTTTGCTCTTCTGTCCCTCGTCTAATATTTCGCTGATGCATATCCTGCTTCCTTCCATTTATCCACAAATCTAGACCTCTAACAAAAACTTTTTCTCCTTTGGCCCTGGCAGTCTTCATTTCTTGTAGTAACATGTTTCTGGTTTCCCTATCTTTTTTCACGTAATCTTGTTCAATGAATATTCTGGTACCTTTTGATTTTTTGGTATTTGATAAAATTGTCCATTTTATTTTCGTTGTAGCACACCTGATGATCACTGGTCGTGGATTACGAACTTTCCTCCCAACTCTAAATACATCACTTATCTCCCATCCTTCTATTTTTAATCCCATTTTACCCTACAGAATCTCTTCAATCTGGTCCCAAACATATTTTTCTCTCGATTCTTCAACTCTGAAAAGTATCACATTCATTTTCCTTCTTCTATCTTCAGATTTTACAAAGAATTCAATTCTTTGCTTGCATTCTGCTATTTCTCTGTTCACTTCATCTTCAAATCTTCCCCACATTTTTTTTAACTCTTCAAATTTGCCATCCATCTTCTCGTCGATTTTATTTTCCATTCCTTTGATACTTGCATTTGTATTTGTTATATCCTCTGCAATTCCTTTCAACATGCTCATATTTTGTTCTCACTCCGGCCCCGGGTTTGCTCAAGTCCGCCAATCACTAGTAGCACTAAAATTATAAATATGAACCAGGCCATAGTTGCCGATCGGTTTTTTGAATCTCTGGCTCCTGAGCTTATTCAGTACACAATAAATAGCCCAATTCTCATTCCATATACTTCGATTTGTATTCCCATTCTTGCCTTCTCGTGAGTGCGCGTAAAACACATCCATCTCCTAGCACCTTCCGTCAGCAGCTCCAACCATCTATGCATTATGCGTGTCCATTCTTGAGTTGGATATTTTAGATTTAGAGTTTCTAGTGTAAGAGTTTTAGCTATGACAGGATTAATATGTTTTTGTTGAGTTCAAGTATTAGATTTGTAACAGGAGTTTTTGTTTGAAATGAGTTTTGTTTTCTGATCTGAGTATTAGTGGGCCATGTAAGGACAATATAAAAAAAATGATTAATGGTTGCTAGGGGGAAAAAAATCAATGATCTTGCTTGATGTGAAAAGATGAAAAGTTTTGGATAGAGAAAGAAAATCAATAATCTTCATAAGGATATATGTTTTCTGTAATCTTGTTAATGATGAGAAGATGTGCAGGAGTAAGGAGTTTTACGCAATTAATGGAATATTTTTATTAAAGAAGTAAGAATTTATTGATGTGCTGTCGCTTCAACGAGAAATGACTGACTGGGAAAGACCATCGAGTAAAGTTCAATCAAGTTTCAACAATCAAATTATATATTTATCGCAATTACATTAGCTTATCTGATATTTCTGAAATCGTGATAGTGATGAGTGCACATATTTGTGACGATGAAAGAAGGCCTGCTTTAAAATTCAGCTGATAAAATTGGTGAACGAAGAAATTATAACAAAGAAATCTGCTAAATATGGCGCCTGCCACGGGCCGAATAAAATGGCGAGAAATTAGCAACATGACTTTTGTGGAAACTATGGATAAAAATTTTGCTTCATATGGCACCCGCCGTGTGGCTCAATTTAGAGTGGAGTTAGCAACAACACATCATGGAAATTTGAATTTGATGGAAACAACGATACCAGGACTACAGGATGGAGGTAACAAATATCAAGAAAGAAGAGAGAAGATGAGTACAAACTAACAAAATAAATAAGAAGAGTTATAAAGTGTATTGTAAAAGAGCTTATGTTATTGAGAAATAAAAAGGTAGTTAGCAAGATGGAAATTAATAAAGAGAGTAAATGTTTAGATAAGAGGGAAGAAGTGAAAAAATAAAGTAGAGAAGTAGGAATGAGTAAGAAAATAATTGATAAAAGTAATTATGACATAACAGAAGTAGAAAAGGAAGTTAAGGTGGAAATAGTTAAGGGTAAAGAAAGTAAATTAACTTTGGAAAAGTTCATGGAGGTTATGATGGATTTAAAACAGGATATGGGTTACTAAAATTAGGCAAGTGAGTCAACCTTGTATATACTTTTCTCCACTTACAAGTTTTTTATGAAGACTAGTTTCTGGGGACCTCTCCCCTATCGTCAGTTCTGTGGTTCTGTGGTTGACTGATGATGCATCTGGTGTCTGCATCTGGCTTGGTGTCGTGCTGCCATCTAATGTCCTGGTAAGTTTGACACGACATATTGAAATTGAACATGAAAGAAAAAACACAGATTCTTAAATTGAAAGTACGGAAATTACGCTTAAGGAGACCGACGAAAACCCACGCAACCAGTACCGCCGTGTCACAGAAACACCAGACAATGTAGTCAACATCTCTTCCCAAACTTTCACCGAAAAAGAGTTAAAATTTTTAAACAAAGGTTTTAAAACTTGTGTCGGCAACTCAGGCAATTTAGATGATTAAATCGCTGACGTCACCATAACCTCAAACTTTTTGGAAAATGGTAGCGAAAAAACATTAGTTAAATCAAAATGCTTAGAAATTCTCAAGGGGATGACTTTCGGACAGGAAAATAACTATAAAGAAACTATTCAAACATTGAACCAAAAACCAGTTTTATATCTGAAAGCAGACAAAGGAAACACGGTAGTCATTATGGACCGAAATGATTACAACCAGCGAGTCGAACATCTACTACAAAATCCAGAATATACAACCCTAAACAAAAACCCATTAAAGAAATACATAGAAACCACCAAAAAAGCAATTAAAGAAAATACCATAGTGCCACATAAGATGAAAAATAGCATAATTATAAACAACCCTAATTTGCCAAAATTATACTGCCTACCTAAGATTCACAAGACAGACAACAGCATGCAACCCATTATTAACAATATAGATGCCCCGACTTACAAACTGGCAAAATGGTTGGTGGAAGAATTTGACAAGTTTGAAAAGTTTGAATCTCTAAGCATAAAGAATTCATTTGATTTAGTAAAGAAAATTGAAAACACAATTATAAAAACTGAAGAGGTGATGGTGTCCTTTGATATCAGATCTCTATTCACGAGCATACCAGTAGAAAAAATTCCAAAATTGATGAAAGACTGGTTATCCAAAAGCAACGTGACGGATGTTAAAATAGAGGAATACATCAAATTAACCACCCTATGTATTGAACAAAACAGCTTCACGTTCTCCAACAAGATCTTCCAACAAACAGCTGGCTTGGCCATGGGTAACCCTCTTTCACCATTACTAGCTAATCTGTTCATGAGTAATTTAGAAACACACATTACTAAAGCCTTTCCACATATTTTCAAATGTTGGCATAGATATGTCGACGATGTGTTTGCTATAGTCCCTAGAAGACTAACCGAGGATGCTATAAAGTTGCTAAACCTACAAGAAAAATCCATAGTTTTCACCATTGAAGTAGAGCAGGATGAATGGCTACCTTTTCTAGATTTGAAAATCATTAGAACACCAACAGGATTACTATTTGGAATATACCGAAAAGCAACACATGTTGACAATTACATTAAATGCAACCCATTCAACCCAGTACAACATCAATATGCAGTATTCCATAGTTTAGTTCACAGATTAATCAACATTCCGCTAACAAAAACAGAATATGAACAGGAGTACGCTCACATACACCTGGTTGCCGAACTGAACAACTATAACACAAATTTCATCAAAAAACTGATCTACAGACACAAAAGAAACAAAAACTTTAGGGACATTACTACATTAAAAAAAACTAGAAAACCCAAACACCAGATATGGAAAATTTACATTTCATCCAAAATACTTCAAAAAATTTGAAAAGATATTTAAGAGCTTCAACATAAAATTAGCCCCTCAAAACAAACACAACATCCGCAACTTACTAAACCACCCTCTAAAAAATAGCACACCGAAAACTCAATTATCAGGCATTTACCAAATGAGTTGCCAGGATTGTGACAAGATATACATTGGTAAGACCAAAAGGAATCTAGGAACAAGAATGAAAGAACACTTCAGAAATATTAAATTCAAACAAATGGACAAGTCGGCCGTGGCACATCACTTTTGGTCTGAGAATCACAACATAAAACAAGAAATAGAACTGATCAAACAGGCAAAGAAACCTCTGGAACTACAGATTTGGGAAAACATATTTATTACGAAAAAACAGGACCTCTTGATGAATTTTGAAATTCCCGCGGTAGATGACCATCAAACTTACCAGGACATTAGATGGCAGCACGACACCAAGCCAGATGCAGACACCGGATGCATCATCAGTCAACCACAGAATTGACGATAGGGGAGAAGTCCCCAGAAACTAGTCTTCATAAAAAACTTGTAAGTGGAGAAAAGTATATACACGGTTGACTCACTTGCCTAATTTTAGTAACAATGGCACTCCACTTTCTGAAATACTTCTTTTTATTCTATATAAGGATATGGGTTATTTAAAACAGAAAATGGACGATATTATAAACGGTAGGAGACAAGATTTAAAATAGGATAGGGAGGAACGTAAAGATAATTCAATACAAAATGTAACATATGTTGACTTACCTTGTAATTCAGGTAATATTCCACATAATGTTGAGAATTATCTGGACATTGATGACACTGAATCATTGATTCCAGATTTTTATGTAAATAGTAACAAACCAACACCCAATAAGCTCACACACACAAATGTACACACTCAAGGTCCCAAAAATTGTACTAATTACTTGTTACATTACATTAAGTCCACCCACTTTCAATAAAGAATCTGGAGATAATCCTAAAGTATTCCTTAGAGAACTAGAAAAATATATATGTGGGTGAATCACCCAACATGAAACACTAAAACAAAGAGTTCTTTTGTATATGAAATTGTTATGTTAAAAAAATATTCTTTGCATTATATCATGTTTTGTTGATTGAGTAATGTAAAATTGTTAATTATGATATTTCAATGCAAATTTGGGGTGGGTCACACCCCCACATGAAGACAAAGATATATTTAAAAAAGAAATGTGTCATAGTAATGCTAAGTTGTTGTTAAATGTTCATTTATTGTTATATTTCATTCAATGTATACTTATTGTTATATTTTATGTATATTATATTTATGTTATTGTTCATTGTTGTAAACAAAATTGTTAAATTTGGGGCATTCTTCAAAATATACAGAAACACATTGTTGAAGTATTTAAATTAAAATTATTTTCCATATATTTCGAAGAAGGGCATTTGTAACGGGAGTTTTTATTTGAAATGAGTTTTGTTTTCTGATCCGAGTATTAGTGGGCCATGTAAGGACAATATAAAAAAAAATGAACGGTTGCTAGGGAAAAAAATCAATAATCTTGCTTGATGTGAAAAGATGAAAAGTTTTGGATAGAGAAAGAAAATCATTAATCTTCATAAGGAGATATGTGTTCTGTAATCTTGTTAGTGATGAGTAGACGTGCAGGAGTAAGGAGTTTTATGTGGTTAATGGAATCTTTTTATTAGTTAAAGAAGTCGATATGCTGGAGGTAACCTGCAATGATTGACTAGGAAAGAAAGTTCAAGTAAAATGTAATCCTGATAACACAATTAAATTATTTGTTACAAAATTGGACTTCTCCAAAATTGTATTTATTTCACTCTGAACCACACCTGAAAACGAGAGATCTCATGACTCTTATTTAAAATAAGATGACACAATTGGTGACCAGAAGAAACTGATAGCCGCAAAAACTCACACGAGAAGAGAAAGAATTGTGCTTCCAACATTTATATTTCAATTCTATATACCAATATAACAATTTGTAAGTTAAAACTTCACTTATAAGAAATTATGATACTATTCTTATAAATTGTCCGGGACCACGATTTCATGTAAAACTTTTACACCTTCTCAGCCGGAAACAACAAAGCTGTTGTCATCATTACGAACGCTAGATGTTAATATGTTCTTGTTAGTACAACCAAAATTTGAAAATAAAACAAATTTAAAAACAGAATCGACTGCCAGTATTTCAAAATTCATTACGTGATGTTTGTTTTTTTTAAAATAAATATATTTTCCCAAACCATTAAATCAATTGATATTTGAATTTTTCAATTTTTTTATTTATAAAGTCTTTATTAAAACCATTAATTAAAGCAGTATTAATATGTTTATATTCTTTACTAAATTCATCTTTATTCAGGGGTATCAAAAAACTGGTAATGATATTTCTACACTTAGAAAAATAAAAGACTATTACAATTTTAAAAAATTTACTTACCATCCTTGGGTTAAAACACCTTTTCAAAAAAATTTTAAAGAGTTTGGTATAACTTTAGTTCCTCAAAATAAATATAGTATTAAAAATTTATTACATTTCTCTAAAAAAGATAAAATTCCTAATAATAAAAAATCTGGTATTTATCACTTTAATTTTTTCGATTGTGATAAAGTTTATATTGGAAAGACAAAATGTAATTTAGAAACCAGAACGAAAAAACATTTTCGTAACATTAAGTATAAACAGACTGTTAAATCAGCTGTAGCAGATCATTTTTGGTCATTTAACCATGAAATAAATCCAGAAGTTAAATTATTAAAACAATTAAATGGTCCGATAGATTTAATGGTTTAGGAAAAGATATTTATTTTAAAAAACAAACATCGCGTAATGAATTTTGAAATACCAGCAGTCAATTCTGTTTTTAAATTTGTTTTATTTTCAGATTTTAGTAGTACTAACAAGAACATATTAACATCCAGTATTCGTAATGATGGCGACAGCTTTGTTGTTTCCGGCTGAAGATGTGTAAAGGTTTTACATGAAATTGCGATCCTGGACAATTTATAAGAAAAGTATCATCATTTCTTATAAGATAAGTAAAGTTTTAAGTTACAAATTGTTATATTTGTATATATCTGTTTGCTTCACTGTTAATAGCTTCATATTTTACGTATATATTTCAATTCTATTTGGCATAAAATTCTCATTTACTATAACTTTAAAAAAATGTCTCATTTCTTTTGTGCAGCAGGTTTCACAAGATATCTTATATCGATCAACATGTTAATGCCAGTCAACATTAAACTAGAGCTTCCCTGGCTGCACTAAACAAACAAACTTTGTTAATATAGTTTCCTGCATCTACAAGTGAAACAAGTTTTAATATGGAACTATGCGAAACTTTAGTAGCTGCTAACATCTGTTGGAATATAGTACAGAATCCACTTTCCAAAAATTTTTACATAAGTACTGCAAGTATTCTATTCCATCTGAATCAACTTTGCTAAAAAGTTGCCTAAATTCTACATACAAGACCACACTGCAGTCAATTCCTGAAACCATAGGGATTTTTCCATCTGGCTGTGTGTAGACAAAACCAGACATAATTTTTTTCTTTTTAAATTGGAGAGGTATATGGAGAATATAGGTAATTTTTGGTAAAACAGATCTAAGTGAACCTCATCCCAGTATCTCCTATGTTCAAAACAACTAGATAGAGTAAACAGCAAAACAATTTTAGTCAAATGATGGAAATTAATCATTTTTCACACTAGCCATATATAGGCTGAGGTTTTTGATAGAGTCAACATGAAAAATGCAATGCCATGGCCGGGATTTGAACCACGGATCTCCTGGTTTCCGTCCAGTCGCTCTAACCCATTTTTCATGTTGACTCTATCCAGCAAAACAATTGCTTATTTTATTAAGAAGAATCTGCAATTGCTTTTCATGATTGATGTACATGATTCTAAAGTTCTTCTCCTGTATGCTCGATGCTGCATTTTGCATGGTTGCTGTTTCATCTCTCCTGAAATCCTTATATCCAAATTTAATTCACATCACCTGCTTAGCCCATGCATTGCACAGATTTTCTGAAACCATCTAAAATGAACTTCCTAACATTAAGTCTTATGTCAAAAATGAAAAAAGTCTTCTGTAAATCCCCTTCAATAGCAACATTGTTTTAGCAAACAATCCCTTCTGTAAAGGACGTGACTTTATGGCTATACATTTACATAGAATCAGAATATTTGAATCAAAGTTTGTCCGCTATACAGTCTAAATGAAGAAATGGGACTATAATCATCTTCAAAAATGTATATCAGTTCACAATATACAAAATGATTATGAAAAATATTGCAGTGTAAGAAGACTAATGATTTTACTGTCAAGCATCGGGTATTAGAAAACAATTCCTTCTGTTGTCTTCTCTCCAGAACCTAAGTTATTCATTGGGGCATCTGGATTGATGCTGTCAAGCATTATGCTGAACATATAGAAGAAATATGTCTTTGATAAAAGTAGATTGCCAGATGATAATGCAGCTTGTATGTGACTTGTAAAAGAACTATTGCAGGATAGCACACTACACAGAGATATGTTTATATACAGTCCAATTTTTATTTCTTAACTCCTTACATTATGAAATTTGAAGCAATGGGAAAGCCCATTTCAGACCAAATTGGCATAATTAAAGAAGCCAGAGTAAATATGGCAGTGGGGAGAGTTGGTGACAGTAAGGGACAAGTTGGGTGCTTTGATGAAAAAGAATGTGTGTGATGTGCTGAATGGTGAAATTGTAGGTCTACCAATACAAATAAGCATATCATATATAGCTAAATTTAAATATGCCCTGTCACTTCAGTGTCAAGTGAAATGTCTTTCTTAGCATACAAAATAGTTCTATCAGATAAGATGCAGTTTAACCAAAAAATTGTAAAAATTAAGTTATTCTGGATGACACCTAAAACTTGCACTGCCTATATTTCCGAAATGGAAGATGCTATTGATGTGCTGTGTTAGGGACTCGTAGTTTTAGTCTATAAATAGATTTTAATAACACTTAGGTGTATTTTTTGCCAAACACATTTTTTAAATGGAACACTACATAATTACATCAAAAAATCAAAAGTGTAGTAAATTAGAATGTTAATGGTGTTTTCCATAGGATTCAAGTGTCAGTAGTTCACAAGATATATTATTTTGAAACTTTTACACATTGACACGTGTACTACATGTGGTAGCGCAAACTAAAGAAAAACATGGAGAACGCAAAGTACACTTGCCTGACTCATTCACTTCCACATGCAATTGTGCTGGAACTAATTTGCAGATCTACTGCAACAGCAGCCAAAACATTAATTTCTGCTACATCTCCAGCCACCTGTTTGTTTTTGTTACATTTTCTTGGTGTTAAACTACCTCTTTCACGTAACTGGTTGATGAATAATTGTCGAGATTGTTGATTCTATTGGGATATCTTTCCATATTACACCATACAAAAATGAACTGCATTCTTCCTACACTCTCCATATACCACGAGCATGTTGGCTTTTCTGCACTGGTAAATCCCATCTTCATTCATAACCTACTACTTAAATTAACACTAACTGACTAGAATGCTGCAATGCACAAATGAACTGCAAACATGTGTAAACAAACCATAACATTGCATTTAGCGACTGAGCCGGTTGAATGGAACACGTAATTGTTGGTGTGTTAAGGTTTCAAAATAAGATATCTCGTGAAGAATGGCACTAGAATCCTGCAGAAAACACTATTAACATTCTAATTTACCGTACTTTTGAATTTTTGATGTAATTAGGCATTGTTCCATTTAAAAAAGTGTATGCTCCAAAAATAAACCTTCTAAGGGTTATTAAAACTTATTTATAGGTTAAAACTATGAGCCCCTAACTACCAAACAATGCACATCAATTGCACCTTCCATTTTGAAAATATTTAGGTGATTCATCCTGTATATATTGTAATGCCATTTACCAATAGTACAAAATTCTGCTACCATTAATTATTGAGATTAAAAATAAAACTGAAATAAGCAATAGAATTTTGCATATGTGTAGCAAATATGTGTTATTTTTCTATGTATTCATTGTTCTCTTATAATTTTCATTCAACTGTCTTTTTATTTGGGAACTCACAGAGATAAAAGTATTAATGTTACACAAAATATAATTATTTGTAACAAAACTTCTCTATCTTTAAGGAAGGGGTGAAAATTTCAAGGAATTGTATTAAAACCAGTTTCATAAGCATTTGTTTACATCCTCAGTTTCTTCCACTTCCGTTGTCAACATTACGGTTTCTAGAGGTCGCAATATTTTTGTTTGTATTACCAAACTCTGAAAATGTAACAAACTTAAAGACAATCCAATGACAGTATTTCAAAACTCATTATGCAATTTCTATTTTGTTAAATAAATATTTTTTCCCAAACCATTAAATCTATCGGATCATGTAATTGTTTTAATAATTTAACTTCTGGATTTATTTCATGGTTGAATGACCAAAAATGATCTGCCATGGCCGATTTATGTCTGATTATACTTGATATTTTGAACATTTTCTTTCATTCTGGTTTACCTTCCAAACCTGGTCGCAATCTCAACAATTAAATTGATAAATGCCAAAATAACTATAAATGTTTAGATTGTGACCAGGTTTACAATGGAAAGACCAAATGTAATTTAGAAATCAGAATGAAAGAACATTTTCAAAATATTAGGTATAAACAGACTGATAAATCAGCCACGGCAGATCATTTTTGGTCATTTAACCATGAAATAAATCCAGAAATTAAGTTATTAAAGCAATTAAATGGTCTGATGGATTTAAGGGGAGGCATCAGTGAAATTTCCTCAAAAATGACAAAAAAACGACATTTTCCATTTTTTGCATTAAAATTATGTTTAAACATTGTAGTTTCGGAATCTGCCGTCAGTTAGGCCCTAGCGCCATTTAAAGAGCCACTACGTCATTATTTAAATGCCCATGTGCGGATGGGCGTGGCCATTTATATTGCTTTTTCCAGTGTGTCACAAAGAAATTGATGTAATTCTCAGGTTTAAACTACCCAGTTTGATTCTATAACTGTGGTAATGTGCAGAGACATCTTCTGGATGTTTGTGGAAGCTACTGAACCTTTTCGCTACCATTTTTATATATTATTTCCCACTTACTACTTTTGAAAGTAAACAAAGATTTCCACTGACATGTAGTGTTTGTGAAATATGGTTTACATGCAAGTGAAAGCTGTGGATAGCAGCTTATATTAAATCATTATTGTTTAGAATAGGAATAAAGCCTGATTTAACATTGTATTGCTTTCTTGTTGCAACAGTAGGTACATGATTCATACCAGGTTAGGTTAGGAGTACAGTGGCTATTTCAAAGCAAAATATAATAAAACTTTAAGGTGTTCTAGCCATAATAGTAAGTAATGATACTAGAATGCTGTGCTTGAGATAAATGTTAAGTGAAAACATTATAGCCCAAGAGTTAACATTGATTCTAATAGGTCACCTTTTCATGTAAATAGAAGAATGGTTGATGTATTTCTGGGCATTGGTAAGGGTCATATTTCTATGCAGAAGTTTTGCATGACCATGGGTATGAATTTCATGAACTATTCTACTTACAATTTCCATTTCATAGACAAAAATAAAGAGATTAGTTAGTACTATTCTATGGGAAAGTTGTATTAAAGGAGAAGCACAGAATGCTAATGAAAGTTTCAATGGAGTAAATGTGACAAATAAGTTTTTGTATTAAGAAAGAAATTGCAAATTGCAGTGATTGCAGCTGTTAGTAAATTTAATACGGGTTATAAAGATAGACTTAAAGTTAAGGCAAAAGTTGCAGCAAGCAAAGTTAAGTCTTGTTAGCAACAAAATTAGCAGTATTAGGGATAGGTGAAAGCTAAAACAAAGTGTTCAAAGTTCATTGAGCAAATATAAATCTGCCAAGCAGCAGTTAAAGGTGACTAGATTAGAAACAGAAGAGGATAGTAAACTAGCTGAGTGGTCTTCATATAGTGCAGGAGGGTTTTGAAACATAGAAAGAAATGTTGTTTATATTTAGAGCTTCAAACTAGATTTTTCCTCATGTCCAACTTTTAGCATTTTTAATACTCCTTATAGTCCAGACACAAAAGTTTTCAATGAATTTCTTTAAGTTTTGCATATATGTATATCCCTAGATAAGTTTTAAATAAAAATTTAGGCTCTATATGAAAAAATTAATAATGATTGGTATTGAAAAAAGAAAATTGAAAAAAATTCAAGAAAATTCTATCATATTCCTTAAATTTTCTCCTCCAGAACCATTAGACATGGGCAAATGAGTATATATATATATATGATTAAATTATTATTTTTTTAGTAAAAACTATTGTAGATAGAAAAATTATAAAAAAAAAGGGCCAAAGGTAACCAAATTAAAGAGAAAGAAGGTAATAAGATAGCTGTAGAGCCTGCATATGATGCATGGAGTTTTCAAAGTAAAGAAAGTAGTGTAATTTCTATCTAAATCTTTAAATTCATTTTTCTCCACTTTCAATTTTTGAACATGTTTGTATCTTCAAAATGCTCCAACTTCTGCAATTCTCAACGAATTTGTATTAAACTGTGCATACATATTCCTAAATAAATGTTTAATAAAAGTTGGCATTTTTCTTTATTTAAATTAAATAGTTTATTTATTATTGATTTTTAAATCTCAAAATTGCAAAAAAATTAAGAAAAATTTAATATATTTTCACATAAAAATGTTTTTGTCCAAAAATACTTGATACACACTTTAAAAGTATAGCAACTTTTATAACTGATGTACAGAGAAACCTGAATCTAAAATTTAAAGTTTCTAAAAGAAAAACTGTATGACCTGGGACTTTTTATATAACATACAAAAATCATACTATAAAAAGCACTAAATATTTTTTTTTGAAAAAACTATTTAAGATGGAAAGATGAATTTTAAAAGCTTACCTAGATTCCCTATACTCCAGCTAATGACAAAATTTCAAGCAGTTCTGATGTAAACTCTGGATTTTAACATTTTTCACAGATGCCTCCCCTTAATGGTTTGGGACAAAATATTTATTTTAAGAATCAGAAATCATGTAATGAATTTTGAAATCCAACAGTGGATTCTGTCTTTATGTTTGTTTCATTTTCAGAGTTTAGTAATATGGACAATAATATTGTGACCTCTAGCGACCATAACGTTGACAACAACCGAAGTGGAAGTAACTGAGGATGTAAACAAACGTTTACAAAACTGGTTTTAACACAATTCCTTGAAATTTTCATCAATTTCCATAAAGATAAGTGTAGTTTTGTTACAAATAATTATATTTTGTGTAGTATTTATTGCTTCACTGTTGCTCACTTCTATTTGTTAGGTATTAATGTATATTTCATAAGGTAAGCTTTTTTTAATGGTTGTAGTAATTAGTTTTATGCCTATTGTTAGTTTATATTAGTTAATTTAACATGAATGTGAACTCTGATATTACTTAATTATTAATCTTATAGACTTAGTTAACTTTTTCAGGTTATAAAAATATTTAATTAACCTAAAATGGCTCTTTAAGGACTTTTTTAAAGTTACTAAAACATTGGTTAGGTACTTAAATATTCATTTTTAATAGTCTAAAAATAAAAGATCTATTTATAACATAGCAAGTAAATTGAGTGTGTCTACTTATGCAAATAAACTAAAAGCACACAGCCATCTCATATGTACTGGGCAAATAATTATACAGCCAGTCTCACAGTGTGCCAGGTTACAGGAAGTTTCCGGTAAATACAATATAATTTGTTATGTAAGTTATTTCTAATGTACATAGCATAAACACTTAAAAAGAAAAGTAAATGACTCATGTATATTAAGAAAGGAGTTATTGCAACTGTCTGTAAACATTATTGGAGTTCTGTAAAGACTAACATAATACACATGGAACTCTTGCATGATCAAGGGAAAAAAAAAGTATGGTGCACTATTAGCAGTAAGAGAATGAATGAATACTTTTCTCCAGAAACGTTTAAGTGTGAGAGGCATGGGGAAAATATTTTGTGGCATTTTTGTAACCAAGTAACTAAGAAAGAACATGCTTTTGTGAAGTTTCAGTAGGACTCTGCAATAGCACATACAATCAACTTCTAATTATAAGAAATTCATGACATGTTTCAAGACGGAGATATCACTAACATATGAACCCCTCGTTACCCCCATTTAAACCAATGCAATTTTTATCTCTTGGGGCATTAAAACAGAATGTGTACAAAACCAACCCACACGCTTTGGATGAACTTAAAAATAACATTCATCAAGAAATTGATGTAATTGAGAATGTTCCTAAGCAGGTGTCTCTTGAACAACAAAGAGACAGTTCCAACATATCTTTGTTTAATATATTTAAGTAATTTACTTTTCTTTCTAAGTGTTTATGCCATGCACATTAAAAATAACTTACATAACAAACCATACTATGTTTAATTCAGAATTCACGACACAGCAGCCAGCTTTGCCAGCAGGTAGCGCACCACAAATTCAGTTGCATGAAGAATCATTCACCTGTTATAAGTATCAATTTAACACACTTTATGGTCACACTACCAATTATTATAACTCAACATTTAAGAGTTAAAACTATTTATGTATTCTAAAAGAGTTACCTGTCAAGCCAGCACACCAAAGGTTTAACAGCCGTGATGACATTGGCAACATCTGCTAATGTTTGAGTACTGACAGGTTTTGAATCAGTCTCACGGGCAAGTTCATTGTGCAAACTATGTGCACGACATGAGAGGCGTAATGCCAACAGCTGAAGATTTTCCCTATCAAGCTCATAGTGCTGCAAAGAATGCATAGAAACATTATCTTTAGAATCAGTGTCCGTTTATATCCTTTCTACTATAAACTATTATTTAATCAACAAAAGTATTTATTGTTTTTGGGATGGTAGTTATTACCACATAACTATTTCTTGGAATGGGTATTTTTCTTCAATCTCCCCTCATTCTAAGAGGATGCATACCAGGAGAGAGAATGTCTAATAAAACTTGCTCTACTAGACCTGCAACTACATTTAAACCAATAATATTTAAACATTCAATAGTGGTACACAAGGCTGGTCCAATCAGTAACATATCTATATATGGGATAATCTATTAAACATTTTATTTTCAAAATAAGGTAACTGATGGCCTACAGAAATCTGCAGTAAATCTTAATATAAAAGACTTACTAATTTTGTGCAGCAACTTACAAAATTGCGAAGATGTTCAACAGCTTCTAGTATCAGCTCTTGATGTCCCAACTTGTGCACTCCCAAATGATCCAGATCATCTGGGCGAAGGTTAAGTAGTTGCTTGCCACTAACTTCATTGTTCAGAAATGAATGTATGTATGGCAAAACCACATTATCCAACCCTATGGAGAAAAAAATGCTTTTCTAAGTTAAACCACTGAGAAATGTTCACAATATTTTGTAGCTTTCAAATTCTAAGTAGATGCTAATTTATTTCACAAATATCATAATGCTCAGGAAGCATGTATTCCTAACACAAATGATAAGACCACTCTACACACCATGAGAGGCAGCATCAAATAGCATAATGTAACTAATGATATTAAAAAAACTGGTATATATAATTGAATTTCAATATGTCAAATAATTTTAGTAGAAACAATTTGACAAATTTGGAAACTGAAGCGCAATGTAATGCAAAGGTTAGTTCTGGGGCCATTACTGTTTATTACTTACGTCAATGATATTAAAAATCTCCCAAATACTTCAGTGGTAACTTAAGCAGATGATACCACAGCTGTATGTTGGAATAACATTAAATAATACCAACTCTTAGCTGTTATAAATTACTTTAAATCAATAAATCTACACTGCAGTATGCAAAGAACTAAAATGATGCTATTCAATAAAAATGGTGGCAATGCTCGTATCACTAAAAGCGGATTAGTAATAGTATTTTTGAAGTAAAAACCAATTTTTAGGTCTTATTATTGATAACAAGTTAATATGTGCTGAGCATATTGAACATATATTGAAAAATCAGTAAAACAGTATATCTGCTCAAATACCTCAGATGATGCGGATGCAATATATTGAAACTAATATACTATGGATGTTTCTATCCACATACACACTATCAGATTGAAATTTGGGGTGCTGCTGCAAAAAGCTGTATGAATAAATTGCTTATGTATCAAAAGAAATGTATCAGAACTATAACCTAAAAGCAAGAGTATCATGTAAGGAAACCTTTATTCATAATAAATGACTTACCATCAACCTTCTCTATGCACTCAGAGCATTAATGTATGTAATAGACAAGTTCAAACCAATTAAAAACTACCACATTCATAAACCCTATACAAGAGGAAACATGGACATAGGTATAGTGTGAATTGAAGTATATTTATTTATTTATTTATTTGCAGTCCTATAGTATACACAAAAACAGTGTTACATAGACCACATCAGTTTATATTACAAAATAAAATAACACTATACACTCTAAAAGATATATATATATATATATATATATACTTCCAGAATCATACTTTATAACCAACTACCACTAGAAATTAAAACAAAAAAGAGCAATAAGGATCATAACACAAATACAGAGTAAACCTTCATGTAGAAATAGATGAGTCAACATGAAAAATTCAATGCCATGGCCGGGATTTGAACCACGGATCTCCTGGTTTCCGTCCAGTCACTCTAACCCATTTAGCTACCATGGCCAACGTGCCGTCCTGACATTAAATTCTCCATTTGACTCGTATATTTCCCCGGTAGACCACTAAGGGCTCTCACATTCGAGATACACCATTTGTGGCGAGTTACTATCCTAAGTACTCGAGTCCCAGGCTTCATCATTTAACTCTTATTATTTTAGTTAATTGATGAAAATTAATCATTTCTTCACACTAGCGATATACAGGCTAAGGTCTTTGATAGATCCTCAACATGAAAAATTATTATTATTTTAGTTAATTGATGAAAATTAATCATTTCTTCACACTAGGCTAAGGTCGTTGATAGATAGTCAACATGAAAAATTCAAAGACCTTAGCCTGTATATGGCTAGTGTGAAGAAATGATTAATTTTCATCAATTAACTACAATAATTCATGTAGAAATGCTTTTAAAAAATTAAATTTAGGATTAAAGCAATAATTAACATAGAGCTGATGCAGAAAACAGTTGAAACAATGTCTGCACTAAAACAGTGGTTTAAAAGTAATGGATTAAAATTCAAAACATCTAAAACTTCTGTTATGCACTTAAAACAAACAAAAGTAGACAATAACATGTTACCCCTCACCAATATAAGTACTGCCACCTCAACAAAAATACTTGGAATATATGTAAACAATCAGTTAAAATGGCAGGAATGTGTACATTACATAGCCAACAGATTAAATTCTGCATGCTTTAACATGTTCTGCCTGTCCCAAATCACAAACTTGGAGACTAGGAAAGTAGAATATTTTAGTTAGTTTCATTCTATCATGTCATATGGAATAATTCTCTGGGGTCATGTAACAGGCTGGGAATCAATATTCAAAACCCAAAAGAAAATAATCCGCATAATAACACACACAGGTCTAAAAGAATCTTGTAGACCATTATTCAAAAACTTGGAAATATTAACTTTCCTATCGCAATATATACTAGAGCTTTGCAAGTATATACATATAAATTTTGACAACCTGTATAGTACACAAAAACAACATGGCTATCAGACCAGAGCCAAAAATAATTTAAAATCACTAGCACATAGAGTAACACCATTTGAAAAAAGTCCACTATATGCAGGAATAAAAATGTATAATAAATTACCCACTAAAGTAAGGCAGACAAAAGATATAAAAACGTTTAATAAAGCTGTCAAAGACTTGCAGGTAAAAAGGGCATAAGCTGGCCCCATAGCTCAGTCGGTAGAGCACCTGCCTGCCGTGCTAGGGGTCCCGGGTTCGATTCCCGGCAGTGGGGATGGGGATTTTTCTCCGACCAAGATAAATCCGCATCTTCCCCAGAGTCTGGAAGTATGAGTGAGAGTGTGAATATGTGCGTGATCTAATGATTAAAAACCAAAGATAACGAGTTAACACCTTCAGTATGTTCCAAAGGAGAACGGCCGCCGATATGACCATAGCAATTAAAGCTATTACTCAGTAAGGGAATATCTAGAGGATAGTTTATAAACATTAGTTGTACTCTCTCCACTTTGTAAAGGCATTTTGCCTAAATATTGCACATTATTATTTGTAAACTTTGGTCATCATCATCATCACGGTATAAGCCTTGTGGCCCGTTCCTACTTCAAGGAAATTGATCGGACCATCTCATTCATGGCCTGCCAACATTTCTTCTACCTACAGGTTTATACTTGTATACTATTTGTGGTGTACGGTCTTCGGTCTTTCTCTGCACATGATCTTGCTATTTTTGCCTGTATGAAATGATTGTTTCATTTAGACTCTGAATTTCCAATTCTCTTCTAATATCCTCGTTTCTTTTCTTGTCTATGAGTCTATAACCTGCCACCTGTCTCAGAAATTTCATCTCAGCAGCCTCCACTTTCTTCTGTTGTGAGATAGTCAAGACTCAGTTTTCACACCCATAAAGCAGGGTTGGGATCGCCATTGTTTTATACAGTTTTAACAAAGTTTGACAATTATAATTTTTAAAAGTTATTTTTATTGTGCCACATATTGTTTGGAATTTATTTTGTTTTGTATTGTCACCCTGGTGGTAGGCTCGCGAAGCCGATGAAAAATGATGGCCGATCGTTACCGGAAATGGGAGACAGTTGAGAGTAGTTGTTAGGTAAAATAAACAGTTTAAGGTTAGCTAGCAAACTGTAATGGTGACGAATGTATTTGCTAGGAAAATAAAGTGTAGTTTTTGTGTTTCGTAACCTCGTTTTATTATTTCACGAACCCACAAAGTCACAACTGGTGTCAGGAAGCGGGATAACTACATCACCGAACATTATGGCCATGGAATCGGCATTGGAAATGCTTTTACAGAAGATGAACGAATTAACAGCGAAGTCGGAAGCGGCAAATACCAACTTGGCCGCGAAGATGAACGAGTTAACAACAAAAACAGAAGCGGCAAATAACAACCTGGCCGCAGAGTTGAAAGAAATAAAGACCGAATTGACCACAGAAATGAAGGCAGCGAACGACAGTCTGGCCACGGAAATGAAGGCAGCGAACGACAGTCTGGCCACGGAAATGAAGGAGGCGAACGAGGTCCTCGCCGCCAAATTTGAGGAACAGTTGGCCGGCGTGAGGGATGACGTGACGGAGCTGGGCAAGCGGATGGGCCAAGTGGACGAGCGCGTCGAGGACCTGGCGAACCGCTTCAATGACCTAGAGGAAAAGGCCAACAATAACGCCAAGTCCCTGAACGACATGGTTGAAGACGTCGAAGACCTCGCGAACCGCGTAAACAACCTGGAGGGAAAGGCCGACAGCAGCGTCAAGTCCCTGAACGCCATGGTGGAGGACGTCGTCGGCAGGAGACTGAAGGATTTGAAGGCTGACGCACCGGGACGCGACACAACATCGGCGTGCGTCAAACCTCCGAAATATGACGGCGCGTCAACATTCGAGGTCTTCCGCCGCCAGTTCGAAACAGTGGCCAAGCACAACAGATGGTCACCGGAGGAGGAGGCCACACAGCTAATAGCCAGCCTCCAGGGACGGGCCGCGGAAGTCCTAAACGCGGTGCAGACAACGGCGGCGCCCAAGGACATCTGGGAGGCCCTGGAGAATCGCTTCGGGAACCACCGCTTAGCCGCAGCATACCGCAGCCAGCTAAAGGCAAGGTCGCAGCAGCCGGGGGAGACGCTGCAGGAGTTCGCCTTAGCGATCGAGCAGCTGGCTAGCAAGGCCTTGGTTGACCTGCCACTGGAGTTCGTATCCCGGGAAGCCGCCTACAATTTTGTCGACGGGGTACGGGACAAGGAGATTCGTCAGCGCCTAATGCTCGGCGATTATAAAAACATCCACGAGGCGCTGACAGCGGCATTAAGGATGGAGGCGGCCAAGGTAGCATCTATCCCGACGTCGAGAACGAGGAGTGTCCGCTACGCCGTAGACAGAAGACCAGCTGAGGGACGCCGGCGAACACCTAGTGGCCTGTGTTGGGGGTGTGGACAGCCCGGACACCTGCGGAGAGACTGCCCACACCAGGAAGAGCAGCCGGAAAACGAGTAAGGGCCGTCGTGGAGAGG
Organism: Mantis religiosa; assembly: GCA_030765055.1. Lineage (NCBI taxonomy): Eukaryota > Metazoa > Arthropoda > Insecta > Mantodea > Mantidae > Mantis > Mantis religiosa. The sequence goes on along the minus strand of CM060947.1, from coordinate 99,436,274 downwards.
GGCACGTCGGCGCCATTACCACCATCCCCTCGAGTGACAATCCGCGCCGTCAGCCGGCGGATGGATTACAACCTCATCGCGGACGGTTGGGTAAGAGGAAAGCCGTGCCGCGTGCTGTTGGACACCGGGGCGGCCGTGACCATCATCAGACCTGACGTGGCGAAGGGTTTGCCGACGAGAAAACCGAGCCGACCATACCAGCTTGTGACGGCATCGGGCGACACCATGCCTGTGCAGAAGGAGGCCCTGCTGGAGCTGAACTTGGGATGGAGTGCCGTGCGTCTGTGGGTGTTCGTCGCGAAGGTGGCTGAGGAGGTGATTCTGGGACTGGATGCCCTCAGGAGCCACGAGGCGACGGTCGACGTCGGCAGGAAGGTCCTGAGGCTCAACGGAGAAGAGGTTATACTCCGTCAACCAGAAGAGCGCCTTGGAATTGGCAGGGTCGTCTTGAGCGAAGACGTGATTGTCCCCGCGAGGAGCGAAGTGATAGTGACGGCGCTGTTCGGGACGACCAGCCTTGAGGAGGGAGCAGTTTCACCCTGGTGGTAGGCTCGCGAAGCCGATGAAAAATGATGGCCGATCGTTACAGTAGTTGAGAGTAGTTGTTAGGTAAAATAAACAGTTTAAGGTTAGCTAGCAAACTGTAATGGTGCTAGGAAAATAAAGTGTAGTTTTTGTGTTTCGTAACCTCGTTTTATTATTTCACGAACCCACAAAGTCACAGTATATCTCTATTACTGGTATATGACATAATATAGGCAAGATAATTAAAATAACTTTGTTGTTGGATGGGTTTATCATTTATGCAAATTTTTGCTCTCAAATAGTTTGTTCCTATAAAAGAATTATTTTTGTTTTTTCATATGAAACTTGAAGATCATATTCTCTTGTAATATTATTTAATTCATGTATGGCTCTTTGTAAGTTATCTTCTGTCTCCGCAATTAAAACATCGGTATATATGTAAATAATATTTGTTATTTCATTGACGTGTCACCTGTTTATGGAGCTAATGCTCACTTTCTAAATGTTTGTGATGAATTAAGTTTATTATTATAATTATAATTATAATTATTATTACTACTACTACCACTACTAACAGTACCCTGCTTGTACATATATGAATGTCTGAAGTACATAATAAGTATACACAAAGATGATAAAAACATGAATGTACATAACTATAACACTAAAACTAGGCAAAATTACCTCAGAAGCAGACTGTGAGGTTTTCTTGGGAAGAAATGCATAGAGAGTAATGCAACGGATTTATATAATTACCTACCTGATGCAATTAAAGAAATAAAAGATGATGCAAAAATGAAAATAGAAATTAAGTCCTCTCTTATAAAAAAATGCCTTTTATTCAATAGAAGAGTACAAAACAGGCATCATTTTATAAGGTTAGCTGTTACCTCTCCGGGAGGTGTGGGTTCTGATCCAAAATGTTATTGTATATTAAATTTTGTAATTGTATATAAACTGCTTAAGTCTTATACATGCTAATTGTATATCTAATGGACAACATTTTAAAATTTGTAAGTGTAAAATGTACTATGTTATATTTTATCTTGACGAACCTTGTAAACTTTTATTACAAAGATGAATAAATCTGAATCTGTATTCTTTAATTCTTACATCCTTTTATTCTTTTCATTGTGTATCCCCTGTCATGACAGCTTTATTACATTATCTAAGCTAAATTTAGCAATACTAAATAAAAACTGGCCTTTATCCAGCTTTAACTGAAAAACCTATCATCTTATGTTTCATTTTCTGAGTACAAGCTTCTTCCACAAAGTTGTTAATGATATTAAGTGATATAAATATTGAGTCAATCACTGATGATTGTCCCTGGATGAACATGTTTTTGGTTTCTAAGGCTTGCAGTATTTGATGTGAATTCAGGTATGCATTTATCACACCTTTGTGTTCTCAATTAGGGTTTTCTCTGCCATCAGAATATTCATGTTACATTACTGCATTGTCTTCATTTGTATGGTGGCCTGCAACAATGGCATCTGAATTCACCTTTATACATCCCTCAAAGTCTGTTTTCTGGCACCTAAAATAATCCTGGAAGGTACACAGTTCATCAGGAATTGAAACAGCTATTCATAGAAACAATTTTTCTGGAGCAATTTGCTACTGTCACAAGTTTCTCATCTTCCAAACTTTGCAGAATGTAGATGGCATCCAGCACATTAATATCACCAACAGATTTACTCATTTCTGTGTTCTTGATGTTTCTTTTTATCTCGCTTCCAGCAGTGAGGTTTTAAGTTCTTAAATCATAACTTGATCCACTGGCTGCAGTGTTGATGTGGTAAAGGGAGGAAGGTAGATAATTCTGTTTTTAGATTGTGAATAAGGGCTTTTGGATGACTTGGGCAATTGTCCTACTTTTCCATTTAAACTTTTGTAAATTTTATATATTCAATGACAATTATTGTTCTTTCAACTAGCCTTGTGTAGGAGTCAGTTGGAGAATTTAATATCATGCTGGCACATTGGCCATAGTAGCTCAATGGTTAAGAGTGTTGGACGGAGACCAGAAGTCTATGGTTCAAATACCGGCTATGGCATTGAATTTTTCAGTTTGACTCTACCCTTTTATATATTCAAGTTTAAAAAATGGAGCTTGTTGTACAAGACCTTTTGTTGTTTTCATACACAATAAGTGAAGATTTTATGTATATTAATTGTTCTTCTACAGTATTGCTTTTTTATTTTATTTTATGTCCTCCAACATTAAGTCATATCGGACGATGAATGACATAGGTGAAATGATGCTCAAATGAGACCAGGGTTCATAGAGCTTAGAGTTACCCAACATTCATCTTTCAGGATAAGGAAAAACCCCAGAAAAACCTTATCACCCTGACCGAGATTCAAACTCGGGACCTCTTGAACGTGAGGCAGATATGCTACCACCATGCTACCGAGACAGGCACACAGTAGTTGTGTGTAGAGCAAGGTTTACATAGGCAGAGCCAGACAAGATCCATGGTTCAAAACTTGGCTACTGTATTGACTGACTCCACCTATGTAAACCTACACACAGCTAGTATGGAAGAACAATTCATTTCCATCAATTAACTAATAGTGGTTTGACTATGAAGCCTACATACAGCATAGTAAGTCGCCACCAAAGGTATCTCGTATATGAGAACTATTAGTGGTTTACTGGGAAAAATATGAGTCAGTTGGAGAGTTTAATGTCAAGTTGGCATGTTTCTATGGTAGCTCAATGGTTAAGAGCAATCGGACGATGACTGGGAGAACCATGGTTCAAATCCAGCTATGGCATTGAATTTTTAAGTCTGACTCACCTATGCAGGCAACCATTTGACACAAAAACAGTTTAAATAACTAACAATTCAAGTTTTTCGCTTACAGCCTATCAACACTGTTATACTTTCTTTATTCCTTTTTATGCCCTGATATTCATCTTTAAATGATAGTGTTTTATTTAGCAGGCATTAAAAAAATATGTTTTCATCTGCAATGAAGATATCTGGCTTGTATCCTTCCAGGAGAGAAAGGAGAAAATGCTGTCAGTACTCAACAAGCAATTTCAGAAAAAATCAGTATCCTCTCCAGATAGTACCTTATGAACAGTATCATTACAAATATTTAGTTTCTCCTGGCACCCTGGGCTTGCTTAAAAAAAGTCTAATCCCAAGTTTTTCATTAATGTTTCAGGTTGCTCTAAAAAATCATGACATTCAAATGTTCTTATCCATTACATTACACAACGCTGCATCATAGTCTGTTTAAACTGTGGAAAGCTTGATGTTTCAAGTCTTTTTCACTGTGGATAAGAAACAAATTCATCAACAACTTTCACAGGTTTCTGTTTATCATCATTCATGATGCAGTCAAATGACCATATCCTACATTTCTTCTGTGTATTGCAACAATAATCATTTCTGAACAACAAACATACTTCAAACTCAGTGTAGCATAGTGTATGAGTAAGGAATGATTGTCACATCTTGTATTCATGTCTAAAATTTTGCTTAACTTTTGTCACCTAGCTTTCATGTTGCAGTTGGGTTTGCCTTGACATTTGTACTCCATACCTACTGAGCACATAATGCACTCCTTTCACAATTGTAGCCTTTCTGAAGATGAAATTCTGGAAGTTCTTTGGATTATACCTCTAATACAATATGAAGTGAATGAATTTGACTGATAGTCATTCATAAACGTTAAAGTTTTGGTAATGTATGAGATACCTTTTGAAACTGTTAGTGACAATGATTTATCAGAGCTATCCCTGGATCACACATCTAATGCAGCTGATAGGTGAAAAGCTCAAACAATTATGCTATAGTAGTATATAAAGCAAGACACTGGATTTTTTTTTGAGGGGGAGAGGCTTCCTGTACAAATATTTCCCTTGTACACAGATGAAACAAATGAAATTGCACAAGAGTATTAGAGATGGTTGCACTGTTCTCATGGAAGAGGAGGGAGAGAGAAGAGAGAGAAGTAAGAAAATATTTCATCAGTACAATTGTTACATATGCAGTTTCTGTATAAAATTAATATACACCTATATCGACAGATATTGTATGCCCAAATTTTCAGGTTGTACACCATGCAGTACAGAAAGAAGACCAAGCCAATGGGGGCCAAGGGTATGTCGCTGATGGCACGCAAATACAAGTACATCATATCTAAAAATTGTGCAGGTAGAAGAGGCCAGCAAAATGTTATTTGTGAAGATGCTGGCCTGTGGTACATGTAGAATGCTATTTTGTGGTAAAAAGTCCCCTGCCAGTACACTTTGGTTATTCAATTAGCATATCTATATTGCAACTGACAGTTTCATATTGCTTTGGACTTGGAAGAATCAGAAACTTCCATAGCTGTACTATAATCCAAGAAGCATATTGTCACCGTGTGGCATTGTTGTTCCGCTGCCACGGGCCAGAGCCAGGCACATGGGCAGGAGAGAAAGAGACAGAGAGAGGCACCGGAATGTTCTGCCCATTGTTGTGGCTGCAAAAGTTCTAAGAAAGTCTGCAGCTTTCTAGAAACAACGGCTAGGAAAGCATAAATGCCCAGCAAGGTGTTAGAACAGTAGTCTGTTGGTTATTGCAACAGTCAACAACTGAAGTGTACCACAGTGATTTCTTTCATTCATTTTTGTGCAGTAAAACACCGAGTCAGCCTCGAAGACAGCTCTTTGTCAATTTCACATCTTTTTACTGCAGTAAAAGTTGTTTTAGATTTCTGCAAATCAGATTTCTGAATCTACATAACCCACACAGTCACAATATGCTAAACAAATCTTGTCATTGAGAGAGTTAAGGAATCATGAATGGGGACTTCTCTTTTTCCAAACAATGGCAATAAACAAATTCCTATAAATCATGCAAGTTGTTTAGTTTGATATCAGAGCTATGTGTTATCAATGAAAGGAAACGGACAAATTTTGCTTGGCCACTGATATTTGTGCAAAATTAACTGACAGCTGCATTGCATGGTACTGGCCATCTAAATTTCTGACTGTATTTGTTGCCCTTTCACTCAATACATGAGTAGCAAGCCCACCAAGTATGGTATGAAATCCTAGTGGCTTACAGATGCTAGAGGGTATATTCTAAATGGATTTCTGTACCTGGGAAAAATTGAAACTACAGCTGCAAATACCAATCTGGGTGAGCATTTTACTTTATATCTCCTGGAAAACCTTTTAGGAAAAGAAATATATGTAATAACTGATAATTTCTTCACATCAAACTAGCAAACGAACTGCAATAAAGAAGCACAAGCATTGTTGTTAACTTCAAAAGAGCTAGACAGGAACTCCCTTTCTCTGTGAAAGAGCACAGATGCACTTCATTCAAGCATTATTTACAAAGCTGAAGGTATTACCCTCACAACTTACCAAAGGAAAGTCAAGAAAATGTACTTATTCTTTGCATTAAGTATTCCAGTTTGACTACTGGTGAATATTCCAATAAGAAAACTTGCGTTATAAATCGGAAGTCTCGAAAATATGTACAGCATCAGAGCTATGATGACCTGCTGGTCCATTATGTATTCTATAATACTCTAGACATAGTAGTGATCAATGCTCATACCTTGTATAAGCTGATAACTCACTATAAAATGTCTAGATGGTCTTTCATATTTAAAGTTGTGGAAGAACAGCTATAGCATACAACCATCAGACCTAACAATGAGAATTCTGTTCTCACCATTCCTTGCAAAATTATTATGAGCTACCTGGAAATACAGATAACTCCTTCCCATATATTTTCAAAATTTAGTACCTATGTACTGACGACAACTTTGCCATAGATGCCTATAGGTTCATACAAGACTTCATTAAGTTACTTAATTTACAAAACCACTCAATAAAATTTGCAATGGAAGTGGAAGAAGGCATGTTACCCTTCTTAGATCTGAAAATAATCAGATAAGAAACTATAACCTTTGGTATATATAGGAAACCTTCACATTCAAGTAATTATATAAAAAACAATAGTTTCAATCCCCTAACACACAAACATACAGTCAAAGGATAGTTTAATATAAAATATTAGTTTAGGAAATTAATGATAAGAATTTCTTTCTTTTGAAGTTTTAAAAGTAAAACTTATTAAAACATCTTAACACACAGACTGGTGTACATTCCCCTGAACAAACGAGAATATCATCTAGATTATGAACATACAGTAAACACAGCCAAAAACAATAGTTTCAAGAGAAAAAAGAAAATTATATAATTTAAATGACCGAAACATAACAAAGATACCACAAATCTCATCCAAGAAGAAAAACAATTGAAATTCAAGAAATTCACATATGCAAAAACATTTTACAAATTTAAGAAGATTTTCATGAAACACAACATTAGCCAAGCCCCACAAAACAAATTTAGCATAGAGAAATTACTCTGTAATAGATTAAAAGACCCTATAGCACAAGGAAAAAAGCTGGAATTATTAAAATTAATTGCTTTTTTTTTAATTCACGTCCTCCAAAGTTAAGTCATATCAGACGATGAATGGAATGGGTGAAATGATTCAAATGAGCCCAGGTTCTATAGAGCTTAGAGTTACCCGACATTCGTCTTTTAGGATAAGGGAAAACCCAGGAAAAAACCTTATCCAGGTAACTCACCCTGACCGAGATTTGAACTCGGACCTCTTGAACGTGAGGCAGACACTACCATCTACTCTACAGAGGTGGGCATCAATTGCTTTGATTGTAATAGAGTATATATAGGAAAAATAAAAATAAATCTAGAAACCAGACTAAAGGAACAAATGAGATGCTGAAAACACAAACAAATGCGTACACCTGCAGTTTCACACCATTTATGGACAACCAACTATAACATCAAACTGAACATTACATTAATCAAACCGACCAGTCATGCAGCAGAACTGGACACATGGAGAAAGATCTTCATTTTGAAACACAAATGATAGTTAATGAATTTTGATTTACCACCAGCAAGTACCTTCTGGAAATACATTACACTGCCACATGAAGCTGTCAATATAGACAATCACCACAAAAGAAACAACAGGGTCAGTCGAACATGTTCTGAAGATGGGAACATGTGTTCCCGAAACATGTTAACAGATTATTATTTGAAGTAAAAGGTTAGAAATAGTGATGTATTTAACATTTGAAAGTAATGAGTCGGTGATTCAAACACAAACATCACTTAAATTATCCTTACTTAGACATGTTTCGGAGAACGTTTTGTCCCCATCGTCAGCAGTTATCCGACTGGTTGGATCCATGGTTTCTTGAAGTGAACTGGTTGTCTGTGGCGGCATCTGTTGTCTGTGAGATGAACTTCCAAAGAGTTTTCAGGCGGCAATTCAAAATTTAAAGTATACTGTTTGTTTTTTATAATTAGCAACTTGACCCACAAAATTATACTCTATTTGAAAAGTGCAAAAAGATGTCCATTATCATATGCTCCTTTATATACATAAACAGCAATATATGTCGAGATTTAACTCTTTTGGAACACCACAGTGAAGCGAAATAATTATTAATTTATAGATGAGTTGTGTTTATTACACATCGGCTTCACATACGTTTTTTGACATGTTTCGCAAACCATTGTTTACATCGTCGGCTCTTATGCGACTAAAGCTTTATCCAGTGGTGTGGGCAATTCTGGAGTTGCTGAATACGTAAGTGAGGCCGATGTGTAATAAATACGGCTCATCTATAAATCAACAGCAATATATGTATCATCACTGCTCAAATCTCAAGCAAATAAATGGTTGGACCATTCCAAAATACCAAATTTTGCAGGAAAAATTAAAAATACAGTAATCCATATACAGTACACAAAAACTGATTAACCAAAAATGTACAACTAAGTATTCTAAATGATAGTATCAAATGAAATCACTTCAGACTTCCATTTTAATAAACATGGCTTTCAAATGGGTGACACATTATACCCACAATTATAAAAAATGCATAACAATTCTTTAATTTCACGTGCATTCTAATAATTAAACATGTGTAACTATCATAATATATTATAAGATTGATACACTAAACTGTAAACCTTCATCTATCTTTTAGTAGGATACAAAATACTGCAGTTATTAAAAACGAACTCGCCAGCACATCAATACTGATTCTTACTTATCCTTACTCATTGTAATTAACAGTAAATATTTACAATTAGACAACTTAGTATTGCGATAAACAATCAAAACTTCATCCTAGTCACAAATGAGGATAAGCCATTACAAGTCATAACAGAACTTAATTTATACCAGCATGACGTGCAATTTGAGAAGTTGTATTTAACAGCACTAAAGTACCATAATAGACAAATGATTCTGACAATACATTTAACAATAAACAAGTATTTATGATGTACAAATATTTCACAAGCTATTCTTGGAAAATGGATATTTCAATCACACTAGTTTCAATTGACTTGCCTTTCTTTGTCAAAATACAAATTAGACCTCTATGTCAACCAATGCAATGCCACTATATGTTCACTTTTATATTGTGACTTTGTGGGTTCGTAGAATTAAAAGTCCAATTCGCAGAAATTAAAATGTTCTTTATTTCCATAAAGACACACTTTGATCAAACCTTGCAGTAGCAGAATTATGTAACATACACCAATACAATCTGCAAGGTCGTCTGCCACACCCACAAACAAAGAGTTCACTTTCAAAACAAAACTGAACGCACTCGATTATCAAGTTCCATTTTGACTCTGTCTCTAACTGGCGATCACGGCTCCTTTTTATACGTCCATTGATATTTCTGGAATGTTCTGTAACAAACAAGAAAGCGCCTGACGAAAGACAAACTTTCCAGTTATTTATCTGTCTCTTTATCTGTTTCGACAAGCTCTTTTATCTCCGCGTTGCACCAGCTGTCCCTTATATCCATGCAGCACTATCTGCCCCTTTGTGTACGTCGGCCGCCAGTTGCGAGAATGTTACTTGCAATGCTTAAATAGATAGTAATTCTTTTCTTTAGTTTCAGAGTTTGCTAACACCTATAGCCACTCCCGCTATGGAAGAAACTGCAATAGCAGAAGTTAGCATTCTCTTCATATGGGTATATGGTGTTTAGCTTGTATTTACAGTTACTCCAAAAAGTATTCGTCTAATGCACGAGTTTATGTTTGAAGATGTGTGGATACTGGAAAATCATCAGAATAAGTACAGCAAGGACACTGTCTTATTTATTGATTACTGCAAAAGAAACATAGTATCTTTCACATAAACTTAGTTAAACATTCAAAAGTATGCAATTTAGGATGCAAAATAAGTATTCGTCTGCATACTGAAAATGGTGTAGAATATTATGGTTAGTACTTAATAGGTCCTCCATTCCTCTTTATAATCTCTTGCACTCTCTTTGGCATGGATTTCATCAAAGATTGTGTTTTTCCACTATAATGTTACGTCATTCCTCTAGTAGAGCGTTCTTTAGATCCTTTGTATTAAATATCAGATGATTCCTAATATTTTTGTCTTGTATACTCCACAAATTCTCTATTGGGTTCATGTATGGGTGGTGTCGGAATCCATTGTGGAGTATTATACAACAACCATAACCTTGCATCTAGACCTGTGTGTTTTGGATCATTATCTTGTGTGAAAATATAATCCTCAGAAAGAGACATATTATTCACACTTCTGGACAGATGTGTTTTAAGATGTTTATATAAACCTTATGGTTCATAATTCCATCAATAAAACACAAATCCCCCACACCATTTGTACTCATGTAGCCCTAGACAAGTACTGAAGCTGTTATATTTTTCTCCTCAAGCTCACAATTCCTTTTTCTGCACACTATTACACGCTCTTTTGACTTAAAGGACTCAAATTGACTCTTACCAGTAAATACAGCCTTCTTCCAGAAATGAAACTCATTGTATTTATGTTCTTTTGCAAAAGCAACTTGCATCTTTCTGTTAATTTTACAGATGTATGGTTTTCTAGGGGCTGTTTGGGCTCCAAACTCAGCTACATAAAGCACATTAGGATTTTTCTTGACTTCTCTAAGTAACTGTCATTTCTCCATCTCGGACAGAACTGCAGGACGACCGTTTCTTGATTAATTTTCGTAAATTTTGTTCTGATCAAACCTGTATATAATAGTCTTCACTGTGCTGGTAGATCTTCCAGTGGCTTCTACAATTTTTAGAAAAGATTTTCCTTTTTAAATAACCTGATGCAAATTTCTCTCTCTTCTTTTGTAGTTTTCACGACGTTTTTGAGCCATATTACTTAAATAGCAGTCAAGGGCTTTGAAAACAGATATGGAACTGTCAACAACAGTGGATGAAACACAACTACATAAGAAAAGGGAAGGTGTGTGTGTCAGCGAGGCACCATACCTGGGATCTTGTTTACTAGACGAATACTTGACATAAAACGGGACATGATTTTAAATAACGTAGAGCTGTTCATTAAGCAATATGTGAACCCAAATTGTGTTTTATATTTTAATCTAGATATCAACAGATGTAAGGAAATAGTTACTATTCGTTTCTTATCTATATTTTTCTGGCTGTGCTTGATATATTCTATGTGTTATGATTAGACGAATACTTTTTGGAGTATCTGTATAATTTATTCCTCTCCTTCAGAATGTCATTAAAATGTACACTTTTCTTCTAGGTACTTCTAACTCCTAAGAGTTTTATAATGATAATGATGACACATTGTATTTTTTTTTAAATTATTTAATATTTTAGGCACTGCATAGAATTACAAGCTAAGAGAAGATTTTCAGGGAAGCAAAAAAAGAAAGAGAGAGAGAGAGAGAGAGAGAGAGAGAGAGAGAGAGAGAGAGAGAGAGAGAGAGAGAGAGAGAGAGAGAGAGAGAGAAAGAAAAACAAAAGCTCAGTACAAAGGTTTGTACACATTCTATAATTCACTTTCAAAATAAGATATTGTAATTACAATGTATTTACAATCACTCTTTTTTCCGTAGAATTAAGACTACATAGTTGAAACAATATGGAGAAATCCATAAATTGCAGAACTCAACTTCTGCAAATACAAAACTAAATATAGAAATTTAATGTACAAAGTAAAGTTCAAGAAACCAAAATTTATTGAATAAAACTAAATGGAAATGTATTAACTGTTTTCTGAAGTCTTCATTCTTCAGCCACATCATCTTGTCTTTCGTCATCTTCCTCTTGTTCATTCTCTTCAGTTAACATATTCTGCAATATGCTTCTTATATGGCTGGGCCATGGATAACTGGTATATATGCTTAGCACATTGTCCATTTATATTGAGTATGTTCTCTATTAAATTCCCAAGTTAGTTACTCATGAGCAGGGTTAGGATTAGCTCTTCAGAAGGATACCACAGTGTGAAGTTTTATTTCTAGTTGCCAAAATAGGCATTTTTTCATGCCCCTATTTGCCTTCTTGGGTACCTTTATCCCTTCCCCCAAATTATGCCCATAATCCCCCTTTCCCCCTTTTTTCTTTTAAGTTGTCTTCAATTTTACTCTATATGATTTTAATCAATATAAAATATATAACTTCTAATTAACATCTCTTCAGCTTGCTGTGAACATGTGAAGAGTAAGTCTACCTCTTTCAGTAAACACTGCGCAGAATTGAAAGCACACCTACAACAATAAAAAATAATTGTGTATGATAAATTCTCTTTCTCTTGCTTTACTGCTACAAAGCAGACCGCAATAATGCAACTGACAATGACTCATTGTAGTTGTATATCATCCTATCCCTTTAATTTCACCAGAATCAGTAGCCTATTGTTCATGAATATGAGACTGTTACTGTGACAGATGTCATCTGTTCGTGCAGATTCCAAGATCATACACAGAGAATAGTAACCATACACACATAGTTCCAAAAATTGACTCTGGGTTCTGCTTGAAGCTACTAGAAATCGCTGAGACCGCAGTTCCAGCATGAATGAGAACATTCTGGTTATATAAAAGTATAGACAGAAAGTGAATGATTTGTGTAACAGTCCAATTGAGTTAGCAAGTGAACTTTACCCGCCTCAGTAGCGTAGATGGTAGCATATCTTCCTCACGTTCAAGAGGTCCCGAGTTCGAATCTTGGTCAGGGATAAGGTTTTTCCGGGGTTTTCCCTTATCCTTAAAGATGAACGTAGGGTAACTCTAAGCTCCATGGACCCTGGACTCATTTGAGCATCGTTTCACCCATTCCATTCATCATCCGATATGACTCAACGTTGGAGGACGTAAATTGCACCAAAAAAAAGTGAACTGGTGTTAATCCTTTGTTACATTTCTAAACAAGTGTATTACTAGATTTTTACCATGCCAAAGGTGTCCAGCACTCGACTTATTCTTCTGACTTAGGAATTCAAACAAGATTTCATAGACACAGAAGGAACTGTTATTCAATGTACTATTTGCAATTCAGGAATTTTGTTAGAAGAAAAACACCAGCAAGATCACATTAAACAGCACATTTCCAGCTCTAAGCATAAATGAACAAGACTCTTTAGGCAAACAATCACAGCAGCCTCTATTATGAAAGGCATTTCAACAGAGTTCTTCAAACAGACAAAATTTTAAGGAAATCAACATCAAGTTGTGTGCATCTCTTACGTAAGTAAGAATTCCTCTCAATAAGGTGAACTATCCAGCCTTTAAGAGATTTCTTGAAAAAAAAAACACAGATGTCAATGCCAAATGAGAGTACTTTAAGAGAAAACTACATGGAGCCTGTTTTGTCTTTTGGGACAACTTTTCCTAACAAAGTGGCTGTCTTGGACACGGCTATCCCATTTGCACAGGAAACAACAGTACTTGGTGTAGCCGGCTTGCAGTCCTAATAAAATGGCATTACCTTGAAATCACTGCATACTTCCCACTGATATTTCTTATAATCTACTCCCATCAAAATATTTTTCATATATATATATACATTTATTTTGTTTTGGAATGGAAGGAAACTTATTTCCATTATGTAAAAGTACTGTTTTAAGACTTGTCTTTGAAGCATCAATGAATAGTTGCCACTGATCAGGAATATGCCTCACATTTAATGCAGCCATCAGGCAATCAACGTCTTTGCAGTACGTGAAATCTCCTTCAGTTATAACGAATTGCTCCAAATCTAATTTCTAGTTCGAAATGTTGTCACTTTCACGGAGCGGTGCAGATAATTCCATTGTTGCATCCTCGATGCCAGAAGTTGCCTCTTGTTCAGGAAGATCTAGATCCCTGATTAAATCATTGAGCTCTTCTTGTATGATCTTATGATTGGACGTGTCTGTGCTTGGCATGTAGTCTGCATCTCTTGAAGTTGATGGCTCCTGTTCTTGTCAGAGTCAACAATAAAATTTTATGGAGGTTGAGGAACAGGGAGTCCTTCACTATGAAGTACAGGCCGAATTGCTGAAGGTATATTACGGTACACAAGTGTTGATTTTTTCTTCATGGACATACCTTTCTTGATAGGGGGAGGGGGGGGGGGGCATCAGTAGTAAGATTGGTAGGCGCCCTGCAAACCATGGGCACTGCAAATGACATACAACATCCTTTTCCTTTGACCCACGCATTAAGTTTCAATGAACATGTAGTGCAGCACACGTGAGGTGCCCATATTTTGTCCTGGTCCCCTATCTTACACCCAAAATAAAACAAATATACATTTTTAATATATGGTGTTATTGAACGCCTCCTCAATGCAAATGAAACCTCTCCCCATATATGGCAAAAGTTATTCAGATTATTCACACACATCCAAGGCATTTTTCTACTTGTCTATAAGAATAGAATATGAGATGATAATATAAAACAACAAAAGTATCGTGAAAACACTTCAGAACACAACATATAACCACTTTTGTACAACACTTTATAAGAACTGAAAACCCTTCCAGGCAACAATTCTATTGATCATGTCATGAACATGTGTGCAGAGAGAGTGAATGATCATGTGATTACAGTATTGTGAGAAATATGGCATGCTGCCAAGAGTTTATACGTGGAGATCCAATATTTAGTGGAAAAATATGTAATATCAGGCTATGGCCGTAACATGAAAACTAGAGCTAAACTGGAAATTTCAATGTAATTTTCAAATTCAGTGGCCCCAAATTAGACAATATTAGCTATTCTCATTTCCATAACATTTTGTGTGTAGAAGAGTAATATTGCAGTACAATTAATGACATGGCTTTAAATGGAATGCACAGTACTTTCTCCTTAGATTTTTTCTCATGCAAGCTAAGTTACACCGTACAGCACAAGTTACAATGTTCTGCTTTGCTGTTCTCGAGTTTGTGCCCATGCTTTGATTTAAGAATCAGAAAGTAAATGCTTCTGTCAATCTTTAAAACAGTTTTGCTCCACTAATAGTTCCTTGACAATATGTTTGAAGAAGACATCCTCATCATCAGTCATATTCTGTCAAGTGAAAAGTGGTGCATAAAGCATCTTTAAAGCGCAAACAGAAGTTTTCAACATTTGACTATTATCATGCTCCAATGATAACGCTTAAATATGTATTTTTAATTCTCTGGAAAGTATAATCAGAACCTTCCTTTCAAGCACCCTAATCCATGTTCTATGACAATGCATGTTTTATGGCTTGCCTTATGTGCCTCTTCTTAGCAGTTGCTGGACATCCAGCATATCCAGCATCACCCAACAAAATGAATCCCTTTAAAATAATTTCTAGCTCTGCATTCACTAATTATTAGGGTATAATGGGCACTTTCTTTCCTTCATACTACACTATCCAGAATATAAAAGCTTCTTCAAATATCACCTGTACATAAAATAAGAGTAATACCACTTTTGTTTATACAGATTGGGCATTTCTTCTCCTCTAGGATTTGTTTATCAGATTTATCATCTACAACACCAATATACTTTATGACAAATACATACTCATATTTCAAAAAGTGATAGAAAATATACATATTGAAGAAGATAAAATAGAAGAGGTCGAATAATTGCTAAATAAAAAGGAAAGCGACTCATGTACCAATAGGGTGGTGACTTTATTATATCCTAATGGGTACTGTTTCTCATAACAATGGACAGAAAAGTATATTAAGACAGACTGATAGATATTTTATTTGTCACATACATTTATATAATTTGAATGACAGTGTAAAATTTACAAAAGCATTGTCACATATTAGCTTATCTTCAGAGATATTTACACTTTTGAGCTATAACTAGATTTTATAAATGGTTTATATGGTCCTAGAGTAACGTTAACATATTCTTCTATGCCTGCCTCTGCAGCATATATGGTAGCATGTCTGCCTCAGTTTCAAGAGATCCTGAGTTCGAATCTCAGTCAGGGTGAGTTACCTGGGTAAGATTTTTCTGGGGTTTTCCGTTTTCCTGAACAATGAATGTTGGGTAACTGTAAGCTCTATACACACTGGGTTCATCTGAGCATCATTTCAATCATTTAGATCCTTTATTTCTCAGGGAACTTTCACAGCAATTACGCAAGTTCCCAGGTGAGGAATTTTAAAGTTATAGTAACTTCTATGCATACACTATAGAAACTGATAAGTTTTTCTCTGCAATCTCTTTTTATGAATTCTATACACAACAGCTAAGCCCATCACTCCATAGACATCCATTCTGAAAAGATAATCTACCTTTAATTTACTCCTACAAGGAAGACAAAAATTTGTAAATTGATGCCAGCATTTTTCGAACAGTGTCCACTGAATTCTGCGAGTAAATGAAGTTATCAATCCTTAATTAAGGATGCAGATTTTAAATACAATGCACTATAAGAGATACACTCATTATTTCTTTGTTTAATATTACTGTCATACCCTTCCTCAATATTAAAATTGTATAAAAAAGTTTATTTATTTACTTATTTATTTTATTTACATCCTCAAATGTTAAGTCATATCGAACGATGAATGAAACGGGTGAAATGATGCTCAAATGAGTCCGGGGTCCATAGAACTTAGAGTTACCTGACATTCGTCTTTCAGGAAGCAACCTAGAAGAAACCTTATCTAGGTAACTCACCCAGACCGAGATTTAAACTATGAACCTCTTGAACGTGAGGCAGACATGCTACCATCCACGCAACCAAGGCAGGCAAAATTTGTTTAATAGGGTATTGTTGTACAAGTAGTTGTATTCTGTTTGTTGTTAAAAATGGCTGTTATATGAAACAGAATAACCATTAAACTTTCTACATTGATAGTACACGTTGACCAATTTGACAGTGCTTTGAGTCTTGTACTTTAATGCAAACCTGAGAGTCATAATTATAATATGTGGTTTGTGATTAAAAAAGCAATTAAGTGATAAAAAATAGATCTGCTTCCACCAGCTCTTTGCAGATTTCTCCATCTGTGCATAAATGTAAAAATATTGTGCAGGAGTAACAAGAAAAGCATTGATCGTTTGGTTTCAAGTTAACTGGAGGAAAATAACATCCATGCCCTCAGTGTGTCATCTGTGGGGAGCAATTGTAATAAGACAGCAAGCTATCCTGTAAATTAAAATATAATTTTCACCAGTATGCCTGTTTAAAAAACAAACCGTTGGAGTATCAGAGTAACAAATCTTGTCTCAAGAAGCGCAGCAAATCATAAGTTAGTCTATCTTGTAAGCTCAATGTGGTAGCTAAAATAATTGTTAATAATATGAAATCTCTTACAACATTTAACTTTACCTGGAAGTTCCAAAATTGTAAACATGTTTGGTGAAGAATTGAAAAGCAAATAAAAAAATTCCCATTTTAGATAATATTAAGGGTAATTGCAATCAAGACATGTCTGAAAATATTGAACATCAAACTGTAAAAATACCCAAACAGTTAACTTTAAAGAGAGTCGATTAAAGACACTAGACAACACTTACTTTTAAATTTTTCCGGAACTAGTTTCAGAGGCTTTGCCTCTATCATCGGCCGGCTCTCGACCGAGAGCCGGCCGATGATAGAGGCAAAGCCTCTGAAACTAGTTCCGGAAAAATTTAAAAGTAAGTGTTGTCTAGTGTCTTTAATCGACTCTCTTTAAAGTTAATTTATCATAACAACACTGTTTTCAACACTTCCAAGAAAGTAATACCCAAACAGGTTTGAATTTTTCTACAGTTCAAGAAACTGTGCCACAAATGAAGCACAGTTGATAGCATTTGTCATATTCATTTATGATGCAAGTATCATAGAATAGGTTTTATTTTGTAAAGCATTCTCCCGAAGTACTAAAGAACAACATTGATTTGATAGCTGATTACGAACTGCATTCAAATTATAATACCTATTTTTTTTTCAGGACTGGGACCAGATAGGAACTTCTGATTCTTTTTAAATACACAAGGACTCTATGAATGCATGAGAGAGATGGCAGCACTGTACAGTGTATAGAACTCTAGTGGCAGCAATGAGAGTTTGGACTGTTTTTTATACTTAAAATGGCAACGTTTTCATTGCAAGAACAGCGTGTAATCATTCGTTTTCTCCATTTTCATGGTGTGATACCTATTGAAATTCATTGCCAGTTGAGTGAGGCATGTAGTGATGGTACCATGGATGTGTCTAATGTGCATTCCTGGGTGTGACAGTTCAATGAAGGCAGAAAATTGTGTGACAACAACCAAGACAGTCACGGCCTTGCACCAGCCGGTCTGACGACATGATCCAGTGAGTGGAGAACATTGTTTTGTAGGATCGCCGATTGAGTGTTGCAAACATCGCCTCCAAAATTGGCATTTCCATGGGATCTATGCACACAATCCTGCATGGAAATCTCAAAACGTGAAAAGGGTCTTCCAGGAGGGTGCCATGAATGCTGACGGATGATCACAAGGCTGCATGCTTGGCAAATTGTCAGGCGATGTTGACACGTGATGACGGCAAGAATGGAACTTTCTTTCAATTGATTGTAACAATGGATGACATGGATGCCCTTTTTCAACCCTGAAACGAAGCACCAGTCAGCTCAATTGAAGCACACAGACTCACCGCCACCAAAAGTTTTTGGGTGAGCCTGAGTGCTGATAAAATGATGGTGGCCATCTTCTGGGACAGCAGTGGGGTAATTTTTACTCATTGCATTCCAAAGGGCACTGAGGTGACAGCTGCATCCTACCAAAATGTTTTGAAGAATAAACTCTTCCCAGCATTGGGTGAAAAAATGGCTGGAAAAGGTTGGATGTGTGCTCTTTCATCAAGACAATACAACAGCACATCAGGCGAACACAACGCAGGAGTTTCTTCGTGACAACAACCTGGAAGTGATTGCTCATGCTCTCTACTCACATGACCTGGCTTCTAGCGACTTTCGGCTGTTTCCCACAATGAAAGACACTCTCCGTGGTCGCAGATTCACTAGTCATGTTGCTATTGCCTCAGCAATTTTCCAGTGGTCAAAACACACTCCTAAAGATGCGTTCGCAGCAGCTATAGAATCATGGCATCGACATTGTGAAAAATATGTACGGCTAGAGGAGATTACGTTGAGAAGTGACACTAGTTTCACATTTTTCTTGTGATTACTTTGTGAGCAAAAAATAGATGTTATAACTTGAACGCACTTTGTATTTTGATGCAGCATATTCTGGTTTTCTCTTATGAAAGTATTACCACCTATTTCTAAAAGACTATGAAGTGTGTGCGTGCATGCGTGCATGTGCGTGTGCGTGTGTGGAGTTTTAGGGCCAGTCAACAGCTACGTCATTTGGGCCCGGACTATGAGGGTTCTCCTTCCCTTTACCATATCTTGTTTATAATAAACAGGACTGTCTGTCTGCAATAAACTTAGTGAAGTGTAAGAATGTCAATTCTGAAAGATGCAGCTACATTCGGCCACAAATATTAAAAGAAATCAATAGTACCATATCAAGCTCAGTTTCAAGTTATTTTGCTTCTTGTGCCAAGTTGAGTCATTATTAAAAATTATTATGTCATCACTATATTTAAAATCATTATTATTAGTATTATTGTTACTATTTTAAAATTATAAACAAATTCAAAAATATGATTAATTATCCTTATTTTACGAATATATTTTTATCTCAGTAAATTAAATTACACATACATCATACACATACCAACAATTAAAAAAATGTTACTTTTAAGTGAGAATATTTAAGATGAATGTGTGTATCATGTGAATTCAAGTTACATCTTTGTAGAGCTACAAGTTGAAAAAGGAGAGAAATATTGATTAATGCTGTTTCACATTCCCACAATATCTTTGAGAACTTCAAATTTTACAGACTAAAAGGCAAAGTAAGAACACAAGAACTGCAGCATATATTTAAATTCCTTCATAGGTCTAACTGGCATTTTGCACACTTAAGTATGTTTGAATAAATATTTTTGTTACATTTAAAGCAACGAAATGTAAATGCTTTGTTAATATAATCAACTCAAATTGCTTAATGAGCACTAGTTATGATGTAAATTTGAAGTGTGTTTAGTGTATTTTCCAATTTTTTGAATAGTTTTCTGCTCATAACCACTTAACATCATCCAAAAATGCTGGGGATCCTACCATTTCTTCAGTTTATATCAGTATCAACACTCATGCCTGAAGTTGTGTCACTTTCAACCTGCGCAAGCATAAACAATGTATAATAAATACTAATGATTACGTAGAAAATGAAGCTAGCTACATTTATACAAATATAACAATTTGTAACAGAAGCTTCACTTAACTTAAGAAAATGTTGTTAATTCTTCTTTCTAATTGATATCGATTTCACAAACTCTTGTTCGCATCTTCAAAGAAAACCACAGGAGGAAGCAATTTTGTTTTCTCCTATGGTTTTCTTTGACTGAAGATGTGGACAATCGTGAAATCAATATCAATTAGAAAGAAGAATATCAATTAGAAAGAAGAATTAACACCATTTTCTTAAGTTAAGTGAAGCTTCTGTTACAAATTGTTATAGTTGTATAATGTATAATAAATTTTACAGTTTTAGTTAGATCTATATAAATTATCAAACAGAAGCCAGAAATCTAGGTTAAATGGTTATGATTTGTAACCAGGTGTTATTACTAAAGGCTTGGAAGCTGTGCTCTCTGCAGATGAGACCACTAAATTTATATCTGAAAAGTCATATCAGCAGTTAAGCAACTTATCAATAAAGCATCAGGTAATTAAGTTTTATGCTCCCCGAGCCCATTTGAGCATCATTTCATCCATTTCATTCATTGAGTGATATGACTTAATGTTGGAGGACATAAATTAAAAAACGAAAAAGAAAGCTCAACATTTGGTTTGAAGCAAATAAAATATCATTTAACTATGACATAACTTTATTCATTTTAAAACAAAGCAAAAGATGGTAATGGAATAAACAACTGGAAAATAACCACACTATAAGTGAGATGTCTGATTCAAAATTTCTTGGGCTCCAAATAAATGAAGAGCTCAACAAATACGAGTCATGCGCCCATAGCTTAGTTCAGCTTGCTTTGCATTAAGAAAGTTAAAAAGTCTGCTTAACTTTCACTTTTTTTTTTTGTTGTAATTTTCGTCCTCCAATATTAAGTAATATCGAACGGTGAATGAAATGGATGAAATGATGCTCAAATGAGTCCAGGGTCCATGGAGTTTAGAGTTACCTAACATTCATCTTAAGGGAAAACCCCGGAAAAAACCTTATCCAGGTAACTCACCCTGACCGAGATTTAAACTCAGGACCTCTTGAACGTGAGGTAGACATGCTACCATCTACGCTACCGAGGCAGGCTTACTATCTTCGGAACACGCAATTATCTTCTAGGGCAATTCAGTATACAGCGACAAGTTTTTACATTACAAAGAAGGGCCATACATATTATTTGCAGTGTTGTGTCCCGTTTTCCTGAATACTCTTATTTAAAACAAAAAACAGTTCTTACTCTTGCTCCGCATATATTCTCTGTTAAACTATCTTAGAGATAACCTCATAGCAAACCTTCTGTGCATGACAATACAAGCAATGCAGAAGCAGAAAATACCTTAAAACTGTTCCAGAAAGGATGCTACTATGTTGCAATAAAAATGTACATTAACCTTCCACTTCAAACTATTAGTAATCTTCAGGAACAAAAATCTTTAAGAAACATTTAAAGTAATTTCTATATACTAACTCAGGTAAATTTTCAATACTTGAAACAGAATGCACGTAGGGGCGATTTGATGGTTTATGTTATTGTTAAACAATTGTCTTGCACTTAGATGGCTGTCATCTAAGCAATGTGTCCTAGCAGGCTGTCGCCAACTGCAAAGCTCTGAAATACACCAAGGCAGCAACATGTTGCCAATCCATATTACTCTTTCTTTTTATTCTTGTTCCATTTATTTTATCATACAACATGAAAAAAATGTATGGAACTTTAATTATAACTTTTAAATGGATCAATAAAGTGCCAATTCCTTTTCATCAAATAATTTAAAGCATTATTAGGATATCTCAAATTTATACCATGCACCACTTAAAATTTTGAAGTTCACTCCCCTCACGCATTTGGGGTCCACGGGAGCGCAGCTCCTTATCCTGTCTTGAGGGCCACTAGTGCATGAGAATAAAAGTAATCCACAGTTAATCTTACTGATCCATTAAAAGTTATGAACTTTCCACGTCTTTTGTCCAGACGATAAACATCGCCAGTTTCCATATGCGTAACAGTATCGCTAGTTTCGTTATACAGTGTTGGCAGCATCTGCACATGCATACTTTCAATGTTGGCAACGCCCCAGCCACTGAGGCAATGCCCACTATTATCGTAGCAGACGACGGCCGTTTAGTTGCAGGATAAACTTCTTAACCTATTGTGCGGCATATTTTGATGATACTTGGATGGTGATGGTTTAGAAATTTTCATATTATACATAATGTAATGTCTAAAAATATAAAAGAGAAATTACCTATCGGTCTGTGTGTTTGTGGAGTTTAATGTCCGCTTTTACTGCATACATTGCACTGACGTTGACACTGATACATGAGATGAAGGTGGAGCACCGGTGGAATGAAATGGCCTGGAGAAAAACCGCCCCAGAGCCGTGTTGTCCACAAATATCACTTTTCGATAGCCTGCGATTGAATCCGCGCCGGCTTGGACAAGTACTGGAAGTGATTCATTTTCCATAAATGTCCAATGTCCCTGTGTCTTGCTCATAGTGAGGCAGCAACGAACACAAACTTTTGCATGAGTCTTTAACTTTGACGTCATCATAAATTACTTGCCCGATTCAGACATGTATATAATGCTGACTGATCTTATAAAACCGCTTATTTAACTATTTATATGTTTCAGTTCTCTCATTAATCGTCATTTTTGGTTACTCAAGACTGTCCTGTCACTTTCTGATTTCTGGGTGTGACAGACGTGAACAAAGAGACTACCAACGCTGAAGGGTAATTTAAAATTTTGTGCAACCAA
The DNA here is from genome assembly GCA_030765055.1 of Mantis religiosa. Lineage (NCBI taxonomy): Eukaryota > Metazoa > Arthropoda > Insecta > Mantodea > Mantidae > Mantis > Mantis religiosa. The sequence continues at coordinate 99,413,392 of CM060947.1, read as the reverse complement.
GTTCAACAATTCTGTAAAACAATACTAGAAATTTAGAAAAGCGTCATACTGATTTCTTACCTTTTAACCATTCTGTAACTTGTTCTGGTTTCCATTCAGCTACATTGACGTACGCCATTTTCTCATTTTCTCCTCTTTTGATAACACAGTATATCTACTTTAATGAATGAAATTCATTGGTACCTTGATTCATAGAACATCAAACCATTCCCTGATTATTATGGTGAAAATTAAAGCCACCTGATCCACTGTAGGGGGTTACTCCATAGCCTTGTATATTTTTATAAGTGATTAATTACCCTGGTTTCAAGCATTAATTTCCTTGTGTAACGGCGCATGCACACATAAATTCAAGGTAGATAATTGTCAAAATTGTATTTGTCAAACATCTATTTTATAATGAACCGACAACGATAGACTTCCAAATTTAACGGAGAATAACAACGGTAGTAGATGTTTAGCTCACAAAACACCCTTGGAAATCCTTATGAGCAGCGGGATACCAACAGTATTAATATTATAAAATTTCCTCCTCTGGAATTTAATAAAATCATGTATAAGCACATAACATTTTATGTGTTTAAAATGGGAAGAGTTCTGGGGTCCAGCTAATCAGATGTGTTAGAGCACTCAGCGTTGTCAGCTTGTCGCCCCACTCTTTTTATATTTCCCTCTCTCTCGCACACTCATACAACGAGCAGGTCTGCTTGGCGCTAGACGTAAGGGTAAACAAATTAAATGTTACAAACTTTTATAATGGTGCAGTTGCCAAAATCAAATTTGGAGAAAGCATTTTCGAAAAGTATGCATATTTTTAAATGCTATAATTATAGTTTATGAATTACCTCTCATTCTAATCCATTGAAACTGTCAGTGATTCATTATTTTCGGTATCAATGTCACTTCAAGAGACAATTCATCATTGTCACTGTCTTCATCGTCTCAGTCTTGCAAATGTACGATTATAGGTAGCAAAATCCCTGTTGATTTGTATATTTCTCATTTCCCAATTTTTTGAAGAACGTGTAGACCTTAAAAGTAATTCTTCGAGCTTAGCTTTGCCTGTCTCTTTGACTCACCATTAAATTCTCCGCAAGAAGCCATTCCATTATTTAACTCTTGCTTTACTGTTGTCTAAAGAATAATATTGAACTGAATTGTTCAGGAAGTTCTGAAGAATAATATTGAAATAATATAATAATAGAAGTGAATAATATTGATTTACACTCTCCAGAGTAAATAAACACTGTTTATCCAGCATTCATTCATAAATATAAGCATACAACGTTCCGAAGGCTAACAGGAAATGACATATTTACCATTTCTCGAATTTAACACCTTGGCTTACTCAAAGTAATTATTTTATCACGTCATATCAATAGTGTAAATTTCAGTACTGAGTAATTACAAGTATATGTATACACATACAAACCAACTGATAATGACAGTGCTTTGCTTTATGATGCTTCGGTAAATACATTGATATCTATTAGTTTATATTACGAACACTGCGGTGATACACTTTTACATGCTTTTTAAACGAAAGAACAACTGAATAACGCTGCTTTGAACTCTCTAGAGTAAATAAAGTTTACGGACCATTCATAAACAAAGATATAATGTGACTAGACACTTTCTGCCACGCCAGGAGGAAGTGTACTGTTCCCACGCGCTGGAATTTAGCACATAACTTGACTTATTCAAAGTAATTCTTTTATCACGTCATGTCAAAGTTGTGTTTCAATTCTCAGTAGTTACAAATATATGTACACGCATACATGTCAACTAATAATGCTATTCATTACAGTGCTTACGTCGCGATGCATTGTTATAATAATATAACAGTGCTTTATTTATATGTAGCGGAGGTGAACTCAACACTTCACCTAAGCGAGATCGATTCACAGCAGAACACTCATCAAGCAGGGGCACTGAAGATTCCAATGCAGCAATACGCGATAGCAGCGCGTCTTAAGACAAGGCGACAGTGACTACGGCCGCCCAGACCGCGAGCTCCAGCGCATCGACACCGGAGACGCCCGGCCTATTCGGCAACTACCTAGACGCGTTCCGTTGACGAAACAAGCGGCGTTACGGGTTATGGTAGACGACATGAAATCCAGGGGAGTGATTGAAGGGTCTGACAGCCCTTGGTATTCCCCTGTAGTTCTGGTGACGAAGAAGAACGGCGAGCTACGCTTCTGCGTGGACTACAGGAAGCTGAACGCCGTCACCCGGAAGGACTGTTTCCCCTTACTCCGGATTGGTGACACTCCGGACACGCTAGCTGGTGCACAATGGTTTTCGACCCTAGACTTGAAGTCGGGATACTGGCAGATGGCTCTAGATCCGAGAGACAAGGAAAAGACTGTGATCTCGACAGGCCAAGGGCTTTGGCAGTTCACAGTTATGCCCTTTGGCCTCTGCAATGCACCAGCCACACTTCAACGCCTCGTGGAATCAGTAATTTGAGGTTTGACATATGACGCATGCCTGCTATACTTTGACGTCATCATCAGCGTTGGCAAGACTTTCGAAGACCATCTCAACAACCTAAGCAAGGTGTTACAGAGACTGCAGGCAACCAACTTGAAGCTGAACGCGAAGAAGTGCCAGCTCTTCCGCAAGGAAGTGAACTACTTGGGCCACATAGTCTCGCCAACCGGAGTGGCCACAGACCCGGAGAAGACACAGGCTGTGAGAGATTGGCCTCACCCAAAGGAAAAGCGAGAGTTGCGCAGTTTCCTTGGGCTGTGCAATTATTACCGCAGTTTCATAAAGGGGTTCTCCAACATCGCCAAAACCCTTACCCGTCTGACAGAGGAACAACGACCCTATGTGTGGACGGAGGACACTGAACACGCTTTCCAGCACCTGAAGAAGACACTTAGCAGTGCTCCTATTTTGGGATTTCCACAACCAGACGGCGCCTTCATTGTGGACACCGACGCCAGCGACCATTGCATTGGAGGCGTCATATACAAGTTCAGGACGGCCACGAGCGGGTGATAGCCTACTACAGCAAGACGCTATCCAAGGCAGAGAAGAACTACTGCTTCAGCCGGCGAGAATTACTGGCGGTAGTAAAGACCTTGGAGCACTTCCACAAGTACCTGTACGGTCAGGCATTCCACCTGAGGACTGACCACTCCGCCCTGACCTGGCTATTGAGCTTTAAGAACCTGGAAGGCCAGACAGCACTTTGGGTCCAGAGAATGCAGGAGTAGGGCTTCACCTCTGAAAATCGTAGAGGGAAGAGCCACAGTAACGCAGACGCCATGTCTCGAAGACCCTGCCCAGAGGAGTGCGGCCAATGCACAAGAGTGGAAGAGAAGGACCATGCCGCAGCAGTCCGAGTAGTCACGGCAATGCCTGCGGATGGCTGGGATAGTGCAGGCCTGAGGAGGGAGCAGTTGGCGGACGCAAACTTGGGGCCACCCTTGAGAGAAGTGGAGGCAGGGACAAGACCAACCTGGGAGGACATCGCAACGAGGAGCACCACCTACAAGTCGTACTGGGCCCAAAAGTAATCATTGAAGACCAGAGAGGGCATGCTCTTCTGAGAATGGGAATCACCTGATTGGAAGACGCAGAGGGAGCAGTTGCTACTTCCCCGAAGTAGGGTCCCGGAAGTCTTGGAGGAAGTGCACGCTGGTACCTCAGGAGGACACCTGGGAGCAAACCGAATGATCGACAAACTCCGACAGCGCTACTACTGGCTGAACCTCCGAGCAGACGCTGAGAGATGGTGCCGTCAGTGTCATGTGTGCGCGGCGAGTCGCGGCCCCCAGACTAGGAGCCGGGTCGCCGGCAGTAGTACAACATTGGAGCTCCATTCGAAAGGATCGCCGTCGACATAGCTGGACCATCTCCAGTGTCCGAGCGAGAAAACAAGTACCTGATGGTGGTCATGGACTACTTCACCAAGTGGCCAGAGCTGTATGCCATTCCGAAGCAGGAGGCGAAGACAATCACGGACAGCCTTGTGGAGCCAATGTTCTGCCGATTTGGGGTGCCGTTAGAGCTCCACAGCGACCAGGGCACCAATTTTGAATCCAACCTGATGAAGGAGGCACTAGAAAGGTTTGGGGTATACAAGACCCGCACCATACCCCTACATCCACAGTCGGACGGCATGGTGAAGAGATACATCAAGACCTTAGAAGAGCACCTCGAGAAGGTCGTGGCCAGCTATCAGCGAGACTGCGACTTCAAGTTCCACTGTTCTTGCTGGCCTACCGCTCGTCTACACACGACACCACTGGGATGACGCCAGCCAGCTTAATGTTCGGCCGAGAGTTACGCCTCCCCTGTGTTATGGCTTTTGGAAGCCCCCCGGACGCAAAACAGCCAATAACCGAGTACGTGGAGAACCTGGTGGACCATCTCCACAACATGCATGAGATGGCTCGTCAGAACATCCAGATGGCGAGCGACCGCATGAGTACCCGATACGACTGGCAAGCCAACAGCCAAGGGTTCCAGCAGGGTGACCTAGTCTGGTTGTACCGTCCTACCCGGACCAAGGGACGATGCCCGAAACTTCAGCAACCATGGCAAGGACCGTACCGGGTGGTGAAGAGGATTAACAACGTGGTCTACCGCATCCAGAAGATGCCCCGGGGGAAGATGCTAGTTGTACACTTGGATCGTCTGGCCCGCTACGATGGAGCTGTTCGGGACTACCAGCCCTGAGGAGGGAGCAGTGTTATTGCAACAGGCCTAAAATTTTCGGCACAAATAAGAAAACAGTCGGTGAATAAAGTTTCATGGTAATAATGAGCCTTGCTAAGCAGTTAACGATAGCACGTTTAGTGTAAACAGATAGCCGGAACGCAGATAGGTGAGATAAAAGACTTGCCGGCCCAGACGTTTCCGGAAGCTGATAGAATAATCAGATTACGTCATTAGATGCATTGTTGATTCCAGAAAAATCTAGTGATTTTACAGAACAGTCTGGAATTCGTATGTAGGTTGTAATAAGTTTATCTTTAAAAGTTTGACGTGTGTGGCGAGTTCCACTGTTCTTGCTGGCCTACCGCTCGTCTACACACGACACCACTGGGATGACGCCAGCCAGCTTAATGTTCGGCCGAGAGTTACGCCTCCCCTGTGATATGGCTTTTGGAAGCCCCCCGGACGCAAAACAGCCAATAACCGAGTACGTGGAGAACCTGGTGGACCATCTTCAAGCCACGCGACGCACCCACATGTTGTTATCCCTTGATGAGGCGACTTACCTTCCTCATGATGCAGAATCGATTACCTCTCCAGCTTCCTTGTCAATGCGATGATGTAGACTTGAAGATCCGTCGGCAGCACCGTCGATGAGCGATGAACTCTGTAATTTAGGGTAGTGGTACGGCGCCAGCAACGGAATGGTGGATGGTGGCAACAAAATTGATTTAAAATACTGCTTCACTTTTTGAGAATTAATTTTCTCACTAAATTATTTCACAGCCGATGTTTTAAGACGTGATTTACAATCATCTTTCCTGATTTTACAGACGCAGTAAACGCAATCGCGTGAAACTCATCATTTACGTATTTTCTTTTGCGACGCGTACTCGACGAGTCTTTTCACTGATCTCTAATCAGTAGATAAAATTACTTCTGTAACTTGCAGGAACCTAGCAGTCCTCTCGCAACTTAATAGTGCGTCTGTGTCCGAGACGATATCTATAACACGTCTGACTACATCGAAAGAACAAGAAGAACTGAGACCTTTCAAAAGTGAAGCTGAAATCAAATTAAAATTTTACTGAACTCGGATTGGTTCATTCTACAGTGTTTGCTGCTAAGGGACCAAACCTTGAATTTGATTGGCTTGACGTCAAAGGCTGAATTTCTGGAAAGTTCTATAACTTGGAATGATAATAGACCTAGTCAATCTGTTGCGTCACAAATAAAGCCATCTTGGTTTAACCTTTTCATTAATTTCAGATGTCCGTGTTTGCATTATATCTCCATATATGGAAATTTTAACGAATTTCTTGAATTATCTGAAAAATCAGGTGCTCCATGTGTGTGTAGTGTTTAACGCCCGCTTTTACTACATACGGCACCGCAGCGGATGACACTGATGATACATGAGATGAAGATGGAGCACCGGTGGAATGAGATGTCGGGGGAAACCAGAGATCCCGGAGAAAACCCGCCCCAGCGCCGTGTTGTCCACCACAAATCTCACTTTGCGGTCGCCTGGGATCGAACCCGAGCCGCTTTGGTGACAGCCAAGCGGTCTAACCACTGAGCCACGGCGCGGCCATTTTTGTTATTGTGATCGACCATGGTAGACTGATGGTGTATGTAACGTAATGCTGCTGTAATCTATAAGAATATTTCTACGAAAATAAAGGAGATTTTTAATTTCTGCAACTCAGCCTTTTAATTCTACGAACCCACAAAGTCACAATATTAACCGCCTCCACCAACTATTATAAAAGATGTACAATTTAAGGCACGAAATGCCCTCAAAGGAGAATCTACGGGGCTCACAGCCGGGGCCAACGGGGTGTCCGGAAAATACAGCTTCGTGTCTTCTCCTCCTTGGTGAGCCATGGCGTTAAGTTTCTCGAAGAGGGCCTCAAAATTTTGTTTGAGTGTCCTAACATGAGATAAAACCTCGGAACTCAGAAAATAGGTAATAAGATAATCTAACCTATTGCTATAATGCTGGATGCGCGCCAATAAACGGACCTGCTGATGTTTTGAAGGGAACCTCTCGCGCTCCAAATCCTGGAGATCCTCGCCCAACTCAAAAAATGCTTCAGACACACTTGAAGGGATTTGGTCACTAAATCATGCTTATTAAGTAAAGCAATAAACGGCTTGTCCTTGACAAGACGCAATCCGTCTAATATGGTCGCCCAATCGGCCGCAGGAGGGACGTGGCGACCACGAATTAACAAGTCAAAAACGAGCTCACCTTTACGCAAAGGGTCAGCGTTTGTTAAGAAAGACGCCATAACTAACACTAGGACTTAGAGTTGGCACAAAGAAGTTTAAATATACCAAACACGAACGCAGGGAAACCAAGCCGAAAGCCAAGCGTCAAATTAACCACTCTGTGCTAACAAAATGTGCCGGCAGGCATTGTCCGCGCACTTCACACCTAACACTGGTTAAATTGGTATATGTTGGTTTGGGCCTACAACACTAACAGGCGTAACATAGTTCAGGTTACGGGGACGGCAGACAATGAACTGAATCACAGTTAAACCATTTAACAATTTAAACCTTAATTCAATACTGTAAAATTTTGCAAATAACTGAATATTAAAAAATATGTGTTCCTTTAAAGAAACACAGGAAAACAGAAAGCATCACAATAATTTACAAAGCTTCTTTAGAAAACACAAAAAATTTTGCTGAAACAAGAATTTAACCAAGTTAACTAGGATCCCAGAAAACACTTAACCTTAACAGAAACGCAAGCAAGCAGTCACGCCAATAAGCCCAGAACTTAAAAATATAATAGCTTCTGGTCCTGGTACTGACAGAATTTAGCCCGCTTAGAACACAAATAAAGCTCCTGTGAAGGTGGTCAGAGAGACCAATAAGACAAAATTATTAAAGCCAACAGACGAGCCTGGAGCACTTACCCAAGCGCTTAATTCGTCCGATACCAGAGACGGACTGTCTTCCCGACTCGAAGCCATACCGTTGGGAAGACAACAACCTCGAATCAGGAAGACAAGCAAATGAGTATCAGAAAAACAGTACAATTAGAAAAACTATTTTAGCTAAAAATATGGGTTTTCACGGTTATGTTAGATAAATTACTCTCTACCTTCAGTAGTGGCAACATTTGAAGTTTTGTCTTAGCGCGAAGAGTATTTAGTATAAATTGATTAGGATGGTGCTCGTCACACACCACTTAGGGGGAATACAATACGACAGACAAAACCGTAGGACTCCGATTGGCTGCTCACCCTGCAGCGTTGAAGGACAAACATCATCCCATTTTAAACAGATAGTAAGTAGGTATAATCAATGTTAATCACCTTGAAGAACAACATTATGAGAATCAATAAAATAAAATCCGTTTCTGCATGCCATAACTTACATTTATTGCAAAATAATGTTTACAGGCTTTTTACGGCATAATTGCTGAAGATATCGATATGGGTTTTGCACCTCTTTCTGTTAATAGCTTCAAACCAGCTTAAGGAGCACCCTGACCCATCATGTAATGTCCTACTGTGACAATCACTATTCTTTGTGCTGAATGATCTTCCTGCACAGGGACCGCCTGCGGTGCCGTATGTAGTAAAAACGGGCGTTAAACACTACACATTTCATTTCATTTTCCAGCACATGCAGAGAAACTGAATGCACAGCTCACATATATCGAATAACCTTAGCGTTTTATAGTCCAAGTGGATCTTGAGTATAAGTACAAGTCTACAAAAACGCTAATACCATTTTAAACCCCCAAATCAAGCACAGCTCTTTACAAGCATGATCACTAAATTCCTAAAATCTTTTAAACCTTTCAAAAAATGGACTTAATTCTATAAGTTTCATAGCTTTGTCATTGAACATCTGTTCAATTTCATTAATCAGTCCTTCCATGACCTTTCTTATACTTTCATACTCAGTTTCTTGTCTACACTTCAACAGCACATTTTTCACCTCTATTGCATCCTCTTCCAACCTTTTAATTTACTTTTCCGTTCTATGTTCATCACAACTGTATTGGTACTGGATGTCCCTTAAATGTTTCAGAGTTCTAAAATAGGTATGGACTGCATAAAACGCAAAGTGTCTGATTTTGCAAAACTGTAAAATATGATACAGCAGTTAATGTGTCATCTATAATAATTAAAACTATCATGAAAATGCAACTCATCGTTTCTAAGTGATTCCTTCTATCAGTCTCGCTATATCCACCACATTCTTGTGTTACATGTTCAGACACCATCATATCCAATTTATAGCAGAACAATATTGTATGAATTATTGTGCGATGGGTACTAAAATGCGTATGTAAACAGCTTGGAATGCTTTTAAGACAGTAAAGAACACGAAATTTCATGTAATACATATTCCCATTTTGGAGAAGCATGAAAAAGTTTATAAACGCCCTGAACAATATATAGCGTGTTTTTTACTGTAAGGCACTTATTTCTGGAGAGTGGCAGTAGTCGACATAATGTACATAAGGTACATAATGATAGAACCATCAAAATTAGTAGCACCTTCGAAAGAGCATGTCACTAATTTGTAAGCAAGGTTTCGTTTTTAGTTCACCTTCAATTCCTGTAGGTATTGATTTAACTGTAGTAGTACTCTAAAATCTAACCAGATATAATCTTTTCTTCAGCTTAAAAGACTGAGACAAAAGAAAATGGCGAACTATTCATGTTTTGGTAACAAACATTTCTTGATTTACCTTCCAGTAAGGAAAAGCATTTAGTAAAAAGACCATCTGGAATCTCATCAGTGCAGTATAATTTTTCTGTAGCAATTTATTTGCTAAGGTATTAGGATTTTCATTTTGAAATTTAATTATTTTTAGAGGGAAATGTCACGTTTTTTGTTGTAATTTACGTCCTCCAACGTTAAGTCATTTCGGACGATGAATGGAATGGATGAAATGATGCTAAAATGAGTCCGGGGTCCATGGAGCTTAGAGTTACCCGACATTCATCTTACAGTATAAGGGAAAACCACGGAAAACCCCTTATCCAGGTAACTCACCCTGACCGAGATTCGAACTCGGGACTTCTTGAATGTGAGGCAGACATGCTACCACCACGCTACCAAGGTGGGCTATGTCACGTTCTAGTACTATCATAGGAACTGAAGGTTCATATTCTGTTGTAAGGGCGATTCCTTCCTTTCTAAAATAATATACACTTTTAATGAACTTTTTGTAGTGTTTAACGCCCGCTTTTACAACATGCAGCAGCGCAGACGGTGGCACATGGTACATGAAATGAAGATGACGCACCGGTGCGGTGGAATGAGATGGCGGGGATAACCGAAGCACCCGTAGCAAACTTGTCCTTACGCCGTTTTTGTCCACCACAAATCTTACATGCGGTCACCTGGTATCTAACTTGGACCGCTTTGGTGAGAGTCGACTGATCTAATCATTCGGTCATAGCTATGTGCGCATGAACTGGTGTGATTAGTCGCTGTAATTTGCAGATTTTTGTGTAAATGTGCGTCCTGCAACTTAAGTCATAACGGACGATATGTTAAATGGATGAAATGATGCTGAAATGAGTCCAGAGAACAAAGAGGTCCCATTATGGTTCTTGATACATTTTCAGAATAAAATGCTCGTTTTCTTCGCTGTTTATTTCCATTAAATCTTTATTTATCTTACATTAAACCTACATCTTTTTTCTCATCAAGCACACAAATGGGTGCTTTAGTTAATTTTTGGAGAATTGAATTTATTTCTTAATTCAGAAAAGTAAGAATTACTTACAAGGTCCTATTTAACTAAAAATTAAAAGGTATTTAAATTCATTAAACAAGAACTTCAAGGAATACATAAATATTTCCCTCGCCCATTGATACATGTCCGCCTCTATAGAGTAGGTAATAGAGTATCTGCCTCGCGTTGAAGAGGTTCCGAGTTCGGATCTCGGTTAGGGTTATTCCCGGATAAGGTTATTCCCGGGAGTTTCCCTTATCGTGAAAGATGAATGTAAGGTAACTGTAAACTCTTTTTATCCTGAGCTCATTTGAGTATTATTTCATCAATTACATTCATCGTCCGAAATGATGTTATGTTGGAGGATGCAAATTAAATTTAAAAAGTCTGGTTCTAAAAAATCTGATTTTTAAAAGAAGATACAGTACAGCAGTCAAGCAAGAGACGTAAAGAGTAAGAAGGGAAGGACGTTGCTATGGAAATGTAAACAAATGTTGCCACCTTGGTTACACTATTCCTCAGGAGTTATCGCTATTTGTGTGAGGAAAACAGAATTTGCTTGAGCGTTCACTTGCGTTGTATGTTGTTAGCTTACTGTGTTAAGGTCTGTGTTAGTAGCAATAGGATTAGAGGTAGACCAATTTGTGGTCCGAGACAAAGATCTGCTTACGGTTGGGGTATTATTATTATTATTATTATTATTATTATTATTATTATTATTATTATTATTATTATTATTATTATTATTATTATTATTATTATTATTATTATTATTATTATTATTATTATTATTATTATTATTATTATTATTATTATTATTATTATTATTATTATTATTATTATTATTATTATTATTATTATTATTATTATTATTATTATTATTATTATTATTATTATTATTATTATTATTATTATTATTATTATTATTATTATTATTATTATTATTATTATTATTATTATTATTATTATTATTATTATTATTATTATTATTATTATTATTATTATTATTATTATTATTATTATTATTATTATTATTATTATTATTATTATTATTATTATTATTATTATTATTATTATTATTATTATTATTATTATTATTATTATTATTATTATTATTATTATTATTATTATTATTATTATTATTATTATTATTATTATTATTATTATTATTATTATTATTATTATTATTATTATTATTATTATTATTATTATTATTATTATTATTATTATTATTATTATTATTATTATTATTATTATTATTATTATTATTATTATTATTATTATTATTATTATTATTATTATTATTATTATTATTATTATTATTATTATTATTATTATTATTATTATTATTATTATTATTATTATTATTATTATTATTATTATTATTATTATTATTATTATTATTATTATTATTATTATTATTATTATTATTATTATTATTATTATTATTATTATTATTATTATTATTATTATTATTATTATTATTATTATTATTATTATTATTATTATTATTATTATTATTATTATTATTATTATTATTATTATTATTATTATTATTATTATTATTATTATTATTATTATTATTATTATTATTATTATTATTATTATTATTATTATTATTATTATTATTATTATTATTATTATTATTATTATTATTATTATTATTATTATTATTATTATTATTATTATTATTATTATTATTATTATTATTATTATTATTATTATTATTATTATTATTATTATTATTATTATTATTATTATTATTATTATTATTATTATTATTATTATTATTATTATTATTATTATTATTATTATTATTATTATTATTATTATTATTATTATTATTATTATTATTATTATTATTATTATTATTATTATTATTATTATTATTATTATTATTATTATTATTATTATTATTATTATTATTATTATTATTATTATTATTATTATTATTATTATTATTATTATTATTATTATTATTATTATTATTATTATTATTATTATTATTATTATTATTATTATTATTATTATTATTATTATGTAATTTACGCCCTCCAACGTTAAGTTATGTCGGACGAAGAATGGAATGGGTAAAATGATGCTCAATTGAGCCCATTTATTATTGGGGTATTACCCTGAATATTCAAGCCAAATAATTTGCCTTTACGGAATTCTTTGAACAGTAAGAGGGGAATTTGCTTCTTCACACTGGACCGCTTATTCCTTTCAACCAAGTGAGAAAAACGGCTGCAAGTGTCCTTAAAATAAGTGAGGTAACTGTTTCTAGAATCTCTAAAGAGAAGCAGTTACAGCCAGGTTCATCAGGAAATGTAACTCCTGGGAAACAAGACCACGGGCATCTCCATAATTTTCAATTAGATGGCATAAGGAGGCACATCTATGACTATTACACCTGAAAGGAGCATCCTACCACATGTAACCTTCATTCTTCTGCTGAAGAAGGAGAGTTATTCCTATTTTACCATGTATGGGATTTGAGTTGAAAAAATAAATAACAGAAAACGAATACTCGAAAAAATCAGATACTGCAGCGCTAAGCCTTTGTTTTTAAGAGAAATACTAAATTAAAACTTGCCTGAAATAGTGGGGCTGGATATAATGTGGGTAAACGCCGGCCATACCTACTGTGTCAAAGAGCTGGACTGACGACAAACTTGAAAGCACCACTAAAGGATCTATAGGAATAGATGACCGGTTTGTTATTGGTCATGCCGATACATCGCGTAGTTTTGATGATAACACTCTCTAGCGCATTAAATGGAAAAATCTGAGGACTATCACAAAGACATGGACCATGACTATGAACTCTTGTGGATCAAAATTCCGACAGACCGGCGCCGCTGACAAGATGTCAATCGACAGAGACGTTAATAAATTAGTTAAAAGATACTCACGCCTTTGAAGACACTACAACGCATTCGATGTATACTGATAGCAACTTAAATTTGTTCTTAAAGCAGGCTAATATAGATTAAATATGCACGTTTTCGTTGAGGTCAATAAATCTCGCAAGCTTGTCATATATTTCGAGTATTATGAGAGTAGAGAGGGGACTCTAGTGAGACCCAGGGATTTTCATTTCCATTTTGAGCCGAGTGAACTTCGTTCACAGAAGTGCCCGACTAGCTTGGACTAGGAAGTCCTAGCGAGAAGAAGGGATCCGAGCCAGCTAGACCTTCGGACTCGCCCGGCAACTACCTGCACGCCAAAAAAAACGTTTTTTGAAGGACTCATTTGGACTTCGCGTCGGGAGGCCGAGGAGGACGGACCATCTACACCAGCCGAGTGAACTTCGTTCACAGAAGAGCCCGACTAGCTTGGACCTTCGGACTCGCCCGGCAACTACCTGCACGCCTCGCGCAGAGGTTTAGCGTTGCACTTGGGTAGAGCAGCAAGGCCACAGCCAACGGGCTTCCGGCCGGCACTTAGGCGCCACTTGGGGTTCGGCCCTCTGCTGCTCGGGCTTCTCAGCGCCCATTGCTCGCTCTGTTTCTCTTTCTGTCTTTCATCTTTGCTGTTAGATTTTAAGGCCCCCCCAGTCCACTTAATATTTCCGCTGGTCCATTCCGCTCCCATGGGGAAGTGCGGAAGGGCCATTGTCCACTCCCCTGAGGAGCTGGCTCCCCCAGGCAAGATTGTTGCCCGACGCCTCGTGGAGAAGGACGGCGGAGCTCGCTCCTCTACCCCTCCACCCCTCCACCTCAGCTCTCACCGACTTCTACTCCGAGCACTCCATCAATGGCCTCCAATTCTGACACTTCTGACTCACTGGAACTGACCTCACAAGACAAAGACGCTACAACTCATCAGTCCAACCCGGGACCACTCCCCGGTCACAGCACCCTAAGGACCCGCGGCTTCACCGCTCTACCAGCTCGCCAAACCTAGCTACTCAACCCGCTAACCGACCTTGCACTACACCCACCGGATCTCAGATCCCCACTCCCTCTGCTGCACCTAAGAGGGAAGCTCCTGAACCTGCGCCGCCTAGGCATAACCCGCCAGCTGCACCTGCAGAGCCTTCATCCCCAGCAGCACGCCCGGGCCCATCAGGCTCCCAACCTAGCTCTACTCAGCCACGTCCAACACAAACCATAGCTCAATCATCCCAGCACGTTCCAGCGGCTGTCCCCTCCACCTCTAAACATCCGACCGCAGCTCCCACACCCGACAACCGACCCACGGATCGGACGTACGCAGACGCTGCCAAGACGGCACTACAACCCCCATATACATCAGACAACGGCACTCCGCCAACCTCGGAGCCCTTCTGAGGAGGTTCGACCTCGAACTCCGCCCAGAGGAGTACAGTATCACCACAGCAGGAGACTCGCAGGACTACTGTGTAAGAATGCGCTCCCCTGCCGACTACCGAAACCTGGTGCTATTCCTGCAACAGCAGGGGCTAGAGTTTCATGTCACTCCCCCCTTAGAGGAGAGGACCTACAGGGCGGTCATCAAACGCCTCCCTCTAGACGGGGTTGCCCGGGAAGTCCAAGAGGAACTCGAATCCTCAGGCCTCTCGGTCACCCGTATAACTCAACTGAGACGCTTTGACAGAGCAAGGACACCCCTCCCCATGTATTTAGTAGAGCTCCCTACAGAGGACGACCTTATGAAATGTCTCAACATCTCCGCCATGATGCATTTCCGGGTCCAGGTGGAGGACTACCGGCGTCCTGCTGTCCCTCTGCAGTGTCGGAGGTGCCAGGCCCTGGGCCACCATGAGCCGCTGTATGGCCCCCCGTCCCACCTGCTCCAGGTGCGCCGCCTTCCACGAGTCGGCCACCTGCCAAGCAGCAGAAGAGATGAGGCGTTGTGCCTTATGCCGTTGTTGGGGGCACGGGGCGCGGTACAGGGGATGCCCGGTGTACCAGGCAAAGGTCTCGAGCCTCAGGGAAACGGCAGCCAACAGATCAGGACCACAGCAGCAGCAGCACCTGCCCAACAGCAACGCCAGAACCAACCTCTACCTCCAATACAGAGGCAGCCAAACCAACTCCAGCCTACCAGAAGCCAGCCGCCATCATCAATGCCCCCACAGCAGCCGCAACCTAGGACTTCAACTCAGTCCGCACCCTGCACAACTCCGTTCCCAGCATCTATTCCTCCTAGCATGGCCCCGGAGAGGTGGCTGCCGGGTGATGGATTGCCCTGCCTGAGGGAAACCACGAGCAGGCCATTCTTCAAGCCCGGCTGCGAGCACGTCCTGATGACGTGGACTACAGCGAGGGAAAACTTGCTCCATGTCCTCAGCCTGCTGCTTGTGCAGCCGGACGACACCCGGGACATCATCCGGGACTCTGACTCCTTCTTCACATTATTCTTAAACCCCTCTGTCCACTTCTATGGCGTCTGAAAATCCCAGAGTGGTAACGTGGAACGCCTATGGACTCCGCAAACGTAAAACGGAACTCGCTGACTTCCTAAGGACACACAATATCCATGCCGCTCTCATAACCGAGACCAGACTTTCGCCCCAAGACCGCTTCTCCATCCCCGACTACCTGAAGTACCGCTCCGACTGAGACCGAAGGGGTGGCGGCACGGCCATTATCATTCAACGTGACGTGCTCCACAGCCAGGCGCACATTCCCCCCCTTAACCGATTAGAAGCCACAGGTGTATACGTACACATTGGACCTACCAAACTCCTCCTCATCGCAGCATACAATCCTCCCGAGGACCTAGATCTACAGGACTTAGACGCGGTACTTAACATTCATCCAGCCGTCTTCATAGCGGGAGACCTGAATGCAAAGCACACAGATTGGTACGCCCGTGAAAATAACCGGGCAGGCACAAAATTATGCCGGCATGCACTGTACGCAAATTATGTAGTCATTGCTCCATCTTCCCCCACTCATATTCCCTTTAACCCTAACTGGCAACCCAGCACGCTAGATATTGCACTGGCCAAAAACATTGGCAGACAACAGGTACATGCAGCGACCTACAATGCGCTATCGTCTGACCATCTCCCGGTAATTTTCACCCTCCAGGGTTCTCTCTCCCCAACCCCGCATCTCCCGAAACATAACTACAACAAGACGAACTGGGAGGTCTTCCGTGCCACCCTGGAGGAGAGTCTCCCAGCCCCCCAAGGGTCACACATGAAGAAGTAGAAGACGTAACACTTGCTCTGGAAACTTCCATTAAATACGCCATAACAACTTCCACTCCTATTGCCTCCAAAAGACCAGGACCCAAAACCCTACCACCGGACTTAAAAGCTCTAGCCGCAGAACGAAACAGAGCACGCAGAAAATGGCAGCGCTCCCGACACCCCCTCGACTTCAGAAGATTCCGTGATTTGAACACTGAAGTACGCAGGAGAACGACCGAAGACACCGCTGCACAGTGGATCGGCGTTCTCCAAATCCTAAACCCGGAGCGCGATAACGTTTGGCGCATCACTAAACACCTAACTAAACACCACTCGACCATCCCTCCCATTCACCACAATGGCGCAATCGCCACCACAGACATTGAAAAAGCCGAGGCGCTCGACTCCCACCTCCAAAGCACTCTCACCCCCAATCTCATCCCAAGCTGCCCAAGATTCATCCGCGAAACCGACGATCTAACACGAGAACTGCTCTCTCGCCCGCATCATAATAACACCCGTAAGATTTGTGACTCGGAAATCCGCTGGCTAATCCGCCGCCTCCCCAATAAGAAAGCCCCCGGCCCCGACGATATCCCCAACACGGTCCTCAAACAGCTTCCCGACACGACAATCACGACAATGACCCGACTGTTTAACGCCATCCTGGACTCAGGCTATTATCCCAATAGGTGGAAAAATGCCCTGGTCCTACACTTCCCAAAGAAACACAAAGACCTTACCAACCCTGGCAGTTACCACCCCATAAGCCTTCTAAACACTATAAGCAAACTCCTTGAGAAGATAATACTCAAACGCATTAATGCATTTATTAAAAATCACAATATACTTATTCCCGAACAATTTGGTTTCAGAGCTCACCACTCCACCACCCTACAGCTCATGAGAGCCACGGAATACATCACCCGGGGTTTCAACACCCGTAAATTTTCTGCTGCAGTACTACTAGATATAGAGCGCGCTTTCGACCGAGTTTGGCACTCGGGTCTCATACGTAAAATGTATACCTACAACTTCCCAGAATCCATTTTGAAATTAATTGCCAACTACCTCTCAGCACGGACCTTCCAGTCCAAAGTAAACATCTCAAAGTCCAAATAAAAGCCGATCAGTGCGGGAGTACCCCAGGGAAGCCTGCTTGGTCCGGTTTTGTTCAACCTGTACATCAATGATATCCCCAAAAATGTCTCAACTGAATATTTCATTTATGCAGACGATACTACAATAATGGCACAATCCACACAGATGCACCCCATCGTTAATAGACTACAATCTGCCCTGACAGCGCTGGAAGCGTGGCTCACCAACTGGCGCATCCGAGTAAATACAGACAAGTTCAGTAAAAGAACGCACCACCGTGAAACCGCAAGATCTCTCCCTCCCTTACGCCTATTCCAAAACCAAATTCGCTGGAAAGACAGAGTTACTTGGGCGTGGTGCTCGACCCATGCCTCACCTGGAATTACCACGTCCAGTCTATTCGCTGCAAAGTCAACGCCCAACTAGCTAATTTATATCCCCTCATTAACATGAACTCGTCGCTACAACTAAAAATGGGTCTCACCATCTACAAGACACTCCTGCGCCCGCTACTTACCTACGCCTCTCCTGTCTGATGTTACGCAGCCCCTACTCACATCAAAAGGTTAAAAATGCTCCAGAACAAAGTCTTACGTGTCATAACGAAAGTCTCAGCAGTCACCCCTGCAAATATACTCCATAAGGAACTCAAGATCCACACCATAGAACAATTCATTAAAAAACTCGCCGCTGATCTATATGACCGGGTGGCCAACTGCCATAATCCACTTGTAAGGGACCTAGGACAGTACGAGACTACACACAATAAACACAAACGGCCACTATCCTTATTTGATAGAAACATGACTGAGACTATTACACGTGAAGATATAGATGACTACCTGGAGTTCCTCGTTCCCGATTGACTCAGACGCCAAGCACAAACCATCTCAGCAACTAATCACTTCTTCTGTCTTTCAGTTCCCAACAGGTTGCCCTCCAAGTCCCTGATTACACAGGGCGGACCGGGGGTAAGAGGGCCCCCCCAACTGTGACCATAATAGACCAGGCAATGGATACCGGACCTGCACAAGGAACACGACAACTCGCCCTTTTGACGAAGCCACGCCACGACTTGCATAGCCCAGCTGCCTGCAAATAGACTAAGTATCACATTGCATGCCGTAGACTAACCAAAGTAGTTCGCCCACCCATGCATTTCGTTAACTTCTCGCCCATTCCACCTCACTTGTTTATCCCCCAAACCAAACTTCTCCTCTACTCCAAAACATCACAAAGACCCAAAGAGGCCCCTTCACGCTCCACGGCTCCACTCAGGACCTCGGTCATGGGTGCAGCCCTGGCCTGCATTTCCGTCACCCGCTTGCATGCATCGCATGCTCGCCCGCAATTTCACCTACTACTAACCAGGGTGCTCTTAGCGGAACCTGACCAACTTGCAGTAGATAGATTAGACTGACAAGCACCCTCCCCTTGCCCTTGCATGATTAGTCTTACTAACTGCACGTGCATGGGGGGGACGATGTAGCCTCTTCAAGGCGGACGATCGTCACCGGGGGCGGCGGGGTGGGCCCGCCTCCAAAAAAAATTTAAAAAAAAACGAAAAAAATAGAAAGGGGGATATGCATAACTCGTTATCTTCTCGGCAACGTTATAGCTGGCTGGCACCGTAGCTCAGTCGGAGCAACTGCCTGCCGTGCTAGGGGTCCCGGGTTCGTTTCCTGGCTGAGGGTAGGTATTTTTCTCCAACCAGGATGATTCCCCATCTTCTCCAGAGTCTGGAAGTATGAATGTAAGTTCGAATGTGTGCGTGATCTAGGATACAACCCAACGTTTACGAGTTAACGCCATCGATAAGTTTCAAAGGAGAACGGCTGCCGATATGACCACTGCAGTTAAAGGTGGGGTTGGGGGGGTATAACTGAAGAAAAACAATGTAGCTCCCCATGTGGGGAATCAGATGATCAATCTTCTTTTAAAAATCAGACTGTACATGACGCAATTGTTGAGAATATTTCGTTTTCTTCTGTATACTCCAATTCAGGGTTGTCATTATCGGAAAATTACGATGAAGTGTTTCATGCGTATATAAATTGTTTAAATGTACTAGAATTTATGATAAATAAATTTATATACTGTATGAATAATAAAAAATAATACAGGGTTAAACCGAGAGAGAGAAAGAGAGAGAGAGCGAGAGAGAGATAGTGAGAGAAGGCGTTGGCTGTTGGCAATACTGAGATAACAGTGTTGGTAGGTGGTTGGTAGATATGTGGCGGTGAAAAAGGATAAAGAATACCATAATTGTGGCATATTAGGCTTATAGAACATTTAATTATATTGTGGTGATTTAGAAACCTAAAGATGCTTTCGGAAGAACAATACATATTCTACGGTATTTTATCGTTTATGTGGATTGAGTTCCTATGGGAACTCTATTTATCAGTAAGACAGGTAGGTCCCGTTTTATTTGGGGAATTAATACCAAGCCTGTTTCATAGTTTTCTTCTTGGCTTGCTTCGTAAGAATTCAAGTAAATATGGAGTTAATTGAAATACTTTATCTTTGTTAGTTCATCTAAAATTATGTAGTCTTCTCTGTCAAGTTCTTTTAGCCGTTCAAGGGATATTGGTATAATGCTTATATTACACAACGTATTTACTTAATGAACGATTACAGCGAAATATACCGAAGAACTTTAACTACAAAGCCTGGCGAGAATATTCAGGGCCTACGCGGCAAAGCGTTGCCGAAGGGTATTTTTATAGAAACAGAGGAGTAGAGCCAAAAAAATCAGTGTAGGGTAAACCCCAGCGATTCCCAATCATTTATTTACTCAGGGTAAATATGCACCTAATCTGAAATAGCTAACGTAAGTCGTTCTTAAGCTTTGCTAATCAGAACAGCTACGGAACAGGAGCCCAGAATTTATTATAATTTTTCACTTCACTTAAAACAAAATTTGTTTACATTTTTTTCTGAGGCCAATACCGGACTTGCTGCGGAAGTTTCGACACCAATGCTCCAGTAACATATCTTGCAATTGGCATTAAAACTGTATGTGTCGACCACATTTGCTACTTTTTGAAGAAAACTACCTTTGCTGTTTATTGTGAAAATGAATATCTTGCTCGGTCCCTGCCATTCAGTAACAACTTTGTAAGTGTAAGTTGTGATGTGTTTCTTGGTAGATTTCATTAACATTCTTGATCTTGTATCATTGTGTTATGATGAAAAATGCATGCAGTTCCTATATGACAAAAGTTATAGAAAAACCTGCATGTTATGTTAGGAGTGTTATGCCGCCCTTCAACTTGTTAGAAAAAAGGATTGTAGTTATGAGACAGTTTTGTGTAAGCAACAACATGAACAGTTCTCGGTTTTTGTGGTAAAGGTTACTTAGTTCAACAAATCTAGGTTATCACCTGTCCAAGTACTCTTAGCTACACTGAGCAACTTTGTGAATATTTAAAGTGTTTTGTTTTTGTGATGTTTGTGATTTCTTATAGGATGCAATATTGCAAGAGAATTTGTAACTTAAAAATATAATTGCAGGATGTAAAGGAAAGAAGAGCCTATTTAATTACCTTATGTTTTATACCACTTTTACTGTATTTGATTGTTGAAGTATGCCTAAGAAGTATGCATCTTTATTGGTTAAACTGCAAAAAGATAGCATAGCAATATGGCAGACATGTCATGCTTGGAGCGTTGTCAACAGTGAAAGCATGCTACCCACTCTAGTCTGGCCAATTCCAGTTTGCAGTTATCTTGCTTAGTGCCACCAGTGATACTTTTACCCTTTTCCAAGAAATCAATAAAAATAATTCCCTGTGCATCCCAGAAAACACTTGCCATAACTTTGTTAGCTGACAGAATTGGCATTGCCTTTTTTGGAGTTGGTTCACCTGGTGAACTCCACTGTTTTGACTGTGATTTGCATTTTAGAATGTGATTTATCCAAGTTTCATCCATGGTATAAGCCATCAAAAATTCACTGGGATTTTTATGATAGAGCTTCACATTTTTAACTGAAACAGTTTTCTTTGCAAATTTTGATCAGGTGTCAACAAACATGGCACCCATCTTGCACACACCTTGTGAAAGCCCAAAATGTTACTTAAAATATTACCTGCATATTCTTTTGATATGTTTACAGCCTCTACTATTTCAAACAACATTAATCTGCGGTCTCCAGTACTAAATAATGAATTTTTTCAATGATCTCCAGAGTTGTGACTTCAACAGGGCATCCAGAGCGAGACTCATCACTAGTGCTCATAATCCAATTTTAAACTCTGCAACCCACTTTTTAATCATTTTATATGAAGGGGCAGAGTTTTTCAGTGTACTGTCCATTTCCTCCTGGATTGCTTTAGCTGTTAAGCCTTTCAAATGGAAGTCTTAAATTAGTGTTTGTTTTTCCAAATCCTCCATTTTTTACCTCTACACTTGTTTTGTTTAAAATGCTGTCATTCATAAGCTAAACATGCTATTGACCTGTAACTGTGGATACAAGCTAGTCTAGAATTAAATCTTATTATACTATCCATCAAACTGCCCCAGTGGTGCCATCTGTATGTGAGGCCTGGGATTTATCAACCAACCCTTATATATAGTACTTTAGTTCATAAATGAACTGGTGAAAGTTTTCATTTATTTAAAGTATAACTAAACTAGTATCTAAACTAAATGGAGTGTGTCCTGAGCCGCCATAAGAGACAGATGTGTGAGCAGTGAGCAAAGAGCACCATGGGAATAGAAATCCAATAGTACAAAGCGAGAATACAAAGTTTCAGTAGAAGAAAATTAGGAACAAATTGTGTATTTAAAATAAGCTGGCAAATATGGCTAGCAGTATTAATTGCCATATTATTAGTGATTGGTGGAGTGGAACAGAATCCTGGACCCGCAGATTTGCAACTCAGTGAGAGGTTAATTAAAAAAATGCAAGACTGCCTGAGAAAGAAGATGGATGATAATATGGAAAGGCTAAAGGAAGCTATGAAAATACAGAGAGACAAACTGGAACAAAAAAATTGAAGAATGCAGAAAGAAAATTGAGATGGTGTCAAATAGATGTGAAGTACGGCAAAGAAAAAGGAGCTGCATAATTTTTGGAATAAAGGAAGAATATGGATTAAGTACTGAAGATATAGTGTACAAAATCATGGAAAGGAGTCTCAGCATGGAAGTTTATGGTTGGGAAATCAAAGGTGTTTTCAAACTAGAAAAATAAGATAGGAGAACAAAGCCAATACTAATAAAATTTACAACTTTAAGGAAGAAATAGGAAGTGGTTTGTGATGTAGAAAAATTAAAAGGAACAAAGATCTTCATAGAACAAGATTGCACTAAGGCAGAACAATTAAGGAAGGAGTTAATCACCAAGGGCAGCTGGGAAGAAGGCCTTTGTAAAAGGCTTACAATTATTTGTCAAAGGAGAAAATTGGAGCATGAGTGTCAGGAGGAATGACTGAGAAAGAATTAGCAGGCATTGGCATCACAGTGAAGGTTCAACCAGATCAACATTGACCTGTAGAATCAAAGGGTGGAGAAACTGGTATGTGTCATGTTCCAGTGGTCAGAATGTCGAGAGGGAAAGGGAGCGCTATGGGTGGTGCAGGAGGAGGAGGAGGTGAAGAAAAGGGAAGGATTTTGGCAGCAGAAAAAAGGTTCTGCATTATTTTAGTTGGTGGAGATTAATCATTTCTTCATACTAACCATATATAGGTAAGGTTTTTTATAGATAGTCAACATGAGAAACTCAATGCCACAGCCAGGATTTGAACCACGGATCTCCTGTTTTCTGTCCAATTGCTCTAACCCATTGAGCTACCATGGCCAACTTGCTGTCAACGGGTAGCTCAATGGGTTAGAGCGACTGGACGGAAACCCGGCCGTGACATTGAATTTTTCATGTTGACTGTACCTATCAAAAACCTTAGCCTATATATGGCTAGCATGAAGAAATGATTAATTTCCATCAACCAACTAAAATAATAAGAGTTAAATGATGAACCCTGGGACTCAAGTACTTACGATAGTAAGTCACCACAAATGGTGTGTCTTGAATGCAAGAGCCCCTAGTGGTTTACCGGGAAAATATACGAGTCAAATGGAGAATTTAATGTCATGATGGCAAGTTGGCCATGGTAGCTCAATGAGTTTGAGTGACTGGACGGAAACCAGGAGATTCGTGGTTCAAATCCCGGCCGTGGCATTGAGTGTTTCATGTTGACTCTATCAAAAAGGTTCTGCAGTTGGAAGCGGGAGCCAGGAGGATAAGTGAAGAAAAGTTAAGAAGTGAGGAGGTGGAAAAGGCAAAATGTGTGTGACAGTGTGAGGGGAGATTCAGTGGTGCCAGGGGAGAGGAAAGAAATTTCTCACAGAAGGATGGTGAAGGTGTGCGAAATAACAAAGAGAGAGGGTTTAAAAGTAACAAAAGTTGTTGAAGACAATACAAAGAGGTGATTCGAAGGAGGAGGTAACTTACGTAGAGAACTTTTCTCCAAGAAGATCAAGTTCAAGATCCAATTTATATAGATTCTTATTTACAAAACAAAAACATAGGGAACAGGATTAAAGCTGATGTTTTGGAATGTGGATGGTTTAAAAATCAAGCTAATATCAGGAGAGCTGCGAAGAGAAATAGGGAACAAGGACATTGTAGGTGTAGTGGAAAAATTGCTTGAAAAGAATGTAAATATGGAGTTGGAAAAGTTTAAATTCATAGGAAAGAGAGCAAGCAAAAATAGTGATAAAGGCAGGGCATCGGGAGGAATAGGAATTTTGATTAGGAAAGATCTAGAAGTGACTAGGACACAGTGTCATTAAGAGATAGTGACAAGGAAGTGTTGTGGCTGATAATTAGACAAATAGGAAAAATTAACAGGAGAATAAGCCTAGGAATAGTATATAACCCTCCAGATGCATCAACATTTCATAATCCCTGATTATATGACGATCCAGAGGAAGATATAGACGAATTCAAAAGGAAGTTTATAGATATAGAGTTTATAATAATGCGAGATTTTAATGCAAGAATAGGAGAGGGAAATATTAGATTAGGTGGAAAAAATATGTGGAGGGAGGAGAAAAAGATGAAATAAAACTGAGAAAAAGTAGAGATAAAATAACAAATAGGAGGGTAGTAAGGTGTTAGGTTTCTGTGAAACAAATAACTTAATAATATGTAATGGTGAAGTAGGGGAAGATAAAGAAGGGGAGTTTACGTTTATAAATGCAAACGGACATTGTTATAGATCATATTCTATGCAGTAAAAAATGGAGAAAACCAGTAATTTTATGGCTAAGAATGTGATAAAAAATAGTAGCCACTTCCCATTCAACTAGAAATCAGAGGGTCAGGAGGGAGGAAAGGAGACAGTACAATTAAGAGAAATAGAAATATTTTATTGGAGAGAGGGAAACGAGGAGTGTTTCTTAGCAGATATAAACTCAGAAGTAGGCAAAATCTTAGAATGTGGAGTATGATTGCTACAAAAGGAAACATAAGAAAAGCATTTGAATTATTAAAGTTACTGGTATATATTGCAGGGAGAGAAATGAAAATTAAGCAGGTTAGAAATCAAATAAAAGAAGGATGCTATGATGAATGGAAATTAAAAAAAGAATGGTATTCAGGCATCTAAAAAGGTGGAGGAACATTAGTAAGCAACATTTTGTTGGAAAGTAAAAGGTTTTATAAATGCTTTTCAGAGAAAAATAAAAAAGAATGGCAGGAAAATATAAAAAAGAAATTAAGAGATGCAATGAAAGAACAAGATAGTAAAGCAATATGAGAAATAGTGTAAAAAGCTAATAAGGAAGGGAAAGAATGCAGAATATTGCCTCAGAAATGGTTGGAGTATTTTAGAGGCTTAATAGGAGATGACAAAGCAGTAGTTAGGGACATTCGAATACTGAGGGGGGAAATAGTAAAAAATAGAATACTAGATGGTAAATTTACATTGGTGGAGGTGCATCAACAGTTAAAAAGTAAAGCGGTGGGTATAGATGGGATTCCAGGATACTTTTGGAAAAAATACAGCAATACTAGGAAAGGCCTAAACATAATGACAAATGTGTTAAATAAAATTAAAGAGAGTGAAGAGAAACCAGAGTGCTGGAAAGTAAGTATGGTAGTACCACTATATTGTGAATTTGTGGGTTCTTAGAATTAGAAGTCCAAGTTGCAGAAATTCAAAATGCTCTTTATTTCCATAGAAACATGCTTTGGTCAACACTTACAGTAGCAACATTACGTGACATACACAAATACAATCGACAAGGTCGTTGACCACAAACGAGTTCATTTTCGAAACACAGTTGCAGGCACACAATCAGTTCTGATTACCACTCTCTCATTACGACTGTCCACTCAACTAACCGTAGCTTCCTTTTATACGACCATTCATATTTCTAGACATTTTTGGAATGTTCTGTAACAAACAAGAAATCAAACTTTCCAGCCAGCTATGTGTCTCTTTATCTGTTTTGGCAAGCTCTTATCTCCACTTTGCACTATCTATCCCTTATCTCCGCACTGCACTATCCATCTCTTTGTGCACATCAGCCATGCCTCCTCGCAACAATGCGGTGGGCGACAATATAAAGAGAAAGGAGGATAAAACAATACAGGAAGTTACAGGAGAATAAGCTTATTATCTATATTAGGTAAAGTATAATCAGGAATATTAGCAAATAGACTAAGGGACTGGGCAGAGACAGAAGGAAAGATATCAGAATTCCAGGCAGGCTTCAGAAAAGGTAAACAAACAGTAGATAATATTTATTAATTTTTAGATGAGTCGTATTTATTACACATCTGCTTCACTTTCATACCTATTTTGAGGACATGGTTCGCAAATCATCGTTTGCATCTTCGGCTATTATGCGACTAAATCTTGATCCAGGAAACCATGGACAAAAATATAATTAGGAAAAAATCAGCTCCTATATTGGAAAACTTAATAAATAAAAAGCCAGGAAAACATTTGAAACAAATTCAGATAATTAAATCTTTAAGGAAAAAGGATGTAATCTTCTCAAGGGCTGATAAAGGGAACAAAATAGTAATCTTAGATACAGCTACATACAAAGAAAAATGTTAGTTACTACAACAATGGTTTGCCTAAAATACATAAACCCAACATACCCATGAGACCCATTGTAAATAATATAAACACTCCTACTTACCTTCTGGCAAAATGGCTTTCCAAAAAATTTCAGTCCTTTCCACAATTCCATACTCTGAGCATAAAAAACTCTTTAGACCTGGTAGAAAAAATTCAAAATCTTAAACTAAAACCTCATGACACTTTAGTATCCTTTGATGTCCGCTCCCTCTTCCCTAGCATTCCATTAGACAAACTTTTGATTCAACTGAAAAAATGGCTAAATTCTATAAACCTAGATGCCAATGCAATAGAAGAATATTTGGCAATGACTGAAATATGTGTACATCAAAATTATTTTGTCTTCGATGGAAAATATTATAAACAAATTTCAGGACTAGCTATGGGAAGCCCGCTATCACCATTTTTGGCCAATCTATACATGAGCTTTTTCGAAACACATATAACTAAAGCCTTCATTCATATGTTTAAAACATGGTACAGATACGTAGATGACATCTTTGCAATAGTGCCCTACAAACAAATAGATGATGCTTTGAAACTACTCAACCTGCAAGAACCCAGCATACAATTCACAGTAGAAACTGAAGAGGACTGTACTCTACCTTTTTTAGACCTTAAAATCAAAAAAGCAATGAAAAACTAGAATTTGGTATCCATAGAAAAGCAACACACACAGATAATTACATCAAAGCAAATAGTTTCAATCCAATTTCACACAAACATGCAACCATCAACAGTCTCACACACAGATTAGTAAATCTACCTCTCAGCCAGCAAGAATATCAAAACGAATACCATCAAATCTTAAAAACTGCAATTAAAAATGGATATGGAAAAGACCTTGTAGGTAAAAAACTAAAATCATTCAAACTTCAAAAGAGATTAAAACAGATCACAGCTCTCACACCAATAAAACAAGAAATTAGATTTGCTAAATTTACTTACCACCCCTGGGGCACAAAAAAGTTCCAAAAAATATTCAAGAAATACAATATAACATTGGCACCACAACATTAAAAACCTACTTCACAGTAATAATACTGATAAGATAAAACCAGAGGAAATGTCAGGCATTTACAAGATTAAGTGTAAAGACTGTGAAAAAATTTACATAGGGAGGACAAAAAGAAACATAGGCACTAGAAAGAACACTTCAGGCACTTAAGATACAAAAATATTGATAAGTCCGCAATAGCAGCTCATTTCTGGTCTGAAAATCATGAAATTGAATATAGCACAGAATTACTAAAATACGTACAAAAACATAGTGAACTCGTCATATGGGAGAGGATATACATAGAAAAACATAAAAACCAACTAATGAACTTTGAAATCCCGCCAGAAGAGAATCCTACATTTAAGTTTATCACTAAATCAGCAGATGGCAGCAGCAACCCCAGAATTACCCGCACCACTGGA
This sequence comes from Mantis religiosa, assembly GCA_030765055.1. Classification (NCBI taxonomy): domain Eukaryota; kingdom Metazoa; phylum Arthropoda; class Insecta; order Mantodea; family Mantidae; genus Mantis; species Mantis religiosa. The sequence goes on along the minus strand of CM060947.1, from coordinate 99,385,248 downwards.
TCAAGCTTTAGTCGCATAAGAGCCGAAGATGCAAACGATGATTTGCGAAACATGTCCTCAAAATAGGTACGAAAGTAAAGCAGATGTGTAATAAATACGACTCATCCAAAAATTAATAATTGTCCAATATGTTTAATATTCTCTCAAAAACAGCTTTTGTTTAACCCTTTCAAGAATAACCAATGAGGTGAGATGTTAAAAGTTGAACTCTTAATCTTGGAATAAAAATAGAAAAAAAAAAAATGTTATTTTGGAGCACAAAACCTGCTATATCATATGATTGCTATCATATATAGCTATAAATTCTGATGTTGAAGGCAAATAGTGCTGGCACTGTTGTTCAGTCAGTCGTTGCTTTGAAAGTACTGCACAGGATGTGTATGAAGTCAAAATCAGTAAAAGGGTTAATTTAATTGGATGAGATATAGATATTATATTTTCTATACTTAGAAGTCCTTATTCTCAGTGATTTACTATAAAAAAGTATGGAATGTTCAAAATGTATAGGTTGTAAGTGTCTGTTCTTTAGCTTCTTATGTGTCAAAGCATTTTATTTAACCATTGCTCTTTTTGTTTCAGCATAACATATATAAGGATGTCAAAAAGGTTCCTGGAGAACTTCAAGAGATAATTAGTGAAGAAACTTATGAAAAAGCTAGAGTTTATGGTTTGGATAAAAGTGCATTCGGTATAATCAAGGAAGTTTTAAGCATTATTGTCACAACAGTAAGTTCTTTCTCATGTTTGAGAACCATAAATGATTTCAAGTAATACGTGACTTATATGTAAAAACTAAAGCTAATAATAGTGAAGCAATACAAATATATATTACAATATATAATAATTTGTTACAAACCTCACTTATCTTTTCAAGAAATTATAAATTCCTCACAATACTCGGGACTAGTTTCACAAATATATTATCTGCAACTTCAGTTAAGATATTTGTTTCTGTTGTCATCATTACTGCTGCTAAGTGATGAATATTTTTGTTGACCAACTTCTGAAAGTAAAACTTATTCACAGAATCATTGGTAGTATTTCAGAATTCATCATATGATTTTGATAAATATTTTCTACCAAATTTTTTGGTCCATTTAATGGCTTTAATGATTTAACTTGTGGATTTATTTCATGGTTAAATGACCTAAACTGATCTGCCACAGCTGATTTATCAATCTGTTTATACCTAATATTTCTTAAATGTTCCTTCATTCTGTTTTTCAAATTACTTTTGATCATTCCAATCTAAATCCAATCACAATCTAAACGTTAAATTGATAAATGCCAATTTTTTTTCTCGGAAAAATTATATTTTACTGAAAAATTTAGTAAATTTGTTTATTTTATTTATTTTGAAGAACCAAAATCACACCAAATTCCTTTAAAAAATTTAAATTTTTTATTACCTCTAGGATGATAAGTAAATTTTTAAAATTATAATCCTTTTATTTTGTTAAGGTTAGAAGCATCATTTACCTTTTTTGATATTTAAATTTGTCAGTCTTTTTATGTATAAAATGTGTGTTAAAAACCATTAATTAAAGTAGTATTATGTGTTTATATTCTGTATTAAATTCTTCTTTATTAGGGATATATTTATTAACCTGCAAATTAAAATATTAAAAAAAAAAAAAAAATTGTGGAAAAGGGTTAAAACTGTTATTTTTTTATTTAATTATCTGTATGAGTTGATTTCATATAAATCCCAAAGTTTATTTTTACTTTTTATTGTCTTTAGATATAGGAAAGAATTTTCAGTTTCTACGAGGGCCGTTCAGAAAGTAACCTCCGATCGATCACAGTGCGGGTAGTGGGGGTAGTAGCGACGCCATCTGTGCATTCACGCACTCAGCAGGTCAGTCGGCATCAAGCCATGGTCGAGTGAACATCGTATCTGCGCTAGTTTAGTGCTTGTGGCCGTTTGAAATGTGTGCTGCAATAGAAAACCCGCCAAATGTGAAGTGCATGCTGTTATAAGATTTTTTACAGCCAAAGGATATTCTGCAGCAGCTATTCATCGTGACTTCCTGTATCGTTTTTTTGCACAATAACGCCCGTCCTCACTCTGCTCGCAGAACAACAGCCCTTCTTGAGTCCTTCAAGTGGGACGTTGTCAACCATCCACCTTACAGCCCAGATCTGGCGCCAAGCGATTATCACCTCTTCATGCATATGAAGACATGGCTCGGGTCCCAGCGGTTTGATGACGACGAAGAGCTCAAAGATGCGGTCACAGGCTGGCTCCAGCCACAAGTGGGTGATTTTTATGCAGAAGGAATTTCAAAGCTTGTGAATAGATGCGATAAGTGCCTCAATTGTTATGGAGACTATGTAGAAAAATAGTGCAACGATGTAGTTGTGAGATGTATATATTAAAATATTTTTATTTAACTTGGTGAATTTTTTGCAATCAACCGGAGGTTACTTTCTGAACAGCCGTCGTATTTTGTTATGTACTCCATTATTTTCAATTTCTAACATCAACTTTATAGCTTTACCTTGTAAATCAAATGTTCATTCAGAGGCATTACTTAAAGATGGTGATTGTTTTAAGTATATATTGTGACTTTGTGGGTTCATGAAATAAAGGTCGTAGCAAATACACTCTTCACAAATTTAATTTGCTAGATAACCTAAAACTGTTTATTTTTCAAACACTTCGCTCAACTGTCTATCGCTTCCGGTCACGATCGGCCCCGAAGTTTCCCGAATCTCCACCGGCCATCATTTATTCATCGGCTTTGCGAGTCTGCCGCCAGGGTAACACTGCTCCCTCCTCAAGGCTGGTCGTCCCGAACAGCGCCTTCGTAGCGGGCCAGGCGATCCAGGTGTACCACCAACATCTTTCCTCGGGGCACCTTCTGGATGCGGTAGACCACGTCGTTAATCCTCTTCACCACACGGTACGGTCCTTGCCATGGCTGCTGAAGCTTCGGGCAGCGTCCCTTGGTCCGGGTCGGGCGGTACAACCAGACCAGGTCACCTTGCTGGAACCCTTGGCTGTTGGCTTGCCTGTCGTATCTGGTTTTCATGCGGTCGCTCGCCTTCTGGATGTTCTGGCGAGCCATCTCGTGCATGTCGTGGAGGTGGTCCACCAGGTTCTCCACATCCCTCAAGAGTGGCCCCAAGTCTGCGTCCGCCAGCTGCTCCCTCCTCAGGCCTGCGCTATCCCAGCCATCCGCAGGCACTGCCGTGACTACTCGAACTGCTGCGGCACGCTCCTTCCCCTTCACTCTTGTGCATTGGCCGCACTCTTCTGGACAGGGTCTTCGGGACATAGCGTCCGCGTTACCGTGACTCTTCCCTCTGCGATGTTCAGAGGTGAAGTCGTACTCCTGCCTCTGGACCCAACGTGCTGTCTGGCCTTCCGGTTGCGCCGTCACCATCACCTCGCTCCTCGCGGGGACAACCACGTCTTCGTTCAAGATGACCCTGCAAATTCCAAGGCGCTCTTCTGGTTGACGGAGTATAACCTCTTCTCCGTTGAGCCTCAGGACCTTCCGGCCGACGTCGACCGTCGCCTCGTGGCTCCTGAGGGCATCCAGTCCCAGAATCACCTCCTCAGCCACCTTCGCGACGAACACCCACAGACGCACGGCACTCCGTCCCAAGTTCAGCTCCAGCAGGGCCTCGTTCTCCACAGGCATGGTGTCGCCCGATGCCGTCACAAGCTCGTATGGTCGGCTCGGCTTCCTCGTCGGCAAACCCTTCGCCATGTCAGGTCTGATGATGGTCACGGCCGCCCCGGTGTCCACCAGCACGCGGCACGGCTTTCCTCTTACCCAGCCGTCCGCGATGAGGTTGTTATCCATCCGCCGGCTGACGGCGTGGATTGTCACTCGAGGGGATGGTGGTAATGGCGTGGTACCCCTCTCCACGCCGGGTCTTACTCGTTCTTCCCGCTGCCCTTCCTGGTGTGGGCAGTCTCTCTGCAGGTGCCCGGGTTGTCCACACCCCTCCCGTAGGGGAGGGGATCCGTCCCCTTCAGCTGCCAAAGTGCGGGCGCTGCGGACCCTTAGCACTCGTGGTACCTCTGACGTTACTAGAGGAACCTCGGGCCGAACATCTGAGCCCCTCCTTCGGGAGTTGTTCGGATTGGGATGGCTTCGAGGGGGCAGTGTGTTCCCGATACCCGTGGGAATCGGGTACGTCTTCGGACGGGGTTGAGGGAAGCCATTAAGTCTCCCGGATACTAGCCTGCAAAGCTAGTAGAAGTTGTGCTAGATCACCAGGCGGCCCCACCGAGGTCATATCGGTAGTCTTCACCTTTGGTGTTTGCGCGCGTAAGTGGCGTATCCACTTCCATCCCGTCTTGTGTCCATAGGACCAGATGGGGGGGGGCTTGTTAGGTAACTAGGTCTTGCCCTAGGGAAAGCCCCACGGAGGATGCCGAGCGCCCTTTGGGACAGCTCGGATAACTCCCTGGTTGAAAGAGGCCCGGGTCTTGTTCCTACGGGTTCAAGGCTAATGGGAGTAGAACCTCTGGACTCAACTGTCCACACCCCCAACACAGGCCACTAGGTGTTCGCCGGCGTCCCTCAGCTGGTCTTCTGTCTCCGGCATAGCGGACACTCCTCGTTCTCGACGACGGGATAGCTGTTACCTTGGCCGCCTCCATCCTTAATGCCGCTGTCAGCGCCTCGTGGATGGTTTTATAATCGCGGAGCATTAGGCGCTGACGAATCTCCGTGTCCCGTACCCCGTCGACAAAGTTGTAGGTGGCTTCCCGGGATACGAACTCCAGTGGCAGGTCAACCAAGGCCTTGCTAGTTAGCTGCTCAATCGCTATGGCTAACTCCTGCAGCGTCTCCCCCGGCTGCTGTGACCTTGCCTTTAGTTGGCTGCGGTACGCTGCGGCTAAGCGGTGGTTCCCGAAACGATTCTCCAGGGCCTCCCAGATGTCCTTGGGCGCTGCCGTTGTCTGCACCGCGTTTAGGACTTCCACGGCCCGTCCCTGGAGGCTGGCTATTAGCTGTGTGGCCTCCTCCTCCGGTGACCATCTGTTGTGCTTGGCCACTATGTCGAACTGGCGGCGGAAGACCTCAAATGTTGACGCGCCGTCATATTTCGGCGGTTTGACGCGCGCAGATGTTGTGTCGCGTCCCGGCGCGTCGGCCTTCAAATCCTTCAGTTTCCTGCCGACGACGTCCTCTACTATGGCGTTCAGGGACTTGACGCTGCTGTCGGCCTTTCCCTCCAGGTTGTCATTTGTAGTCTCCAGCTTCGCGGCCAGGCTGTTATTTGCTGCTTCTGTTTTTGCAGCGAGGTTTTCATTTGCCGTCTTCATTTCCGAGGTCAGTTCGGCCTCATTTCCATCATCTTCTCCAAAATCTTTTCCAAAGCCGATTCCATGGCCGTTATCCCACTCCTGACGCCAATTGTGACTTTGTGGGTTCGTGAAATAAAGGTCGTAGCAAATACACTCATCACAAATTCAATTTGCTAGATAACCTAAAACTGTTTATTTTTCAAACACTTCGCTCAACTGTCTATCGCTTCCGGCCACGATCAGCCCCGAAGTTTCCCGAATCTCCACCGGCTATCATTTATTCATCGGCTTCGCGAGTCTGCCGCCAGGGTAACAATATGCTCCAAATTTTTTGTTCTGTGAGGCTAAACTTAAAGAAGGAATATTTCTGGGTCCAAAGAAATTTGATGAAAGATGGAGTTTTTGAAAATGTACAAACAGAAGAACAATTGGCTTAGACAGGATTTAACAATGCGGTTCACAATTTCTTAGAAACACCCAAATTTCAAAGCCTTGGTGGAAAATATTGTGATAGCTGTGAAAAATTTATAATGCAATATGATGCTTAAAATCCATTTTCTTTATAGCCATCTTGATTTCTTCCTGACAGTCTTGGAGAGTTTATTGAAGAAAAATTAAAGAACAGAAAGGAATACTTTTTGAAATTCTGACATAGAGGTCTACAAAAAAAAGAAGGGAAATATTTTAAAAATATGTATAAAAAAGTCAAGTGAAAACAGTTTTTGGGATGACATAGGTAAATACTTGAAAACATAAGAATGGGAGACATACAGAAACTAATAAGAGAAAGAAGTAAATCTTTTGAAATAATATAAAAGAAAGAATGAAGGATATAAAGGATGAGCTGTGGGGAAGTATATAGAAAACAAAATATTATTAAGCTTCTATTGAATGCTAAAAAGAAAATAAGAGAGAAAGGGAATTAAAGAAAAAATTGTGGCAGTAAAAATTTTAATAGAGAAACAAGAGGTGAGGGCAAAATGATAGGAACATTTTTAAAATGGATCTGGAAAAAATAAGGGAAAAAGAACAGAAAGAGGTGAGGAAGAAGGGGAGGAGATCACAACTTTAAAAGGATAAGAGAGAGTTCGAGTGTTCCTCCGTAGTAATTTAAAAGACCAGTATCAAGAATGCTGGGGAGTGCAGTAGATACACATCACATATTCCTGTCCATAGGAATAGGTAAAACTTAGATATACACATGTTTAAATTGAAATCTTGTAACTATTTGGTACAAATGAAGCATATATAATCTATGCTGTATTAGAAGATCTGGAATATTTGCCTAGATGTGTGAGAAATGATTTGATCTTGTATAACAGTTTTTGTGTAACCTTTTGCATAACTAGTAGGTGGTTATTACAATCAAAATCATGCATAATCAGCTAATTATGGCATGCCTATTCTACACAGTTTCACACAGGGTTTAGGATAAAATTAAAATCTTCAGTCACCCTGGAAACTGCTGCAGAATTGAATGCCTGTCCATCGATATTATAAATAGCTAAAAGATTTTGTCAACACATGCATTGATCCCAGACTTTGCTCAGTAGAACTATGAGATGTATGTGTTTGGAGGAATTTAGTAACAGTGACGTCAAAATTAATCTCAGAAACTATTTGTAGTTGGTTTATTAATACTCGTCACTCGATGAGTATTAATAAACCAACTACAAATAGTTCCTGAGACTATGAGATGTATTTCTCAGGGGGTGCGTGGATATTGTAAGAATCAACACAATTGTTTGTTTGTTAATTCAAGTTTTATTAATTTAAACTTGATCTGAAGTATTTAAAATATGCCAGTCACCTCAATAATATCACTTGTTATAAAACAAATATATTATACTGTAGAATATAAAAAAAAGGTTTAAGAAACAGAACGTTACATAGATCTGGCCTTGCAGACGCAGAGTCCTCAAGTGACACCAAGCCACCAATGGATCAATACTTTCATTCATAATTCTGTCCGTTAGGCACCATTGCTTTCAGATCAATCATAGATGCAGAGACATATGTTTATCTGGCATATGTTTGTTTAATTATTCAGCTGGAAATTCACTTAATGAGCCGTTTTTAATGTTAAATTGGGAGGTTTGATTCCCTGTAATGAGATGTACTGATATTTGTTCTTTATTCCTTATTTTTGTCTTTTATTTTATTGTTGGCAGCTGTTTGACATTTTGTTCTAGTCACTGAAAATAGAATACACATTAAATAAATGGCTCTTCATTGCGAAACAGTGCTGGATGACAAATGCAATTACAGCTTCTAGAAGGGCATACCACAGAGAATTTAGAGAAACACAGTACTAGGACTGGTAAAGAAATTGGAAACAGCTGTCCATGGTTATTGATGTAAGAGAATGACTAGAGAGGTCCTCAAAAGCTATTAAGACATTTGTTGCAAAAGAACAAATACGTTCCAATGTGTTGGAGAATTGCAGAAAATACCAGCTTATAGTCATAACGAGCAATAAAACAAAGGACAAAAAATAATAAAAAAAATAAGAATAACATCTGTGTAATTCATTATAGGGAATCAAAACTCTCAAACATTCTGCTGAATTTGATGCTAAAATAACTCATTTAAATTTGCAGCTGAATAATTAAACTTAGAAATATGTCAGTTCTGCATAAATCACACTGTATTAAATAAGAAATAGGTAATATTTAAAAATGCTATTGGTATATTGCTACCACCACCACCACCACCACTACCACCACCACCACGACCAGTACTACTATCCCAATGCATTATTAAAACTCTATATCAGTAAGTGCCCGCCTCGGTAGCGTAGATGGTAGCATGTCTACCTCACATAAGGTTTTTCCGGGGTTTTCCCTTATACTTACAGACGAATGTTGGGTAGCTCTAAGTTCCATGGACCCTGGACACATTTGAGCATCATTTCTCCAATTTCATTCACCGTCCGATATGACTTAATGTTGGAGGACGTAAAATTACAAATATATATCAGTAATTGACCTAACAAACCTTGCCAAGAACAAAGAATTGACTGCTGAAATGACAACATACTACAGATTCATTGGCCAAATTCCAGTAATATTGATATTAATTATCAATTGACAATTTAGGAATCAAAATGGTGTAAACCAGTGTGTATAAGTCATCTTTAATCTTAATTATGCTGCTCATGAAAATTATTGATGTCATGATGGTTAAACTAGGAAATCCTTGCAAAATGGAGGATGGATGAAGGCATTAAGGATGAACCTTAAAAACTATTGATTTGGGAGGTATATGAATGCTAATATTAACGTTTTTTGTAGTGAAGCAAAGGAAACAAGTTGAAAATACAGAAATTCAAAAATAGCTGCTATACTACAAGAAAGGTTTCATTCATATCTATATAGCAATAGGGAAACAAAATGGGAGCTGAAAAGTATGGGAAACAAACATTACATTTAAATTTTATTGCCAAATAAGCAGCTTGAAAGCTTGGTTTTAATTTGTGGCAAATTAAGATCTGTTGCAATAATTACCATTTTACTTCATATTTTCAGGTGATAATACTATTTGATGGCTTTTCATTTTTTTGGAATGTTGGTGGAGCCATTGTTGCCAAACTTGGATATGAATCGTATCATGAAATTCTTCAGAGTGTTGCATTTGTCTTGGTACTGAACTTATTTAATGCACTTGTGAACCTACCATTCTCAGTCTACCACACATTTGTATTGGAAGAGAAGCATGGCTTTAACAAGCAGGTAATAAAATAGTTGTAATTAATGAAAAGGTGTGTAACTATTATAAAACAAATATTTAAAGGCAGGCATATGTGAAAAATACTAAAATCAAGAATTTATATCAGAACTGCTTAGAATTTTTGTCATTAGGTGGACATAAGGGAATCTAGTTAAGCTTCCAAATTTCAACCTTCTATTTTTAATAATTAAAAAAAATATATTCATTTCGTTTTATAGTGTGATGTTTGTATGTTATATAAAACATGCCAGGTCACACAGTTTTTCTTTTAGAAACTTTAAATTTTAGATTCAGGTTTCTATGTACATCAGTTACAAAAATTGGTATACTTCTTAATGTGAGTCAAGTAGTTTTGGAGCAAAAATATATTTATATGAATATATTAAATTTTCTTTAAATGTTTGGGCATTTTGAGGTTTAAAATTTAATAATAAACTACTCAATTTACAAAAATAATATAAACTTTCATTAAACATTTATTTAGGTGCAAAGTTTCAAACTCATTGAAAATTGCAAGCTCTAGAGCATTGTGATTATACAAAATTATTGAAAAATTGAATGCAGAGAAAAATGAATTTGGTACTTCAGGTAGAAATTACATTATTTTGTTTACTTTAAAATTCCCCTTCATCATATGTAGATCCTACAGCTTCTCTCTTAAATTTGGTTAACCTTTAGTTCTTTCCTAATGATTCTTCTATCTGCAATAGCTTGTTTAAAAAAATGTAAATTTTGCTGCAATTCCCTTGCATTAACAAAAATGTTGCATTCCTTACAATTTTTGTTATAAATGATTGAAACTTAGTATTCTAGTTCCTTTAGATAATAGTTATAAAATTGTGTACTCTCATTTTACTAGTTCTAATGTTTGAGGAGGAGAAAATTTAATGGATATAATAGATTGATCGAGTCGACATGAAAAATTCAATGCCACGGCTGGGATTTAAACCAGTATATCCGTGGTTCAAATTCCAGCCATAGGTTTGAATTTTTCATGTCGACTATCAGTCCAATACATTAGCCTGTATATGGCTAGTGTGAAGAAATGATTAATTTCCATCAATTAACTTAAATGGATATAATAGAGTTTAATTTGAAAAGAGTTGACAGTATCTTGATAATGCCTTCAAGGGGAGGTGAAACGCAGTGAAAGAAAATTTGTTTTATGTGAAGTACAGAGTGTCTTAGTCAACTCATTGTATAATTTATCTTGATAATGCCTTCAAGTGAAGGCAAAACGCAGTGAAAGAAAATTTGTTTTATGTGAAATATTTTTGTCAATTTTCTGTTTTCAATACCAATAGTTAAGTTGTTTCATATACAGCCCTAATAATAAAAACTTTCTTTGAACTCTTATCTAGGAATATTCATATATTTCAAAGAAATTCATGGAAAATTTCAGTGTCTGGAGTATTTTGAGTATTAAAAAATGCTAAAAATTTGACATTAAGAAAAGTCTAGTTAGAATATAAACAAATATTTTTTGCTCAATTTCTTCTCGGGCAGCAAGCCAGGTGAAAAGACGATTAGAAATTGTTTTTGTTTATGCATGATTGGAAGACTTTAGTAACAGTGGCATCAAACTTAATTTGAAAAACTATATGTTGGTTTTTTGACACGTCACTTACAGTAGATAATTTGACAAAGAAGTTCATAGTTCCACCACCAGAGAAAAGAGAGCAAACGACAATAGACAATAGTTGGATAGAGATTGAGGATGCAATGGCTTTCGAAACTAGACCCTCAATAATATAAAAATGTAAGTGATGAAGTGTCAAAAAACTGACTACAAATAGTTTTTTTTAATTAAATATTTTTTTGTTTTGTTTTAAAAGCCTCCTGCACTATATGAAGGCCCCTCAGCTAGTTTATACATATATTTTTGTTTGTTTTAAAACCGTCCTGCACTATATGAAGGCCCTCAGCTAGTTTATTATCTTTTTAATTAAGTCATTTTTAACTTCTTCCTGCCAGAGTTATATGTGCTCAGTGAATTTTGGGTGCTCTGCTTTAGCCTTTGCCTATCCTTAACACTGCTAATTTTCTTGCTAACAGGACTTACTTTGCTTGCTGCAACTTTTCTCTCAACATTTACACTAATTTTGTAACCCATATTAAATTAACTAACAGCTACAGTTGCTGCAATTTGCAATTTATTTCTAGATACAAACCCTTTTTTGGGATATTACTTCATATCACACTATGCAAACTTCCATTTGCATTCTGTGTGTTTCCTTTGGTACACCTCTCCAGTAGATTAGTACTAGCTAATCTCTGGTAAACTGCATACCAGAGCAAACTAATCCTTGTTTCACATAAGCTTGCCCCGTATCTCTTAAGTCACGTGACCTAATCACCTCTCATTGGCTCTTGTTGTGGTATACTGTTGTGCGGTAAAAATTAGTTTATTTAACATAGTAATATATCTTTATATGTTGGAAGAGAATTGTCAAATTTATATTTTCGTAACTGTTTGAATTAAATATATTATGCAACAGAGTTGATTTATCTGAAATGCATGTTAATTCTTAAATGAAGTAAAGAAGAGGTTCCTTTGCTTTCAAGCCCGCCTTTCATATCACGATAGCATGTGCTTTAGCGGTAGTGGTGACATTTGTTTATATGACTTTTATCACTGACCTTGTTTTGAACGAATTTGTCATATATTGCTATTCGAAGGTGTGCTGTGCCGAGTACGAGAGACAAATTATTTTATTGGTTGGTTATTGCGTGTGTACTTATATGTTTAATGGCAGAGTCTACTGCCAGTTTTTCGCTGAAGCATTGCAAGGGAAAACCTTTACGAAGAGGCAAAAAAATAATTGTGGTGCATGTGTTTAATGCACTCATCCAGAAGAATCCATCTTTGTTAGTGAGAGAAGTCGAACAGCTATGCTCTGAACTTATAGGTGTGAGTGTAAGACCTGTAGGAACATCGCAACGTGAAATTGAGACAACAGGAAAACTTACCACTCCAGGAATAAACAAAAGTGCATGCTCGGAGAATGCGATGAGTTTGAGTTCGTGAAAAGTACTGTGCGTCATCATGTGCATAGTTTTTTTCTTTAGAAACGAACTCCCTAACATAAATAAAATTTTGTCTGCTGTAAATGAGGATGCAGATTTACAAATTTCAGCAGATCTAGTCTGTATAGATTGCTTATAAGCTGGGGTTTGCGAATGAAAAAAGGGGCAAGAACAATTTGCTAAGAGACAGAGGCAGTATTGCTGTGTGGCGAAGACATGATTGAAGGTCAATCAGACTGTACCGAGATACAATTTGCAAAACATACTACCTTGACGAGATGAGGAAGTATTTAGTTCCAGGTTTCACCATGGCATGGGGTGATTATGAAAATCGTGTAGCCATCATAGCATTGCATAAAGTTGGAAAATCTGCAAGTGACATTTTCAGGATGCTACAAAAGCTGAAAATCTGCCATATGTTTGTGTACCACACCATTGAGCAATTCACTGCAACTGGGACTGTAAAGGGTTGGCCAAGGGAGGGTCGACCACGCAGTGTCAGAACTCTAGCAGCACAAAAAGCAGTGGAGGCTCGTGTTCGGAGAAATCCTACATGGAAGCAGGCTATCTTCTCCCGTTAAATGGACGTTTCAAAAAGGACAATGTCCAGGCTTCGGTCAGAGGACCTTGGACTAAGGGCTTATCTTATCGCCGACGTAAAGGACATTATCTTGACACATGCCTAAAGAAGCTGAGAGTGCTTAAATGTTGACATCTACTACAGCGTTACGCTCAAAATGGTCATGGGAACATCATCTTCACTGAATAAAAAGTTTTCACTATTGAGGGGTCTTCCAATGTGCAAAATGACAGGGTTTATGCATCATCATCTTGGGAAGCCAGTAATAAGGTTCCTAAAGTTAAGAGGGCCCATCATCCCTCGTCAGTGATGGTGTGGTGGGGGTGAGTTATTCTGGTACCACCCAGCTACATTTTTCCAAAAAGGGCATTAAAACCAGCTCCAGAGTGTACGAAAGCACTAATATGGAGTCTGTTGTCAAGAACTTGAGTGGCACATTGTTTCAAAACCAACCATGGAATTTCCAGCAGGAATCTGCCTCTGCCCACAAGGCTAGGTCAATGCAAGCATGGCTTTAGCGTCATGTCCCTGACTTTATTTCAGCTGAAGATTGACCCAGTGGCAGTCCGGACCTGAATCCATTGGACTATCAACTGTGCTTATTGCTTGAGGGCATCGCCGCAAGAGGAGACACCCCACCATTGAATGTTTAAAGCATTCCTTGTCAGCCGTGGCGGATTTCCCCCTGGATATCGTTCCGATTGAAGGTTGGCCACAAAGACTCAGAGCCTGTATCCATGGAAAAGGTGGCCATTTCGAAAAGTGATTGGTGCTGTGTGTAATGAATGACCTTAGGTACAACATACTAAAAGCCAATTAAAATATTTTGCATGGTATTTGTGTTTATCACTTTTCAAGTTGTAACAGTATTTATGACTAGACTAGGTACACTTGGTGCAAGATAAATTTTCCTGTTACACTCATGTTTCAGTGCTTCCTCACCTTTGGCTATAGTGCAGTTATAAAAGCACCATGATGATTCATCTCTAGGAAATTTCATGTGCTAGGTTTTCTTATCAGTCGACATGCAGTATTACAGTGTTGCAATACTGCAGAACTTTACCTAATGATTTTGCTTCTTTGACTATTTGTCTGAGGCCTGTTTCCAAATGCTTAGCAATGTGGTTCAGACATTCAACTTTAGTAATTTGAATATCTGGACCATATGTTGACAAGCTTTGAAGAAGCAGATAGGTTTTTGAATCACCATCAGAAACAGAGGTTGTGTAAAACATATTACAAACAGTAGCGGATCTCTGCCAGATATCTTTGTCAGCAGCTTCTTCCATAGTTACAGAAGATTGTAAGTAATTAGCCTCACACATACCACTTTTCCTATGGACCTTAACCCATGCTTTATATTCATTGCTACTTTCTCCTAACTCCTTAACTATTGCTACTTATATCACAATATTTTGATTTTAATTTCAAAATGTATTACAAGCCCCATGAGAACATCTATCACAATTCTAATTCCATACAAAGAAGTATGTCCTCTCTCTTGTGCCACGTAGCACCATATGACACAGAAATGTTCAAAAGACCTGGATTTATCTAAGTGAGCCTGTCGGACAGCTTTGCTTGCCATACTAGCACCTCGCTTTCCAATAACTCATTGTCCTTCCTTCTGTTTATGAGATGGGAATTGTAAGTAGAAGAGCTCATGTATTGTCGCGCTGTTCGAATGGTTACCATGGATTTATCTTTGGTAATAGAGGTTTCTATTAAAGATAAATCCAGGGTAACCGTTCGGGCAGCGGAACTATAATTCATACCTATGGTCATACAAACTTCTGCGTAGTAGCATGACCCTTACCAATACCGAGAAATGCATCTTCCATTTACATCAAAAAGTGACCTACTCATACCACACTAGGGCTGGTATAGTCTTTCACATAACATTTATTACAAGCAGAGCATTCTATTATCACGTTACTATCAAACGCCAAAGTTTCGTTAAATGTTGCCTCCAAACTCTTGAATCCACAATCTGTGCAGCCAAAACTATTAAATATTTTACTCCAAATTTCTCTGTGAATAAGTACATAATCTGGGCTTTGGTGTCTGCATATTCATTTTCCCCAACTTCCTGCCACTTGAACCAGCCTTGTTTTTCTATTCTTAACCAGCTTAACCATTCTGATTTTATGTAGCTCTGTAGAGAGAAATGTAAAAAATTGAGGCCTAAAATGTTAAAGTTTTGGAAATACTAAAATAACCACGTGTTGATATATGTACATCTAAACAAATTTGGTATGAATTATACACTGTTGCAGCAAGAAAGCAATATAATGTTAAATTAGGCCTTATTCCTATTCTAAAAATACTTATATCGAAATTTAACTGTATTGGAACACAAGTTAAGTACATGAAGTACGACTCATCTGTATTTAATAAATACTTATCTTAAAATAAGCTGCATTCCATGGCTCTCACTGTATGAAAACCAGTTTTCACATTCACAAAACACAAAACCGAGTGGAGATGCTTCCTTTTAAAAGAAGGAAATGAAATAAAACCAGCAGCAGAATTTTTCATTAGCTTACACAAAAATCCAGAAGATTTTCTGCACATTACCTGAAAGCAGTTTGTCTTTGGAATCTAATTGCATAGCTTAAAAGTGATAATTCCACCAATTTTTGTTCAACAAGCTAGTGAAGGCAATTCAAACGGTCATGCCCACCTGCACATGAGTATTTAAATCATGCCATAGTGACTCTTTAAATGACACTAGGGCACTACTGACAACAGATTCTGAAACCACAATGTTTATACATAATTTTAATGCAAAAATTGAAAAATACCATCTTTCAGAAATCTGTGGTAGATTTTTATATCCAAAAAATACCTCTTCTTTGTTTGCCATGTTTAATACATTATTTTAGCATAGGACATGCTACCGAGTAGTTATAATGAAACCCACTCACAGCCTCTCTCTACTGCGCGAGGCAGCCGGCAGTCGCTGGGGAACTTAAGCCAGCATATCTCCTGTAAACATTCTCACTCTCTCCCCGAACCTTAGCTGCACGTATTCCTGTAATTTCTTGCACAAAGTTTTCTCTAAGTTCCTGTAGTATATTTAGTTTGGAACAATACACTTTGTCTTTTAAAGAGCCCCATAAATAAAAGTCACAATTCGTTAGGTCAGGAGCAAAAGGGGATCACAAATCAACACTAATTGTTCTTTTTCTTTTTTTGTTTGATTTATGAGTCACTATGTTTACACTAACTTCACTTACTATGTTGTTATATAATTGAAAAGTTTTCAAGATCATTTGATCTCATCCTCAGCTGTTTGGTGACTAAATAAACATTCTTCCTCCTCCACTACTTCGGTGCTCGATCCCTCTGCTATCTGGTGTTAGGGGCACTAAGTTTTAATACTTCATTTAATGCTGGGATTTCAAAATTTATAACTTTATCCTGGTTTTTTGTTATGAATATTTTTTCCCAAATATTCAATTCTATAGGTGTACTTAAAGATTTTAACAGTTATATTATGGCCAATGTTGTGGTTTTCTGTCCAAAAATGCTGTGGCACTGCATATTTTTCTGTTTGTTTCAATTTTATGTTCCTCTGGTGTTCTTTTTGCCTGGTTAACAAGTTTCTCTTAGTTTTTGCTATGTAGCTTTTGTCACAGGTTTCACAGTTTATCTGATAAATTCCCGATTTCAAAGTGTTGGGGATTGAATTTTCTAGTGGCTTATTTAGCAGGTTCTTCAGACTGAATTTGTTTTGGGATGCTAGTTTTAAGTTTAGTCTTTTGAAGATTCGTTCAAATTTTCTAAAATCCCATGGATTGTAGGTGAATTTTCTGTATTGCCAGTTTGTGTTTTTGAGCAGTGTGAGAGTGGTATTTTTTTATATTATCTTAAATTTTTCCTTTCTTTTCATCATGTTCCTTATGATGGCTAGGTTGAATCCATTTAATACTGCTATCTCTTTAATGTGTTGTTCTTTCAAAAACTCCTCCTTACTCAGTGGGATGTTGTATAGCCAGTGAATTAGACTTCTGAAGGCAGCTAGTTGATGTGAAATTGGGTTGTATTCATTTTTCTTTATGTAATTATCTATGTATGTGGGCTTCCTGTATATTCCAAAATCTACACCTTGATTTCTAGTTATCTTGAGCGTCCAAAAAGGGTAGGGTGTTGTCTCTTTCTACTTCCATTGTAAACTGGATATGATTTATGCACAAGGAATAATTACTTCATGTTTAACCAAAAATTCTACAGACAATGAAAAGGATTAGCTATGGGGAGCCCACTTTCGTCTATCTTAGCAGACCTATACATGAGCTATTTTGAAACACACATAGTAAGGCCTTCCCACAGATTTACAAATTGTGGTGGAGATATGTTGATGTTTTTGCTATCATTCCGGAAAAACTTAAAGAATATTCTCTAAAATTACTAAACCTGCAAGATAATCATACCTTGTGGATGGTAGTGTCAGTATATCAGACGTGCTAGTGAAAGTAGAGCAACAATATCCGAGGTTAAGGGAACAGTTATGAATAACAAGATGTGTAATTGAGTTGGATTCTGTGAAACTAAACCATGTAACTACCAGTTGGTGCATGCAGGTAACATGCTGAAATTTCTAAATTTATCAATAAATGTGAAATTTTTGAACTTGTATAAAATGGACATAGCTTGTATGTGTTATTCCCACTCATATGTTTCTGGCAAGATGGTCCCAGGTATGCCTCTGTGCTAGCTGCCCTCATGGTGGAATCAAGTTGGTTTAGTAGTAATAATATAAGAAAATCTAACCATGTAATCCAAGTGGTTGCAATATGGCGGAGGTGCCATACAGAGGATTAACCTACTTCTGCATCTAATCTTCCTTAAGTTATCCCAAAATTTATATTTGCAAATTTTTTACAAAATACTGATGCCATACATAGGATTAACCTACTTCTGCATCTAATCTTCCTTAAGTTATCCCAAAATTTATATTTGCAAATTTTTTACAAAATGCTGTGGTACATAAAATTTTTCTACAACTGGTATTGCAAAGTTTCACACATGGACCACTTCCATATAGTGCTAATAATTATGAAACTTTTATAATGAAATTAATGAATTTAGAATAATCAAAACCCTATATGTGACTATTTTTATATTAAATTTATGTATTTTTATGTGAAATAACATTTTGTATTAGTGATAGTGATGCATTTGAACATGTATACTAAGTTTTATGCCTGAGCCTGCAAGCAGGAAAAATATTTGTATACCTAATAATCTGTCCTCTAATTATTATGCTCCATGAACAAGGAGTCGTATTATTGGTTTTTACAGTTCAGAAATTGGCAGGTGCATGTTATATTTACTTTCACATATTGGAGTTAATTGGTGACACTCCTAACAGCCTAAATGTTAGTAGCACTCCATGTGTTACACATTGTTGACACCAACAGGATAGTTAAGTCATATTTGCTTTTTACAGGTTTTATACCTACCAGCTTGGATAACTAAACACTTCATTGTTGATTTTCAATTAACAATCTTTTATATTACTTGTGTTAACCTTCTTTTATCAAATTTTCATGTGCATCATTTCATTGCATATGCCTAGTGATTTCATTTCCATTCTTTATATTATTCTTATAGGAAGCTCATTATCATATTTTAAATGTAGGTAACTCAATATGAAATACCAATAATTAAAAATTATATAATAGGCCAAACTGAGGTGCTCTGTGCTTCACATACATAAATTTTCTTTTAATACATTTTGCCTCCAGTTGAAGGCATTATCAAGAGGTGGACAACTTTTAAGTGGAGGCGAAACACATTGAAGAAAAAAAATTGAGTTATGTGAGGTACAGAGTGTCTCAGTCAACTTGTTGTATTATTTTTAATAATTGCATTACTTCAAAGTGGTAATTCCAATTTATTTTTCCAAATTATAAAATATTAATTTTCTATTATTATTATTATTATTATTATTATTATTATTATTATTATTATTATTATTATTATTATTATTATTATTATTATTATTATTATTATTCTCACTTGTGCTGGTTTTAAAAATATGTATCAGTTTAATTAGTCTCTAACATCATTGGAAATTAATTACTGATTATTTTCACGTTATTTCAGCAACCTTTCTTTTCTGTGCAACATTGCAAAAATGTTATAAGCAGCAAAATATGTTAAAATGTAATGTTTTTAATTGGCTGTTGCAGACTGTTGGATTCTTCATAAAGGATAAGATAAAAGCTTTTGCTGTGGGCCAGGTGATTATTCTACCACTCATTGCTGCAGTTATTTATATTGTGAAAATTGGAGGAGACTACTTTTTCATTTATCTTTGGCTGTTTGCAATGGTCACAACCTTTTTGTTGTTCACTATATATCCAAACTATATTGCGCCACTTTTTGATAAATACACACCTCTGCCAGATGGGGATCTCAGAACACGGATTGAGGATTTGGCAGCTAGCATTGCATTTCCGTTATATAAACTGTATGTTGTAGAAGGTAAGATTTCATTTTTACTTATAATTGGAAAATTTGTAATGCCACTTTGATAATTTGTAACAGTAGTAGCACTTTATATATGGGTTCTATTGGAAGGTTTGCAGTTGCTCAGCATCATGTATTTTTCTAGGATTATATCATGAGCCATGCTTAACTTTACTTGAATTTCATGATATGTGAGCATTCCAGTCATCCTTCCTCCCTCCCCCCCCCCCCCCCCCAAGTTTGTATCATTACCTCGTTTAAAAAGTAGTGAATATTTTTCAATGCAAGGGGTACTCAGTGGTCCAGGAATTTTCTAGAAAATGCATATACATATATATGTACATTTTTTTTTTATAAAGGGAACTTCAGGCATTTATTGAAGTGAAATCTCTGCACAATATTTTGTTAGAAAAAACTATTTCTCTACTCACTGTAGGTAAGCAGATGAGAAAAAAAATCTGAAGCATCATACTTACATAACTTTTTATCGTTCATAACTTTATGCAACCCTATATATATATATAGTGTTATGTTTGTATAAAAAGTTATATATTCAGTTTTCCAAATTCAGACGAATTTGTTGGCTATAAAATATTATTACTGATGAAATCTTAATATCCAAATTATTTGTAGTGAATAGCCTACAATATTTCCTCTGCTTACAATTAGTAATTGGTAGGAAAGTGAAAAGAAAGAACAGTTGCATATAGTTGCACACCGTATTGTGACTTTGTGGGTTTGTAAAATTAAAAGTACAAGTTGCAGAAATTTAAAATGTTCTTTATTTCTGTAGAAATACACTTTGGTCAACTCTTACAGTAGCATAATTACGTAACATACACAAATACAGCCTTCAAGTTCGTCTGCCACACCCATAAAGAGTTCACTTTCAAAACACAGCTGTACGTACACAAATCCAATTACGACTCATTACGACTGTCCTCCAACTAACTGTGGCTTCCTTTTATACGACCATTCATGATTCCAGACAGTTATGGGATGTTCTTTATCAATCAAGATG
Organism: Mantis religiosa; assembly: GCA_030765055.1. Lineage (NCBI taxonomy): Eukaryota > Metazoa > Arthropoda > Insecta > Mantodea > Mantidae > Mantis > Mantis religiosa. Next base: position 99,365,139 of record CM060947.1, on the reverse strand, counting down.
TCACTAGAAGTTTCCAGTTATGTATCTTTATCTATTTTGGCAAGCCTTTTATCTCCATGCTATCTTTATCTGTTTCGGCAAGCTGTTTTTCTCCGCGCTGTCTTTATCTGTTTTGGTAAGCTCTTTATCTCTGCACTGCACTTTCTCTTTGTGTCTGCCGCCAGTTGCAACAGTATATTTTACATTGACTTCTGCAGAGCCTTCATTTGGACTTTGATGTTTACAGAGGTTTGTTTGTCCTGCACTGAGCTGTTTCTAGCACTTCTGTTCCTTCTATGCTTTCTCTGCTCTCCATGTGCTACCTAATCAGTTGATGAGAAGCCTTTATACAGAGGTTAATTAGTTGAGGGACCATATGTTTCACTGGTATAATGTGTTGAATTATAATTCCAAAAGGTATTAATATTCAGCATGCAGAAACTTCATGTATGATTCTTATATGACAGAAAACTTTTACACATAGTAGGAGACAGATTCCCTGCTATTCATGTGTATCACAGAGAAACAGTTTGTAATCTTGTGAATAGATTTACAGAAGCTGCCTATTCTTGGTAAGAAACCAAAAGTAAATTGCTATGTTCTTAAAGAGAGAGAAAAAAAAACTTGATATTAGAAGAAATCCAAAACAAAGCTTGCACAGGAATCAGAAATTTTTTACAAACCTTGGTTTGGAATGCCATTGAACTTCCAAAACTAAAACTCATAAAATGCACTGTAGTTCAGATATTACAAGCATGAAATAATGTGAATGAAGTTGATTTCCACAATTGAATGTTGAATTCGTCATGGTGATTCTATTGGACCAAGTTAAGGCTTGTTGTTGTTGGGTTTTTTTTTTTTTTTTTAAAAAAAGGATGAAGCCTATTTTTTGTGTAAACAACTGTAACCAGTAAAACAATAAATACTGGGGTGCCAAAAAACCTGGTATTCTGCATTAAATGTCATTTTATAACAATTTAGCATTTGGTGTACTGTAAATCTTTACAGAATTGCAGGATCTATAATTTTCAGTTACAGTGAGTGAACAGTTCAGATAAAAAGTTTTTTTTAGAATAATTTATTTTAAAATATATTTTTAGAATATTAACTTTTAGTTCACACTGCTGGAGATATGAAATGCATCACTTTCTATTACTAAAACAGTTGATCAGTTTTGTTGCGGCCTCCTCGGTAGCGTGGTGGTAGCATGTCTGCCTCACGTTCAAGAGGTCCCAAGTTCGAATCTTGGTCAGGGTGAGTTATCTGGATAAGGTTTTTTCTGGGGTTTTCCCTTATCCTGATAGACGAATGTCGGGTAACTCTAAGCTCTATGGACCCCAGACTCATTTGAGCATCGTTTCACCCATTCCATTCATCGTCCAATACGACTTAATGTTGGAGGACGTAAATTACAAAAAAAAAAAGTTTTGTTGCATTTAGTGGCACTCGTTTGTTTTCACATTCTTTGTTACATTTGGTTAATATTAATAATTATTATGAGTAATCAAAATGTATTTGCAAAACGTCCCAAAGGCAGATGTTTAAAATTAAAGAAAAAACTGTTGTACTGAATGTTTTTGTTTGGATTGGTAAGTTTGATGAGAAGATAAAAGTATTTGATAACTGTTTTCTTTGTTCTTTGTTGTATAAGCACAAGCTTGGCAGGTAAAATATTTCAGTCATTGTTTCAAAGTGTATTGTCAAAAAGTAGCAGTGTTAATGAAAAGAGAGTAATATGATCGTTCAGAAATAAAAATTACTGATCTGCATTTATGCTGGTAGATTATTCAGGTCTAAAACATGTTCCTTCATATAGTGTGTATGTTTTACCCAGGACTTAATAATACAATTTGCAGACCAGTATTTTCACGCTTTTTTGTTTTCATCAGGTACCCTTTTAAGGCCGGCAGAATTATATAGAATTGCATGACATTGAATGTACACAGGCATATTTTCAACAAGATTCTGCTACAATGCATACAGTGATCTCATTTAAACTGAGGAAATTATGTAAGATAATTGATCAGTATAGTATGATGACCAGCACAGTTTCCAGATTGTACCATGTGAAATTTCCATTCATGGGGGATCCTTAAAAAATAATGTATTGGAGTACTGGATATTTGGTAAAACTGAAAGTTAATAAGAGAAATTGCTGCATTTTTTAGAGGAAGAATTCATGAATGTCAGTGGAAAATATTCTTAAAAGATGTGATGTGTGGTGGCCCAAGGACATAATTTTCAACATCTGTGATAGAGATTTAGCTATTGTAGTTATAATTTGTATTAGAAATCCAAGTGCTTGAATTTAAGGAAGTACAAATATCTAGCTATGCCAATAAACAGTATGCTTCCCGGTGCCAAGTAAGTTATTAAACAGGCCATGTATTCAAACTAAGGCATTGTAACAACTGTTCAGAGATAGTGCTAAGTTGGCAGGAAAAGAGGAAGGTTGTGGTTTGCAGTGAGCTCTTTGAATTTAGTGGAAGACAGACATGTGGACATATATAGAATAAGAATTGGTGTGTTTCGGAGAATTAAATTTTAAAGAACAGGCTGTATATTTGGTGAAAAAATAAACAGCATTGTATACAAATATAATTTGTAACTTAAAACTTCACTTATCTTATAAGAAATGATGTTACTTATAAATTGAACAGGATTGTGATTTTGTGAAACTTTGTCCACATCATCAGCCAGAATCACAAACAAACTCCAGTTATTAAATTATAGATGAGTTGTATTTATTACACATCAGCTTCACTTATGTACCTGTATTGAGGACATGTTTTGCGAACCACCGTTCGCATCATCAGCTCTAATGCGACTTTTTTATTTAACATCGGTTGATAAATTTTATGTCTGCTGATATTAACCTTCTTTTTCTCTTAATCTTCAAATACTGTTTTATATATTTTTTGTTGACGAAATGTTCGTTGAAATTTTCAAGTGTGAAGTTTCCTACCTCCATATTGTCCTGTTTTTAATTGGCTGGATTTAACTTTCACATATTCCTCTTGACTTGACGGTCACTTCCATATATCGAAATTAAACTGTATTGGAACACCACGGTGAAGCGAAACAATTATTAAATTATAAATGAGTCGTATCTATTACACATCAGCTTCACTTACATACTTATATTGAGGACATGTTTCCGAAACATGCCCTCAATATAGGTACATAAGTGAAGCTGATGTGTAATAGATACGACTCATTTATAATTTAATAATTGTTTCGCTTCACCGTGGTGTTCCAATACAGTTAAATTTCAATAAACTCCAATTACTTATAAGATAAGTGAAGTTTTAAGTTATAGTTTTTTATATTTGTATATAATTGTTTGCTTCACTATTAATAACTTCATATATTACATATTTAAATAGCATTGTGATTACGATAAGTGTACATCTATTATTAGTACAATATAGACAGTATAGAATTAAATATTAGATCTATTGAAATGCAGGTCATGATGGAATAACTAATGAGGAAGTTTGATAGAATGGATGGGATGGAAAAATAGGTAGGAGACGAGTTGAATACAAAGGCTAAGGATATTATTGAAGACTCCAAAGTTGAAGTGCAAAGACTAAAGTGAGAAATAGAGAGGATGAAAAGAGGAATAGAAAGAATGAGGGATAGAAGTAATAGATCTTTCTTGGGGTTCAAGAGAGGAGAAATTTTTAGCCTATGGAAGAAATTACAAAAATAATGAAGGGAAGACTGGAGAATGTTCAAGAAGGGAAGTTGAAGCGTATCTTGTTAGGAGACATACAGGTAAGAGATAATTGTTGTGAGGCTAGCTATGTTGCAGTGGTGTATAAAGTCCTCAAAAGAGCATATGAGCTAAGAGAAACAAATATATTGATAAATAGATATTTATTACCAAATATAAGAATAATCTAGCAAGAAATAATACAAAAAGATAAAGGAAATGAGAATATCTGGAAGAAAAGCTTGCATTAAAAATAAAGAGCTATGGATCAAAGGGCAAAGTGTTAATCTTATTAGCAACAATAATCTAACAATCAGTAATAATGATGAGGGGAATCAGTCAGTTGAAAACTAAAGAAGTTATAACAGCAGATACAGGCACAGAAAGATCCAACGTCCACAACCCAGGAAATTAGATGAATTTGGAGGCAAATACATCATGTATAAAGTGAAAATGGTTGTATCAATCAGAACAAAGGTTCAACCAGAGAATAGATGAGGCAGTTGAAAAGATACCAGAAAACTTATGGGGACGAGCCAATGGAGTGAAGTCACCCAGGCGAATAGTGTTCACTGCAGAAAAATGAGAAAGAGCACATGACCTAGCAAAGAAGGGAGGGAAGATATAACACCAGAGCTGTGATGGAAGTTCATCAGAGGGAGAGATAGGGAAAGTGTCGCTTTCTCAGAACATGACAGTGTACTCATTACAAAAGCAGATGGCAAGAAGAAAAGGAATTGAATAAGGAGTAAGAGATAGAGAAATTCAGAAGCAGAAATTTGACAGTAGGCTTGCAGAAAGTAAAGAGGTTAGGTTTCTGGAACTGGGAAGTGCTAAAGAACAAATTATGTGCTTGAAATCTGTAGCAGTTATGGACAAAGATTATTTAACAGTAGTGAAAACATGGTGAAGAGATGAAGAGATAGTAATAAATAATTTTGTTTGTGGGATAAAAGGAGAAGCAATAGCTAGAAAGGGAAAACCTTTGGGAGAGGCATAGAGTTTTCATCAGCAAACATATGAGTAAAAAAATTAGACAAATTTGTTGTAGAAGAAAAGAAGCATTGTGTCTTATTTTGAAAGGCAAGGTTCTAGAAGGAAATATAATATGTTTAGGTATAATCTCTAATCCCCCTAGTTCCTTATGATTCCATAACCTGAACCTAGTTAAACATCTGAACTGAAACATTGAAGGTTATTAGGAAAATATGTAAATGCGGAGGTGACAGAGCCAGATTTTAATATGAGAATGGGAAAAATTGTTTAGAAAATGTTTGGATGAGTAATGAATGATGACAAAAAGGCAAGAGATCAGATGTAGCAAAAATTGCAAATATAGGATACAAAAAATTAATTTAATTTTGTGAACAAAACTCATAAATTCTTTCAAATGGGAAATAGAATAACCAATATTAGTGTGGAGAATTTAGTATATGAATACTAATAAAGTGTAATAGACTAATAAGATATATAAGTGAGATATTAAGTATTTTAAGTATACAAGGGTCATTTGATAAGTCTGGTAAATTTCCATGAAGGGATGGACATTTTTTGTTGCAACTTTGTGGGTGGTAAGCTTGATTATTCAAAAGATTGTACAGAAAATTTGAATTTGTTACAATATACAGTTCATTGTTGACAGCCATCTGAACTGGTCATTGTGTTAGATGTGATTGAAAATGGAAGTTTTTTGTGCTGTTAAATATTTTCATTTGAAGGGCTGGACTGCCGCACAAATCAAAACTGAATTGCATGAAGTTCACATAGACTCTGCACCAAAATTGAAGACCAGTTACTTTTGGATCAGTGAATTTAAACGTGGTCATAGCAGCACCGAAGATGAATCACGCTCTGGACACCATTGAAAATATTCACGATCTGGTGATGCAAGACTGCCGAATCAAAATTCATGAGATTGCTGAGGCTGTAGTCATCTCAACTGGGTGAGTGCACAACATCCTACATGAAAAATTGGCTATGAATAGGTTGCGTGCAAGATGGGTGCTGTGATTGCTCACAGTCGACCAAAAACGCATCCAAATGAATACTTCTGCCGGGTGTCTGGTGATGTTTAATTGTAATCCATAAAACTTTCTGTGCTGATTTATGACCATGGATGAAACTTGGATGCATCATTACATACCAGAGTCCAAAAAAGGCAGTCAAATCAATGGATAAAGGCTGGTGAAAGAGCACTAAAGAAGGCAAGGACCATTTTATCAGCTGGTAAGGTATGACCACTGTTTTTTTGGGATTCCCGAGGAATAATACTTATAGACTACATGGAAAAAGGCAGAATCATAACTGGAGCCTATTATGCTTCATTGTTGGATCATTTGCAACATGAGTTGACTGAAAAGAGAATGAGATTGAAACACAAAAATGTCTCTTTCACCAGGATACGAGTAATGCACCATCGCACACATCAGCAATCACAATGGTGAAAGTGCATAAATTGGGCTTTGAATTGGTTTCTCATCCACCTAATTCACCAGACTTAACCCCAAGTGACTTCTTCCTGTTTCCAAACTTTAAAATTTGACTTGTGGTAAGAAATTTTCATCAAATGAAGAAGTGATAGTCACTGTCAATGAGTATTTTGCAGACCTTGATGGAACCTATTTTTCCAATGGAATGAAAAAGGTGGAACATCGCTGGACCAAGTGTATAGCCATCAATGGAGACTATATCAAGAAATAAGGTGAGATGTTCATGGTGGGGAAAAAAATTAGTTTTTTACCAGACTTATCAAATGACCCTCGTAAGATACTAAGTAATTTTGAGGTTCCAATGTGTAAGGACTATGATACCATGAAGAACAAAATTAATATATTTTTGAGTCAAACTAATACTCAATGCTCCGGTAGTATTTACCTAGAACATGTTTCGTTAGGATTTTTCTAACATCAGCTGTTGCCGACTAATGGACGGTGGTTTGGAGAACTCATTGGAAGCGATAGGTGCATCTCTGTCGGTATCTTGAACTTGAAGTTTGAGTTTTCTTCAAAGGTAGTGTCGAAATTAAACAATTTTCTTTCATATTCCTTTCATATTCCAGAATTTCTATTTCAGTATGTGATGTACGACAGGTTATAAATTTGACCACTTTTGTTTTGTCTAGATTCACAAATAATTTGTTCACTTTAAACCAGCATGACATACAGTTCGAAACATAATTCATTTTAATTATACACTCGTTTAAATTTGTACTGGTCACCAGGACACTAGTGTCATCAGCGAAAAGAACGGTACTTGCAATGTCCTTTATATAAAGTGAGAGGTCATTTATATAGATCAGAAATAATAAAGGCCCTAACACAGAACCTTGGAGTACTCCATGAGTTACTACTTTCCAGTTCAAAGTCTGTTTTTCATAACCAATATCACTGACAGCTACTTCAACACTCTGTTTTCTTTCATTTAAATATGATACAAACCATCTTAAATGTTCATTTTTTAGCCCATAGAATTCCAATTTTGCTATAAGAATGTCATGATTAACACAATCAAAAGCCTTTGCTAGATCACAAAAAAATTCCACCTACATGTCTTTTATCATTTAAGGCAGTCATCACTTCATGTGTAAGTTTGTAAGTAGCATTATTAGTTGATATTCCCTTTTTGAATCTAAACTGATCACTGACAAGTATGTTGTTACATTCAAGGTGTTTATACAGTCTGGTGAACATTACTTTTTCAAGAACTTTTGAATAAATTGGCAAGAGAAATATTGGTCTATAATTTGAAGCATTATTATTTGAAACATTATTTGAAACATTACCATTAAATGCCCTTTGCTTTTCCTTATTTCTCCTTGTCTTAAGATACCCCTTTCCTTCTCTTTTGTATTGTTTGGAACCTTTTATATTTTTCCCTTTTTGCTCAAACGAGAGAGAGAAGCGAAAAAAGAAAAATTAAAGTATAGATTTATAGATCTATAATATTTGTAAATTTATAACTCTCTAAATGTATAAATAAAAGTAGAGATGTTGCAGTCAGAAATGTATATGTTGCTCTTGATAAGGTATCATCTGAAGTATTTATTGGATTTCATTAGTGTGCAATGTTTATTACTTTTGTTTCAGGTTCTAAGAGATCTACTCACAGTAATGCTTATTTCTATGGTTTCTTCAAGAACAAACGGATAGTACTTTTTGACACCTTGCTCAGGGACTATGTTCCAGAAAATGAAATAGGAAAACCACAAGATGTTACCACTGGTGAAAAGAAAGGATGTGATAATGATGAAGTTCTTGCAGTCTTGGGTCATGAGTTGGGCCATTGGAAATTAAATCATGTCTTGAAAAACATTATCATCATGCAGGTCTGTAGGATTTTAAAATGAAGATTATCAGTAAAGGTTGGGTAACAAACAACCAGTAGTGGGAACCATAATGGGAATGGAAAGCTAAGAGACATAAGTTTATATTTGAGTTTGATTTATGAGTCACTATGTTTACACTCAAACTTCACTTACTTGTTGTATAATTGAAACGTTTTCAAGATCATTCGATCTCATCCTCAGCTGTATGGTGACTAAATGAACCTTCCTCTTCTTCCACTGCTACGGAGCTCCGATCACTCTGCCATCTGGTGTTAGGGGCACTAAGTTTTAATACTTCATTTAGTGCCGGGATTTCAAAATTTATAACTTTATCACAGTTTTTGTTTATGAATATTTTTTCCCAAATATCCAATTCTACGGGTGTACTTAAAGATTTTAACAGTTTAATGTGGCCAATGTTGTGGTTTTCTGTCCAAAAATGGTGTGAAACTGCAGATTTTTCTATTTCAACTTAATGTTCCTCTGGTGTTCTTTTTGCCTGGTTAACAAGATTCTCTTAGTTTTGCTATGTAGCTTTTTTCACAGGTTTCACAATTAATCTGATAAATTCCTGATTTCAAATTGTTGGGGGTTGTATTTTTCAGTGGTTTATTTAGCAGGTTCCTCAGACAGAATTTGTTTTGGGGTGCTAGTTTTAAGTTTAGTCTTTTGAAGATTCGTTCAAATTTTCTAAAATCCCATGGATGGTAGGTAATTTGCCAATTTGTGTGTTTAAGTGGTGTGAGAGTGGTATTTTTTGATATTATTTACGTTTAATTGATCCAGTCTGTAACCAACAATTCATGTGCCCGCCTCGGTAGCGTGGTAGTAGCGTGTCTGCCTCACGTTCAAGAGGTCCCGAGTTCGAATCTCAGTCAGGGTGAGTTACCTGGATAAGGTTTTTTCTGGGGTTCTCCCTTATCCCTCTAAACAAATGTCTGGTAACTGTAGGCTCCATGGATCCTGGACTCATTTGAGCATCATTTCACCCAATTCATTCACTGTCCGATATGACTTAACGTTGAGGGATGTAAATTACAACAACAAAAAATCATTTTGAACGACGTGAATAAATTCTCACGATTCACAATTACAAACTGTCAGGACAATCAAACACTATCACCATTAGCTTCAACGCAGCAAGAATGCTGGATTGTTGTGCGTGCGTACATGCAGCCGAAGCCAGTGACAGTGCTGACACATACCTGCGTGCTCAGGTAGTGCTGCCAAATCAGCTTTTTTAGAGCTAACTGGCTTCTTTTTAACACCATCCAGCTGGCAAAATAATGAGTTAGGTGGTTTCCAGAAGTATGGCATTTTCCACAAACATTTGGCCCCCCCCCCCCTTGATCTATAGTAAAGCAATTGTTTACCTGGAAATTATTTACATGGAACCAAGATTTTTCATACTCCCTTAATATCCTTTGTTAGCATGAATTAAAACAAAAAGGCATAACAATCTAAATATTTCTTGTATATGTGTTTCGGACTCTTCAGTATACTCTCACACAAGATAAACACAGCTGCGAAATAGGAACAGTTGAGAGAGTTATTGGAAACGCTGTTGCAGCCTATCTTACATCAGCTAAGTAGGTATTGCAACCTCACAATAATAAACAAAGCTAATCCAAACAAAAGTATTATGCAGAATGAATCAGATGACAATGACATGTCATTCACTTCACAAACTGTAATAACAGTGTGCCTGTGACTTCAGTGAGTAACAATGAAAATAAAGTTCTGTTCAATGCTATAGTGCAGATTGTGAAGTTTTTCTTGTAAGTACGAAACAGAAACATTATTTATAATTGTATTGTAGTGAAAAACAAAATTAAAGAACAGAAACTAACACGAAGAAATTTGTTCAAATACATTTTTGCGTGAAAATAATTGATGTTCTAAAATTGGGCTCATATTTTATAAGTTTAGGTATAATAGGAATAAGCCCTCAGATCGTTATATCTGTATTCAAAATATAAGTGCATCTTTAAATTATTTTTAGTGAAAAGCACATGGCACGCCCTTAAATTTTTAATCTTTTGTGATTTCCGGAAAATTAACACTTTTTGTAACTTCTCTCCGGCTATTGAACCCATTAAAATGATGCATTTTAAGATATTCAATATCTTATGGAACAGTTACTTCCTGAACTGGTTGTAAACATAATTATATGACTGATAAAAACAAATCAAACTGAATTATTTCCCAAAAACTTGACTCCGAAGTATAAAACAAAATGAATAAATTAATACTACACATATTTGTTAATACGGCCTGGGCCAAATACTGGTGATCAGCTCAACAATTGTAATAGCTTAGTAGAACTAATTGTATCATTGCACTAAAATATAGATCAGCCAGGATAGTTAATATATTGTTTCAGAACTTAATGAGCCTTTGAAATGCCTCAAAAACTTCCTTACACCCAGAAATTCTGCAAAGAGTGGCTTAAAGAGGAACAGTTTAAAGATTGGGTCGCTGAAGTTGTAAACAATGCAGCAAAGGGTTTCAGCAAGTTGTGTCGATGTGAACTAGTAACAAAACGATGTGATCTTCAAAATCATGATAAAACAAAAAAGCATTGTGCTGCTATGAAACTTTTTTCATCAGCTGGGCAAACGAAACTAGAATACCAACCTATTATTAAGAATGAGAAAACCAGCCATGCTAAGGGAACTCTTACTTTATTTGTATGCATACATACTTCTATAATGTAAGTTGATCATTTTTGTGAAATTTGCCGTTCAAAATTCTCTGATAGTAATCCAGCCCAACATCTGCACATGCACTGTACTAAATGTCATGCTATTATTAAGAATGTCCTGGCAAGTTACTTCAACGATGATCTCTGTCAAGTCTCAGTAAATGCAATTTTACATTTTATGTAGCTTTAATTCAACATTATAACTTGACTTAAGGGACCCCCTCGTGGACCCCCAGGGTTCCGCGGACCCCACTTTGAGAAACACTGATCCACAATACTTCCTTAGATCTGGACATGTTTCTTTAATTGTTTTATTCAATTCTTTCTTAATAAATAACCCTATCCCACCTGAAAGTCTGCCTTTCTTTGCTTACGATACCAACATAATTGTATTCATTTATTTCAATAATGTCCTCTTGTAACCATGTTTCTACCACTCCCAAATAGTCTAATCTCTCAAGTAAACTTTGTAAGGTTCCCGAGTAGAGTTTGTTTTTTAAGCCTTCACAGCTCCAAAATCCTAATCGCCTTACTGTTTGCTGTTGTGATTCTGTTCTGTTCTATTATTGTAGGGACTGAAGCCATATTTGCATGTACTCCATGAGTTTGTCTCTTGGCACATTTGGGAACAAAGAGATTACATGAAAAGATACCATTTAGTCAGTGGGAGAACATTGTAGAATCTTAGTTTTGTTGATGAACAAAGAGAGAGGCTGTGAGTGTGTTCAATTATAGTTTAACTATTCTGTATTATTACAGGTCAGTCCATATGTTGTCTCTGTTTTGCTGACCCATATACGTGTGACTAGTACATTGTGTTCAATTAATGTTAGCCTAATTGTTAAAAAAACAAAAGTAACCAATAAGTTTAATTTATCCAGGATGTGTTAGATCAGCATTGAACGTTGGTTAAATGTCGTAAATGTTGTATTGTCAGCACTTTACCAAACATTTTACAGAGAAAGAGAGAGAGAAGAAGCTGTAGACGTGTTGCATGAAGCTTTTGAAAAAATTAAAAAAATTGTGTATTTTAGTCTGAATGTTAAAAGATGTATAACTTTGACTACTGAACTGAAAATAAGAATGTTGTTTGCTTGATTTTCAGGTGAACCTTTTCTTAGTATTTTTGGTATTTGGATTGTTGTACAAATATGAGCCTATGTATCGTGCATTTGGATTTCATGATGAGAAACCTGTACTGATTGGCCTGCTTATAGTACTACAATTCATTTTTTCACCATATAATGCAGTAAGTATATCTACCTTAATCTGTACTTAATTATAAAGATGTAAATCAGTCACACAACTTGCTCTACCATTATAAAACCATAGTCATGCCTTATATGTGATAGCAATCATTAGATAGTGATTCCTCTATCAATATAAGTTTATTCATGATATATTAAGATGATTTAATATAAACAGTAATCGAGCCAGTGTACTGAGTAGTTTCAAGGGGAATGTTGAAGTGGCATTTTGAAGTTTGCTGTGTTAGAGTGGAAAGCAATATGGTTAGCTCCTTAGCTCTTTTCTGGTCTGAATACAGCCAGGAGTGAACAGAAGTTTCTTGATCTTTGAACAATGTATTATAACATTTTTATCCAAAAAGGGACTAAACGCTTGTTGGAATGTATAGTTTGGGGATGCTACATTGAGAACTGAGAGTTTACTTGGGTCACATTCAAGGATGGCCAAGGAACTGTAGAAAATAAAGGTTATGCTTGACACCCAAGATTAAATCTCTCTCATGTCATCCATGTCATTTAAAAATTTATATGTAGAACATGATCACCAGCGCATTGTGGAAGAAATTATCAGATGTGGAATTACCATTGGGAGTGGTCATACCATCTATGAACATTTTTACTTTTGGAAAATTAGTTCTTGACAGGTTCCAAATTGTTGATAGCAAAACAGTTCAGGTTGGAGATCTTTCAGTCTTCAGAATTAACATTGGCAAGAAGGGAAGAATTCATCATAAAATATGATGAATCATGCTCCATCATTAGACCCTAGAATCCAAAATAGAGAGTATGAATTGAATTATTTATACAACTTGCTATTTACAATATTTTTATCTGCAATACATATTTCTTGTTCTAGTTGTATAAATTTTAGTGCTGTTTTCCTTTTTAATCTTGCTAGCTGAGCCTGTTTGGCTCCCAGGCCCTTTAGCCTTTCTGAGTACCATAGTCACCCTTCTGTTTCCCCTTGTTTTCTCAGAATATTTGCTTTTCTGCTCTTTACTTTTCTCATCTACTTCTCTTTAGCTTACCAAAACAGGTTCCCCATATTTCTATTTCTACTTTCATTTTTCTCTGTAACCAAATGGAGAGTAAGAAATGGCAAAGAAAGGGTAAAACCTGCCAGGTGAAGGCCAAACTCACCTTAAACCAGAAAAGTTTGTACAGTAATGTGTTTTGATTACAGAAGAGTTTTACTCATTGGTTTTCTTTATAATGAATGTGGCTCACTACTGGCACTTAATTTCATCAAAGGCTACTATTGAAGATAAAGATGTAGCCCTTCAGAGACATCTTCGTTCTCCATGAATACTAAGCTTTACACAGTGAATATAATGGGCCCAAATGACCTTGTTGTCAATGGGCCCTAAAACACCACACACTCACTCACTCAGTGAATAGAACAAGGTACACAGAGATCATGCACTGGGAAACCCTCAATCAGCCTCCCTACAGTCCAGATTTGTGTCCTCTCCCTCAACTATTTTTTATTTGTGCCCATAAAAGAATTCCTTAGAGGACAATGATTAAAAAACAATGAACACATCAAGGAGGTTGTGCACAATTGGTTGACATACCATCAAATGTTTTTTGAACAAGGAATGCTAAACTAAAAGTGAAACGAGAAGATATTGACACATTGTTTCACTTACAGTTTTTCACAGGACATGTTTCAAAAGCTGTTGCTCCCATCTTCAGCTGAGTCTCACTAGTGCAAATTGTAGTGGTTTCCTCTTTCTCCGTATCATCGATAGATGACATGATGTATTTGTCATAGATGTGTAACAGGATTTTTGAAACTCAAAAATGAAGAATACTTCACTCTTAATAATGCTTCTGCTTTTAATATTTAGGATTTTTGAGGTTGATATGCAATGTTTGACTACCTCGAAGCCTCAAGTTGGGAAGTCATTTTGTAGCCAGAATTCCCTTTACGTACAAGTAAGATGTCCCAAGTTGCTGTGAGGGTCGTGGTATGTTTGCTACCTTCCTGGATGGTGACGAAGCCACGAGCTGCTACATCTTCCTGATCGGAATCTCTGATTCCGATCTGGCACTCAAATGTATCGATGTATCTAAAAATATCTTCTGTGCTGCTTCAGTCGTTACATGAGAACCCTTTTCTCAAGCATGGTCACAAGCTAATCATTTAGTTAAACTAAGAAATAAGTAACTTTTGTTTAATTTATAAAAATCCTAACTTTTAATTTAATTGTGATACTTGATGCCATTATTTATACAACACTTTACATAAGAATGATATTTCTGCAATACTATTTTCTGAAAATCAGTTTTAAATATTTTATATATTTTAATGTCGGGCCGCTGTATCTCCGGCTCTGACAGTTCTCGAGAGGGGGAAGCGCGCTGTTGCCAGTTCTTTAGCGAGAATTTCAAGCAGAGGAACATGTGTATTTTAAATATTTCACGCATTTGCAGATCGTAACTTTGTAAATGAACGTGGACAATGTGTATATACATGATCCCAGAATAGTTGCATATGGAGACAATATACCATACCATTTACTGGAAAAGAAATAACAAAAAGCTACGTTTACTGAAATTGGCTATTAAACAACTTACATTCAGTCCAGTGGGAAGACGCCGCAATCCTCGTAAAAATCCATATCTTCATCATCTTCACTCATCGTGGCTTCATCACTGCAGTCGCTGCTGACGTCATCTTCACTGAATGAAATTATCAGCTCCTCCACACGTGTTTCCACTATGCCATCGTCTTCCTTGGCTTGCCTTAAAAGTTTCCAAGTATGATCCACGGCACTTTTCCAGTTATCCTGGGTCACTTGTTTAACACCATTTTGCACTAATTGTTCAACATCAGAAATGTGGAATGTTGTGTTATGTTCTGCAACATAACCTTTCCCTTGTGCCCAAATCAGTTCAGTGGCATTGAAATGACAGTTATAGGGAGGGAGCCTGATTCAATGTAACCGTGAGCAGCAGTAATAACTGTCTATTTCATGAGTGCAGAAAGTGGCTTGTAAAGTTTTACAATTTGCAGGAGTTCTGGTTTCGTCATTTCTGCGGACGCTCCAGGTATGTTTTTGTTCTCCAACCACTGCAAAATGACGCTTTTCCTGTCGCACATTGTCGGTGCTTTGTTTAATTGAACTGAATGGTATGGCGCATTGTCCATAACAATAATTGAATTGGCACTGATCTTTAGCAGAAGAGATTCTTGGAACCAGTTCTTGAATGTATTTCCATTCATTTCTTCATGATAATCACGCGTGCTCTTTGATCTGAATAAGAGAATTGCTCCTGGAATAAAACCACGTACACCACCAGCATGGAGCAAAATCAGTCTGCTTCCTTTTCCAACTGGCACTTTCATTGTGCCTGCAATAGTGTCATCCGTCCATGCCTTTGTCTTAATGTGTCCTGCATTTACCCACGTTTCATCAAGCCATACCACCTTTTCGGGATTGCTTTTTAGAATTTCCCGCAAAAATCTGCCTCTCCATGCAACTATGTCACTTCTTTCCATTACAGATTTCCTCCCAGAAAAAGAGTTCTTTCAGTACTTTACTTAGGCTGGTTTTTCTGCCATCGAATAAGCCAGCTTCCTTTAAAGAACACAGCAACTTCGCACGAGTGGGAAATTCCTTTCTCATATAATATTGATATACATGTCGCCTTATAGCATCCTTTTGAAAAGCATCAAGTGAAGCTTTAAGGCTGCCTCGTTACCTTTGTTTTCCCGGTGTACGCAGAACTGCAGATGGCGAACTTAAAATGGCTGGGCACTTTTCCTTGGTCACATTCTTCACGGTGGTTTTTCCCACCTTCAAGGCGTCACAAACTCTGTCCAGCACCTTGGTAACAGGTAGTAGAGGTCCACCACTGTCCCGCTCCTTCTTGAAGTACTCACGTAGCCTGAATATAAATTCACGGCTTTTGCTCTTATAAGAGCCGATTCTTTTCTTGAATTCTGACGAACCAGTAGCCATATTACTATAATAGCAATAATAATAAGACTTACAGACGCTAGAAATCGGAATTCACGCACACACAAAAACTTAAACCACCAGCGCGGGATCCAAAAGCAACTAAAAGCCACGTGGTCCACACAAAATTGCAGCGGCAACACGGTGCTGGATTTGCAAGCCACGCCCAGCAGCAACAACGCTGATTGGCGCTAGCAGACAGTTTAAACTTCCTGACCACGACACCGGATATACAGACTCCCAGTACCACCAACAGAAGCAGTTGGTGTGCGTGAAAGGTGTGAACGAAATATTTGAATAGAGTGATGTTGCAAAGAATATCCTGCATGATAATGAAATTACAAGCTGGATTTCAATATTTTGAAGCTAATAGAGCTCTATACTCTCATTATAAAGATAATTCTGACGATATGTTTTCAATTACTCATTACTATATGTTGGTACTATTCACCTTCCCCCTCCACCTCCTACAGCCACTAAACCTCAGAGCCGGAGATACAGCGGCCGGACAGTAGTCTGTTCACTTTGACAAGACACAATCCAAAACAGGTCTGTTCTCTTCGACAGTACACAGTCGAAAGATGCTTTCTTTCCTAGCTGTTTTACCAAAATTATTGATTTTTCCTTCCCTTGTTGCCATCACTACCAATCAAACTTAATTTTTACTGGTCCATGTCACACATTACATAATCTCATTTTTTAACTACCAATCATAAAACATTCACATCCTATCACATGTTGCATCATCTCATGACCTACTGAATTTTAACAATTTCCTTTCTTATTCATTTTAATATGTCCATATCGATGTTTAAACCACATATTTAAATATATTTAAATATTTTTCAACTCTCTGGGCCTAAACCAAAACAACCATAATAGATGTCAGGTGGTGGAGTTTCGGAATTCAGTATTCTATGACGATTTTTATTAATGAAGATTTTTTCCCATGCGGAAAGATCTATGGGATGATCAACATGTTTCATTAAAGTTGTCTGCAAGTTAATGTCATGTGTGGTATTAAAAAACTAAAAGCAACTGCTGATTTTTCTGTTTCACCGTTTTTAATGTTTCTTGTGTGTTCTTTAATTTTGATGCCCATATTTCTTTTTGTTTTTCCTATATAAATTTAAGGGCAAGTTTCACATTTGATCTCATAGATTCCTGGTTTTTCTTTTGTAGTAATTGAATTTTTGGGAGTCCTTTTAACAATTTCTTGATATTAAATGTACTTTGAGATGCAAGAACTATGTTGTGTGTTGGGAAGATTTTTTTGAATTTACTATGGACTGAAGGGTGGAAGGTAAATTTCTTAAAAATGTTGTTCTCTTTTGCTCCTGTAGGTTCCAGGGTAGTAATTTCTTTTATTTTCTTAGCCTTGTTGAGTTTGTCGATTTTTTTGTCCACTACTTTTTTTGTCCGAGATACACCATTTGTGGCGACTTACTATCGTAAGTACTTGAGTCCCAGGCTTCATCATTTAACTCTTATTATTTTAGTTAATTGATGGAAATTAATCATTTCTTTACGCTAGCCTTATATAGGCTAAGGTTTTTGATAGAGTCAACATGAAAAATTCAATGCAATGGCCGGGATTTGAACCACGGATCTCCTGGTTTCCGTCCAGTTGCTCTAACCCATTGAGCTACCATGGCCAACGTGCCGTCCTGACATTAAATTCTCCATTTGAATTGTGTATTTCCCTGGTAAACCAATAGGGGCTCTCGCATCCGAGATACACCGTTTGTGGCGACTTATTATGGTAAGTACTTGAGTCCCAGGCTTCATCATTTAACTCTTATTATTGTAGTTAATTGATGGAAATTAATCATTTCTGTACATTTAGTCGTATATAGGCTAATGTTTTTGGTAGAGTCAACATGAAAAATTCAATGCCATGGCCTGGATTTGACACACGGATCTCCTGGTTTCTGTCCAGGAGAGTCCATATACGAATCAAATGGAGAATTTAATGTCAGGACGGCATGTTGGCCATGGTAGCTCAATGGGTTAGAGCGAATGGACTGTCTCTTTCACTCCCCGCTTCTCGGCATTCGCTTACGAGCGGCACTGCTCGTGACTGCTTCCTCTTCAAGGCTGGTCATCCCGAATGGCACCAACGTAGCGGGCCAGACGATCCAGGTGTACCACCATCTTCCTCGGGGCATCGTCTGGATGCAGCAGACCACGTCGTTAATTCTCTTTACCACCCAGTAAGGTACATGCCACTTGTTGAAGTTTTGGGCAGCGTCCCTTGGTCCGGGTAAGGTGGTACAACCAAACTAGGTCACCTTGCTGGAATCCTTGGCTGTTGGCTTGCCTATCGTACCAGGTCTTCATGCGGTTGCTCGCCATCTGGATGTTCTGACGAGCCATCTCATGCATGTCGTGGAGATGGTCCCCGAGGTTTCGCACATACTCGGTTGCTGGCTGTTTCGCTTCCGGGGGACTCCCAAAGGCCAGTTCACAAAGGAGACATAATCTCGGCCGAACATTAAGCTTCTCGGCGTCATCCCAGTGGTGTTGTTTGTTGACGAGCGATAGGCCAGCAAGAACAGTGGCACCTTTACGTCCCAGGCTCGCTGATGGCTGACCACGACCTTCCTCAGATGTTCTTGTGTCTTGATGTGCCTCTCGACCATGCCATCCGACTGGGGATGTAGAGATGTTGTGCGGGTCTCGTTAACCCTAAGTCTTTCCAGTGTCTCCTTCATTACGTGAGACTCAAAATTGGTACACTGGTCGCTGTGGAGCTCTAACGGCACCCCAAAGCGGCAGAACAGTTGCTTCACGAGGCAGTCGGTGATTGTCTTCGCCTCCTGGTTCGGGATGGCATACACCTCCGGCCACTTGGTTAAGTAGTCCACGGCCACCATGAGGTACTTGTTGCCTCGGTCAGACACTGGGAATGGTTCAGCTATGTCGACAGCGATGCATTTGAAAATCGCTCCGACGTTGTACTGCTGCATTCGACGCCGGCTCCTAGTCTGGGGCCCGCGACTCGCCGCGCAAACGTGACATTGACGGCACCATCTCTCAGCGTCTGCTCGGAGCCTCAGCCAGTAGTAGCGCTGTCGGAGTTTGTCGATTGTTCAGTTTGCTCCCAGGTGTCCTCCTGAAGTACCGGCGTGCACTTCCTGCAAGACCTCCGGGACCTTACTTCGGGCAAGTACCAACTATTCTCTGTGCGTCTTCCCATCGGATGATTCCCATACTCGGAACAGCACGCCTTCTTTGATCTTCAGCGAGTCCCATTGGGCCCAGTACGACTTATACACAGCGCTTCTGGGTGCGATGTCCTGCCAGGTTGGTCTTGTCGCTGCCTCCAGTACTCTCAAGAGCGACCCCAAGTTGGCATCCGCCAGCTGCTCCCTCCTCAGACCTGCGCTATCCCGGTCGTCCGCAGGCACTACCATGACCATTAGGCCACGCCGTGGCTCAGTGGTTAGACCGCTTGGCTCTCACCAAGGCGGCCCGGGTTCGATCCCAGGCGACCGCAAAGTGAGATTTGTGGTGGACAACACGGCGTTGGGGCGGGTTTTCTCCGGGACCTCCGGTTTCCCCCGCCATCTCATTCCACCGGTGCTCCATCTTCATCTCATGCATCATCAGTGTCACCGCCTGCGGTGCCGTATGTAGTAAAAACGGGTGTTAAACACTACACATTTCACATTTCACATTTCATATTACCATGACCATTCTGATAGCTGCAGCACGCTCCTTCTCTTCCACTCTTGTGCACTGGCCGCAATCTTCCGGGCAGGGTCTTCGGGACATGCCTTCTGCGTTGGCGTGTTTCTTCCCTCTGCGATGTTCGGAGGTGAAGTCGTACTCCTGCAGCCTCTGGACCCAACGGGCTGTCTGGCCTTCCATGTTTCTAAAGCTGAATAGCCAAGTTAGTGCGGAGTGGTCAGTCCTCAGGTGGAACAGCTGACCATACAGGTACTTGTGGAAGTGCTCCAAGGTCTTTACTACCACCAGTAACTCTCGCCGGGTGACGCAGTAGTTCTTCTCTGCCTTGGACAGCGTCTTGCTGTAGTAAGCTATCACCCACTCGTGGCCGTTCTGAACTTGGGATAGCATGCCTCCAATGCAATGGTCGCTGGTGTCGCTTTCCACAATGAAGGCATCGCCTGGTTGTGGGAATCCATAAATAGCAGCACTACAAAGTATCTTCTTCAGCTGCTGGAAAGTGTCTTCGGCGTCCTCCGTCCACACATAAGGTTGGTGCTCTTCTGTCAGGCGAATGTGGGGCTAGGCAATGTAGGAGAAGCCCTTTATGAAGCGGCGGTAATAGCTGTACAGCCCCAGAAAACTGCACAATTCTCGCTTATCCTTTGGGCAAGGCCATTCTCACGGTCTGTGTCTTCTCCGGGTCAGTGGCCACTCCGGTTGGTAAGATTCTGTTGTCCAAGTAGTTGACTTGCTTGCGGAACAGCTGGTAGTTCTTCACGTTCAGCTTCAGGTTGGTCGCGTGCAGTCCCTAACACCTTGCTTAGGTTGTCGACAAGGTCTTCGAAGGTCTTGCCGACGAGGTCGTGTAGGTATAGCAATCCTCTAATCACTGACTCCATGAGGCGTTGGAAGATATCTGGTGCGTTGGAGAGACCAAAGGGCATAACTGTGAACTGCCAGAGCCCTTGACCTGTCGAAAATGCGGTCTTCTCCTTGTCTCTCGGGTCTAGAGCTACCTGCCAGTAACCCAACTTCAGGTCCAACGTCAAGAACCACTGCGCACTAGCAAGTGTGTCCAGAGTGTCGTCAATCCGGGGTAAGGGTAAGCAATCCTTCCTGGTGACAGCGTTCAGCTTCCTGTAGTCCATGTGGAAGCGTAGCTCGCCGTTCGTCACCAAGACTACAGGGGAACACCAAGGGCTGTCAGGCTCTTCAATCACTCCCCTGGTTCTCATATCCTCCAACATGTCCAACACCGCCGCTTGTTTTGCCAGCGGAACGCGTCTGGGTGGTTGCCGAATAGGCCGGACGTCTCCGGTACCGATGCGGTGAAGCGCTTGGTCTGTGCGGCGGTAGTCGCTGTTGCCCTGGTTGAAGACATGCTGATATCGTCTAAACAGCTGTCGAACCTTTTCGAGCTGTGTTGCGGTTAGGTGGTTGGCCGCCCACTCCAGTAAGCCTTCCAGCCGGGGTCCCAGCTGTTATGTCGGCACAGGCTCCTGGGTCTTGTCGGTTGGTGTTACGCTGACCACGGGCTCGCACGTCCCCAACTCCGTCCCAGCCTGGATGTCGTGTGTTAAGTTGAACAACTTTGCCGGCACCTCCTCTCGGCACGGCAACAATGTTCCGGCTACATAGAATCCGTGCACAGGCGTCTTCTGGTGCAGCATCAAGTCCTTTGTCTGCTGGCCTTCCAGTCGCGCCGTCAACACCACCTCGTTTCTCGCGGGGACAACCACGTCTTCCCTCAGGATGACCCTGCAAATTCCAAGGCGTTCTTCGTGTTGCCGGAGCATCACATCTTCTCCATTGCAACGCAGGACCTTCCGCCGACGTCGACCATCGCCTCGTGGCTCCTGAGAGCACTCAGTCCCAGTATCACTTCCTCAGCCACTTCCGCGACGAACACCAACAGACGAATGGCACTCCCTCCCAAGGTAAACTCCCTGTCCTCGGGGAAGATGTCGCCCGATGCCGTCACTAGCTGGTATGGTGGGCTCGGTTTTCTCGACAGCAAACCCTTGGCCACGTCAGGTTTGATGATGGTCACGGCTGTCCCGGTGACCATCACGCGACACGGCCTCCCTTTCACCCAACCGTCCGCGATGAGGCTGTCATCCATACGCCGGTTGAGGGCGCGCAGTGTTACTCGAGGGGATGGCGGTGATGGCGCCGACGTGCCCCTCGCCACGACGGCCCCTACTGGTTTTCCAGCTGCTCTTCCTGGTAAGGGCAGTCTCTCTTCAGGTGTCCCGGGTGGCCACACACCCAATACACGCCACTTGGTCCTCGCCAGCGTCCCTCGGCTGGCCTTCGATCTCCAGTGTAGCGGTCGATCTCCAGTGTAGCGGATACAACTTGTTCTCGACATCGGGGTAGCCCTTACCTTGGCCGCCTCAATCCTCAATGAGGCCATTAGCGCCTCGTGGATGGTCTTGTAGTCACCGAGCATTAGGCGCTGACGTATCTCGACGTCTCGTACCCCGTCAACGAAGTAGTAGGTGACTTCCCGGGATACGAACTCGGGTGGGAGCTGGCCAGCTATTCAATTGCCAGGGCGAACTCCTACAGCGTCTCCCCTAGCTGTTGCGTCCTTGACTTCAGTTGGCTACTGTAGGCTGCGACTAAACGGTGGTATCCGAAACAGTTTTCCGTGGCCTCCCAAATGTCTTTGGGGCCGCCGCTGCCTGGACCGCGTTCAGGACCTCTGCGGCCCGTCCCTGGAGGCTGGCTATTAGCTGTATGGCCTCTTCTTCTGGTGACCACTTGTTGTGCCTGGCCACTGTGTCGAATTGGCGGCAGAGGACTTCGAAAGTTGCGTGCCGTTGTACTTAGGTGGTTTGACGCACGCAGATGTGTCGCGTCCCGGTGCGTCGGCCCTTAAATCCTTCATCCTTCTGCCGACGATGTCCACCATGGCGTTCAGGGACTTAGTGTTGCTGTCGTCCTTTCCCTCTAGGTCGTTAACGCGGTTTGCTAGGTCTTCGACGCGCTCGTCCACTTGACCCATCCTCTTGCCCAGCACCGTGATGTCCTTCACGCCGGCCAGCTGCTCTTCAAATTTGTCGGCGAGGGCCTCGTTCGCAGCCTTTATTACGGTTAATTCATCTTTCACTTCGGTCATTGTCACGGCCAGGTTCTTATTTGCCGTTTCCGTCTTCGTAGCCAGGCTGTCGTTCGCCACTTTCGGTTCCGTTGTTAATTCGGCCTTCATTTCTTCCAACTTCTCTAAAATCTTTGCCAATGCAGCTTCCAATGTCGAATGTTTCACTCCTGATACCAAATGTGACTTTGTGGGTTCTTAAAAATGTCAAGTTTTCAGAAATTCAAAATCCTCTTTATTTCCGTAGAAAGACACTTGTACAACTCTGATATCAGCAGAATGACGTAACACACAGGTACAAAACCTTCAAGACCGTCTGCCAAAGGTCCACACTGCACCATCAACACTCTCGTCTGACTCTTCTCTGCACGTCCCTCCTATTTATACACGAGCAGTTGCTTCTCGCACGTTGGGGAAGTTTCTCGACAACTCATGAAGCCCCACGGACTAGCACGATCTTTCATGAAGTAGTGAGACCACCAGGGAACTCTCTGTCTCTTTCTCCCTCTAGGCGTGTCTTGAACGCTATCTGTCTCTTTCACTCCCCGCTTCTCTCTCTCTCTTGGTGTTCGCTTACGAGTGGCAAAACTATGCCTCATGACAATATATGTTTTACAGACAGTATCCTGTGTTCATTTTCATTTGTGTTATTTAAAATATATATGTGTATATATATATATATATATATATATATATATATATATATATATTCTCTTGTAATACACATTCTACTGAATCACATTTCCATTACCACTGACTTGCTATTACGATCAACAATACAGGGTGTCCATAAATGAATATCGGGGTTTTAACGCTTTATAACATTAATTTTATTAAACTTATTAAGAATATATAAGAATATATATATATAAGAATAATATATAATAATAATAATAATATAATAATAATATATAATAATAATAATAATATATAAGAATAAAATTAATGTTATAAAGCGTTAAAACCCCGATATTCATTTATGGACACCCGGTATATCTCACAAAGGAATAAATCTCACAAAGGAATAATTCTTACAGGACACCTAGTTCTTTAAGGTATTACAAGCAAAAATGTCCAATAGAAAGTAAAAGCTCTTTTGATGAAATATAAATGTATATTTAAAATAAGTTTCTGCTGATCAAATTGTAAGGTAATTTGTAAAAATCATGTACATTTTGTAAATGTGTAAAATTGTGGACAAAACTATTCATACCTGTGTTGATTGTGCAGAAACTGTTGTGAAAACATGTTTTCATTATAGGAAAGTGAACTAATTTCTATGCTGAGCTACCCCTGAAAACAAAATGGTATACATCAGTTTGCAAGTCAGCTCCTGGAACAGTGTGAAACACCCAGTACAGATATAGATAGCTCATTTAACTTTAGAGTATTTCATTTCAGTGAGATTTTTAGACATTTCGTAACTGCAGATAAAACATGGATCCATTGCAATTCCTTTCTTGGAAGTGTTGAAAACAGTGTTGTTATGATAAATTTAAAGGGAGTCGATTAATGTCATTAATCGACTCCCTTTAAATTTAATGGATCCATTGCTACATGTGAGAGATAAAGGTTTAGTCCAAAAAGTGGGCTGTAACAGGTGAAAGTGTACCAAGGAAGCAAAAACTATTCCATCTACAAGAGTGAAGTCATTCCTGTAGTTTTCTTGATTACCTCAGGAAGGATAGAATCATCACTGGGGAGTATTGTGCTTTACTACTGGACCAGTTAAAGGATGGTAATCAGTCTAAACATCCACATCTGGTGAAAAAGAAGGTTCATACATGTCATGTAATGTTACTTCATGTTCTTTACTTATTTAGGTGCCATATTTGCTGAATTTAGCTTCCACTGATTCATTTTTGTTTGCAATTCTGAACCACTGGCTGGGAGGACGAAGATTCTGATCAAATTACACAGAAAATGAGGCTGTTTACAGTGGGAGTAACAAACACTTCACAAATAAAAATATTTTTATTTGTGTAGTTCTGATCAAATGTTTCAGTTAAAGCTGGGACAGATGCTTTATTTTACACAGTTGGAGAAATCTTATTTTATTTAGGATATTAAAAAGTTGGAAAGTAATTTGATTTGATTTACAAGATCAAAATAAATAAAATCTTTTAAACCTTATCAGACAGATATTTTAGAATATTCCTTGTATATTGTTCTTCGTGCATTTGTTTTAATTTGTGGTTTTTAGAAACTTTGCAATAACAATTTTGTTGTAGAAATCTACCTTGTAACATAAGTCTAAATTTATTTCTTTGCAGGTTTTGGGCTTCTTGCTTACTGTCCTCAGCAGGCACTTCGAATTCCAAGCTGATGAATTTGCAAAATCACTTGGAAAATCACAATTTCTGAGAAGTGCATTAATCAAACTCAACAAGGATAATTTGGGTTTTCCTGTGTATGACTGGCTATATTCAATGTGGCATCATTCACATCCACCATTGTTAGAAAGACTTAAAGCCTTAAAGGATAAAGAAGATTGAATGTTCTACTTCTAGTGTTCAGAAGTATCTTCGTTTAAAGAATTCTTTAAACAGTTTTAAAGAATAAGCTTTAAGTACCTCGTTAATTTTTTAAATTACTTTTTATACTGCTTCAGACTCTTTATTGCATTTTTGTTTTTAATGATAAATTTGTTTATAGCAAAGTATTATTTTTCTCATTCTTTTATTTTTTTAAACTACAGACATGAGCTTTTAAGACTGGCATGAAAAATGAAGATGATTGGATTCATTATAAGCTTTTAATGGCAGTGGGATGTGTTTTGTTGTGATACAAGTGAAGATATAATGTGTATGTATAACTGTGAAAATTGCCCAATAAAACTTGAGCTTGTGAAACAGATATAATCATATGTGTGTTGGGGGGGGCGGGGAGATGAACCTAAATAAATTCCAGGCCCCATGAAAAATAAAGGCAACAGGCCTTCCTTTGCAACTTAATAACAAAATCTCACTGAATTTTGACAGATCTCTGGATAGACCTCAACCACTCTACCCAACCAGGGTACCCCAGTGTACAGTGATATAAATACAATTGAGGGTACACATGTTAAAAGGGCTAATTGTACTTTTAAAGAAAATTGATTTATTAATACCATCCTTCAAATCTTCAGAGGACTTTCATTTACTCTAAATTAAATTGGTATAAATGGATTCATTAACTGCAGAAAGGTATACTGATAAAAAGCTGTACTTTGAAAGAGGGAGCTCTTTACATACGTAAAAGGTGGAAATAGCGAGTGGAGTACGAGTTCATTGCATTGATGGAAACATGCTTTCATTCTGTATGTTTGTACACCTAATATGCATTGTTGAAACTACTTTTTTTATAGTCATATACTAATAATTATAGGATTTTATTATGCAGTGTTATAATTTTTATCTTAATATGCAATGAAACTGGCTAATGAATATGAAGTTCAAAGTATAAACTTGAAAGAAGCGTAGGGACAGTGAAGCACAAATTAGTACAAAAGTGAATCGAGAATATATTGACACATTGAGTGAAGCAATGTGTCAATATATTCTCGATTCACTTTTGTACGAATATGAAGTTACTAAAAACCAATGAATCTAAGAGCAAGAAAAGAGAGAATGTGCAAAAGATACTAAAATTACAAGGCCATGAAATGGGAGAGAATTATATGTGTAGGATGAAATGTTTTAAAAGGATTTCTGAAGAAAACTGGTTGAAAATATTACAGGATTTTACCTTTGAAATCTGCAAATGCACAAAATTATCTTTCTGGGTTAATTTTATTGCAGCAAGTGAAACAAAAGAAAAAGGATGCGAATCAACATGATGCTGTATACAAGTTCAGTTTATGAATGGAAGTATATTGAAAGGCTTTCATTTCAATTCATAAAATTTTGAAAAAACATGGAAGTATTTGTGAGAAGTTTAAAATGCGCCAGAAGATAAGTGGAGTAGACATGGTGTAATAAAATTTCAGATGGGGAAGGGATGAGGAGAAGCTCCAAGTTGAGATGATGAAGCTTGTAGTGGAATTTTCAAAGTGAATGATAAAGAAATTTTGATTCTTTATATTGAATGAAGCCAAAGATTGTTTCATATTTTAGAATAATTTCGTGATTATAAAATTATTCAGTACAAATTTTGCCTCGCCTAGCTTACGCCTATGAGTTTTCTTCTCCCATGGTCATGGTCTTGAATTAAGTGGATTCCTTTGGTATAATTTAAGAAATAATTATTAATTTAATTCTTCATTCACTTATTCTTTGTATTTAGAGATTAGATGCACAATATTCACACTTTTAAAAAATACTTTTCTGGTTCTTTCGCCAGCACTTTCCAAAGAAGAAATATAATTATTAAATACTTTTACTAGACATAAAACATGTCTTGCTTCTTCAGCATTTCTTTACAGAAGGACAATATTATTGATTTTTTGTTGTAATGACCAGTGGCAACACATTTTTTTTTTTTTTTTTTGATTCATAACCTTCTCTGTCACACGTCTTTCTTTCACTCTCTGATTAATCTTCTTGTTCACATTACAGATATTTTAACATTTTATAAAAATTTCTTTTTAAATATTTTTAACATAAATTGAAAATAACATGTATAAACAGTAATATTTTGCGGTTTAAATAAAAAGAACTGTTACAGTGGTAATCAACCAAACAAATTCAATTACTGAAACAATCGGTATGTCAGGCACCATATAATTTATTTAAAGGAAGAAGTAGCCATTACAGTCCTCATGATTTGTCTAAGTCCTACTGTGCTAGCTTAATGTAAAAAGGATACATAGGATGTGCATTGAAAAATTTCTAGAGCACGAAGTTTCTGTGTGAAAGGTACTGTAGCCAACCAACCATCCAACCACTCAAGTACTGTCTGGGTGAGCCTAGTGTTTTAGCTGTAACATGCCCTCATTATTGTTTAACTGTAGTAAGATATTTATTTCAGGAAATGTTAGGTAGGGTTATTGATTTTAAGTGGGAAGAGATGATGTAGCATGTTCCCTCCTCTAGGTCTCTGTACAGGATGGAAGACCCATTGAACCTAATAGGACTGGTGTGCAGTCTTAATTTTGATCATTTGGGATAAAACTTTGATGCCAATCAGCTCTTGGCTGGATTAAAAGTGGAACTCAGCTTTTGCTGCTTTGAGTTGCTCCAGTGTTATATTGGATGCCAGGTAGCCATGTGAGGGGACCCAATATTGCCTAAACCATCATGTTCTGATGACGTAATTCCAAAGAGACCTAACTAGGACATTTGTTGTGGTAATCTTGCATAGAATTTTGCAGCCTAATTTCATCCTTCAGGTATAGAAGAGATGAGACTTCTTAAAGTAGCCTCACGGGGAAGGAGCAGCCAATAGAGTGAATAGACTGGAGTCCTTTATTCTGTGCTCATTGTAGCCATTGTAGCCATTTGTCTCCTCCCATACCCCAGATCTCATAGATACATAGCATGAGGCAGACTATGAGCACCCAGAAGAGGTGCAACTTAGGCGAATTGGCATCAAACTGAATCTTGCATAGAGTACAGTGAGGCATTTTCCCCCTGCTCACGAGCCAATAGGTCCCTGATCTATTTGCAAAAAACTTAGATCACTGTCCAATTTAACTCCTAGATACTGGATGGAGTTTCCCCTTTCAATCCTTTGGCCTCAAAATTGGAAGGTGGTGCAGTCTGCGAGAGTGTGGCACATAGCAAGTAGTATGTGTAGCAGGATTTTACAAAATGCGCAATGATGGTAGACAATGATGGTGTTCTAAAAGAACCACGTTGTGGCGAACATCTTGAAGCAGTATTACTAAATGCGCAATGATGGTAGATGATGATGGTGTTCTAAAAGCACTACATTGTGACGATCATTTTGAAGTGGTTTAATGGGATGATGGTGGATGCTGATGAATTTGTCACCTTTGGTGATGATCTAGAAGATATCTAGAAGTTTCCTCTACAACTCTTGGTGTGGGTGGACGCATCAGTAATTCTGGAGCGATGAGTAGTTTTTCTTAGGATCGTGGTAACAGGACTGAGAAAGTTAGTATTACTATTGCTGAAGAATGGACAAATAATTCTTTAATTCTAATTCTTCCGAAACATTTTTAAATTGCAATACAAAATTAAGTAATATAAATGTTGTTCTTTAAAAAAATTGACTGGTGTATTGATTAACTATTACTTTCTTGCACACACGCTATTTGTTCATCTTAAATGCACACTCAAAAATAATTCTGCACAACCTTGGAGAGACGCAAATGTACGTCTTTCTACTACGACGTTCTTAAGCAGAACAAAATCTTTTAAACATTTAACAGCTTCCTCTCATTTGAGGTTGTCATGGTTACACATTACCTACCTTACATTATATATCGATTTCATTACATATTGTAATTCATTTAACTATTCTTTCTACAAAACATGAAATATCTCAAATAACTGCTTCATATGGCATGACTTTTGTGTGCCAATGCCAGCACCATTCTAGGACAAGGCGGTGTGTCTTTTGATTGAGTTGAAGGCTAAGAAGATGTGTTTGTTCTTGCAGAACAATAGCCCACTCTCTGCATACTAGGCTATATCGACATCAGTTGAGTTAGAAAATCTGCCATGCACACCCTGAACAACATGCGAGATAGTAAAGAGCCTTCAGAAACTATATCTCTTATGGCCAAGTTAAAGCTTTTCCCTGTGACTATAACTTTAAAACCATGGTGTCTGAGAAAGCTGTGAGAAATTTTAAGAATTAGATAGTCTCAGTGGAATAAGTTTGTGTAGAGGCATGCCAGGTGGTTGAGAAGGCTTTCTCAACATCCAGAAACACCACCTATAGCAGCTATTGATTGGTTGAATGCTCAGGATGGAATTGGAAATAACGGTTGGAGATGGCTTGAATGTTTGTCCCTGCTTCTGGGCAACATTTTATGGCCATCCTCCTAAGCACTTTCTAGAAGGTCGAAAGAAGGCTTATGTCGGTAGTTGGCTGATTGGATCAGACTCTTCCAAGGTTTCAATATGCAAATCACCCGAGTCTCTCTCCAATATCATGGAAAGTTTCTCAGGGTATTTTCAAGATAGTCCGTGAACACATTTACTTTAGCCTGGTGAATTTAAAGCAGCCCTTGGATTCCCTTGAGAGGGGAAGTATACTGCCCACGAGGGTTTTTTGATCCTCCACATTCATACCATTAATGCGCAGCCTGCTCATTGTTTCCTTCCATTCTTCCACCTGGAGCTTGTACAAGCAACACTGAACTGCTGGCAAATGCTACTGTAAAATCTTTTGTTTTGACTTATTATTGTGTTTATATCCCAGGACAAACACCTAAATTGTGATACATATTATAGCAAAGATTAAAGACATGATATCAAATTATATTAACATCAGATGTAGAAAAGAAGTTTAAGATGAAAGTTGAAATAAGAAAACTGTCCAGGAAAAAAACAAATACCTAAGGAGAAAAGCAGAAGTGCTTTGTGACAAAAAGAAAAATGAAAAAGCAAATTCAGTAAAGATAAAGAGGACAAATACCAGGAATTTACCAGTACCACATATAGCCTCAAATGATCTCTTTTATAGAAGACAACTTTTCAATACATATATTGAACATTCACATCCCAGCTTCATCACAAAGTGCATTTAATTTACATGCAGAAATTTAATGGAAAAAAGGCAGTGATGTATATATCCTTTCACACCACTTTGCCTACAACTTTCTTCAGCCCAAACTAGAGTCAATAAAAGTTATTTTTCCCATTCGCAGACATTCTTTTTCAAAATGTGACAAAAACTGGACTGATAAAATATAAAAAGTAAAACAGAACTGCCAAGCAAATGGACCCATGTTTTGACAGATAATAATAATTTCTTTCCTTTGAAGTTTTAAAAGTAAGACTTATTTTTGGTTTATAAAACTAATGTTCTTTTTAAACTATTAAAATGGTTTCTACTCTCAATTATAGCTTGATGCAGTTGAAATAATTCATGAAATCTTCTGAATAGATTACATCTTGAGATACATAGATCGTTTGATGAGTCTGGTAAGAAACAAAGTATAATTTATCATAACAACACTTTTCAACACTTCCAAGAAAGGAATTGCAAAGTATAATTTGTTTTTTCGTGAACATCCCACCCTATTTCTCCATTAATGGCTATAGACTTGGACCAGTGATGTTCCAGTTTTTTCATATTGTAATAATTGGTTCCATCAATGTCTACAAAATACTCATTGACTGTGACTATCACTTCCATTTGATGAAAATTTCTTACCACCTAACCAAAATTTTCAAGTTTGAGAACAGGAAGAAGTCATTTGGGTCTAGGTCTGGTGAATTAAAGTGGATGAGGAACCAACCAAAGCGCAACTCATGCACTTCTGCCATTGTGATTGCTGATGTATGTGCTAGGCATTTTTCCTGGAGAAAGAGCACTATTTCGCATTTCAATCTCGGTCTCTTTTCAGTCAAACTCATGTTGCAAACAATACAATAATGAATCATAATAGGCTCCAGATATGGTTCTGCCTTTTTCCAAGCAGTCTATAAGGATTATTCCTTGAGAATCACAAAAAACAGTGGCCATCACCTTACCAGCTGACAAAATGGTGCTTGCCTCTTTGGTGCACTTTCGCCAGCCTTTGTCCATTTATTTGATTGCTGTTTTGACACTGGTGTGTAATGATGGATCCAAGTTTCATTCAAAGTGACAAATCGTTGCAAAAAGTCTTTCAGATTTTGATTAAACTTCGCCAGATGCTCAGAAGTGTTCTTCCGGATGCACTTTTGGTCAACTGTGAGCAATCGCAGCACCCACCTTGCACACAGCTTTTTTAATTGCCAATTTTTACATGCAGGATATTGTGCACTCACTCAGTTGAGATGCCCACAGCCTCACAATCTCACAAATTTTGATTTGGTGATCTTGCATAAGCAGATCATGAATTTTTTTCAGTGGTGTCCTGTGTGGTGACCTCAATTGGGCAACCAGAGCATGAATCTTCAGTGCTTCTACGACCACGTTTAAATTTATTGATCCAAAAGTAAATGGTCTTCAATGTTGGTGCAGAGTGCATGAACTTCATCCAATTCAGTTTTGACTTATGCAGCAGTCCAGCCCTTCAAATGAAAATGTTTAATTACAGCACAAAACTGTGTCTGCCATTTTCAATCGCAGCTATCACAGTGACCAGCTCAGATGGCTGTCAACAATGAACTGTTTACTGTAGTACATTCAAATTTTCTGTAGTCTTGAATAATCTAGTTTTTTTTTTTTTATCTCCCACCTTTAACTGCGTTGTCATATCGGCAGCTGTTCCCCTTTGGAACATATCTATGGTGTTAACTCGTATACGTTGGATTGCTTGTAATTTGTATTTAATCATGAGATCACGCACACATTCACTCTCTCATTCATACTTCCAGACTCTGGGGAAGAAGGGGAATCATCTGGTTGCAGAAAAATCCCAACCTCCAGCCGGGAATCGAACCCATATATAGCATATACCCATTTGTAGCATATACTGCTGCATGTATAAAAGAGGTTAACACTACACACATTTCTGGGTTAAAGATTTCCTATTGTTACATAATTGATTCTTGTATGATGAAAACGTTCTTTCAACAGAATATGATGTCATTGGAGTACAGACTGTATACTTTTCTGCCTGCAGCGCTGAGTTTGATTTTCATGTCTTCAAAATCAGGATTTCGTAAAATAATGTTCTGCAACTTCGAAGAACAATCACCTCCCAATCGTCCAGGTATTCGTTTTCTCCAAACATTATCGGTGATATCTGGAGCATCTCAGTGGCAAAGTTGTACTTTCCAACCTAAGAATAGCTTTTGGCATAAAATCAAACTGCATGTTAAAGCACTTCATACAAAAGTATACTAAACGAAATCCTCCTCAAGCAACTTTACTTAAACGAGAATTACCACAGTGCTATAATGATGTCATCGCAAATACGAAAAGGAATGGGTGAAAATAAAATGTGGATTTCTATTTATGAAACCGAAGATGCTGTTGGCAGGCATGTTACAAATGTCGTTGTGGGAATGCTATTGCCAGACAAACCAGGAGAAACATATTAATATAAAAAATTAGTGCAAAGGTGAACCATGCAGACATTTAAAACAAGCATGACGCTGTTGTATCCAGAAGGAATAAGTGTAGATATTGTACTCCTTTTCATCACCGACGCTGCAAGTTATATGATAAAAGCAGACAAGTAACTTCAGAACATGTATCCTAACATGCTGCATTTGACCTATCTGGTGCACTGGCTCCATCGTGTAGCTAAGGAAATTCGCAGAAGTTACAGTGATGTAGACAGTTTCATTGCAAACGTAAAAAAGATATTTTTGAAAGCTCCAAGCAGAAAGCGTAGGTGGAACGTTACGACATAGTTACTGAAATTCAGTGTGTTAGATAACGAGCATAGTTCTGTCATTAGTACTTTTTAAATGTTATTTGATCTCAGAGCAAACACTAACCTTAGAGATTTCAGTGGCCCTAACGTTTACATACATAAGCCTCCGTGCACACTTCTGCTTGCTTCCTAACTCAAATAACGACTCGCTCGTGTAGTTTGATGATGAAGGTAGAAGGTTCTCGAAGGCCGAACATAAATCATAACCAACAAATCTGAGCTTATGACGGTCTCTGATCCCGCAAGCCAATTTTCTTGCTGAGGAATACGTGCATTTTTCTTATTTGCATAGTGTGGTTGCCATGATATGCGCATGCTCTATTCTAAAGGTCACTGGCGATATTTGGTTGAAAGTATAAACCTGAGCAATAAGTATGCATATCACTATTTCACCATAGCCAACAATATTACCGAAACTATCTGTGCGACGCGAACGGCAAACATTTGATTTTACAGTTGCATTTGAATTTCTGTAAGTGAGCTATCTCGTGATACACTGATGCTTCACCAAAAGATAATGTTTCACAAATGGCAGTGTTGACTGTCAGCTGTTACCGTATATCTGAAGTATTTCAATGATGATTTGACGTGAATAAATGAAACCTAAGCAGGCATACGACTATGACATTTCTTGCATATTAGTGGTTTCTTTTCCAAAGCTAATAATCGCTAATAATAGTGAGCACAATTAGCCTCAGATCATTGTGGTGCCATTTTTAACCTCCATAAGAGATTCTCTGTGGTTAGAACATTAGAGTACCGTGTGTTGCATATTCTTTTTAAAGCTTTGTTTTGATTTGCTTCACTGCTTTTAACATGAGCTGTAATAAATGGAGCGATGTATTATTCCATATCTTTCACAAGCAACAATTTCAAGGAGGGAAATAAATAGGAAAATGAAAAAGGAGGTGGAAAAAAAAGAACATCCGAAAGGGCTTGAACATAGAATATGGTGTGTTTGGTTTGAGAACTCCCTAGTTTACCACTGATCCACACATTTATATTTTGGTTGGGCGGCAAATGTGTCCATATACCTTTGACGCGGTATTGGTTTCGCATTGGTTCAATTTTACTTTGGCGTACCTATTGCACAGTCGTCTTCTGAGACTGTGTGTCCTATCTCTAATTTTTTGCTTTACCACCTGAAACTCTCCAGTCAGGAGCATTTGGTTAATAACCGTAAATTGGGTCAGCCAGGAATATTTAATTAGTGGGTACAAATTATTAGTAGATATATATAAGTAATAATGGTCGACCAAGTACATTCTTTTCGTAATCAGAAATTGACATCAAATACATTATATATGAAGTTTAACTTGGGAATATATATATACCTAAACAAAATCTTGAACCAAACGAAGAAATGTATAGTATAGCAATGCAAAGAAAATCCCTGTAAGGAATGTGCTGTGGGACAAGGACAGCGAATGTGTGTGGCAGAGAACGCTTGCTATACAAGGAGCAGACCGTTAAAAAAACATGCGCCCTATTCACTCTGTACATTAAAGCCGAGAAGATTCATTAACAAAAGTAGAAGCCATCAGAATGTTTTTGAATGGTCTGTAACTGTACTGACATGGGGTGTTATAAACCTGTCCAGGGAGGGTGTGGGGACCTTCGGCCACCCGACTTTCTCTCCTGTGGAGGAGTATACATTACAGCCGCTCTATCTCCGGCTCTGACGTTTGTTGGCTGCAGGAGGTGGAGGGGGAAGGTTAATAGTACCAACATATAATCATGAGTAATTGAAAATATATTGGAAATTAATTATTCTTTCACACTGGCCGTGTGTAGGCTAAATTATGGAAACGTAGAGTCAGACTGAAAAATTCAATGCCATAGCCGGCATTTGAACCACGGATCTTCTGGTTTCCGTCCAGCTGCACTACCATTGTGCTACTATGGCCAACGTGCCGATATGACATTAAATTCTCCAGCTGACTCGTATTTTCCCGGTAGACCACTTAGGAGTTCTCATAAACACATGAGACAACTACCTTAATGGCGACTTACTACTTGTAAGTACTTTAAGGCCCGGGCTTTATAGTTAACCACTATTAGGTTAATTAATGGAAATTAATTATTCTTTCACACTGGCCGTGTGTAGGCTAAATTATGGAAACGTAGAGTCAGACTGAAAAATTCAATGCCATAGCCGGGATTTGAACCACGGATCTTCTGGTTTCCACGTTTCCATAATTTAGCCTACACACGGCCAGTGTGAAAGAATAATTAATTTCCATTAATTAACCTAATAGTGGTTAACTATAAAGCCCGGGCCTTAAAGTACTTACAAGTAGTAAGTCGCCATTAAGGTAGTTGTCTCATGTGTTTATGAGAACTCCTAAGTGGTCTACCGGGAAAATACGAGTCAGTTGGAGAATTTAATGTCATATCGGCACGTTGGCCATAGTAGCACAATGGTAGTGCGGCTGGACGGAAACCAGAAGATCCGTGGTTCAAATCCCGGCTATGGCATTGAATTTTTCAGTCTGACTCTACGTTTCCATGAAAATATATTGTCAAAATTATCTTTATAATGAGAGTGTGTTACTATATTAGCTTCAAAACATTGAAATGCAACTTGTAATTTCATTATCATGCAAGATAATATTTACAACATCACTCTATTCGAATATTTCGTTCACACCTTTCAGGCACACCAACTGCTTCTGTTGGTGGTACTGGGACTCTCTACATCCGGAAAAAGAAAGAAAGAAAAGGTATTCTGGCATGGCTAGCATGCCAAGGCTGCTTAGGGGACTTCCCTCTTCAGCCGAGATGGTTGTTTTTATTGTTGGGGTGGGAGTGTTCTTGAGAATGTCTGTCGAACATCATGTCAGTGGACGTGGTATGGGGGGTGGGCGTATTGGAGATTTGTTTTTTTTGTTGCAGTGGTCATCAGGTCACTTCCGTCTTGTCTGATGTTTATTTTTTTTGGTTGAGCGGCCCTTTTCAGGTTTTGTGGGATTTATATTTGAAGAATTATATATTTGATAGGAGGTCTATGTGTTGCTGGATTTGTTGCTTTTCCTGTTCTTCTTTCTTGTCATAGACCTGGATAAGTGTAATGAGGGGAGGATTTTTGTCCTTGTTGGTTTGTACTATTGTCTTCATGTGCTTGGCGGTGTTGATGAGTTTTCTGCGATAAGGTCGGTCATGGGCATTGTCTATGTATTTGAGCATTTGCTGAGCAATGTGCTTGTTGATTGGGTCAGTTTGAGTGTCTAGGTAAATCAGGGTATTTCTGTGGCTTGGCAGTAGCTTGAATGCCTTGCGCAGGCATCTGCGCTCGAAGGCTCGCATTTTGTTAATTGTTGTTGTGGTTGCTAGTGGCATCAAGGCTACTGCTGCGTACGTCAGGATTGGTCGGATCAGTTGGATGTACAGTCTCTTTAGAATTTTTGTTGAAAGGCCCTTTTTGTTTAGATTTGCAAGGAAGGTTATTGTTGAAAGAATCAGTCTCGCTTTTTTCAGCACTTCTCCATAGTGCTGTATGATGGTAAGGTTTGATTTCAACTTTACAGCCAGGTATTTTATGGTGTTGATGCAAGGAATATTTCTATTGTTGAACTTGATGGTGGCTTCGTTGTGTGCTCGTTTTCTTTTTTTCTTTATCAGTATGGGCTGCGTTTTTTCTGTGTTAAGAGTGATTCTCCACTTCCTGGTCCAAGTTAGATAAATTTTGAGCTGTTCTTCTAGGTTTTTCTATGCTGAAGGCATTTTTGGTGTGGTGCACCAGTATGTGGTGTCATCAGCGTACTGGGTGAGTCCGATGCTTCGATGAAAGCGTTGTGGAGTGTCTGCTGTATATAGGATATATTGCGCTGCCTTGCTACATCCGGTGTCGTGGTCACGAAGTTAAAACTGTCTACTAGCGCCAATCAGTGTTGTCGCTGCTAGGTGTGGCTTGCAAATCCAGCACTGTGTTGCCGCTGCAATTTTGTGTGGACCACGTGGCTTTTAGGGCCTGTATTACGATCTCCGGTTACTAGCTGAGGTTTGTTACGCTTCAGTTATCATTAACTATTGGTTGCGTTCAGTTCCTCGTATTACGAACTCGATTTACCTGTAGGTTTGTTGCCCTGTGCGTTATGATGGAATGTGAACGGTTGGCAATATTTTCCACTAGGATTTTACCTTGTTTGCAATGCTATCTTGTGTTTAGAATGTGAATTAGCGGGAAAACCAAACACGTGTTGCATCAGACGTCTTGTTTATTAGTTCTTGTTTTTTTTTTATATATATATATATTTTCGTAATATTTTAATTACTAGTTGATTCCAAATAAGCTTAGTATTGTTCTTTATATTTATTATTAGTTATAGTTCTTTTACAGTTTTAAATTTTTCATAGCGTTAGGTTAGGTTAGAGTTTTATAGATACGATGGAGATTTTAAAGAAGAGAAAGCGTTCCCCCAATTTTACCGAGGAAAATATGTTGCTGTTGGAGTTAGTCCAACAGCACAAAACTATTTTAGAAAATAAAGCCACAGGAGTGGCCACGTGGAAAGAGAAGGTGGGTTCGCAATACATTTATATTTTAGTGCTTTTTTTACACCATTTGGTTTTCTTACTCTATATAAATACTCATAACGTACTTATATCATTTTAGGAGAGAGCTTGGGAGCTTATATCAAAACAATTTAATGTACAAACGGCAATGCAGAGAACGGCAGCGCAAATCAGAGAGTGGTACGATTCTCTGAAGAAAAGAGCTTGTCAGGCAAATGCCGAAACAAAGCAAGTGATATATGGAACTGGAGGAGGAAAGCCCCCATCTCCAAAGCCGTCACCAGTTATCGAGGTGCTCAATTCTTTAATGGGCAACACAAGCAGTAGAATGAAGTCTATCACTGACTCTGATTTTCTTGGTAAGAATTGCAGCAGATTCCCTTACTGTTAACTTGTAAATATGACTATAGTCTTATATTAATATATAATGTTATTGCAGGTGACACAACAGACGTGCTGGAACTGGCTATATCAGAAGTAGAATGTCCAACTCCTGTAGATGTGTCTGCTCAAGCAGAGTAGCAGGCTGGAACACCAACTTTAACACAAGGTAAAGGCAGCATGTAACACTGCACGCATACCAAGCCATCAGTAATAAAACCGTGCTTCAGATTTTCATTCAAAGGTTAAACTGCAGAATAGTGGCATCAAAGAAAATAGGTAAGGAAAACAAGCTGTAGCCAACTGCATAGTTCTGAAATATGCCAAAACAGCGATAGGTTGCCATAATATATTCTTATTATTCTTGTTACTATTGTTGTATACAGATGTGTTTGATCATATTGCACAGAATTATCCCTCTTTCTTTCAAGGTAGAGAATACTTCTATTATACAAGGCTATCCAATAATACATGCAACCATAAAGTATAATGCAGACAATTATAGGAACATGTTCATCCATGAATATGGCATGTGATGTTTTAACACTATAGAGAAATGACAATAACAAATATCTGGACAATAGCAGTATCATTATATCCAAGATATTGTTAATAATTTGATTTAGTTTGAGTGGACTTGTCGTGCAGTACTTTGGTTATGTGGTATTGGTATTTTCAATGATGCATGTTTTCAGTGTTGGCAATACTCCAACCACCAATATCATACCTGCCATTCTGCACGCCATTATTCTGCAATTTGACTGATTAAAAAATCTAGCCATGCGGGAAAGTCTTGTCTTTGAGTCATGGTATAACAAACAAGATGTGAGAAAACAGTGCTTACAATTTGATTGTTGCAAAATTAAGACTCCCAGACTATTTAATAACTTCTACAGATAAAATTATTGTAATTTGATTGCCACATTTTTTTAAAGTGCCTTTCTTATTTGACAAGCTATGAAGTAATCTTAGCTAGTGATTTTATGTTGAGATAAAATTATGATTTCTGAGCTTGGGCTTTTCACATGGTCTTTGCATTCAGAAGGTTATGTGTGTCCTATAGGAATATTTCTGGAGCTAGCTGTCAGAGAATATTTTAATTGGGAACCTTCTTAAATATTGCCAGAGTTTGAAGCATAATACTAGTTATTTGAATACAACCAATTTCTCAATAGAATCAAATTTCAGAGTTTAATGGAATATATGCCATAGCACTGAATTTATTTTACAGTTAGAATAAATATATGGCTGTTAAGACAGGGGGACAAAATAAAAGAGGTAATCTTATATTTTATCTTAAGCGAGCATACAGAATACAAAAATTGTGGTTTATTGCCTTTGTACCATAATTGCTATCTTTTTTTTTTTTTAATAAAGAGGAAAGAAGTATTATATAGGAAGTTTCTGTACACATTATATAAATGTGAATTAAGCTATCTCTAATATTATAGTAAACCTAGTTGTAACATAATCATCCTATCTCCACCCAGCTATTTGAGTTAATTCTTTGCTGTGCTTCATCAGCAAGTGTAAGAAAATGTCAAGTTCCATTTTTTATTTGTGCTTGGATATTTAAAATCTATGCAATTCACATGTGTATACATTGCTTTCTAAACTTATTGCATTTCTTGCATGAGGCCTCAAAACATTTAATTTGTTTAATTATCTTTTGGTTCCTGTGTTATGCTTTGTGTACTGTAGGTGAATGGTAAAAAATAAAGCAACTATAATAATTTTCTAATTTACAGATCTTGACTGGGGAGATTTCTCAGCTATAATGCTGCGAACACCTAGAAATACAGCTCTACGACCCACTGGCAGTGCAGGTAAGGGCTCTTTAGAAATGTGTGAATGATGCTAATATAACGTGCCATCATAAAAGGGTTGAGTATGAATTGTGTAGAATGTTTAATGCACCTCCAAACAATTTAAAGTTCCACAGTATTCTACATGTATGTAAAAAATATAATTCCATTCTGAAGAAATTACTGTGTAGCGAGTTCTGTTACTCTCAGGAGTATATGGATGAATACTGAATGTCTATCACAATAGTCTACAATTATTTAATTTAAAAAACTTTTTGTAATTAACTTTTTTTTAAACTTCATCACTTATGGTTAATGGTCATGTTTTGAAAATTATACTGTGTTAAAGAATATAAAGTTCATATTTTCAAAATTTTGTGAGGTAACATATGGAAAATATTTTAGAACAAATGTTAAAAGAATATTCCAGAAAGTAAGAATGTGGGTCTTTTAATATTATTCTGTGCTAGCCAAAAACAAAAATTCGACTTAAAAACTTATATCTTTGATGTGTAGAGCATATTTTATACAGCATGTAATTTTTAGAATATTTCCCCACAAAAAAATTAATAATTATTTGGTGTAGCAACATGAAACTTTGCACACAAGTTTAGAATGATACTCTAATTATGTGGCTGAATTTTCATAATGATAGGTTTATTATTATATAAGTTGAAATTTTCAGTGTAGCCTTGCCTTTGGTTATCTTTAAAACTGAGTATCTATTTGTAGATGCCAAGATGTTTTGTTCCTTTAAGATATTTTTGGGTGGTGTGTGAATGCACAAACATGCTATTGCTTTCTTTTTCTTTAGTGAAGAAAATGGTTGCTTCCTTAATGGTTTTCTTTAGTTTAGTCTTTTTAATTTTAATGCAATTACATGTGCTTCTGCAGATTTATCTTGCCTGTTTATAATTGAGGCATCTCATTTGTAATAAATGATGTTTGTTTCTATAACTGTACCATTTTTAAAAGAAATATTTTGGTCCTCTAACAGCCATACATTTCACTATCTCCGAATAGAAAGAAACCAAAGTGTCCCATTGCTGTTGTGTAATCATACATTTTGTACTGTTCACAGAAAGAAAACACAGCAGCAGATCACCATCTCTCTCTGCCAGTAATCTTCATACCTGGGCAAAGGAGAGGAAAGAGGTAGCTCAGCTTCCAAAACAGTTGCTGCAGAAAGAATTCGATGAGAACCAGAGAAGGTTGCAGTTATTGTTAGAAGCAGAATTGGAACTGATAGACAAAAAAAAAAAGATGCTAATAGAAAAAAAAAGTAATCTAATAGATTTAAAAATCAGAATGGCAAAAGAACTCTTGGAGATAAAATAAAGGACTTTTTTTTTGTTGAAATTTAAATGTTTAATTACCCATTGTTAATCCATTCCCATTATTCACAATTCCTATAAACAGATTATTAGCACATAACCAACACTGAAACAAAATTGAATTATGAGAGCTAAATATAACTTTTCTGTAACAGTAATGAGCAATTAACAGAAGATAGAATGAACATTAAACACTCAACTGTTAAATCATAATTTATTTCTATAGCACTTATCCTAAAAGTTAATATATTAATTTACAGGAAAATGAAATAAATCTGAACACTTTATAGATCAAAAGCATTTTCACTAACAGTTTAAAAGATACAATACACATTTCGTGCTGTAACTATACTCTCTGTGCCTGTAATCTATTTCTGAAATACTGCACAAATATTCTATGCACAGCATCGCGTACTCGATTTGGGACATGCACTTCTTGAAGTCCTGCTAGCACACGCTCCTCTTGCACGTATCCCTCTAACTGCTGTTGGATATCAGCCTCAACTGGAGGAAGCTCATCATTGCTCGTGCTATATTGTGAAGCACAGCACATGCAACAATTATGTTCTGGACCCAGTTAATATCTGTCTGGATCCCCAAAGACAGAATTGGGAACCTTGCTTTTAAGACACCATAACACCTTTCCACAATGTTCCTTGTTCGGATTTGTGATTCATTGTAGAGCTGCTCCTCTGCTAGTTGTGGAGCCTACAGGGGAGGAAGGAGATACGGGCCTACAGCATATGCAGAATCACATACAACCACACTATTTCCAAATTCATTGTTTTCAATTCGATTCCTCAGTCTTGAATGGTTAAAAATGGTAGAATCATGAGCAGAACCAGGCCATCGTGCTACAATGTCTCTGATCATAAGATCAGCATCAACTAATGTCTGAACATTAAATGAAAAATATCCTTTCGGTTACGAAAATGTTCAGCATCTTCACCACCCAGAGATTTGATACAAACATGAGTACAGTCAATGGCACCTTTCACACTTGGGAATGCTGCAATATCAAAAAACTTGCACTGGACATTCTGTATGCCTTCTCTAGTCTGAGGTTGTGTAACGTACTGTGGCCTTAATGAGGCAATGGCAGCTGTAACGTTGCTGATGACTCGGCCTGCTGTTGCCTTATACACACCACTAGTGTCACCAATAGTAGTGTATGACCCAGCAGTTGCATAGAAGCACAGTGCCATCAATAATTGCTCCATTGCAGGAAGACAGGAGTTTCTGAAAAGACAAAACATCCCTTTAGTTTTGTTTGTGAACAGAAATGTCAGAAGGTAAGTAATATTTTAAAAGGGATCCAGGTGCATCAGGTTCAGTGGATTCAAATTACACTATTAAAAGTAAGTGAACTTGTTCAACACAGTGATTTACTATTATGTGTGAAAACATTTCAGTAATGACATAATCCTTATACTGTGCAAAGTGATATGATTATGGAAAAGGCAATAACATTTTATGCGGAAGGACTGCTTTTGTTTGAAACTGAGAATTATGGGTGGAAAAATTTTCCATTGGTTGAATCCTTTATTACATTAATTACTTTTTATTTTGGTAAAATGAGGCAAAAAATGCAGTTGTCAGTAAGCTGAAGGAGCTAGATGTGTCAATATTTTATTACAGTATCTCTTAGCTTCATTCGGTTTAGATTACTAGGGATTAATCCTACAACAAAAGGTAACTTACAGTTCTCTTTTTAATTTATTTCTTGTTCTGACTAAAAACATTTTATGGCAGTGGATTCTAAATTGTCCCACAGGGGGAGGGTGAGGAGTTAGAAAAGTTTTTCAGCTCAACAAATATTGTTATAAAATGAAAACTATAATAATCAGGAAAATAAATTGAGTGAAACAAATACTAAGAAAACTTTTAACTGCGGTTGCCATACCAATTTACTTGTAAAGTTTTCAACATGGAATCACAACTTTATGGAGTGCTTTGCTAAATTATGAACACCAAGAGATTTCCAGTCAAAAAAAAAAAATCACACCGCTGTTATTATTTCTGATAATAGTATTGCACAAATGTTATACTTTGGCTACAATGATTTGGTTAGTAGTTTATCCTTACGGATAAATCACTTATATGAATTATTTCACAGAGGTATATGCAACGAGGGAAGGTAGACAAATAAAAGCAAGGTTAAAAAAAAGGTTATTGAAAACATATTTTTTCTTGGCACTTCATAATCAAATGCTCTTATTCAGATCAAAGAGCACCCGTGATTATCACGAAGAATTGAATGGAAATACATTCAAGAACTGGTTCCAAGAATCTCTTCTGCCGAAGATCAGTGCCAATTCAATTATGGTTATGGACAATGCGTCATACCACCCAGTGCAATTAAACAAAGCACCGACAATGAGCGACAGGAAAAGCGTCATTTTGCAGTGGTTGGAGAACAACATACCTGGAGCGTCCGCAGAAATGGCGAAAGCAGAACGTCTGCAAATTGTAAAACTTTACAAACCACGTTTCTGCACTCATGAAATAGACACTATTGCTGCTGCTCACGGTCACATTGTAATCGGGCTCCCTCCCTATCACTGTCATGTCAATGCTATTGAACTAATTTGGGCACAAGTGAAAGGTTATGTTGCAGAACATAACACAACATTCAACATTTCTGATGTTTAACTATTAGTGCAGTATTGTGTTAAACAAGTGACCCAGGATAAGTGGAAAAGTGCCGTGGATCATACTTGAAAACTTGTAAGACAAGCCAAGGAAGACGACGGCATAGTGGAAACACGTGTGGAGGAGCTGATAATTTCATTCGGCCAAAATGACGTCAGCAGAGACATGAGTGATGAAGCCGCGATGATGAAGATATGGATATTTACGAGGATTGCGGCGTCTTTCCACTGGGCTGAATGTAAATTGTTTAATAGCCAATTTCAGTAAACGTAGCTTTTTGTTATTTCTTTTCCAGTAAATGGTATATTTTCTCCAT
This sequence comes from Mantis religiosa, assembly GCA_030765055.1. NCBI lineage: Eukaryota > Metazoa > Arthropoda > Insecta > Mantodea > Mantidae > Mantis > Mantis religiosa. The sequence continues at coordinate 99,320,995 of CM060947.1, read as the reverse complement.
ATGCAACTATTCTGGGATCATGTATATACACATTGTCCACGTACATTTACGAAGTTACGATCTGCAAATGCGTGAAATATTTAAAATACACATGTTCCTCTGCTTGAAATTCCCGCTAAAGAACTAGTAACAGCGCGTTTTCCCCTCTCGAGAGCTGTCAGAGCCGGAGATAGAGCGGCCGGACTGTAGTTACAAATGGAAAGAGGACATGTTAGCCTACCTGTTACTAGAAATTTGCGGACATGTTTTCTATTGTATAGACCAGTGGTCTTCACGACACGTTGAAACGGGTATTTGGTAAGCAGTGCACCAGCGAATGCACCATAGTGCGGGTGAGGTGGAGAGAGAGAGAGAGGGGGATGATCAGTATAGGCTCGTTAGTTACCTGTGTATGGTCGTTGTGTACAAGATGACTACATGTTCACGAAGGTCTCCTACCCCTACGTTATTTAACCTTTCATAGGAGCAGGCATATTTTTTACATCATTTGATAATGCAGCACGATGTTTAATATGAACTTAGGTGCTGAATGTGATACGAAAATATAATCTCCAGCGCCAATATGACACTTGTCATGCTAGTGATTATGAAAATTAGAAGGTGATAAACGAATCACAATGCTGAAGAAGTTACGGAACACCAGCAGACAGTTACAGTTCGGTTATTATTTTACTGTCTGTTGTGATTATGATTATAAGCCCGCCTCGGTAGCGTGGTGGTAGCAGGTTTGCCTTACGTTCAAGAGGTCCCGAGTTCGAATCTCGGTCAGGAAGAATTAATTACCTGGGTAAGATTTTATCCGAGGTTTCCCTTATCCTGAAAGGTGAATGTCAGGTAACTCTAAGCTCTACCTGGGCTCGTTTGAGCATCATTTTACCCATTCTATTCATCGTCCGATATGGCTTAAAGTTGGAGGACATAAATTACAAACATTATTATTATTGTTTGCGCCATGATCGTCATTTGTTTGTCGGGCGCATGAATATTTCACTTGGCGCCGTGAAAATAGGCTTCTTCCGGTTGCCGGGTCAGACATGTTTGAGACATGTAGAAGATATGTGATGTGTTTCGTGGTGTGGCTGAGTGCAACGTTGTTGCAATGAAAGACGTTTTTTAGTTTATCTAAACGTTAAATGTATTGTTGTCTTCTTTATGATTATTCATATAAGAAATGTAGCGTGTGCAATAAATTTATCTAGAGATATGAATACAGCTCTATCGAGTACAGTCCACAAAATCAGTTTCCTTGATTTCTGCTAAAATCAAGGTGGTCCTCCGAATTAAATTAATCACGACAAGAACATTGGTCCTCCGGGCCGGATATTATTGTGCATCGCAACAGTTTCTTCTGCATGGATTCAGTGGGCCCCAGGACGCCAGGCATCGGGATCTACACAGCAGATTATCAGTATTTCATTCGCAACGACGCAGTAGCCTGCATCGCAACACATTTCAGGTCAGAACATTCCTTTTCTTTCTTTCTCTCATTTAAGCAAGTCTCATAAACATTCAATATGGAGCAGGATTTGAAACCTCTTGTCAAAAGAAGGGGTATAATCAAAAGAAAATTTATCTTTGTTCGAAAATTTCTTGATGAATTACCAGAACAGGTCAACATTTTCATATTGAGAGCTAATTTCGATAACTTAAGTGAAATTTGGGACAAATATGAAGCTATTCAGACCCAAATTGAATCTCTTGTGGAAGCGGCAACTGAATTAGATATGCATGCAGAACACGAGGAGGAAACAAGAAACAGTTACCTCGAATTGAAGGCTAGGTTAGCTGAATTAATACAGGATCATGAACAGCAAGAAAATGGTTTTGGACATTCGCAGCACACAGTGCAGTCGCAATCGTCACAAGCAGCTAAAGCTATCAAACTGCCTGTGATACAATTACCTAAATTTGAGGGTGATGTTACTCATTTCAAACATTTCTATGACACATTTACAAGCTTAGTGGTAAACAACCAAGCTTTAGATGTTATTCAGAAATATCACTACTTACTTTCCTCTCTCGAGGGACAAGCTCATTCACTAATACAGAACATACCTGTCACTAGTGAAAATTTTGATGTAGCATGGGAGCTCATATGCTCACGCTATAACAAGATTAATAGCTACAGCTCATATAAAAAATTTATTAGCACTACCAGTAATGCATAAGGAAACAGTAAATGAACTACGTACCTTGCTCAACCATTTTCAAAATAACTTGAATGCCATTGAAGCATTATAACTTGAAGTGCCTTTGCATGAAATCATTTTAATGCAACTTCTCCTAGAACATTTGTCTGACACCACACGCAGAGAATGGGAGAGTAAAATAGATTCTCAAAACTTCCCTTCTTTGAAGGATCTTATGCAATTTTTAGAAGCAAGAGCACACTCTTTTGAATTGCTTGCTAACACTGCATGTAACAAGACGGCAGTTAAGCCTAAGACTGACTTGCACTTTGCTAAGCCCAACAGCAGAGACAGTAAACTCTCTTACTTATCCACGAGTGATCGTGTATGTCCATTTTGTCAGTGCAATCACATGCTACATAATTGTGATGACTTCAAAAATCTTAATGTGCATAAGCGTTGGACTTTCATTAAATCCAAGCGCCTTTGTGCCAATTGCTTTGCTCCTAATCACATATCAAGTAAATGTAATCGTGCCTCATACTGCAATTGTGGCTCATCCACTCACAGCAAGTTGCTTCATGATAGTAACAGAGAAAATGCTTCACGTGCAACTTCATCTAGTCCTGTAAATGATTCTACTAGAACAATTGACGCGCCATCTAGCTACTGTTCTTTTAAATCAAAATCCACACAGCAGGTTTTGCTTGCCACCGCACTAGTGCAAGTGGAAGACAGATATGGCAATCTCATACAATGTAGAGCACTCCTCGACTCTGCCAGTCAATCCAATTTCATAACTGCAGATCTTGCGAAGCGCTTACAGCTTAACAAGGTGACAGCTGATACGCCTATCAATGGTATAAATGGCACCATTTCTACGGCCACTCACCATGTTCAGGTCAATCTGAAATCTATGGTACATGATTTTAAGACTAAAATTGAATGTCTAGTACTTCCTCGTATAACAGGAAAACTACCTTCCACACATATCAATTTGTGCAACTGGAATATTCCTTCTAGCATTCCATTAGCAGATCCTAGGTTCAACATTCCTGATGAAGTTGAAATCCTAATCGGAAGTTCCTTATTCTTCGAGTTATTGCATGGGAAAACCGTAAAGAAACAAGGACATCCTATACTAGCCAGCACAGCCCTCGGTTGGATAATATCAGGTCCCATTCCAAGACCATCATACAAGTACAACTAAGTCTTCGCCTCAGCATAATTTCTTCATCAGCACTGATAACCTTGACACACAGTTAAGACGTTTCTGGGATTTGGAAGAATTTCCTCAGCATGTTCTTACTAAGGAGGTAAAGGAGTGTGAAGAATATTATGTAAAAACAACCACTCGTAATGTCGATGGTAGCTTTACAATTCGTCTACCCGTCAAGGAGGACAAAAATAGAAGACATTGAAAGCAATGAAAGTGACTCTCAGTTTCTAATTCAGACTGACTCGCCATCTTCCATAATGCCCCTACAAAACCAAAACAGTAAAAACCCAATAATACGAGAAATCCAAAATCTGTTCACGCAAATTCTATCTAAATTAAAAAGTATTATTTTAATCTGGATCCCATCACATCAAGGAATTCCCGGAAACGAGCAAGCTAACACTACAGCAAAAGAAGCAACTCATCTCCATATACTCCATATACCGACGTAAACACATACCTCAGGAGAACAATACACCTCAACTAGCATTCCACCTGGTTAGGGACTTCTATCAGCAAACTCCAAGGACTTAAATCATCTTAAAGAGAACCATATCAAGTAACAAAGCTTAAACACCAACAACCAATTCTCATTAACTGTTTTCGTATTGGACACAGAAGACCTACCCTTAGCTACTTCTTCAGCTAAACCCCACCTCTTGTCTGCAATATTTGTAACGTGACCATCACCGTCAAACACATCATAGAAGAACGCAAGAAATGCCAGCAGTGAATAGAAGCCAATGTTCCCAGTAAAATCACAGACGCACTTGGAAACCATATATATATTGTAAAACAATTGTGTACTTTTGTAACATTACGGTACTCTGTAAACACAGTTGATATAAATGCTAATATTAGGTAACTTCAATGTTATATCACGACATGACAGGCAAGTTAAAGCGACAATAAATAAATTAAACCAAAAATATAATTTCTGCGATTCTACGTTGTGATTGTGGACATAAAGCATATAACGCGTCACGATTACGTGACAGCTTAGCCGATTATTACAGCATTGGTTATTTATTGTTGCAGTGCCTGCCAGGAATCCATACCCTGTCATAACGCACCCACGCCCTGAAACAGAGTCTTCCCATCCATAGCCATCGTACGTTGCATTTCTTAAAGTATGAGGTGTTGAGTACAGGAAGAGTTCGACAAGGTTCTTTACAGGCACGAACAGCCTCACACCCTGTTTTGAGGAATCTTGCTGGACTTTTGAGTATGGTTTTCATTTGTCATGTGTCGGGTAAGTAGGATATAGGTCTCACATCACCAGAATTTCTAATTTCGTGCAATTTTCGTAATAATTGTAATACTTCTGCAGCAATGACGCTCCTATCCATAGAAATTTGATGCATACCATTTATCTTTCTGTAACCGAACCCCAATCCTCTCAAAACTCTCTAAGTAAAATTTGAAATTTGACCCAGTGTATGAAATTGTAGGACTAAGAGCGCAAGTTATTATTTGCATAGTTGGAAATTCACTTTGGTCATAAAATTCGAACAGAGTTTTACTTACAACAGCCTTGTCAAGGTCATTTAAATTTGTAACCCTCTTCAAAGGACTTATAGGTTTTCTAGGCGACAGGAACACTTTTTTTCCTTGTTCTATTTATACCCCGCCTTTAACGGCTATGGTCATATCGGTCAGGAACATACCGAACATATCGAAGGTGTTAACTTGTTATCTTTGGTTTTATTCATTAGATCACGCACATATTCACACTATCATTCATACTTCCAGACTCTGTGTAAGATGGGGAATTATCTTGGTGAGAGAAAAATCCCCAGCCCCACTGCCTGGAATCAAACCCGAGACCACTAGCACGGCAGGCAGGTGCTCTACCGACTGAGCTACGGGGCCAGCCACAGGAACACTTACACCAATGAGATCAGATTTTCTTGCCTCTTCACAAATGTGAGACTCACTTATTTTACCGACACCACATACTTCAGCATTACGCTGATGAGCATTTTTGAAATAGAGCTGATTTCTGTATTTTTCATTCCCTAAAAATAATACTTTGAGCCTGATTTCGCAATAAGCGCTTCTTTTACTCTCCACTAAAAATTCGGAATAGTGGCGGAGTAACTTAAGGGGTGAAAAGTAAGAGAAACCTGAAAGATTTATAGCAGAGTTCAATTTGTGAGTGACGACTACAAATAATAATCCACTTTTTTTTTTAAATTGCGTCCGGAAATATAGACATTACTTCGGCCTCGTAATTCGAAAGGTGAAAGCTAATGCGACAAAAAGTGATAATTTAATTTGTTTTGATTATATAATAAAGATTGAAAACGCATTTTGTGAAAATGGACGGCATTTTGTTAAAATTTACACAGTGATTTATAGATTAATGAAGGAGCTATTTAAAACAGAACTTCTTTTGTAAGGGCACCACAATTTGATTTCGACATCGTATTCCTGTTTCAGAAATCGAAGTAACACAGGATGAAGTGCCTGCTGGATGTAGCTCGCACTGGTTTCATGTCTGCACAAACACTGTAAGCGAGCGTGAGCTGTCTCTTATGACACCCCACAGGTTATGCCAGGATGTTGGCCCTTGTATCTTGGAGTCACAGTCCCCAAGAGACCTATAGCTTTTTACTCGCTTGAGAGCTCTCTCTTATTTAGGTCCCGTAAACAATGAGAATTTTCTAGACCGAATTAACTATCCAGTCGTTTTTATTTGTTACTTGGGACATTCGGCAGTGTGCATATACCCGTATGGCTTTCAAAATGGCAGCCGAAATTGGTGGGGAATAATTAAAAACGACTCTTGGCCGCAAACTAAGACTTTGGTGTAGTAAAATAAAAATATTGTGTAATAACAGACCATTATGTGCATAAATACTGTGCTCTACACAAAATTACTTATCTCAGAAGCATAATAAATACAATCCAATATTAAGTATTGACCAATGAGCAAATAACTATACAAACTTAAATATTCTTGCAGTCTACTTTAACAGATAATGTAACAGCTTTTCTAAATTAAAGCTACAGATTTAAATTACAAAGATAACAGAAACAACTGGAATGAGCATACCACATACCTGATAGAGAACAGTACAGCACGTAATTATGGGTTCACTCTCAATTATTAATCAGTGTTTACACTGTTTATTATATTGTACACCGCATTAAATGGAGAGCTGTTCGAAGAGAGAGCATATTTCAAACATTTATTTCCTCGAACTACATAAGATAGAAACAGGATTCCAAAGTTCATGGAGAGAGAAAAGTTTACTATTTTATATTATGCATTCAATATGAACACCGTGTGTTACACGATAAATGTCCAAACGATGGCTTATTTCTTGCCACACACGAATCAGCTGGTCTCCAGTTATCGAATTCAGAGCTTGGACTACTCGATGTCGTAGACCTTCAAGTATGTCAGGATAGGGGGATAAAAACACGGTCTTTTACGTAACCCCATGGATAAAAATCATACGGAGTGAGATATGGAGAACTGAGAGGCCACCGGCGATAAAGTTCACCTGCTGTTCCTCCTCCTCCTCTTTCAATCCAACGTCCTGGAAATGTGTTATTCAAGTAATGTTGGACGTGGTATGAGAAATGAGGCGCGGCACCATCTTGCATGAAGATAAAGTCACCTGAACCTTGTTATCTGAATCTTCTTCACGTTGTGTTAATAACCAGTTTTCAAGTATGTATAGATAGGTTAGTCCTAACTTATAGGTTAGTCATAACTACCCTAAGATTTTCACTTGCCTAAATTCTAACGCTATGGTGCTTAACTTTGCTAGAAAGATGAAAAGTACATTCATTGGAAAAAATAATCGTTGAGAGAAATTGCCTTCTTCCACATCATCTAACACGACAATGCACAATTCGTGCCTTTTGTTCTGGTCATCAGGATGCAGTGCATCAGGCTTCATGTGCAAACGTTTTAGAATTCGCCATGCCGTTGGTTGAGGAATGTTAAGTTCCAGCTTGCTCGTGATGTGGATTTCTTTGGACTGCTTTCATATAGTGTACGAATACGCTCGACATTCTCGTCCGATGTGCCAGGACTATGTGCTTATCCTTTTACATTTTCGATGCCACTCGTAAATTAGCTTAACAGGCAGCGGTTGTTTATTAAATTGTCGGCGAAATTCTCGTTGAAGTACAACAATTTACTCTGGTTTTGCTAATTGCAGCACGAAAAATTATATCTCTTGTGATGTCGCCGCCATTTCACTACAAACAACAGCGCCAATGCGACCGTGATTGGAGCTTCGACCCCTTGCGCTATTTCAATTATAAACTTTTCTCTCTCCATGAACTTTGGAATCATATTTCTATATTTTGTAGTTTGGAACAACAGCGCCAGTGCGGCCGTAATTGGAACTTCTACCCTGCACGCTATTTCAATTTCAAACTTTTCTCTCTCAATGAACGTTGAAATCATGTTTCTATCCTTTTTAGTTTTGAAGAAATATATGTTTGAATTCTGTTCCTTCTTTTTGAATAGCCCTGTACTTACATAAATCATAATGAATGGTTGACACCCAAATTCTGTCTGTTAAAACCCTTTGTGCCGCATATCGCAGTGAAGCGCAGTAGAGCTGTATTTCTCATCGGATGTCCTCTTACGATATGCATGTTAACTTCCATGAAGATTATTGTTTATTTCCAGTATGGAGAACCTGAGAAGCACTGGGATACATGCCATCAGTTCTTCGTTATGTCAAGACTAAAAATAAGCAGTTGCATTCGGCTTCAGGTTGTCACTTTCCTAACCATTAATACTGCAATTATGGCCATTAAATGTCACGCTGGGCCTTCGGGGTGTAAACAGTATGTGCGTTAACAGATACTGACAGCAAAAGAAGGAATACAAGCTTATGTTTTGGAAGAATTACAAACGAAAGTGACTACACCGGAGCGTCTTGGATGGCCGGCTCAGTGCAAGACAGTGATATGGTACAGAGCGTTAGCGGCAGTGTAGCGGTGATTTTGACGTTACCGTTCTTCGGTTCCGCAATGCATTCCACACCTGAAGGTCATGTTAGCTCTCCTTTACAGGAATTGAAACGTTTACATTCCCTTTAGGTATCTGCAACAATGCAAAAGTAGGATGTGAAGAAATTGAATACTTAGACCTATCCTACACAGAAAATTGTTCTTGTTATTGCATCGGAGACAAATTAATATACGAAGCTTTCTCGGTTGAATATACAAGATGGACGGGGAGACACAAAAGAGAGGTAAATTAGGGAATATATGGGCATTTTTATCTCCCTGGGAATGGTAGATCTGTCCGATACTAGAGAAAATTTTACAGATAATTTTTGTAAGTGTCCCGTTAGAAAGCATGCAATTAGGGTATTTTCGTGACATATGCAACTTCGTGATATTTTTTCTAAGGGAAGTCACTGAGAAACCAATTGATGTTAACTCTCCTTGCACTGTTGGTAGTTGACATATTTGTTCCTATAGCTCAGGAGCTATCGGCAGGCGCGTTTCTCTACCAGATGAAGACAGAAACTAAAATTATGTTAGAGGAAAGTTTTCAGCCATTTTCCTACGAGATTTGGTCGTGTGTGTTTTTATGCCATTATATAAAGAAGATTTATCTGTAAGTGATATGTTATTGGTAATCAGATTGTACTTATAGTTAACCGCCTGCGGTGTCGTATGTAGTAAAAGCGGGCGTTAAACACTACACATTTCATTTCATTACCTATAGTTACACTCTATTTATTCGTGTTAGTGTCATAGTAATACAGTATATTGGGGAACCATAATCCCTTATTTTCTGGCACTATTTTCTTAACATTTTTGCCATTGTAAAGCTGGCTTCCTTGCATGCCATGCAATTTGTGCTCATAATTTCAAATTGTTGTGTTTTTATAAGGTATATATAAACAAGTGTGTTCTTAATATTATATAGAATAGAGTCATACATAAATGATAGGTTTTTCGGCTATCACGAAATTACCTTACCTAAAAAGTTATTCATTTTGCACTTTCAGAGTGAAATGGGGAAGGAAAAACATAAATATAGACAGCACAAATCACACCAACTTGTTGCTACTGGGGAAAATGGTCATGGAGCAGGGACTGTTTACAGTGCAGCATAACAATTTGGTGTTCCGTGGAGCACATTATAGATTATGTGCAGAGGCATTCCGACCAGCTGTCCAAATTAGGAAGAACCTTTGCTCTTACTGCTGATCTGGAAGTTCGGTTATACAAATAAATAACAACTATGCAAGAGCTGGGATTCGGTCTTAGTGTGTCCATTGTTTCACAGATTGCACATCAGCTTGCAAAATCTTCAGGTGGTGATAAACTTTTCAACCCACCGTATGATACAGCAAGCAAATTGCGGTGGATGAAGTTTAAAGAGAGGTACAACCTGACACTGATATCTCCCGAAAATCTGGCTGCATACATAGCTTCCATGGCGAATCCAGGAACGGTGAGGAGATTTTACAACAAACTGGGATCGCTTGTAATCCAACTAGGAATCAAGGACATATCAGATCGTTTATGAAGCTGTAATGAAACTGGAATTTCCTACAATGTTAGGCCTGGAAAAGTAAGTACGGCTGTGGTAAAAGATATGTATATAAAAGAACTTAGGCAGAAAGGGAGAAACCAACACCCTATTTGGCTGTGTGTGTAAACAGCACCTGGATTCCTCCCCTGATAATATTCAAGGGTGCGAGGTAGATCGACATATTAAGAAGAAACTGCCAGCCAAATTCATTGGTGAAACTTTCCCCTATAGGATGGATCAATTCCGAGTTATTCCTGATATAGTTTTTGTTTTTCATTGCATGGATTCTTCCTGCACGTCCCGTAATCGTTCTGATGGACTCCCATTCTTAAAACATTAATCCTGAGGTCATTAATGTGGCTAGACAAAATGACATCCATCTAATGACATTTCCATCTCACACCATCCATATTCTCCAACCATTGGTTGTGTGCGTGTACAAGTCCCTGAAGTCAAGTTGAGCTCAATGCCTGGACGATTATATGAGAAAACACCCCCGTGAGAAACCAAGTCGTTATAATTTCCACGCTCTGCTGATTCCTGCTTTCATAAAAGTTTTTTCCTCTGAGACCATAAGCAATGCCTTCAAGAAATGTGCAATATATCCATTTGACAGAGATGCTATTCCGCAAGAAGCACTTGCATCTTCCAAACTTACAGCAATATCTCCCTCTGATTCCTCTTCAGGCCAAACCGTATCCCAAGGTGACAGCATTTTATCGCTTCCAAACACATCGGAACATCCGAGAAAAAGGCAAAATCGCAGTTTTGCCACAAGATGCCTTACCCTGAGTGATGACCTTTCTCAACCAAAAGTTTCAGCTCAAGAGAACCAGAACAAGGAAGACAATAGTGATGATGACTGGAAGTGTGGGTTTGTAATGCAAAGTATTCAGATGAGGAAAAACAGAAAAATAATGCCAAATGGGTCCAATGCTCCTTCTGTATTGATCCATGTCGCGTGTTGTGTCAGTGCTTAGAAGATGATTATGTAATATTTAGGTTAGATAATTGTTGTACAGATGAAATATGGAATAACTGCAGTGATTCTGATTAACTATCTGAGAAAAATCCAGTTATTATTTGGAAATATAATGGTTTTCATAATTCACGAAAATACCTCACCAGTATCACGAAATTAAATATCCATATCAAGAAATTACCTGCATAATGCTACCTTACAGATCAGACTATTACTATTACAATGTGTTGTCAAAATGAATTAATAATTCCACATGTTGAATAACATTACAAAATTATCAGTAAATTCAATGTTTTATAACCACTGTAGAAAATTATATATATATAATATCACGAATATACCTCCCTTTACCCCACATTCCGTGGTTCTGAAATGCTTTCTCGGTATATTCATATAAATGACGAAGAAGCTAAACCAAAATGGAGGGAAGAGAACTTTATTTATATAATAGACTTAACAGTGTAAAGAAACTTAAAATGTAATTTTTCATGACACGATCTTATAAATAATGATATGTTCCAAAGAAAGGTTTCATTTGAAGCAATATATGTCTAATAAACCTGCATAATAGGGAGTGGAATCATGGGATATTGCAGCCAGAAAAGATGGGTATTTTCTAGACTGTTAGGTCAATAAGAACTGTAAGAACCTGGGAAAAAAAGAATAAAGTACGGTTAGCTCGTTCTAGAGGAACCAGTTTTGGATATATCCAAACACTACTGAAATCAGTGGCATAATATTTTTTTCACAATCTTTTTTACTCCACAATACTAATTAAAATTTTGTTTAACAAACGGCATATGCTTGTGGTAAAACACGAATAGCTACCTAAACGTCTGAAACTGAAGCCAGGCGAATCTTGTAAAATTCAAAACGAGAGGTTGACTGTAATTGTTTGGCATAAAAGTGGAAACGTTTTGCTGCTCTTCATAAATTCATATCCAAGAACAGAGAGTGAGTTAGTAAGAAAACACAGTAAAGAAAAAGGTAAAGTAAGCATTCCATAAGATAACGATGTCACAAATTAGCTTTATGGTATAGGGGCTGTTAACCTGGTGGATCAAAGAAGTCAAAGCTTTGGGGTGGGAAGGCAAGTAAAAATGGTGAAAATAAGCTTTACTTTGTTGTAAATGTATCTACTGTAAACAGTATCCTCATTTATGACTTGGCAATAGACCAGTTTGAACAGCGCATGTAAACTGACTGTAGCACTTGGACAAATAACTTAAATTAGTTGTTCGGAAACTTCACATACGCAAACCTACGTGGTGGCAGAGGAGTTTACCTACTACGGTAGCATCCACTTCATTGCTTCATAATTTTATAAAAATTCAGGGTCGAGTAAAAACGTGCGTTCTATGCTCAGCAAAAAGGCATGAAACTCTGTCTGGGCGCGGCATTAAAATTATAAACATGATTAGTACTGAATCGTGTTCTTAAATATACATAAAAATATAATTTTTAATTTAAATAGATAATCGTGCCTTTCTGAACTAGATCCAAATAAATTTATTATTTGATCACCTCTATGTTAATAGGGCAGTTTTGCATTAAAGCCCAGGCACTGTCGATTTAAACTTAAATGCTTACAAAAGCAGTGGCCTGGCTAGAGAAAAACTTCTGAGTGCTCATGGAGGAGCAAATCGTTAATGCGATAGGCAAATGAATTTAGAAAATATAAAATAGGATTTACTTTTGCTTTTGCAGAAAATGCTTAGTTTCTCAGGTGTAATTTCTCTTACTTGGTACCTTAAAATACCTCACTAGTTTCTGCAGGGTAAATATTAAAAATAAGTAACCATAAGCAACCAGTCTAAGTGAAATACATAAATATAATAAGCACCGTGAAACAAATTCTTTGCAGTCTGCGGTTTTGCATGCACCAGATAGCAATATTATAACAAAATTTCAGCTATATAGTTAAATTAGAAAGAACATATAATGCGATCCATATAAACCTGAACCATATCAATAGGCAATAATTTCCCTTGGAAAGTTCGTAGAATGTTTCTTGTTTTAATGATCTCAGTGGCTCTGGGAGAATTGACAACACTGACAAATGTTGACATTTATTTTTATACAACTGTAGATACTGGATTTTATATGGATATTTTCAATACATTTGTGGAGCAGCGGGATGATATCGAATTGAGTGTAGGTTATTTCCAGGAACATGGAGCAACGTACCATACGTCTAATGACACCATGGAACTTGTAACCAGTTTCTTTGATAATCGAATAATCACAAAAGGTCTGTGCCCCCCCAGATCTCCTGACCTAACCTCACCGGATTTTTCCTTGTGGGAGTATCTAAAAATAGAGTGTACAAAAATAGCCCATGGACAATTGATGTTCACAAGGAATCCATTTGAACCGAAATAAATAACATTGGCGGGGATACTCTTCGTAAAACTTCACAGAATGTGGTGAGACATGTGCAAACATGTATACAGCTGGTGGAGGACACTTCCAACATTTTCTCTGATATGTAAATAGTGTAATGTAATCCCCTAATTGTGTATTATATTCTCCCAAAGTTGCACGTCTGTCTTATTATTGGTTCAAAAGTTACGGTCTATTGAAGTGGTTCAGGTTTATATGGATCGCACAGTAGTTTACAAAATACAAGAAGCGTACTACTTGCATGAAGCTGAACAGTTGGTATTGCAGCATACATAATTCAGCTCATTCAAAATTATGTGTCACTACCAATTTACACTGAAGATAAACGTTATTTTCCGGGCCTTTGGGCCGTGGTCTAGAAGTTCCTGAAGAATGAGCCGAAGTTTTGCCAGGTACTGCGCCTAGCATCATCCGGAAGGTAATCCGTTTGCTGTGAGAATCAGATGAAGAATAAAGGAGGTCATCGGCGTCACGTTGTTGGCGGGCTGAGGAACAACCCGTGGCGCATCATACGTGTACCTGTCCTAGGAAGGACTTAACTACCTATGACGGGAATGTGGATTTTGCAGGATGGATGGTGGAATTCACCTCCTAGGTGGAGGTAAAGAAGGGAGGTGGCTTAAGCTCCTCAATGGTTGAGTAATCAGGTGGCACGGCCTTTTGTGCACTGCTGGGCGTAAATTATCGATTATTTTTTTAATTTTGAGAATCCAGGAAAGCTTGGATGGGAACAGATTTGAAGTTCTAATGTTAACTTTAGAGTTGCCGGTCATACGCGCAAGCCATGCGGGAACCAGGTACCACTTTAGGTGGCGTGCTGATATGCCCCAAGAGCTTTAACCAAGACACTCTGATGCGCTGGTATAAGATCGTAACATTTCTTGGCCTGGTTCCTAAACACATCCTCCATATGGGGGAGAGATTAGGCTTCATGGAGTAGTCTCACGGGAAAGGGTCTGCATACAGAATATATGGTCTGAAGACATCTATTCAGTACCCGTTGCAAGAGTAGCAGTCATGGCCCAGACTTCGGACGCATAAAGCATGACAGGAAGCTCAAAGCTAATGCCTTTAAAAGACGTAACATAAGAGGGATAGGAATCCCGAACCTCAGCATAGGGTATAACGAAGCGAAGCTCCGCATGCCGATGCGACAGATCCCGGATATGCTTCCTAAAAGTCATACCCTTGTTCAGCTTGGCTCCCAAGTATTTTATGGTCTTCGTCCACCCTATCTTTCGTCTAGAATGGGTAAATATGGGGAGATTGGCGGGAAAGTGGCGCTTGGTAAATAAGATGGCTTGGCTTTTCTCCAGGTTAGTGGACAATCGCCAGAGCGTACGTCATTCTTGGAAATATGTGTCTCCGAAGGGGGCTAAAGGCTCTGCGTGGGTGTTTATCAGTGGAGAAAATTAGCAGGTCGTCAGCAAATTGTGCTATGTTGGCGTTCAGCTCATTGGGAAGTAAGCCACGCAGATGTTGAAGAGGTTTGGAGATAGTACAGATCCTTCGAGGACTCCGCTTTGATGGACCCTGAAACGATTGTTCTGGTTTAGGCCCCGAAAGGGATAAAATGTTTAAATATGGGGTTTAAAAATTGAGATGGACATGTTAAAATGAATAAGAAAGAAATTGTTAAAATTCAGTAGGTCGTGAGATGACACAGCATGTAAGTGATGGGTGTGAATGTTTCATGATTGGTAGTTTTAAAAATGGCATTATGTAATGCGTGACCTGGACCAGTAAAAATTAAGTTTGATTGGTAGTAATGGCAACAAGAGAATGAAAAATCAATAATTTTGGTAAAACGGCTATGAAAGAAAGCATCTTTTGATGGAAGAACGTTATGATGAACACACGTAAATTCAGTGCCGCGACGAAACCCTGTAAAGAGTTATTCGTTTTCTGGAATTGTAATCAAGGTATACAATATCATTGTCAAGTTTTATAAGAAAAATTGTATAAATAACACAAATTAAATTGAACATCTTGATCTTTTTAAAGTAAAAAGAGTTTATTGGCATCGAAGTTTATTTAGAAAATTTATCCTTTTCACTCGCGACCACGTCTGAAAATTCAAGAATTCTCATAGCTCAGACCGAAATAGATCCGGATATATTTTAGATACCTCAGAGTGCCAGATTGGACCAAGAATAATTAGCAACTCTTGGCTTCATCAGAACCATCCAGGAGCGCTGAATTAAACCCACAACCCCAGTTACAGTGCGGGACGACATCAGGTGCGAATAATTCCGTTCCACACTATCACTGCAGACTCCGAGAACACCATCATCACCTCATCTTCACCATAATCCTGTTGCAACCTTCTTGAGGAGGACTTCCCCGCCAATGAAACTGAAAAGTGTCTGTTTTAAAAAGAGTGTAGTAGATGGATAGCTTGTGCGGGCAGCGCAAGGGTGATGAGTTTATGCAGGAGCCCTGCATGCCAGGTCGTAGAGGTCTTCGCGATGTTCAGAGACACTACCATAGGCAGTGAACTGGAAACTGGAAGCTCAGGGCAGCATCTTCTATCACTCGCAGCAACTGCTGATAAGTCGAGTGTCCTGGAGGAAAACCAAACTGATGAGGGGGAAAGGCCTGAATGTCGCCCGATAACAGTGACAAGTGGCTTAGAACAGCCTCTCGAATACTTTCGAGAGAACTAATAGGAGATTAATGGAACGGTAGTTGGCGGTATGGCCCGGATCTTTCCCTGGATTCAAAATGCAAATCACCCGAGCCTCTCTCCAATGGCGTAGAAAGTAATACAAGGTGAGACACATGTTGAAGATCTGTGTGAGAAAAACCATGACCATGAAGGGAAGGTGACGAAGCATGACAGGTGTTAACCCGTCAGGCTCCAGTGCCTTTTTGGTGGTTTAGACGCCGGAGTGTGCCCTGGAGCTCACTGAGTTTGATGATATGAAGCCCATCCGCCTCAGCTAGAGGGCCCCAGAAATATCGGCGTACCTCCCGCCTAAAGCGGTCGGCGAATTCTAGATCCTGGAGGTCATCTCTAAACCTCGTGGTCCTCACAACGTAATCAATAAACACATTTTCTTTGGACTGCGGTTCATAAGCCAGGTCCTGGGTGCCTTGGAGGGGGAGATGGGTGGACCGTTACGGTTTTAAAGTCCTTTCACAACTCTCCACACGTCAATATCAACGATATTCAAACGAGATATCGTTCCCTCTGACGCTCGCAATCTATGTTCGCGTAATCGGCTTGAACCTCGCAGCACAAGCACGCAAGAAGAGCTTGATTATGGGGTGTGCGGTGTCGCTGGTAAACTAAGTGAGCTGCCTAGGAACGTCGGATAAGTAGGAGTTTAAGGGCAATGACATCAGGATATAGGGGTGGTGTGTGAACAGTGAAATTTCGGACAGTTAGCACCACGATGGAAGTAAAGGAGGAGACCGCAGTCTCAAGGGAGGGGATCTCTGTGATGTCAGTATTGTGTGGGATGGAGTAATTTAAGCAGACCCTTGTGCAGTCCCAGTCGACGTATTGAACGGTATTGAACCGGTTCGTCACGACTGGCAACCCGTATGTTACCCCCAGCCATAATTGGCTTGTAATCGGAAGATGCTTAATTATCGCGAAGTGAATGACTAAGAGACATCCTTGACCTCGCGGATAATCGTTAGGTTGCCAGGGGCCTTCTATTATGAGCTCAATGCAGCTTATGGGGAATGCAATACGACAACACTCAGGACTCCGATTGTTGCTCACTTAGTAGCGCTCAAGGACAAACATCATCCCATTTGAAACAGATAATAGGGGTGAAGCTGGAAGGATAGGGGAGCGGTTGGTAGAGCTAAGTGGTAGAGCAAAGTAGGAGCTAGATTAGAGATAAGTAGCTAGAGGAAGTACGTAGAGCAAAAGCAGGGACAGCACTTAGTTCCATAATATGCCAACTTACTATATCCTAATCTTAAGTACAATGTACTCCCTAAATCTTTAGGAGATTTAGGGGTGAAATGGTGTTAACAGTTACATTATTATTTTCAACACCCATACGGGTTTACCTTGAGATGTGTAGGGTATATGGTTAGATGATGCGTCATTAGAATAGCCATCACTTGAGGGAGGCATGACGAGCCTGAATCTAAGATCAGCGTGACCTCTGGAATAACCAACCTAGACTGATTCTCTAGACTAGAATGGCCCAACTGCTGGCTTAAGCAGCACTTAAATATGGGTCATTCCAAAATGACATTGCTATGCTGATTCAGCATTCCCACGATTAGAAAGCTACGTAGACATTACCCAAATTAAATTAAGACAGATCATGTTTCCTGACTGCGATCCGGCGTGTACGTGACTGGTATGACATTATTCTAAGAAGGACCTATTTGCCATTTGCTCGTACTCGATGTGGAAAAATAGGTAACTGTGTCATAAGCCAAGGTCATGTGAAATCTGACAAAGAGCTGTTTTCATTAGTCAGCAAAATTAAGGACTTCAGAGTATGCAAATGAGTCATGTACTTTATACTAGTACTTTATGCCAATCAAAAGAACATATTTACGGAAGAAAATAGCGCAATAGAAGAACAATTTAAAATAGAATTGCTACAAAATTAGGAGTATTAAAAGGCTTTTTGAAAAGAGAATGGATAATGTACTCAATATTGAAAGAGAAGGAAATCTGGAAGAAACCTATAGTTACTTAATACACAAAATTAATGAAGAACTTGGAGAAAGTGATGGTAGAATAGATAAGAATGATTGGATACCTGAAGATATATTAAAACAAATTCAAATAAAAAATAAAAACACGAAATGTGGTTATGTACAACAAAGAAGATAATTTAAACAACCAGAAGGAAAATAAATGCAGAGTTTTGAGATGCGAGATAAAAGTACTCAATGGGGAAAACATGTTCGGATATAAATAGTCAAATTTGTTTCAAACAAGCAGTACAGCTTGGTTGGTACTTCAAAGTTAAAAAACACTACTCATAAAACTCAGGTGCCACTTCAACCGCTGAGAATGGGGAAAGTATTATACAATAGCTGCTTAATGACGACAGGGAGGAGTTAAAAAATGAGAATTAGTTCAATCACGGGAACTAGGATTAGGATATATATGAAGAAGAAATTAGAATGTATATATTAGCAGCGAGAAATTGTAAAGCAATAGGTCCGGTTAGAATACATTTATAAACGTTGAAGTACGGAGGACGAAATTTTCTTTTAATAGTTACAGAATTATATGAAAAAATATTACAAGAACAAAACATATGTACTAGAAGAAATGAAATAAGATTACATAGGTTCCATATATAAGAAGGGGGATAAAAGCATCAGCTATAATTATAGCGATATAATTTTTTTTTACAAGAATCATAAAACTTGACTTGGCAGTGAATGTAAAATTTTGAAAGATAAATGTGGATTCACGGCAGGCAGAGGCCACGCCGTGGCTCAATGGTTAGACCGCTTGGCTCTCACCAAGGCGGCCCGGGTTCGATCCCAGGCGACCGCAAAGTAAGATTTGTGGTGGACAACACGGCGTTGGGCCTGTTTTCTCCGGGACCTCCGGTTTCCCCCGCCATCTCATTCCACTGGTGCTCCATCTTCATCTCATGTATCATCAGTGTCACCGCCTGCGGTGCCGTATGTAGTAAAAGCGGGCGTTAAACACTACACATTTCACGGCAGGCAGTTCTGTACAGATCATATACATTCACATTAAAACTTCTCTTGGAAAAATGCTATGAAAAAAATAAGTCGATGGGGTTGATTTCTTTTGTAATTTACGTCCTCCAACGCTAAGTCAGATCGGACGAAGAATGAAATGGGTGGAATTATGCTCAAATGAGTCCGGAGTCCATGGAGCTTAGAGCTACCAGACATTCGCCTTTCAGGATAAGGGAAAACCCCGAAAAAACCTTATCCAGGTAACTCTCCGAGATTCGAACTTGGGACCTCTTGAACGTGAGGCAGACGCACTACCATCTAAGCTACCGAGGTGGGCATTGATATTGTTGATATAGAGATAGCCTATGATAGTTCCGAGAAGTATGTCATGGAAAGCATTGCAAGAAGTGAAAATAACTTTTGATGTAGTGGAAATTATAAACTCGTTATATTCCAATAACAGATACCAAGTACAATTTGAAGAGAACTGCCTGCACAGTTTTTACCTTCTAAAGGACTACTAAAGGGATGTTGACTATCCCCCACACTAAAATATACACTGATGCCTGTCTAAGGATTTGGACACATTAATGTCAGCCAATGGGAATAAAAGTAGAGGAAAATTATTACTTGCATAATCTATTGTTTGCAGATAATAAAGTTATTATTATACAAGACACAGCTGTGCTTATTATATAACGAGGAAAGTAATTGAAGAATATAATACATGGGGCCCACGAATAAACATTAATGAAACAGAATAATTAAAAGTTAATTTAGATATAGATATTCAAATAAAAACAAAGAACGGCCACATTAAAAATAAGACTAAATTAAAATATTTCAGATAAATCCTAGATGGTGCTTATTCGACTGCGTCAGAGGTGGAGAAGAACATAAAAGCTGGAAGAAAAGTAATTGAAATGCTTAACTCTGTGCTGTGGAACTTAGGGAAATGATGAAGGTCGAAAAGGATGTTTTGGATATAATTGAAGAGAGAAGACTAAGGTGGAAAGGACATGTCATAAGAATGCCAAATGAAGCAATACCGAAGAAGATATGAATAAGGAAGGTGGAAGGGTCAAGTAGGAAGGGGCGAGCTAGAGAGAAGTGGATGAATGGCGTTAAAGGTACATGAAACAAAGGGGATTGTCAGACAGGGATGCTGAGGACCGGGAAACTTGGAGATTAAAATTTTATTTTGTGTAACGGAAAACCGTTGTATTGTGGATCAATTCCGAAATGTTTTTAAAAAAGTGTTTGGTATAGCGATAATCTATACAGAGTGTAAACAGAAAGGCGTGGAAAGCACATGAGACCGAAACACATTACTGGAATTCTTCATGGTTTCTAAACTGAACAAATAAAGGTTCACAAATACTCTTGCTTCACTTATGTTCAGACAAACAAAGCAGGTGGCTGAGTGGTTAGACCGCTTCGCTCTTACCAAGGCGGCCCAGGTTCGATCCCAGGCGATCGCAAAGTGAGATTTGTGTTGGACAAAACTGCGCTGGGCGGTTTTTTTTCCAAAATCTCCGGTTTACCCCGTCATCTCATTTTATCGATGCTCCATCTTAATCTCATGTGGTGGTGCACGTGGTAAAAGTGGACGTTAAACACTACATACACATTTCAGACGAACATATCGGAGTTACTAAATCAAATAATAAATCACAGGCGTAGAAAACAATATAGCACTTCAGTTATCCCGTCCATCTTCGGCGCCCTTTTTCTCATTTTTCGAATGCCAGTGTCAGGTCCGTATTCGTGAAGGTGTTGGTAGAGTCAGAGGTATATATATATATATATATATTACCTTCCTCAAACTAATGGCAAAGTGCAAAGTATTTTTCCCCAATATTTGTGATGCTGAATATATCCCTGTGGGAATTTCTGATAACTTCCTCATTCCCTGAGGAGCAACAAGCGTCCTCCCTACACTAACCCCACTTAAAATACACCCGTAATTCTGCAACATCCACATCCCGCCACTACGTGGTTAAGCTCTTTCCAGAGCAGGTACACGATTTGACCACCCTTCGTGCTGTTCCAAACAACCCGCCAGCATGGAGTTGAGTTGAGTTGAGTTGATAACTTCCGGTTCCGTCACTAAATCCCGCGAACTAATCACCAATCCGGCTGTGCCAAGGAGTTGGTATGTGTATTACAATGGTGAATAACTATTAAATGTGATATTTACAAGAGAAGTGGATTTTAAGTTTTATTAATCTGGCGTAATGAATCACAAGAATGGTTTAGTAATAAGGTGTAAATGACAAGTCAATGTGCATGAACTAGTACAAATATTCTATCAAGTGAGTATTGTACATACTAGTACTTTAATTTAATTGGGTTACACCCTAATCCCTGGTTTCTAAGGGTACAGTTCAGAAAATATCTAAAGGACGAATATTAAGTACATTATTAGTTCCTTTTGCAGGGGTGGGGTGAGGTAAAATATTTTTAACTTGAATGTATGTTAAGTTTTATTAACTTGTACAAAAACACATTAAAATATCATTTAATTTGTTGGTAGAACTTGCCTAAATAATGCCCAGGGATATTACCGTGGTGTTCTGCAGATGGCATTTTGTGCCATTCTATGCTAAAAGTAGCTCTCGAAGTACACGGAGAGGAAACCTAAAAGAGAAACGGCGCCATGTTTCATAGAAGTTGTGCCGGGAAGAATGTTAATAATTGTAGGGAGTATATAGTTTTATGCAAGGCATATTCTGTAATTTGCAAAGTATTTTGTATCTGTATATCAATAAAATATTGAAACTGAATGCTAACAAATGTTGCAATTGAACATCTTCACAACTTGATTGCACATTGATACAAAGGAAATTGTGATTTTTTACTTTGAATCGCTTCTATTTTTACTTTCACTATTCCTTACAGTAAGCAGGGAAAGTGTTATATTACAAACAAAAATTTGATAGAGATATTAGTGGAAACTAATGTTTTGAGGTCTGATAAACAATAAAAAAAAAGTTAACCTCGGAAAACGAAACACGCGAACTTTTAGCAATTTGCAGAATTATAGAAGCACAGGAGTGTAATAAGGAGAAACAAGTGGGAAACGAAGGAGAAATAGCCTGAATTAAAAACTAATTTTACATAACAAAATACACTTATCCTAACTTAACCGGTAATAGTGCAGATAAGGGCTGGAGTTATGTTGGTATGATATGACGTCACGAAAACAAGTTGTTGCCAACTGCGGCGCTCCGATATACACGAAAACAGTGGAGTGTTGCTAACACATTTTCTTTTACTTATAAACTAGTGATAGTGTATATACGCGAATGCAGAGTATTGTTGCTAATCACATTTTCTTTTTCTTATTATAAACTAGCGATACTGTAATAGGGATTGTGGCTAGTAAGCTTTGATGATTATTATTTATTAATATTATTAGTATTATTATTAGCAGCAATAATAATAAACTCTGGCAATCATTCACTGATCTTTGCATCAGTTTATTGGGGTATTATAGTATCGCTGGTTTGCTTACGTAATGTTGACTATTCCAAACTTTGTGCAAAATTCCTTTAGGTTTTTAAATAATTATGATAATAGTAAGAATATAATAATATATAATAACTGGCAATGATCCACTGATCTTTACGTCACTTTATTTTGGTATTATAGTATCCCTGGTTTACCTATGTAATCTATACCAATTATGATAATAACCCCGGCAATGATCCACTGATCTTTACGTCAGTTATTACAGTATTGCTGGTTTGCTTGCGTAATGTTGGTATTTTCTGCGGTAGCATTCTCTGGAAGTTGGCAACACCAGAGCTATGATGTCAGAGCCACAATATCCCTACGCCTCGGATCTGCATGATTACCACCTAACCTTCTATGAATCATAAATACCAGCTTAGACAAAAAAAAAAAAAGGAACAAAGTATCCTAGTTACTTGTTCTTAATTGGCACCAATGTAATTTTCTTTATTAGAACCACCTTTAATATACCTTCAGTTTTTAACAACGTAATTTTTTGGCTCTTGTCTCCTTTTGCCTGCAAAAGTTGTCTAAATTCTGAACTCATTGTGATATTGCATTCTACAAGAATTCACAAATGTTATCCAAACATAAAAAAAAAGTTAAATATTATCTGAACCTTCAGAAATATGTTAATTTGAAATAAAGTGAATAAAAGCTAAACTTAACTGTGCATGCTCCAATGTTGGTAGCAGACAAGTTGCATTGTTACCAACATTTCTCCCATTATCACCCTGCTGTTTACACACAAAGTTAAAAAAATGTCAATACACTAGTCATGAACTGGCAAGTTTTCACTGATTTAAAATATTACTAAACTATTATGTAAACTAAGCTAATGTTTTAACTAAACCATAGGGTAAATCTCCAAATGTCCTCTAAGTTCTTGAAATGGATTGGGTTTTCCCATTCCCATTTCAAGTACTCCACCAAAGGTATATTCATTTGATTCTGTCTGAAGCTGCCAGTTGATTGGTGATGCTGGGGAGCTTATCAGTGCAACTCAAGCTTTGTTAGATCAGACATTTGTTATTGGGTCCATTAAATGAACACTTGTTTACGGTTAAGGGGCTGCAAAATCCCTAGGCATTAAGCCATGTATCTGCTACAGAAATTGGTGCTGATTCTGCTGGCAAACTCCACATGCTCCACAATTAAAGCAAAGAGGATACTACCCAAGGCAACTAGAGTACTCAGGTAGGCCATTCCGGAGAGTCGCGCTGCCATTGGCTAACGCGCATGACGTCACTGAGAATACAGTTCAACCGCGAGAGTTAAACACTAGCCCCTGAGTATGTGTTATTTAATCTCTGCTACGTGTAAAATCGGAAGAAATAAACACCCACTTGTGTATTATAATGAAGGTTCCTTCTAGCAGTTAGTATTAAGAGTTTAAAACATGTTATTACATGTCCTTACTCACTGTAGCTCAAGAAGATGACAAAGCAACCCATTGAAGCTGTTTCTTTGCTGCAAGTTTCCTGATCATTTCTGCCTTCGCTCTTTTGTTCAAGTGCCTAATTCTAATGAAGGTTCTTGTCCTCACATAAAGAGAGATCACTTTGTGATGAATTTCAGGAAATTTGGAACTTATAAACCTTGTTCTGCCGTTTCAAAACACTGTTTTCTTTCTTCAGGGCATGCATCTGAGTCTTTAGTCTAATTATATCCTCTTCAGCAGCAACAGAGTGGTCAGGAGCTACCTCTGTGCTGGTCTACTGGTCAAATTTTGTTTTTTTGTGAGATAAAGATGCTATAGTAGACAGCGCTCTCTTTCGCACGGTCCTAACTTCGCACCGGCGATCTCTTGCCGATATTGTCTATTAATGAAAACAGTTTATTATTATTATTATTATTATTATTATTATTATTATTATTATTATTCCACCAATCAAACTTTTCTTATACAAAAAGGAGCGATTAAACTCAGTGTACACATAGAAACAAATACATAAATAGAATGTGTGTCTGATAAATTGGTCTTGCTGGTACTAGCTACTACCGCCTCAAATGCATCCCCATGCCAATTAGGAATTTTCTGTGACGGTACAGCGTCGCCCTTTAATTTTCTTTTCAGCGGCAACCCTAGCAGCTCGTTTTTTAAATCCCGTTCATAGTCTTCGGGCAGGAAGTGATCGGAACAAATCCTTGCATTATTCACATTAACCGGATCAGCCCTTTTGCAGCGTAAAACCCATTTGCGCCGTAGTTCTCGGTCTTTAGGCAAACAATGGAAAATCACATCCGTAGCAACAGATTTTTGCATTCAGCAAGAGCGCAATGGTTTCTGCTTTTACTCATAATGTTACGACAAAAGATAGAGCCAATAACATTAATAAATTTCCATTAATTGTACCTAATAGGGGTCCGAACTATAAAGCCTGGGCCTTAAAAGTACTTACAGCATAGTAAGTGGCCATTAAGGTAGCTGTCTCATATATTTATGAGAACTCCTAGTAGTTTACCGGGAGAAACACGAGTCAGATGGAGAATTTAATGTCATGTTGGCACGTTGGCCATAGTAGCTCAAATGGTTAGAGCGGCTAGACGGAAACCAGATCTTTGGTTCAAATCCCGGCTATGGCATTGAATTTTTCATTCTGGCTCTACCCTTTCATAGTGCGTCCTACACACGGCTAGTGTGAAAGAACAATTAATTTCCAATATAAAGAATATTTTTTTAACATAATTTCTAAACGAGTATATAATTAAAATGATGTAACTGACATAAAATAAATTATTGACAATTAATTAAATGTGTGTTTTACTATTAAATATTGACAACTTGAACTTGAAAGGTTTATACTTGTGTTCTAATCTTAAATATGCATATTCCGTTTGCCTGTTCATGTATGGTGATACAGTTTTCACAATATATTCACAAAATTAGTGTATCATGTGTCGCATTAGTGTTACATTACCGTGTGTATTGTGTAAGTCACGACAGGATACCTGAAGGTCTTGAAGTCCCCTCATAGACTCTAGGTATTGAAGATCGTCTCATTGGCTTCAAAAACATCAGGTGGAATCTACCATACAGACTTCCATCCGTCCTCTTGACCTCAAATGTATGGTCCCCGAACTTGTTGGATATCACAAATGGTCCATCAAAGAGTAAGGCAAACTTTGCTGTTCTCTTCATCTTGGCACTTGACAGATGGTGCTGTCGAACTAGTACCTGTTCACCGATGATGGGCATCCATCGTTTATTCGTCCTCTTTGTCCTCTTCTTCCTCCTTTCTGCTGTGACGAATATCCTTTGAAAGACCAACTCTGACTTCTCTTCTGGGATTAGCTGTTTTCCTTTCGGGATGGGCAGCGGAATTTGCCTGAATAGGGGTGTTGGTTCTTCTTCGAGCATCAACTCTACTGGGGTGAATCCTTAGTAAAGTTGATCTGTTCTTCAATCTGTTAGCAGTATTTAACCCAACTTTTATGGTTGGAGTGACACATAATATGGAAAAAGTTGGTGACATTTCGAAGACTTCTTTCTGTTAAGTTGCCCTGGGGAAAGTATGCTGAAGAGTGATACAGTTTTACTCCTAAATCCTTTAATGTTTGATTACTGGTAACCCAGCACAAAGCGCTGACATGAATAGATGTTGAAAATTCTATTCTATCATCCTTTAACAGTCCCTGGATTAATTCGTCTGCTTGTTTACGAATTGCATTTGGTATGGGGCAACATTTGTGTGAAAATGGTGGTAAATCCTTCACTAAAAAAGTGTGAACATACTTGTTGTACAATCCTATCCTCTTAGAAAATACTGGTTTGTGTTTCCAAAGAATATTAGCTAGTTTCTGTTTCTGCACTTTACTTAGGTTAAAAGTTTCCTCAAGCTTAGCTTGGATAGATGTTTCAAAGTTGTCTGGTGTATTGGTGTCTATGTACATATCTTGTGTACCGATAAAATCATTTAATTCAAGTTCTTCAGACTGATTACAGCTGAAACAAGGCACTGTGTGACAAATATTAACTTCCATCTCCTGGTCACATAGATATGGTGCATAGTTTGTTAACTCTAACCCAACTTTGATTAAATAATAATCATCATTAATCGTAATGTGCTCTACGAAAAATTTATCTTCTAAATCTCTCTCCTCTTGCATTCTCTCGCCAAGGAAGGAACTGTCTACCTCTAGCAGAGGTAGCACAAAATAAGTATTGTCTTTTATAGACAAAGTGTGCCTTAAGAAATCTAAGATGCAAGACTATAAAATCAGTAGATCGGTACCTATGATAATGTTAGTAACCAGTTTTGGTACAACTAGAGCGATAAAATTTAGCTTATATCCGTCTAATGTGAGCTGTAACATCACTTGGAAATGGATTCTTTCCTTTTTCTTGCCAATTGCAGTAGTGCAAGAAACCCTACAGACTGGTAGGTATATAAGTCTGTTGTTTACTTTTAGTGCAGTGAAAAGTTCTTCATTAATGACAGTCATGGTGCAACCACTGTCAACCATGGCGTCGTACTCATTTCCCCATATATTTATCCTCACAAAAGGTGGATTTCTTATGTTTGTCACGTGCTTGTGTGGGTTATCATTAGCTTCTCTGTTAGCAAGTAAAGTTGCCAGGGAACTCCTATTTACTGTATTATGTGCCACCCAGTTGGTACCCGGAGTTTCAATACCATCTTGAGTTAGTTTTCCTTCGGCTGGGGCGCAGCTACAGAAAGTACTGTTATCTGTACTGCATTGAGGTTAGGTGCGTCATTTGTGTTTTGTTCATTAGGTGGCACTGGTGTGTGTTGGCTAGCCTGCTCTCTGTAAAAACTTGGTTCGGGTAACCTTCCTATTTCACTCCCTGTATCCTGCCACCTACTATTTATATTTTGCCTGTTATAGGGGTGAGAGTAGTTCATATGTCTCCTACCTCTGTAAAAGCCTCGGAAATTTAAGTTGAACTGATGCGATCTCCCAAAGTTATTTCTATTTCCATTATTTTGGCCATTCCTGTTAAGAGTTGGTATTACTACAGCCGGAAGTTTGTTGGCCGTTACCCCTCCTTGGTTGCGATGAGTGAAGATGGCTCCTTTGGTAGTTAGATTGCATGCTCCTTTCCCTGCGAATGTAATGCTCTTGCCTTTGGCTACCACATGGAGAATTGAGGTTATGTTCATGCCATGGCATTCTATCTTGTCTGTGATCGTTCTGGTGTTGGGAGTTGTGACCATTATGCTCCCTGTTTTCCCTGTTATTATTTCTAGCATCAGGTGGGATTACCTGTGCCTCAAATTCACTTAATAAACTCAGAACATCTCCTATGTCGACCGGACTAGCAACTATTAAATTGTTACGGATATGTTCTGGGAAGTGGCGAATGACAGCAGTCATCTCCTCCTGTTCATTCATACATGGTTCTATCTTCCTCACTTTAGATGTGAGCATCATACAGTATTCTGTCAAGCTCTTATGAATTGCAGGATTAAATCTCCCTGTGGCCAGTTCCACCCGGATAAGGTTCTGTTTGGGCGGGCTCCAGTACCTGGTCAAAAATCTAGTCCTCAATGTGGTAGTCCTCTTAACTCCAGTGGATTTAAACCATCTAAGGGCATTACCCTTCAATGCGTCTTCAAGTGTTAGCATTCTTATTTCGGATGGAATTTTCTTTATCCGAAAATAATTCTCAAGTTTGCGAAGGAAATTTTTCCCGCTGTCGCCAGCCTCTTCAGCAAAAGATGGAATCTTAATTTCGTTTAAGATGCAACTCCGGTATTGATATGCTTAGTGTTGAGGTTAGATTCCCTTCCTCCTGCACGATTGGGTCGAATTCTAGGTTACCCTGATCGTGACAGTGTTGTGTGTGTGTGTTTGTATACGTGATGCATTAGGTATTTGGCTACTTATACTAACATTGTCATAATTCTCATCACAAACAGGTACAATTTCTGATGTTGCCTGAATTGCGAAGACCACACGTGTCAAATCATTAAGACTTTCTTTTTCTTTAAGTAGATTTGTATGCAAATTTTCTATTCTTTCTTGTAAATTAGACTGGTTTTCCATTACACTGCTTATTTGTGTGGTTTGGTTTCGCATTTCAGATGAAATATTGTTTACACTTGCATTATTGTCCAGATTTAAGTTGGCAATTTGGTTTTCTAACATTGAGATAACATTTGTCCGTAAATTGCTTATTTCTTGGCTAACTAGTTCCCTTAGTTCATTAGATTAGCTATTCTGTATAAATTCTAACCTCTCTTGTTGTTTACTTAGGTTAGTTATTACTTTCTCTTGTGAGCCTAATTGACTTTGCACGGCTCAGTGGTTAGACCGCTTGGCTCTCACCAAGGCGGACCGGGTTTGATCCCAGGCGACCGCAAAGTGAGATTTGTGGTGGACAACACGGCGCTGGGGCGGGTTTTCTCCGGGATCTCAGGTTTCCTCCGCCATCTCATTCCACCGGTGCTCCATGTTCATCTCATGTATCATCAGTGTCATCACCTGCGGTGCCGTATGTAGTAAAAGCGGGCATTAAACACTACACATTTCACGGCTTCAATGGATTGAGAGTATTCAATTCTCAATGCCTCGAGTGTGCTTGCATTATTGTTAGAAAACCTAACTTGTTCCTCTGTTAAATCCTGTATGTTTCTACGAATAGAGTTTGTTTCCATAGAAAAGTTTTCCTGCATAGTTTCTATTCTATTACCTAGCTGCTCTTCTGTGCTAGTAATCTGATTTCTGATTGTGCTTAGTTCCAGATCAAGTTTGTTACTAATCCTTGCACTCACATTATATATCTTAGCATCTAATTTGCTGCTAAGTTCAGCATTCTGGCTTTCTATCTTCCTGCTAAGATCTGCATTTTGACTTTCTATTTTCCTGCTCAAAATCTGCATTTTGACTTTCTATCTTGTAATTACATTTTCCAACTTGCTACTGAGTTCTGCATTCTGATTTTCTATCTTCCTGCTAAGATCTGCATTTTGACTTCTATTTTCCTGCTCAAATCTGCATTTTGACTTTCTATCATATTATTTACATCCTCCTACTTGCTACTGAGTTCTGCTATCATCTTCACTATCTGGCCTAAAGTACTTACCTCTGGTGATATGCTAACATGTCCCTCACCCTGTGCAAGCGCGTTTGCTTCATGCACCTGTTCACTAAATTGTTGGCGATGATCCATCCTTTCTGGCAATTTACGTCCACTTTGAAGGCTCATATATTGAAGTATTTTAACTTGCAGTTGGTCGTCTTGATTCTCTAACGATGTGTAGATAATAGTAGGAAGTTTCTGTTGACCGTTGTGTAAATAAATTTGCCATCAATTCGAAGCCCTAAAGTTGGGACACCATTTTTGTGGCGCTATTCTCCAATCGCAGCAGTTAGGCTGCATGTTGACTATTTCGTAGACCCAGGTCGGGAAACCAGATGTAACAGGGTTACTTCGCTGTAGTTTGAATTGTTTCTTGATGATAGAGTTTGTTTTCAGGTGTGGTTTCTAGTGACATAAATAAAATTTTAGATAAGTCCGATTTCTTAATATATAATTTAATTGTATAATCTGGATTACATTTTACTCGAACTTTCTTTCTTAATCAATCACTGCAGGTTACCTCCAACACATCGATAAATTCTTACTTTTTTAATAAATAATTTCCGTTAATTACATAAAATTCCTCACTTTTGCACATCCACTCATCACTAACAAGATTACATATTCACCCCAACATTTTTCCATCATCATGAAACAAGATTACAGAACATATATCTATGAAGATTATTGATTTTCCGTTACTATCGTCACTCCTCTATTAATTTTATAATTGGCCGATTTACTGCTACGTCACCACATTACGTAATACAACTATTACTGCGGCCAATCACAAAATGACACATATTTTGTTTATATTGTCATTACATGGCCCACTAACAGTTGGATCAGAAAACAAGAATTTCCAACTGGATATTCATATAAAAAGTTCTAACTAAAACGAAGCGTTACAACGTAAAACCAAACAGAACAATGAAAATCGGAACTTTGTCAATTAAGAACTTCAATTGGAATTAACATGTGTTTATCACTTCCTTAAAATTAGGATTGCTATTGGTTTTCAGAGACGAGGATTGAAATTTTCCGTTAACTGGGTTGTGAAGCTAGATTTTGAGTCATTACGCGTGGTAAGGGGGATTTCTTTTGTGAAACAACTGAACTTGCTTCAGGTACCTAATATATAATATAATTTATATAATACATAATATGGGCAATCTTAGAACAATAAGCTAATTTAGCGGGAAGGGTTGCTTTCCACATTCCATAAGAGTGGTTACTTACTTTATATCTTTCTAATCATGCAAAGGTTCTACAGACTCTTCAGTTAAAGTTTCCAGAAGAAAGAGCATCAGAGAAAAATAATTGTTTGGGAAAATCTTCGATTTTGCATTTATATAGTATTTTGAGTCAATTTTGCACTTTATCGTGTTATATCGCATTTGCGAAGAATCCCACTCCTACCAATGATGTTCCAGCTTTTTCATCCCGTCGGAAAAATAGGTTCTGTCAAGATCTGCAAAATACTCATTGACTGTGACTATCACTTCTTCATTTGATGAAAATTTCTTACCACCAAGCCAGATTTTCAAGTTTGAGAACAGTAAGAAATCACTTGGGCCTAAGTTTGGTGAATGAGGAACTAATTCAAAGCCCAACTCATGCACTTTAGCCATTGCAATTGCTGATGCGTGTGCTGGTGCATTATCCTGGTCAAAGAACACTTATATGCATTTCAATCTTGGTCTATTTTCAGTCAACTCATGTTGCAAACAGTCCATTAATGAAGCATAATAGGCTCCAGTTATGATTCTGCCCTTTTCCAAGTAGTCTATGGGGATTATTCCTTGAGAATCCCAAGAAACAGTGGCCATCACCTTACCAGCCAACAAAATGGTCCTTGCCTTCTTTGGTGCACTTTCACCAGCCTTTGTCCATTGTTTTGTCTGCTGTTTTGACTCTTATGTGTAATGATGGATCCAAGTTTCATCTACAGTGACAAATCGGTGCAAAAAGTCTTATGAAGTGCGAAGACACATTGGCCAGACACCTGGTAGAAGTGTTCTTTCGAATGTGTTTTGGTCAACTGTGAGCAATGTCTCAGTAATCTCGTCAATTTTGATTTGGTGGTCTTGTAACCAGATCCTGGATATTTTCAATGGTGTCCTGTGTGGTGACCTCAATTTGGTAACCAGAATGTGATTCATATTTGGTGCTTCTATGACCACATTTAAATTCATTGATCCAATGGTAAATGGTCTTCAGTGTTGGTGTAGAATCCGTGTGAACTTCATCAGTTTTGATTTGTGCAGCAGTCCAGCCCTTCAGATGAAAACATTTAATAATCAGTGCAAGGAATTTGAGGTGCTGCACTCCCCCCCCCCCCCCTATTATAATGCCCAAATAGGCATATGTGGAAAAGAAAATGTTAAATGAATGCACCCCTTTGAGTTTTGGTTGCAGCTTTTTCCAATCCCAGCACCATTTTGCACCTTTTCTTAATATCATCACCTCTTTGCACTTTTCCAAACATTTTTTATCTCCAATACTGTATTTTATTCCCAAAATTATATATTTTTATCTTTCAAGGGTTGGTGCCAATGCCAGGTACTGTCTTCCACAGGAGTGTAAGTATCCGAGGCCTGAGATGCAGGTGGGTTGGCAAAGGTTCCCACACCCTCCCTGGACAGATTTGTGACACACCATTTTAGTACAGTTACAGACCATTTAAAAACATTCTGATGGCTTCTACTTTTGTGAATGAATCTTCTCGGTTTTAGTGTACAGAGTGAATAGGGCGTGTGTTTTTAATGGTTCTGCTCCTTGTGTAGCAGGTGTTCTCTGCCACACATTCGCTGTCCTTGTCCCACTGTGTAAGGCAGCGCGTACCTTTCAGGAACCTTCTTTGCATTGCTGGACAGTACTTGTAGTTGTGCAACATCAATTACTTACACTTCAGTGCAGTGTTCTTAGTTTGCGCTTCAATGCATCACAGTTATGCAAAGCTATTGTTTAAGAAAGGGTGATTGTTGAGTGCAGGAAGAAATGTTTCAGTTAAAAATATTATTTGACTAGTATGATCTACCATTTGCCGGTAAGTTTCGCAGAATGTCTGAAACAAAAGTGAACGCCTACAACGTACATGAAGTGTTAAACAGTTTAGTGCAGATGAAATTCAAAGTGACTGATCTGTTTTGAGATGCAATGTTTGTGACATTTCAATTACAATTGATGAAAAACACCAATGCAGTCATGTTAAGCAACATATAGCCAGTGCAAAAAACACGAAAAATAAGGAACTAAAGTGCAGTAAAGGTGGATGGCATCAGCAGTTTATTGGTGAGATGCTGGCTTCTTCAAGTTCATTAAATAAAAATTAATTTTCCAGTGATATGCAAAAACATTTGTGGTATGTGGTATTCCTCTTTCAAGAAGCTCAACAATTCTATTATGAAAGCATATCTGGAAAAATATATTGGGAAGTCTGTCCTAGATGAGAGTACCTTAAGAAAATCATATTCAACCTATGCATAAAGAAAAATTAAAACAGATCAGGCAAGTAGTAGGTGAAAATTCAGTATATTTTGTATTAGATGAAACCATTGATAGATGAGATATGTTCTTAATATTTTAGTAGCACCTCTAAATGGAAAGCAAGAGAAACCCATCTTGTTGAAAACCTACTTTCTGAACAAAATTGGTGATACTAATGTAATGCGTAGTTTCAGCGATGCATGTTGTGTGCTGCTGTGGCCTGTTGGCATTCAAATTGATCAAATGTGGCCTTTAAAAGAGGAACAAAACTGAAGAAAGAGGAACATATGCCTTAAATGGTTAGAGAGCTGCAGAAATATGGGGAATGTCAAAGGTAATAAAAAAATAGACCAGCTTTACAAGTAATTTGCCAAAGAGGTGCTGCGACTGCCCAGAGCAGCACCAGGTGAAGTAGGCTTAGTAGAGTTAGGTAAAACCAAAAGAAAAGGCATAATAATAAAGTTTTAACATTTTGGTATAAATGAGGAAAGATGAGGATGAAACCCTAAAGGTATGAAAATGGGAAGTAGGATAAGCTGGTGGGCACAGGCGGTAAAAATTGTGGAAGAAATAGGAATGGGGGATTTATGGAGACTAGAAAATAGGAATGTAGATGGTTTTTGGAAAATAGAAATGGAGTGAAGGATATAGAAAGACAAGAAATATAGGGAGGGTTAGAAAACAGAAGATCTTTAAAATGTTATAGGTTAATAAAGAGAGAATGCGGAAGAGAAAGATATATAGATCAATGCAACAGACAGGAGAGGGAAGAAATGACTTGGATTAGAACAGGATCAATGTTTTTAAGAGGACTAAGAAGTAGCAATGTAGAAATATGTGAATTATGTGGAGAAACAGAAGGTGCAGTTCATATTTTGATAGTGTAAAGAGTTAGCAGCATGGCGGCAGGAAGTATGGGAGAAGATATGGGGAAAGATGCATAGTGAGATGATAGCCATAAAAATGGTTAAGGGGAAAAATGAAAATGGATAGAAATATAGGGAACATGTTTTGAAAAGCTAAAGAGAAATGGATGAGAAAAGTAAAGAGTGGGAAAGAAAACTTAATGCGACAAGGGGAGTAGAGGATAGAAGGGTGACTATGCTACTCAACAAGGCAAAAAGACCTGGGAGCCAAGCCGGCTGAGCTAGCAAGGTAAATAAGGAAAACAGCACCAAAATTTATACAACTAGATTAAGGAATATGTAGGTAAAATTGTATTGTGGGTAAAATATTGTAAATAGCAAGTTGTATAAATAAGTAAATTCAAATAAAAAATACTGACTGAAGGTGCAGCCTCGCTGAAAAAAAAAACATTGACCTCTTAAACAGCATCTGCTTCAGTAGTTTTCTGGACTTGTGACAGTGAATTTTGTATCCTTGTCCTTAGATATTTTATGTAAATGCATAATTGGTTTTTGTGTTGAGTGAAAATTAAGATAGAAAATTTGCACCTAAAATTCCTAGCACTATTAGCTAGGCTGTACAAAGCTCTGTTTTTTCCATTCAATCACAGCTATCATACTGACCAGTTCAGATGGCTGTCAACAATGAACTGTATATTATAGCACATTCAGATTTTTTGTACAATCTTATGAATAATCAAGCTTGCCACCCACAGAGTTGCAACAAAAAAATTCCATCCCTTCATGGAAATTTACCAGACTTTTCAAACAATCCTCATATTCTTGTAGCACTTATCCCACACTACACTTCAGTTTTCACTTCTAGTGAGACATTTCATGTAGAACAGCAGAATTTTCTTAAACTGAATATTGACCACAATTAATATTTATGCTAATTTGTTTAGTGGTTTTTAGGCAATCACTCTAAATTGGCACCAATTTCATCAGATTTATTTTCTGTTAAAAGTGCTCTTCTATTAGAATGTTTTAAAACAACCTAAAGCTTCAAATTTATTCATTATCTGATGTCTAGTTTTTCTTGCAAGTGGTACAGAATTTGAAAACCTTTCAATAAACTCCCTTGACACATGGCAAGCAGTTTTGTGTTTACTAAACTTTGCAAATAAACACATTCTCCACAGATAAATATAATTCAACATAATATAGAATAAAAAGTAGTTATTTCAGAAAGTGGAGTGCCATTAATAGGAGCTGAAACTTTCCTGGCGGCGTGAATATTCCAAGTTTTCTCGGGCTCCAAGCCAGGTGTAGATGTGGGGATGTACTGACATTTCGGAAGCATACATTGTCCCTGTCTTAAGGATATGCTGAATGAGTTGAACTAGCGTCATGCCTTTATTTAAGGGATAGTCCATGTGCTCTGCGCGGGCCAGTGGGAGGTGCCGAGGCGTGGCTGCTGAGATGGATCTGAGCACGGACCTAATACATTGTTCCCGAAACGTCTGTACATCACCACATCTACACCTGGCTTAAGCCCGAGAAAACTTGGAATATGGAGTGCCATTGTTACTAAAATTAGGCAAATGAGTCAACCTTGTATATACTTTTCTCCACTTGCAAGTTTCTTAATGAAGACTTAGTTTCTGGGAACTTCTTCCCTATCCTCAGAAATGAAAAAGTTTCCAGAAATTAAGTCTTCATTAAGAAACTTGTAAGTGGAGAAAAGTATACAAAGTTGACTCATTTGCCTAATTTTAGTAATAATTCATATTTACTGTATGGACCTTCAAGTGGAAATGTGCAAGCTGTGAACTCCACTAGATGGTGAGGGAAGCGTAAAGGAAACAGCATAAGAGATATACTATTTAATATAGTGATCCTTTGATAGATAGGCAACATGAAAAATTCAATGCTTTAGCCGGGATTTGAACCACGGATCTCCTGGTTTCCGTCCAGTCGCTCTAACCCCCAAGCCACCATAGCCAACGTGCCGTCCTGACATTAAATTCTACATTTGACTCGTATGTTTCCCCGGTAAACCACTAGGGGCTCTCGCATCCGAGATACACCGTTTGTGGCGACTTACTGTCGTAAGTACTTGGACTCCGGACTCATTTGAGCATCATTTCACCCACTTCATTCATCGTCCGATATGACTTAACATTGGAGGACATAAATTAAAAAAAAAAAAAAGCAAGGGAAATTGTATTAATTTGCTAATACCAGTTGTCTTTCCCACAATTGCAGTTGGGCCATAAATGTGTTGACTGTCAATTAAAGGCATATTTTGATCAGTACCCTGCAGCATGTATTGAATTTATCCAAAAATCAAATAGATCTGTTGAAAATGCCAGGTGCTGCAACTATTTGTCTTGTGTCAATTCAAGAATTTCATTTCCTTGAAGCAAAATATAAACAATGTATTTTTTTAAGACTACTGAAAAACTACAAAAGTGTATGGACATTACAGTTAAAGTTAAAATTGAGGTGCTTGCTTTGTTTTTCAAAATTCAGCTATCACGTACATTTTTGAAAGAAGCATCTTAATATTTGTTCACTATGGAGCCATGTGACATGATAATAGTAAATTAACAATAGACAGTTTTGAAATTCCATTCCCAGATTTTGCAGTTGTCTATGTTGAAGGCTACTTGATCTAATAAAATTGGCGGATATTACAACCACTGCCCTGATATTATTTAACATAGTAGACTTGGTACATAAATCCTCCGTATGGACTATGCAGTGTATGGGTAGATTCAATATCGCTATGTTGTAAAAACTTATTCAGCTGGCCATTAAAGCCATTTTCTTGTGCTTTCATACAAGGTGCTACATAGTTTGTGGCACTCATAGGTTTCTCCCTTGGAAGCTCATTTGTTTGTAACATCTTGCACAGGATTGAAAATGTATTTTTCACAAGTCGTGCTTTTAAGGGACACTATAATATTTCTACCATAACATTTATTTAACTCATTAACTTCCTCAGAAATAAAAACAGTTATGGCTTATCAGATCTGTCAATTCGTCCAGAACTAGAGCAAAAATAGTGAACTTATTTTGTCCTTTAATTGCTTTTCCAAAACACGATCTAATTCTTCCATGCATCTCATTTCTGTACCTCAGGAGAGACTGATTCAAATAAAACTACTAAATTAGGACATACTTCTTTGTAGCAAATAGCAATCACTATTTCTAAATTTGCCCTTGCTAAATGGCTTCAAATTTTTCCCAAAGAGTTCTGCCAGTTATAGGAAAGTTGTATGACATTCTGAACGTAAGGTCATAATGAAAATGTGCTTTCACTTCTTTCAGTTTTTGTGATTTAACTTCATCTGAAACAAAGATATGCTAAGCGTTATTAGCACCCATCTACAGACAATTGAATTGAAATACAAAATATATACAATACTGATTATTACATATCTGAAAGAATGTGTTTGCCATATTCACATTGGTGGTATCTATGAAAATGTCACTTTATATTTGAAGAGAGAAATATACAGATGTTTTACTTCAGTCATTTAATTTTATTGTTTTCATTTGGATAAAAAATACTTGTCCTCTCATTCATTGTGAATGTATACCATTTGACATTGTACTACTACTCCACGATATCTGCACCCACCTCAGTAGCATGGTGGTAGCGTGTCTGCCTCACATTTAAGAGGTCCCGAGTTCGAATCTCGGTCAGGGTGAGTTACCTGGATAAGGTTTTTCCGGGGTTTTCCCTTATCCTAAAAGATGAATGTCAGGTAACTAAGCTCCATAGGGTCGCGCCGTGGCTCAGTGGTTAAACCGCTTGGCTCTCACCAAGGCGGCCCGGGTTCGATCCCAGACGACCGCAAAGTGAGATTTGTCGTGGACAACACGGCGCTGGGGCAGGTTTTCTCCGGGATCTCCGGTTTCCCCCGCCATCTCATTCCACCGGTGCTCCATCTTCATCTCATGTATCATCAGTGTCATTGCCTGCGGTGCCGTATGTAGTAAAAGCGGGCGTTAAACACTACACATTTCATTTCATTTCTAAGCTTCATGGACCCCGGACACATTCGCGCATCATTTCACCCATTTCATTCATCATCCGATATGACTTAACATTGCGAGGACGTAAATTACAAAAAAAGAAAAAAAAAGTGATATCTGCCTTTTGGCTGCTCTAGTTACTGTTACCCAACACAAAGAAAGTCTTTGACAGGAATGTGCTACCCTTACACAGCAAGACAAGGATGCTGAATGTGTGTGACAGAGAATGCATGCTACACAAGGAGTAGAACCATTAAAAAAACTTGTGCCATATTCACTCAGTATACTAAGATTTATTCACAAAAGTAGAAGGTGTCAGAATGTTTTTGAATAGGCTGTAATTGAATTGACCCAAGTGTCAAACTATTAGGCAGTGGAACCTTGTAAAACCCTCCTGCACCTCTTTCTCCTGGGACTTTGTTTGCTATGGCAACTGTATGTCTTTTGTTGCCTTGGTTACTGGAGAGGGAAAAATATTTGTAGGGGAAGTATGTGCTGGATTGGGCAACCTTACTTAATATGCTACGCTGTTTGGCGAGAGGAAATTGTGTTTTATTCACACACATTTCTTTACTCATTCTTCTATAAATTATTATTACAAATGCTTATTCTATCTAATTCTTGATGATATAGGTAATCTTCATTACTCATTTATTCTTTATTTTTCCTTGTCTTTTTCTTTTTGTTCCATTCATCTGTACTTTATCTGTAACTGGAGCCTTTCCTTTTTTTTTCATAATGTCATTGGTGTTCACTTGTGCTGAGTTGTCATTTAATTTTTTATGGTTTTATACATTAGATCATGTATACATTTACACTCCCATTCATACTTCCAATGGGGAGGATAGGGAATACTCATGGCTAAAGAAAACTTCCCATTTTTAGTCAGGACTAGATGTTCTACCGACTGAGCTATTGAGGCCAGCCTTTACTCTTTTGTTGTATAAAAGAATATAGTGCACTAAAGCCACTGGCCGTATCTTTTAAACACTATGAGACTTTGATGTTCTGTTTCACGAACATGAAAAAGGCAAATCTGTTACCTATATACACTTGGCTTTTTCTATCCATTTTTCAAGCATTTGATAATCGAAACCAATCAAAGAATGTCTTGGAAAGGTTAATGCTACAAATATTTTTATGTTATAAACTTTTCTGCTTTAACAAAATTGTTTTTAATGTATTAAGATTTAGTCTTATCTCATACAGTTGACCAGTTAATGTGGAATTCATTCAGAATAAAGATGGCATTTGGGCTAATATTCTGAATAAATTAAATATAAGCAGTTTTGGGAAATCTGAATTTTTCAAGTCAGGTAGTTTGGAAACGGGATTTTCTTGAAAATGTAATTGTCACATTCTTAGAAGATGCTGACCTTAAATACAGACTTATGTATTTAACCAACTTTTCCTTTCTGAGTTATGCTGCTTACAAAGGTACATAAGATCTTTTTGTAATAGTGCTGCTTTTTTCAGGCAGCGTTTTTCTAGTAAAATCTCAGTAATGAGTATTAGAACAGAATACAGTATTTGCTCTGTTTAAAACATTCTTTCATTCATTTTATTTTAGCCATGATAAATGCTTGTCCAGTAAGGGTTGTGTTAACTGTTAATGTCAACATCATGCCATTTTGCAAGTTATGAAAAAAACCAGCAGTCATTTAAAATTTTTTGTAATTTGCTGTTGTCTCTTATGAATGAATATGCTTATGATAATTAGATATGGCTCAGATTTTATGTTAAGCTGGAATTTTGTTTTGAGAATATGTATTTTCATACATACACCCTGATAAGTAAAAGAGGTAATTTAATTTTATGTATCTTTACAAAACTTAAGAAGGTGTTTTACATTATGTTTCAAACTGTTATTAAAAATGAAAACCAATGGTAACAAATTTAAGTATATCTAAAGTAACTGAATTGTTTTAATATGAAAAAAAAATCAGATATGCTTTCACATAATTTTCTCTAAACTTCCACAAACTATTCTTAAAAATCTTTGCTTGTTAATTGAGGTAACTTTCATTACACAATGGAGGAGCATTTTTTCAAAACTCGATAGATGCAAAATTTTACAAAATTGAGTTATGTATAGTATCAGCATGGTTTTCACCTTCTGCATTGTTCTGTGAAATCAGATTTTGCAAAATTTGATTCATGTCCTGTGCAGAAGGTAGGGAACATTAGCAGTTTTTTCAAAACTCAACAGATGCACTTGCTCAGTTAAAGCAGAAGTCGATAGATGCAATTTTACGATTTTATGGTGCAGCTTGTAGCAACCTCAATTCTATGAAACACATGGTGTTGACTGCCATCTCATTGTTGCAATTCTTGGAATTCTCAATTTCTGCAAGCTTTGTATCATGCTGCAGCATTGGCAATAACTGCAAACTCAGATTGTGTGCTTGTATTTCACATTCATTTCTGAAAGCTCTGTTATACTTACATGGCATTTTTATTTTTAGTTGAGACACTGCAGTGTCAATGGACAATGGACAGGAGCCCAGATTGTGAAACTTTACTGGTCGTAGAATGCGGGGAAGGTAGAAATCACAAAAACAAGGAAAGGAAATCAAAATGCAAGTCAAGGAAAGCTCATACTCCAGCAATTTCATGTTCACATGGTCCAAATAATTTGTATCATAAACAACAAATGGATATCTACATACATGTTTCTGGAGATTAAATATTGTAATAAAATGGAACAAAATCAACTTTGTGCTAAAACAAAACTTCTCATATGAATTAGTTAAAAGAATCTTAAATAAAAATTTCTAGTTATAACCAAAGGTAACATTTAAAACTGAAGTGAGAATGGAAGAAAATTTTGAAGGATCCATCAATAGTTTGTGATTTATCAAAATAATATTCTTTTGCTGCATTCTCTTTTATTCAAACCTGGTGGTGGGCGATGGATTTTTTTGGTGTAAAAATCCTTAGCATGGCTTCCTTTGGAAAGAAAGCGGTTCTGTGTCATAGATTTACAGCACAGTAGAGAACCTCAAACCTGATGAAGAGACCTCTGAGTCTTTCACACCAATATAGAATGGGACGTTGAGAACCACAACAGTTAAAGAGCATCCATAAATTAAGTTAATTGGTGAAAATTAATCATTTCTTCACACTAGCCATGTAAATATTCATAAATATTTAATGAAGTACATATATAAGTGAAAAGAATAAATATCTTCACAAAATTGGAAAACTAATATCTGTAAACTCTTTACTGTGCTGTGAAGGAGAAGAAATAGACAGGGAATATCTTAAAAAGTGGACGCTCTTGTGTCTTTTGAAAACTTGACATCAAAATATTGGAAAGCTAGGAGATGGATTTCATTATCTTCTGAGAATTGCTCTTTATTTTTGTAGAAAGACACTTGTACAACTCTAACATCAGCAGAGTGACGTAACGAGCAATGTTCAAATCTGTCCGACACACTGCTCACTAGCAACTTCTTTCACTACGGCTTCCTGCCGGACTACTGAACTCGTCCAGTGTACTTGCTTTTATACACTAATCGTTGGTTCTCGAAGAAAGTTTCTCGACAACTCACGAAGCCTCACGGTCTTTCACGTCGGCAGGCGAAATGGAACTGTCGAGACGTCACTCCGGCTCTTTCCCCGCCCCCGTCTCTCCCTTGGCGCGTGTCTAAACTCTCATCGGCTTCATGCGCGTGGCTTGGGCGCTATCTGTCTTTTTCACTCCTCGCCACAATATGCGCCTCGCGACACTGCTTCCTCCTCAATATAGTTCGTCCCGAACACCACTATCGTATCGGCCCAGAAAATCCAGGTGTACCACTAACATCTTTCCTCGAGGCATCTTTTGGATGCGGTAGACCATGTCGTTTATCCTCTTTACCACCCGGTACGGTCCTTACCACGGTTGTTGAAGTTTCGGGCAGCGTCCCTTAGTCCGGGTAGGGTGGTACTACACTAGGTCACCGTGCTGGAATCCTTGACTGTTGTCTTGCTTGTCGTATCGGGTCTTCATGCGGTCGCTCGCCATCTGGATGTTCTGACGAGCCATCTCATGCATGTCGTGGAGATGGTCCACCAGGATCTCCACATACTCGGTTGCGGGCTGTTTTGCTTCCGGGGGACTCCCAAAAGTCAGGTCACAAGGGAGGCGGAGCTCTCGACCGAACATTAAGCTTGCTGGCGTCATCCCCGTGGTGTAATGTGTTGACGAGCGGTAGGCCAGCAAGAATAGTGGCACCTTGACGTCCCAGTGTCGCTGATGGCTGGTCACGACCTTCCTCAGATGTTCTTCTAAGGTCTCGATGTACCTCTCGATCATGCCATCCGTCTGGGGATGTAGAGGTGTTGTGGGGGTCTTGTTAACCCCAGGCCTTTCCAGTGCCTTCTTCATCAGGTGAGACTCAAAATTGGTGCCCTGATCACCGTGGAGCTCTAACGCCACCCCAAAACGGCAGAACAGGTGCTCCACGAGGCAGTCGGTGATTGTCTTCGCCTCCTGGTTCGGGATGGCATACACCTCCGTTCACTTGGTGAAGTAGTCCATGGCCACCATCAGCTACTTGTTGCCTCGGTCGGACGCTGGGAATGGTCCAGCGATGCGTTCGAATGGCGCTCCGACGTTGTACTGCTGCATGCGACCCCGGCTCCTAGTTTGGGGCC
This sequence comes from Mantis religiosa, assembly GCA_030765055.1. NCBI lineage: Eukaryota > Metazoa > Arthropoda > Insecta > Mantodea > Mantidae > Mantis > Mantis religiosa. The sequence continues at coordinate 99,278,504 of CM060947.1, read as the reverse complement.
CACGACTCGCCGCGCACACGTGACATTGACGGTGCCATCTCTCAGCGTCTCCTCGAAGCCTCAGCCAGTACTAACGCTGTCGCCTTCTTCTAAAACCTCCGGGACCTTACTCCGGGGAAGTACCAACTGCTCCCTCTGCGTCTTTCCATCGGGTGATTCCCAAACCCGGAACACCACGCCCTCTCTGATTTTCAGTGAGTCCCACTGGGCCCAGTATGACTTGTGTGTGGCGCTCCTTGGTGCGATGACCTCCCAGGTTGGTCTCGTTCCTGCCTCCAGTTCTCTCAAGAGTACTCTGCGTCCGCCAGCTGCTCCCTCCTCAGGCCTGCGCTATTCCAGCCATCTGCAGGCACTGCCGTAACCACTCTGACAGCGGCGGCACGCTCCTCTTCCACTCTTGTGCACTGGCCGCACTCTTCCGGGCAGGGTCTTCGGGACATGGCGTCTGCGTTGCCGTGTTTCTTCCCTCTGCGATTTTTGGAGAAGGACCCAACAGGCTGTTTGGCCTTCCAGGTTCCTAAAGCTGAGTGGGCAAGTTAGGGCGGAGTGGTCACTCAGGTGGAATGGCTGACCGTGCAGGTACATGTGGAAGTTTTTAAAGGTGTTTACCACCGCCAGTAGTTCTCGCCGGGTAACGCAGTAGGTCTTCTCTGCCTTGGGTAGTCTTGCTGTAGTAGGCTATCACTCGCTCGTGGCCGTCTTGACTTGGGATAGGACGCCTCCAATGCAATGGTCTCTGGAGTCAGTGTCCACAATGAAGGCGCCGCCTGGTTGTGGGAATCCCAAAATAGCACTGCAAAGTGTCTTCTTCAGCTGCTGGAAATGGGACTTCGGCGTCTTCCGTCCACACATAAGGCTGAGGGGTTTGGCGATGTTATAAAAGTCCTTTATGAAGCGGCGGTAATAACTGCACAGCCCCAGGAAGCTACGTAGTTCTCGCTTATCCTTTGGACGAGGGCAATCTCTCACGGTCTATGTCTTCTCCAGGTACAATGGCCCTTCCGATTGGTGAGACTATGTGGCCCAAGTAGTTGACTTCCTTGCGGAAGAGCTGCCACTTCGCGTTCATCTTCAGGTTGGTCGCCTGCAGTCTCTGTAGTACCTTGCTCAGGTTTTCCAGATGGTCTTCGAAGGTCTTGCCGACAATGAAGTCTAGGTACAGCAGGCAGGCGTCGTAAGTCAACCCTCTCATTACAGACTCCATGAGGCGTTGGAAGGTAGCTGGTGCGTTGCAGAGGCCAAAGGGCATAACAGAACTGCGAAAGCCCTTGGCCGGTTGAGAATGCAGTCTTTTCCTTGTCGCTCAGGTCTAGAGCCACCTACCAGTAATCCGACTTCAGGTCCAGGGTCGAGAACCACTGCGCACCAGCAAGCGTGTCGTCAATCCTGGGTAAGGGGAAGCAATCCTTCCTGGTGGCAGTGTTCAGTTTCCTGTAGTCCACGCAAAAGCCTAGCTCGCCGTTCTTCGTTACCAAGACTACAGGGGAACGCCAAGGGCTGTCAGACTTTTCAATCACTCCCCTGAATCTCATGTCCTCCAGCATGTCCCGTACCGGCTTTTGCTTTGCCAGCGGAACGCGTCTAGGTGCTTGCCGAATAGGCCGGTCGTTTCCGGTATCGATGCGGTGAAACACTCGGTCCGTGTGGCCTTAATCGCTGTTACCCTGGCTAAAAACGTGCTGGCATAGTCTCAGTAGTTGTCGAACCTTTTCTAGCTCCTCTGCGGTCAGGTGGTCGGCCGCCCTTTCTAATAAGCCTTCCAGCCGGGTTCCCAGGTGTTGCGTCGGCACCGACTCCTGGTTGTTGTCGATTTGCGTCACGCTAATTACGAGCTCGCACGTCCTCAACTCCGTCCCGGCCTGGACGTCGTGTTCGGTGTCTGCTAGGTTGAGCAGCCCTGCCGGCACCTCTTCTCAGAACGGCAGCAATGTCCTGGCTTCACATAGTCCGTGCACAGGCGTCTTCTTATCCAGCATCATGTTCTTCGTCCGTCTTGCCGACACCAACACCTCGCTTCTTGCGGGGACAACCACGTCCTCCCTCAGGATGACCCTGCAGATTCCAAGGTGCTCTTCGGGTTGCCGGAGTATGACCTCTTCTCCATTGAGCCGCAGGACCTTCCTGCCGAGGTCGACGTCGCCTCGTGGCTCCTGAGGGCATCCAGTCCCAGTATCAGCCTCCGCGACGAACACCCACTGACGCACGGCACTCCGTCCCAAGGTCAAAACTGCAGCAGGGTCTCCTCCACAGGCAAGGTGTCACCCGATGCCGTCACAAGCTGGTATGGTCGGCTCGGCTTTCTCGACGGCAAATCCCTGGCCACGTCAGGTCTGATGATGGTCACGGTTGCCCCGGTGTCCACAAGCACGCGGCACGGCCTCCCTCTCTTTCAACCGTCCGCGATGAGGCTGTCATCCATACGCCGGCTGACGGCGTGCAGTCATTCGAGGGAATGGTGGTGATGGTGCCGACGTGCCCCTCGCCACGACGGCCCTTATCCGTTTTCCGGCTGCTCTCCCTGGGGTGGGGAGTCATGCCGTTTGTTCTTCGTCGGCGTCCCTCGGCTGGCCTTCGGAATCCAGTGTAGCGGATACTCCTTGTTCTCGACGTCGGGGTAGCCGTCACCTTGGCCGCCTCCATCCTTAATGCTGCCGTTAGCGCCTTGTGGGTGGTCGTGTAGTCGCCGAGCATTAGGCGCTGACGAATCTCGCGTCGTACCCAGTCGACGAAGGTGTACGCGACTTCCCTGGATACGAACTCGGGTGGGAGGTCGACCAAGGCTTTGCTGGTCAGCTGTTCGATTGCCAGCGCCTGCAGCGCCTCCCTTGGTTGCTGCGACCTAGATTTCAGCTGGCTGCGGTAGGCTGCGGCTAAGCGGTGGTTCCCAAAGAGGTTTTCCAGGGCCTCCCAAATGTCCTTGGGTGCCGCCGCTGTCTGGACCGCGTTCAGCACCTCTGCGGCCAGTCCCTGGAGGCTGGCTATTACCTGCGCGGCCTTTTCCTCTGGTGACCACTTTTTGTGCTTGGCCACTGTGTCGAATTGGCGGCGGAAGACTTCGTATGTGGACGTGTCGTCGTACTTTGGTGGTTTGACGCGCGCAGATGTGTCGCGTCCAGGCGCGTCGGCCTTCAATCCTTCAATCTCCTGCCGACGATGTCCACTATGGCGTTCAGGGACTTGGTGTTGCTGTCGGACTTTACCTCTAGATCATTAACGCGGTTCGCCAGGTCCTCGACGCGCTCGTCGACTTGACCCTTGCCCAGCTCCGTGACGTTCTCCTTCACGTCAGCCAACTGCGCTTCAGATTTGACGGCGAGGGCGTCGTCCGCCGTCTTTATTTCAGTTGCCAGGCTTTCGTTCGCCGCTTTCATTTCCGTGGTCATCTTTGCGGCCAGGTTCTTATTTGCCGTTTCCGTCTTCGTTGTTAATTCGGGCTTCATTTCTTCCATCTTCTCTAAAATCTCTGCTAATGCAGCCTCCATCGTCGTATATTCCACTCCTGACACCAAATGTGACTGTGGGTTCGTAAAATTGAAAGTCCAGGTTGCAGAAATTCAAAATGCTCTTTATTTCCATAGAAAGACACTTTGTACAACTCTAATATCAGCAGAATAACGTAAAAACACGTATGCAATCTTCAAGTCCATCTGACACACTGCTCACTAGCAACTTCTTTCACTACGTCTTCCTGGCAGACTACTGAATTCGTCCAGTATACTCGGTTTTATACACTAATCGTTGGTTCTCGCAGATTGGGGAAGTTTCTGGGCAACTGACGAAGCCTCACAGTCTTTCATGTCAGCAGGCGAAGGAGAGAGAACTGTCGAGACGTCACTCCGGCTCTTTCCCCATCCTCGTCTCCCTTGACGCTTGTCTAAGCGCTCATCGGCTTCATGGTGAAATGAAAACTAGACCTACAATTAGTGATAATTTGTTTGGTTTCATGTTTCTAAACCTCATATGTGCTGAAATATGTGACTTACAGTATGGCAACAGTGTCACAGATTCTGATGTAATGGAATGCATGTACAGTGTTCAGAGCAGATGTCAGAGGTTGCTTCACTGGTCTATAGGCTGCTGTAAACAAACCAGTATCAGTATAATTTTGTAGTCTATTTAGTACTCAATGCTCCATTTATTGCTAGTATTTACCTGGAACACGTTTCATTAGGATCTTCCTAACCGCATCAGCTGTTGTCGGCTAATGGATGTTGGTTTGTTGAACTCCTTGGAGGTGATAGGGGCATCTCTGTCGGTATCTTGATGAACTTGAACTTTGGGTTCTCTTCAAAGGTAGTATCGAAATTTAACAATTTTCTTTCATATTTCTTTATGAACATTTTTCCCATGTGGTTAATGCAGTTAGACCCTGAACACTTTCTAATAAGTGGATTTCTCGTTCTATATCATGATTATCATTCCAAAAATGGTACTCTGCCACTGATTTATCTATTTCTTTGTTCCTGATGTTCCTAAAATGCTCTTTAAGCCTAATCTTCAAATTCCTTTTAGTTTTTCCAATGTAAATGTTGTCACAGCCTTTGCAGTTTATCCAGTACACACCGATATTTTTTGTGTGTAGGGATCTCCTTTGTACTATGTGATTTCAAAAGGTGTTGTACACTGAATTTGTTCTGTGGGGCCAAAGTAATGTTGTGCTCTTTGAAGACTTTTTGGAAAAGGGAGTGTAACTCTGGGATGATATGTAAGTTTTTTTTAAGAAGTTTTATTGCTAATTGGGGAAAGAGTAGTTGTTTGCAACTTAGTTGTCTTTTGAATTTATCAATTTTCTTTTTGACCAATTCAGCACTGAATCCATTGTATTCTGCAGTGTAAATTATATTATTGTACTCTTTGGACATTCATGTAAATAGAAGTAACACAAGAGCTCATCAAAACAGTGTAATAAACATAGGAATCACTTTTTTTAATAAACTGCCTATAGCCAATAAAACCACTTGCAATTTTTCAACATTTAAAGTCAGTTTTGGCATACTTGCTAGACCACTGTTTTTATTCTGTTAGTGAATTTATGGAAAGTTTATAATATTGTTACATTTCTGAATTAATTAATTCTCATATTCTTGAGATATGATAAAACATTATTTTGTACAAACACTGACTTGTCCTTATTGGATGTGACTTGTTAATTTACAAGTATAGTTAATTGCACTGTAAATTCACAGTTTGACGTGTCTTATATCATAGTACTCATGTACAATGTATGATTTACAAGATGAATAAATTATCTATCTTTTCCATCTTGTTTAAAGGTACATTAACCAGCCTGTAAGTTAAACTGTTGATAACAGCATGCTTGTGTTGTTTTGGGTTATATCCACCTGCTTTTATGAAATTTTCTGTGTGTGTTTCCCTCCTATGTATGCCAAATTCTAGTTTTGTATGTTTTCCGTATAGTTTCAAATCTAAGAAAGGGATTTCATTGTTTGTCTCTTTTTCAATGGAAAATTTTATTGCAGGATTTTGTAAATTTAGTAGTTTTAATGCATCATCCACTTGTTTCTCATTTACTGTTGCACAAATGTCATTCTCATATCTATACCAATGTTTGAAAATTAGTGGGAATGCCTTTGTGATATGGATTTCCGAAAAGCTCATGAAGAGGTCTGCCAAAAATGGGGATAATGGGTTGCCCATAGATAGTCCTGATATTTTTTTTTTTTTTTTTTATTGAATGTAAAAAAGGACTGTTCGATGCAGGTATTTAAGTGAAGGTATTCCTCTATGATGTTTTGGTCTAACTGTAGGGACTGAAGCCATATTTTCATGTATTCCATGAGTTTGTCTCTTGGCACACTTGGAAACAAAGATACCATTCAGTTGGTGGGAGACTTTAGTTTTGTTGATGAATTCCAAAGAATTTTTAATACTGTGGCTTTCAAATTTTCGTAGCTTTCTAAATTTTTTGTTTAGCTATTTGGACGGTTTGTAGCAGGGTGTGTTTATGTTGTTAATGATCGGGCGCATATTATTTCCTGTTTTATGAATTTTGGTTAATCCATATAGGTTAGCTACTGTAGGGTTTCAAACTTTGTTTTATTTCTTTTGGTATGATCATCTTATACTTGATTGTTTCATTTATCTGTTTTACACACTTATTTAAAGATTCAGACTTTATTTCCTGGAATTCATCACTTACCAATAAATCTGTCATTCTAGAAATGTAGTCCTGTTTGTCCATGATGATCGTTTTATTTCCTTTCTCTGCTTTTGTATGAACTACATCTTTTTTATTTAGAAATTTAAGTATTTTCAAGTATAGTTAGGGTTTACCACTTTACCTTTCTATTTTTTTAAGATCTTCCCACATTTGCTTCTAATTGCTGATTTTGCTTCAGTAGCTACTTCAGTGTCACCTATATAATCTTCTATGTTATTGGAAAATCTCTGCAAGTTTTTAAAGACATGACAAGTGCTTGAATTTATTCGGAGAATATGTAGAAAAACAGAAGAAATGTAGTTTTCAGATATAAAACTAAAATGTTTTTATCTCAAATGGTTTAACTGTTATTTCAAAACAGTGGCTATTTTCTGGACCACCCTTGTACATAGCTGCTAAAAGGCAAAATGTGCAGCAAGCAACAACTGATGTTGGTAGTAATAGAATGTTGGTTTTAATGTTCCTAAAGAGATTTTCACAGAGGTCTTAACAAATACCTTCTTTCCATTGGACAGTAATTTGTCCACATTGAGATACAGGACTAAACATTTTGCACACACATATTTTAGAATAACTAATGCAGCTTTCTTCATGTAAGACACATCAGGAAAATAAACATGTAATCTAAATAATCATACCAAAGTATATGTCTTAAATTTTTTCAGCAAAATATTCAACATTAAATACGTTAAAGAAACAAAAAATAATAATTATACAAATGAAAATATTTGGTAATTATTTTCCACTTATCAAGGATACATGGTATCCTTGACAACGAAGTGTGTTGACTGAAGATGTGGGCAAATGTCCATGAAATTAATTTCGTAGAAAGAAGATAGAAGTATTGTCATCAGCTTCTTAAGATAAGTGGAAAATAATTACTAAATATTTTTATTTGTATAATATTTATTATTCCACTGTAACTAGCTTCATTTTCTGTATAAAAAATAATAAGTTAAATTAATCACCATTCACCATTAATAAGACACAAAGGGCTTAAGAAATAAAATACAAAATGTAGCTTAATGTTGTAACAAACCAAATTAATTAAAACAATCATTTCTAAGATTACAGTATGTTGAAAAAAACTGTAAGCTTCACTTCTGATAAATTAGCTTCTTATTGTGTTTGGCACTCACAATTAAAGAAGCAAAACTCTGTAATGGAAACAATAGTTTATTGCTAAAACATGCATAAAATATGCGCTAATCACTAAATTAGGAAAACATTTAATTACATGTTTTTATTCCAAAATTATTCATTTTTATGTGAAATAAAATTTTGTATTTGTGATAATGGCATCATATTCAATATTTGTACTTAGTTTCATGTTTGTACCTCTAAGCACAAAACATATACATAAAAATCTATTCCCTGGTAATAACAGTGACTTAAACACAAATTTTACATTTTAATGAGCTAACATTGTTTCTACAGTGTATCCATAAAATCATGTGCACTTTTGATCGGGCACAGGAAAGCAAGAAACAAGATAGGAATGTGAAATCTTCACCAAATACAAGGAAAACTCTTTAAAATTTCTGTAGTATGATGTGCAAGCGTGTGTGCACACAAGTGATAAAGCAACACCACAAATTGTGCAGCTACGGATCTGCCTGCCAATGCCAGTTGAGATGTAAACCATACATATGAAAGTTGAGTGTGTTCTGTGGCTTGCTAAATTTGAATCCGTGACCAAAGTGCAACGTCTATATTGTATTATGTACAATGAATCACCACTACTTAGGAATAACATTAATCAGCGGAATAAGCAGTTGAAGGGTACTGGCAGTTTGTTGGACAAACACCCTTCTGGCAAGACATCAGTCAGTGATGAGTCTTTAGAGGTTATATGGGAGAGTTACATAAGGAGCCTTAAAAAAGCAGTGTGGGTGTGCTCGGCAATTACACTAAGCAAGACAGATAGTTCATAAGGTGTTAAAGAAAGTTCTCTGTTTAAGGGTTAGAAACTGCAGCTGTTGCATGCTATCAAACTGATGGGTAGACTCAAGAATTCATGTTTGCTACAGATATGCTTCATAAGATCGACAGTGAGAACCATAGACCGGAAGTTTAGGCATTATAAATCATTAAAATTGGCAGGCAAAATGGCATTATAAATAGCTAAAGTAGGTAGGAAAAATGACATAAATACTAAAACAGGCAATTAAATGTAATTAGAAAAACACATTATATAATAGCTTACCCTATTCAATAATTGATTGTCATATTTTAAAGAACTTCAAAGTTTTAAATAAAAAGCTATTGTCATTGATACAGAGATTTTTTTTAAGGCCTGTGTATTGCAATGCCTTATTTGTTGCACATGACAACCAAATGGTTTAAGTTTTCTGGGGTCATGTTTAGTCTCCTGTCAAGTAACACATTTTGCATGTGAGAAAATGACCAACGTCGGTCGGCAAAGGTTATTGGAGCAAATCTAAAACATAGATCCATTTTAACTGCAAATAACTGTCACCTTGAATTTTTTAAAATATTTCTAAGTTTATCCAAATCAAAATTTTTTGATAACACTTTTTTTACACTTTTTCCTAAACTAATGAACTCCGTTTCTCTGGTACACTGGCCAGTGTTTGCACTGCATCATTCACATTTTTCACTGACTTCATTAAAGGTTGTTGTCTTTCTTGAAGTTGCAAGATCACTTGTGGCAGGAACCCAAACTTGACCGCAGTGAAAGTTAAGTCATTTTTCACTTCCAGGAGTTGAATTTCATGGATGCTACAATTGAAGATGCTTGATCATCCTCCACAGCTTTCACTGCCTCAGTTATACTCTGGAAATTCGAAGTGTAGTAAAGTTGTGTCAAAATCCATGTCCCCCATCTTGTTATGATAGATTGTGTGGGGGGGGGGGGGGATGAGTGGAATGGATTTAAATCTCAGGATTCTTGATGGGGCTTTCACAAAGATCTTAATACTGGAATTCAATTTGTCAGCAGCATTTGTAAGCATCATATATCTTCTGACAGCCTGTGAAAGCCATGTGCTACGCAGGTCGCATGAAGCTTGTTTGGAAATAGCACTTTTAATGCTATTCCTGCCTTTTTCATATATGATACAGCATCATTGATGAAAAGTAAGACATTGTATTGAAACTCTTCGGGCCACAGCAGCTTTAATGAACTGGTGAATAACTGCATGATAGTTGAACTGTTAACTTTCTCAAAACACTCTTGTAAGCAGGAATAATGGTTTCACTGATTCATCTTCTGTAGGAACTGATGGTCCAATAACATTGGTGATGAAAGACCCATGGTATCAGTTGACTCATTAATCAGAAATCTTGTCGCTCTTATTTTGGATTTTATCTTTAATGATTTTCATTCTGTCATTGTTACAGTTAAGTAACATTTTTGCAAACTTGACTCGCTGGGTACAGATTGGTTAGTATACTTTTCCAAAACCTGTGATTCTGTAATTTCCACAAAGGGTTTCCGGCACTCAGGAAAGCTTCACATAAGTCAAATGCAAATTAGGATTTTCAACTCGATATTGCAATGTTGGAAAAAAAGTAATCTTCCCAGTAGCCTTGGAAAATGCGTTTTTCTGTTTTATTGTGATATGATATATAAAACTCTTTTCATAATTCCTTGACTGCTCATATATTTCACATGTGAGAACTTTACCATCAGTACAAAATACATCAGATCTAAAAGTATTAATGTAATTTTGTAATTTACTGCATAAAGGAATACTAAATTTTGGCATCTTACTGCTACCTATAGCAACATCGCAATGAAAACAAAGAAAAACAAAGTTAGATGGCACTCATTATTGCCTTTTAAATAAACAAGTGGTAATTCAGATGCATTTTGTCATCCATTCATTTGTGTGGCAGCACTCATTGTTGCAAAGAAAATAATGAACTGAATGAAGGATGCCTACATTGTATGCAATTTAAACATAATAATAAACTTAATGCCATAGCCAGGATTTGAACCGCAGATCTCCCTTTTTCCGTGTGGTTGCTCTAAACTACTGAGCTAGGAGGGCCATCATGCCGACATGACATTAAATTCTCCAACTGACTTGTATATTCTCATATGCTATGATACACGCACCTTTTGTGGCGACTTACTATGCTGTAAGTACTTAAGTCCCAGGCTTCATAGTGAAACCACTGTTTTCTTAATCTCTGTTTCATATAACCTTGCCCCACTGAAATGTATCACTCCGCGTTCAACTACCCTCCCCCTCGCCCTAATTGGCTAATGCTTTCACGTCATAGGCCATAGGTGGTGCCTTCCCGTCACATTTAAACCTGCAGTAAATGTCGTAATAATTGCCGGGGGGATAAATAAAATCATACAAATAAGGATATGAAGGCATGCAAAAATACAAGTTTATAATGAACTGAGCAAATTGAAACAGAATGAGCAATGAAACTGAAAGAGTTTATAATGAAAGGCCTTTGGCCTTTTCCACTGGGACTTTTTAAACCAGCACACATACCTTTCAAAAAAGCTTGTCTTTCAGTCTTAAAAGTCGTGTCACACCATACTTTACTTTTCGCATGTTCTTCATGTATATTTTGCGATTTGCAAAATTCGGTGCAGTGTGGTTGTCCTTAAATAACGTATTCGCCACACAGCAATATCGCCTGTCTTTTAGCACATTTTTCTTGCCTCTTTTTTCATTCACAAATCCCAGCTGAATAAGCAATCTGCTGAAATTTGGTAAAGCTGCATCCTCATTTACAGCAGACGAAATGCTACTTATGTTAGGGAGTTCGTTTCTAAAGAAAAACTACACACATGACGACGCACAACACTTTTCACGTATTTTCTCCAAGCACGCACTTTTTTTTATTCCTGCTTTTGCCTGGAGTGGTAAGTTTCCCTGTTTCCTCAATTTCATGTCGCGATGTTCCTACGGATCTAACACTCACACCTGTAACTTCAGAGCACAGCTGTTCGACTTCTCTCACTGACAAAGACGGATGCTTCTCTGTGAGTGCATTAAACACATGCAACACAATTCTTTTTTCACCTGTTTGTAAATAATTATCCTTGAGATACTTCAGCGAAAAACTGGCGGTAGACTCTGCCATTATACATATAATAAGTACATGCGCAATAAACGATCAATAAAATAATTTAGCTCCCGCACTCTCGAATGGCGATGCATGACTAATCCAGTTCAAAACAAGGTCAGTGATAAAAGTCATATAAACAAATGTCACCACTAGCGCTAAATCACGTGCTATCGTGCCATGTGCTTGAGAGCAAAGGAACCTCCTCTTTACTTCGTTTAAGAATTAACATGCATTTCAGATAAATCAACTGTGTTGCGTAATATATTTAATTAAAACAGTTACGAAAATATAAATTTGACAATTCTCTTCCAACATATAATGATATATCACCATGTTAAATAACGAACTAATTTTTACTGCACGACAGTCATTACCACAACAGCAACCAATGAGAGGTGATTAGGTCACGTGACCGTTAAGAGATACTGGGCAAGCTTACGTGAAACAAGGTATAGGTAAATTGATGGAAATAATCACTTCTTCCACACTAGTCGTGTGTAGGCTAAGGTTTGGATGTGTAGGGCCAGACTGAAAAGTTCAATGCCATAGCCAGGATTAAACCACGGAGTTCCCACTCTCCGTGCGGTTGCTCTAAACCACTGAGCTACTATGGCCAACATGCTGATATGACATTAAATTCTCCAACTGACTCGTATATTTTCCCGGTAGACCACTAACGGTTCTCATATGCTATGAGACATGCTCCTTTTGTGGCAACTTACTATGCTGTAAGTACTTAAGTCCCAGGCTTCATAGTTAAACCACTATTGTTTTTTTGGTAAATTGATGGAAATAATCAATTTTTCCACACTAGCTGTGTGTAGGCTAAGGTTTGGAAGAGTAGAGCCAGACTGAAAAATAAATGCTATAACCGGGATTTGAACCACAGATCTCCTGCTCTCTGTGCGGTCGCTCTAAACCACTGAGCTACTATGGCCAACATGTGGGAGATCCGTGGTTCAAATCTCGGCTATGCCATTGAATTTTTCAGTCTGGCTCTACTCTTCCAAACTTTAGCCTACACATGGCTAGTGTGGAAGAAATTATTATTTCCATCAATTTACCTAAGAAAACATAGTGGTGTCACTATGAAGCCTGGGAATTAAGTATTTACAGCATAGTAAGTGGCCACAAAAGGTGCATACTCATAGCATATGAGAACCTCTAATGGTCTACTGGAAAATATACGAGTCAGTTGGAGAATTTAATGTCATGTCAGCATGTTGGCCAATAGTAGCTCAGTGGTTTAGAACAACCGCATGGAGAGCAGGAGATCCGTGCTTTAAATCCTGGCTATGGCATTGAATTTTTTAGTCTGACTCTGCTCATCCAAACCTTAGCCTACACACGGCTAGTGTGGAAGAAATGATTATTTCCATAATAATAAACATTTGGCAAAGGAACTTTCATTGTCACGAACTTGCGGTTTTTTAAATAAATTGTACCTGAAGGAAATATTTAATAATTAATAAATAATAATGAATAGCTAAATAATGAAGTAAAGGCAGCAAAAAGCATTTATTTTGCAAAATAGATATTTATATTAAAAAAATAAAGCAACATAAAACTGGCATTTCAATCGCAAAGTTATAATTGGTGCAGATTCACTTTCAAATTGAAGATAGATTTGACACATTTAGAAAGGCATTCTGCCTAAGTTCTAGTCTCTGATGAAAACAGATTTCTGCAGAAGATTGTGCTTAGTGATGAGGCAACATTCCATGTTAGTGGACCTGTTCATCACTATAACATGCACATATGGGCTACTGAAAATCTTTATGCCTACATAGAGTACTAATGTAACAGCCCTAAAGTAAACATGTAAACATGTGGTGTGGCCTGATGCAGGATAAAGTGATAGGACCCTTTTTCTTTTCACAGCAGACTGTGATGGCAGTCAACTACCTGACATGTTGGAATTGTATGCAGTGTCAGAATTTCTAGAAGGTGTCATCTTTCAACATGATGGCACTACTGCACACTACGCCAATGTTGTTTGTGAGTTTCTGGACACGTTCTCCCAGCAGTGAATAGGTAGGGGTTATGTGAAGCAACATATGCTCCGCAAACGTATCAATGACAGAGAATCACAGACTTGTTCACCCTGTCACCCCAGACATCCTTAATCATGTGTGGGAAGAACTTGAATTTTGTTTAGATGTATGTACGGCAACAAATGGAGCTCACATCGAACTGCACTGAATAGTTATAAAACTTCAAGGCTTTGCATTTGTTTGGTGAAGATTTCACATTTCTATCATGTTTTGTTGCTTTTCTGTGCCCTTTCAAAAGCGCACCATAACTTGACACTGACATTTTCATGGTTAGTAAATTCATTTAGAGTGAAGTGGCTTCACATGTATTACGCAAATAATTCATGGTAATAAACACAATATTCAGTTTCTACCAGATTACAAACAAATAAGAACAAGATGTCTGCTGCAGTTATAGACACATCTGGGAAGAGGAAAGGAAGGAATCTAATGGACCACAACCTTACAGCCCAGAGAGTTTCTTAATTAGATGCTGGCAATAAAAGCCTTTGCTCCTTATTCTGAAGAATTGGAAGTACACTAAATGCTTGCTAATCCAACCATTCTTTGCAGACATTTGTGCCAGATTAACGGAAGTGCCAGATTATTGATTTTAAAATGTTTGGCTATACATTGTACTTTATTAATCCAAAGATACATTAGTTTTTATACAAAACTTATACATTTGGTGTGCACATACATTATGAAACACGGTTAGTTATGGTTATAGTTTGTCCTGGATTTTAGTTGCCACAATGATATGCATCGACGGTATCCTTTATCATGCAACCGCTTTACAAGCATATCAGTACTCCATGTATCTGGTTGGTTCAGCTTATCCAAAATTGCAAGTTTTTGAGTCGAGCATAACGTGTTTCCTTTTAGAAGCCATTGTATGTACTGAACTTTAAAGGAAGCCACAAATTCAATAACACAATAGTATACAATAACAATAAAATCATTGATTGCTGCATCTCATTTCTACTTTTAACATTACGCCAACTACAAGAGGCCAGATGTGGGCTGGACCACTGAGGGCAGGATTAGGAGAGTTTAGTGTATTATACAGTTTTAATTGTTACATATTCAGTAAAAATTGGGCTCAATTAAGATGTCATTCATGTCTCTGGGAGCATTAAAGCCCCAAATTATGCATTAAAACTTTTCAAAAAATCTGTATGTTAAGTGTCTGCCAGTGAACTTCATATTTTTCAATGCTTTTTGTAAAGAAATTTTCATTTCTTTTGTAGGTACCATGGACACCCTAGAGGGAGATAGTCCTAGTCTTCCAGAACATCATTTCATTAAACAAGAAGTCACATATGATCTAGTTCCTTTCACTGAGGTGAGTGCAGATGCAGCACATAGTTAAGCAATTGATTTTACCTTTGGTAAAACTAAGGGGAAGTTAAAACTTTTATTTACTTACCCTGTAGTACTTTTGTTACAAAATTGTTTATTTTAAGCAATAAAAATACAACTTAAATTCATTTTTAAGTTAATTTAAACATGGAGTTTCAATATAGCAGATGCGTTGTTAGCGGAAAAAGAGCCATTTTTATGCAGTTTCTACAGTAGTAATTTAAAATATAACTTACAGTTTTACCAATACCTATTAACATACTGTAACAGATGAAGAGGTTGTCATACTGACTACTGGTCAAATCTAAGTGAATTTATTACCCAGTTCAACAAAAAGTTGAAGGAAAGTTACCCCATGACAACACACCACATATTCATCCAATGTATCTGCCACTAAATTGCATGAATATTATGAATTACTAGCTCCCCTCATGTTCATCCAGCCTGGCATCCTGTGATTTCTTCTTGTTTCTAAACTTGATAAAATGGCTCACGGGAACAAAATTTAGCTCAAATGACGTCATTTTCAAAATAGAAGCATATTTTGCAGAGCATGACAATTCTCGACAATGGAGTTTGTTTTTGATGGACTGAGGACGCAAGCTATTTGCTTGTGAAATTGATTTCCATTTGAAAAGAAGTAGTATTAACATCAATTTCTTAAGATAAGTGGAGCCTTAGTAGCAAATATTTATATTTGTGTAATGACATTTCTTGTTTTTTGAAGAGGTTGAAAATGGCAGGAACATTGAGATTAGTGTATATCCCTAAAGGTTTAACAATGAAAGCGTGGGACTCAAGTTCTTATAATAGTAAGGCGCCACAAATGGTGTGTATTTGGATTTAGGGCGCTCAACAGCGCAGTCATCCGCGAAATGGTGTGTATCTTTAATACGAGGGCCCCTAGTGGTTTACCAGGAAAACATAGTCAGTTGGAGAATTTAATGTCATGACAGAACGTTGACCATGGTAGCTCAATGGTTAAGAATGACCGTACGGAAACCGGGAGATCCGTGGTTCAAATCCTGGCTGTGGCATTGAATATTTCAGTTTGCCTCTATCTATCCAAAACCTTAGCCTATATATGGCTAATGTGAAGGAATGATTAATTTCCATCAATTAACTTAATAATAAAGGTTTAATGAAAGCCTGGGACTTAAGTACTTACAATAGTAAGTCGCCACAAATGAGGTATCTCGAATATGAGAGCCCCTAGTGGTTTACTGGGAAAACATGCAAGTGAGTCAATTGGAGAATTTAATGTCATAATGTCACATTGGCTATGGTAGCTCAATGGTTAAGAGCAACCAGATGGAAACCAGGAGACCTGTGGTTCGAATCCTGGCTGTAGCATTGAATTTTTCAGTTTGACTCTAAAACCGTAGCCTATACTCGGATAATGTGAAGGAATGATTAATTCCCATCAATTAACTTAACACAAGTGTTAAGTTTGCCTTGTTGACAAAGTACCTTCTCTTTGTTACAAGTGCAAACTAGAAACAAAAAGTAAATGTTATTAATGATGTCATATTTCACTCTTCTGAATGATTTTAACTAATTGCAATATTCAGGACTGCTTTTAATCAAATTTTGTGAAGATGTTGTTCAAAAGAAAAAAAAAGCAGTGCATGCCAAAATTGGTCTACTAAAATATATACCTAAAGTGCCATTCATGCTATATAATTAAAGATATGATTAATACTTAGAAGCAAACTACATTTATATTTTAAGAATATTTTTGTTACTCTATAATCTGAATTACTTCTGAATGTAAGTTAAACTAAATTATATGTCATGCTCAGCTTTTCTTACGTACTTAAATATTTAAAGCATTTTAATTGTTCAGTGAACATTCAGCATTGTGAAGTAGGATTTTCATATTTGAGGTGTGGAGATGCTAGTAGGGGCTCTTGACCTCAGTGTTTTTGGATACTGTATACAGCTCCTTGCTATTGTTGTTCCTGATAATAGTAAATTGTATTCAGAAATGTACTTTCTCTCATATGGTGGTATATGCAGGAGATATAATAACTCTTAATATAAATAAGGATCTTGAATTACTTGCTCAATTGGTTAATACAAGTGTGCAACAAGTGAAACTTCGGTTTGATCAAATTGGCTTTTACATGAATGAAACTAAGACCTAGGCTGGCCCCGTAGCTCAGTCAGTTGAGTACCTGCCTGCCATGTTGGGGGTCCCAGGTTCAATTCCAGGGGGTAGGGATTTTTCTCCTATCAAGATAATTCATCTTCCCCAGAGTCTGGAAGTATGAATGAGAGTGCAAATGTGTGTGTGATCTAATGATTAACACCCAATGAATATGAGTTAACACCATTGATATGCTCCAAAGGCCGCCGATAGGACCATTGCGGTTAAAGGCAGGGTATAAATGGAAACAATTAAAAAGAACAGAGTATTTGATTTTCTTCTTTAAAGAAAAAGGACAAAAAGCATTTCAAATACAGTCAAGAGTGTAAAACTGCTTGGAATTAGGATAGACAATCTTTCTTGGGATACTCATATAGATTTTTTATGTAGTAGATAATTGCGCATGGTATTCATGCTGTAAATTAGTGTCAAAAGAATGTGTATGATTAGCCTATTTTTAATTTTTTCACAGTATTTACAGATATGATTTAATGCTTTAAAGCAGCAGTTCAAGGGTAAAAAAAAAAAGATTTATTATTTTAAAAGAAAGTCATTAGAATGTGCTTCTCACAATAGACAACATTGCAAACCTGTTTTCATAACAAAATCCTGTACAGTTGTTAATCTGTATGTGTATGATGTCTTAGTTTATATTAAAGAGAATATACACAATAAGCTGAAAAGAAAGGTTATACATAATTATCAAACAAAGAATAGTAGCAGTATAGAAATGCCTTATGTCAGACTTCACAAAACAGCAAAATATTAGAGTAATAGGGTTGCCGCTTTTTAATAGTTTTTAATAGATTTAAAGACAGATTACATAAATGACTCTTGGAACACCCTTTTTACATTTTACAGGAATTTTTAGACAAGGCAAGGGATTTCTCTTGTATGTAAAATATTATAGAGGAGAAGGTACAGTTG
This sequence comes from Mantis religiosa, assembly GCA_030765055.1. NCBI lineage: Eukaryota > Metazoa > Arthropoda > Insecta > Mantodea > Mantidae > Mantis > Mantis religiosa. The sequence continues at coordinate 99,260,794 of CM060947.1, read as the reverse complement.
TGATTTTGAAACATGAGATTTATTTGGCATGTAGAATAATTTTAGTATCAAGGATGAGATACTATTCTGCTTCTGAAACCGATATAAGGGTCAAAGTATAAACTTGAAAGAAGTGTAGGGACAGTGAAGCACAAATTAGTACAGATATAAGGGTGTTAGTGAACTACACCAAAATAATTTCAGCAATTGTAGACATGACTAATACAAGCAATGTGCATGGTCTACAGCTAAACATAGTTAATTGCGTTAAACCTAATTGACATCTGATGCCTATAAGTTGGTATTTAAACAAGGTGCCTGAAATCATTGCACCAGAATGTCTTTAAAACTGCTTCCTGAGTATACAAATATTGATTCTTAGAAACTTGCTATTGGCGTTCACAAGATTTAATGCTTCAAAGATCTCTTAAATCTCAAACTAATCACCTGCCAGTGTGACACTGAACAATGATTAACTGCCTCCTTGCATCATGTAGCCTACTCTAGTGGTGTTTCTGTAACTGTTATGTTAGCCAAATCTGTAACACCGAAAAGTGGAGTTCCAAGGGTCAATTGTTTGGTTCTCAACATGTAATTAATTTGTTTTCTTTGTTTAATAATACATGAACCCTAATAGGAAGAAATGGCGTGACTCATAACTAGAAATGTGAAGATGATAACCTACTTTATTTTAAACCATGTTTATGCTGCCCAATGGAAGGGGGAGTACAACTGTCACTTGGCCAACTTGCTCTCCCCTTTTTTTAGGGTTACCTCAAGTCTCTGGTGTATGAAACACCTATTACCTCAGAAGAGGAACTAACTGCCCGAATAATAGCTGTACAAGGAATTTTGAAATGTCATTCCTTGGCCACTGTTTACTTTGCATTGAAAACGCAAGTCACTTCCAGCAGTTTCTATAAACCTGATGTAAAGAGTTGCATTTTATTTTTATTTTATGTAAGTTTGTTCACTCTTTAAACCATCTCCATTTAAACATGAAACTATTTGCAGGATTCAACCTTTGTTAGAAAGAACTGTAATTAATTGCACTGACAAGGTGAAATTACTCCATAAAGTCATACATTTATACAAGAATTAAAAGCTTAGACAAAATATTAAAAAACAACAACAAATGTCATAAAAGTGAAGGAAACTGGAACTCATCTACCTGTCACTGGAAAGCTAATGTCATAACCATTGGGCTAGGGCTGCTTCGACATGTGTCTCCATTTTCGTGATTTGTGCACTTAAGCTGTGTTATCATTAGCAGTGGCGTACTGGCTCTTGAGAAACTTACAGCCATAACTTCCATGTTTGAACCAATACTATCTAAAATTACTTAGGGCCCAAATGACCTCGCTGTCGACGAGCCCTAAAACACCACACACTCACTCTACTTATTTTACATCTCCATTTGCTCCGAAAATATTTCGGTGTAGTTCTTTAACACCCTGAAACTGGTATATATAATTTTAGTATATAGAACAAAGGACTATTGTGATCCTGAAATATGCGTTTCATTTGGCACGTAAAATTTTAGTACAGAAGACAAGTACTATTGTGATTCAATGCAGTTACCTAACGTCTTATAATAAATATTATTATTATTATTATTATTATTATTATTATTATTATTATTATTATTATTATTATTATTATTATTATTATTATTATTATTATTATTATTATTAAAGTTTGAAATAGCTGTAGTCAGATATTGTTGATTTAATCTCTATCACTTTTCATTGAGAAATTTGAATAATTTATATTGTGAATTCACAATTCGGGCTTGGTTTCCTGTATGAAAATTGTTCTCAATACTACAATATTACAATCTGGTTGATAGCTAGTCATCTGGTTGATAACGACCCTAAAACAAATTTAAGTATAGTAATACCTGATTATTTGTGTGCAGGTTATTAGACTTGTAGATTATTCAGTCATATTCGGGAAAAAAGTTTTTTTTTTTTTTTTTTTTTTTCTGCAAGAGAACTAAGCTTTCTGCATTTTGAGTTGCTGAGAAATGGAGCAGTAAATGACCTGCTGCATGATTAATAGAGTACTGCTTCCATTGTTATTCTATAATTGAGAACAAGCTCAGTTTTCTGGTGTTGATCAGCATTAGCAAGTATTAAAGTAACTAAGCTTGTCAAAGAGATGGCAGAGAAACGAAACAAACATGTGTTAAAAAAATTTAGAATAAACTGAAAGATTTGAGAAAATGAGGTTATGGGATTGGAGTACACTTTTTCAGGACATTAAAAAGAATATGCAGAAAATACAGGCTTAATTCTTGACTATCTGTACAAAAGAAGAAGAAGAAGAAGAAGAAGAAGAAGAAGAAGAAGAAGAAGAAGAATGATATCAAAGTTTCATTGCTGAAAAAATGACAGCTTTACAAATAATGAATTTGGTAACAAATTTAAATGACTTGAAGATGATAAAGAAAACTTGATTGAGTGGCTGAAGATGGATGCATTTGAACCCAACTTCTGTTTCATGAATGATGATGAAATTGACTGCTGCTTTACAACAAAATAAAGAATAGGACAGTGATTGTGAAAAGGTGGATGAAGACAGTGACCATGCCATTCACTGTACCATACTTTAATGAATTTATGCATAATTTTTAACATACAGGTTAACCCCAATTACAATGTTCACTTGACATAATACAATATTTTATGAATTACAAAACAATAATCAAACAACAAAGCAAAATATCAAGAAACTAAATAGGTGGTAAACTTGGTAGATTTGTACAAATTCAATCCACATTTGTTAATAAAAAATCATAGGATAATGCAAACATGCTTAATTTCATACGAAATATATCAGTATTTAAATAATGTAATTTATTATACAGGGACTGCATTCTGTATAACGGTGAATATTTTTGTAAGCCTGTATTATCTTTTGGAATAAAGAAGATATTACAAAATCTACTTGGTGTAATATTGGGAACATAATAGTTTATTGACTGACTGAGATTGTCATCCACCCTTTCATGTAATAATTTATACAGAAACAGTAATGAATGATAATTTCTCATGTGCAATAAACTTTTAAATTAAAAAATATGAAGCAAAGAATCATAAGAAATAAAATTAGAAAAATGATAAAAAAAAATTATAAGTATACATACTTAAGAAACTTGTGTTGAACATATATGTGTTTGGAGGAATTTAGTAACAGTGACGTCAAAATTAATCTCAGAAACTATTTGTAGTTGGTTTATTAATACTCGTCACTTGTTTATATTTATGAGAGACTAGTTTCAAAGGCATTCACCTCCATTTTCAATCTCTTTCCAACTGGCATCTGTTGTCTGCTCTCTCTCTCTCTCTGGTGGTGGAACTATGAACTTCTTTGTCAAATTATCTACTTGTGGGATTTCAAAGTTCATTAAACACTACAGAAATAGAAATACATTAGAAATAAAATTGTACCATCTGCATCAAAAACTTACCAAACAATTAGGACATGTATTTTGGGAAAATTTTGAAAACAATTTATTTGCATATCTTAATGGGAAAATGAAGACAAAAACGGCAAATTTAAAAAATAAACTTAAAAAGTTATGCCAGAAAGCAAGCACTTTTGAAAAGAAAAAGCAAAAAGACAAACATAACCTAAAAGATCATTCAAACAAGGTTGTTAACCTATCAAACCAAAGTTTCACAAAAACAGAACTGAATATGCTAAATCTAGGTTTAAAAACATGTGTAGACTATTCCAACCAAATGGAAGAGTATATTGCTGACATCCAAATTGCTACACAAACACTTAATGAGGAAAATAGAAACACAGTAAAAAACAAATGCTCCAAAATAGTAGAACAGATTAAAAATGAAAAGAAAATTAATTTTAGTAGCCAAATTATAAAAGCCCTTAAAAAGAAACCAGTTATTTATACTAAAGCAGACAAGGGAAATAAAGTAGTAATTTTGGGAAAAGAAGATTACACGAAGAGGGTGGAAGATTTGTTGGAAGACAATAATTACCAAAAAGTAGAAACTAACCCTTTAAAGTACTGCATTGAAACCACAAATAAAACTCTAAAAGAAAGCAAAATAATCAACAAAAAAGAATTTCACAAAATTAAAGTAGATAACCCAACATTACCAAGAGTATATGGGCTGCCAAAAATTCATAAAACAGGGAAAGGCATGAGACCTATCACTAGTAGTATAAATGCCCCCACATATAATTTGGCCAAATGGTTGCTAAATAAATTTAATAGTTTCCCAAAATTCGAAAGTGCAAATTTAAAAAACTCTTCAGATTTAGTAGGAAAAATCAAAGATATAAATTTGGACAAAAATGACAGACTGGTTTCATTTGATGTCACTTCTTTATTTCCAAGCATACCAACAGAAAAATTAGAGACTGTATTAAAAAAGTGACTAACTACAATATAAATGGAAGCAATAGAAGCAGAAGAATACATTTCTCTAACAAAAATATGCATTGAACAAAACTTCAGCTTTAATGGAAAACACTACAAGCAGAAATCAGGGTTATCAATGGGCAATCCACTTTCGCCTTTTTTGGCTAACTTATTTATGAGTACATTTGAAACACAAATCAAAAAGTCCTTCCCATTGATCTTCAAAGTTTGGTATAGATATGTTGACATCTTTGCAATTGTACTGAATAAACATTTAGAAGATGCATTAAAATTACTCAATCTGCAAGAAAGGACTATAAAATTCACTATAGAAAAGGAAACCAATGGACAACTCTCTTTCTTGGATCTAAATGTCATCAGGAATGACACAAAAATAAAATGTTTAATTTACAGGAAACCAACACATTCAGAAAATTACATAAAAAATAGCCACAACCCAATTACACATAAACATGCAATAATAAACAGCCTTACACACAGACTAGTCAACATATCCATGGAAAAAGAAGAATATTTCAAAGAACAAAAAGCAATACTACACATAGCAGAAGAAAATGGATACAACAAAAGTTTGGTGTTGAAGAAAATTAGAAAAGCTAAACTAAAGAAAACCATTAAGGAAGCAACCACATTTACAAAAGAAAAAGAAAGCAACAGCATATTCAGTTCATACACATATCACCCAAAAACATTTAATAAATTTAAAAAAATCTTCAAGGAACAAAATATCACCTTGGCACCTACTAATAGACACTCAATTTTAAAATTGCTACATTCAAAAACAAAAGATGAAATCCCATCAGTTAACAGATCCAGAATATACCGGATAAGTTGTAAGAATTGTGAAAAATGCTACATAGGTCAAACTAAAAGAAATCTAAAAACCATAGTCAAAGAGCACTTTAGAAACATCAGATTGAAACAAGATAAGTCAGCAGTAGCATTTCATTTTTGGAATGAAAACCATGACATTGATCCAAATCCAAAATTATTAAAAGGAGTGATAAACCAAAATAAATTGACAACATGGGAGAACATATTCATATGGAAAAATAAGGATCGCGTAATGAACTTTGAAATCCCACCAGTAGATAATTTGACAAAGAAGTTCATAATTCCACCACCAGAGAGAGAGCAGACAACAGAAGCCAGTTGGAAAGAGATTGAAAATAGAGGCGAATGCCTTTGAAAGTAGTCTCTCATAAATATAATCAAGTGACGAGTATTAATAAACCAACTACAAATAGTTTCTGAGATTGTGTTGAACATTTTCAATAAGTTAAATATATTCTTAACTATAAGGACTCCATATAACAGAAGCATATACAAGTCAAGATCTAATGAATGAGTTATATAAAATGAGTTATATGAAATGAATAAAACTTTTAAATTGTTAAAACTAGAATTTCAAATAATGAATCCCAGATTCCTATATGCTTGACTAAGAACAGTATTGATATGTTTAACAAATAAGTTTTTATTAAAAATAATTCCAAGATCTTTCTTAATTTCAACTTTGTGTAGTAGAATTTCTTCTATATTATAGTTCAAACTTTTTACTTCTAGAAAGACATAATTTGACGTTTAGATGATTTAAAGGAAAGATTATTTTCTTTACTCAATTTATTTAAGGCATTCAAGTAATTTTGAAGCTTAATACAATCAAAAAGATTTTACAGATCTATAGATTTTTAAATCATCTGAAAATTTCATAATATTGGAGTATTTGATAATGGATGTTATATAATTAATAAATAAAAAAATAAAAATGGACCTAAATTAGAACCGAGGTACTCCAGAGTAAGCTTTAAAACTATATGATGTACAATTTTTATGTTTAACAATTAGGAATCTTTTTAAATAAAATACTATTAAAGAAATAATGGACTGAGAAAAACCATATAACAGTAGCTTGCTTATCAATTTATCGTGATCAACTTTGTCAAATGCTTTTTGGAAGTATATATAGTCAACCTGCATTCTGTTGTCTAACTTGCCAGAAATATATTGAACAAAATTACATAAATTACTAACAGTAATATACCAACACATACAATATAATTTTTTATATTTATGGAGTGTACTCTCAAATATTTTGGTTGGAGCAACAGGTCTATTATTTGTAATTATTCTTTAATGACCAGACTTGAATATGAGAGTTATCCTAGCTGTCTTGCACTCATCAGGAAAAATATTTGATTTAATAATAACTGGTGTGCGCGTCGGCCGCTGCCTTTGACGAACATTATAATCGTAATCATTTTACAACACCGACCCTCCCTCTCCCAGACCTTCCTGCAAGGTTGCCACATTTCTCGATACGTCATGGGTATCGTACAAGGTTTCGTCTAAATAAATTATCTTATGTCCATTACTGCAAAACTTCCTCAGTTTTGACAAATATATATATATATATATCGCCAAGCTACAATGCTACTGGATTCCATAATAACCCTTATCTTATTCAAAGTGCTGTATTTGAAACCCAGCTTCTTCAGGAGACCGCGCAAAGTGCAGTCCGATAAGGAAAATCACAAATTTCTTGCATATGTGCAACCAATTCGTCTAAGGTGGGCACTCCCCCTTTTGCATAGAATCTATAAATTTCTCGTCAAATTAAAACGCCTGTGAAATTATCTACTTTAGAGAATCGTTTCCTTTTGTTTTCACACTTGATCGGCGTCTTTGGTATTCCTTTCGTCACAATATTTCTTACTGTATTTCTGTGAATACCCAGAATTTATCAGGTTCATTGCACGACCACTTACCAAGATTATTTGTCAGCACATATTTATGTGTTCAAAAGAAGCACTTGAATTTGCTTAGACACATTTCCCGTTATAACTTTGTTTTTTGAGGCTTTCCCAGTAATATAACTCGGCCCAGTTATTCACACTATTGTCATCACTTTGATTATTTTCACTTGACTGAAAGTTATCTACTACTTCATTTGCATTTACCACTGCATTTCCCTCCCACAGTCTCCACATCGTGACACACAACGAATTTCTGCACGTAATGAAACAGATCAACTGGAAGTTGGAACTTTGGCAACTGAGACTCCACGTGGAGTAGACATGCGACTGTCACTTCGAGAAAATTGGTTCAACGACAGTGTTCCCGTTCACTAGACAGACTTTACAACTTGCAAGGTCACTGACCACAAACAGCTCACACTGCTGCATGCGACTTCAATTAACAACTGTCCCCTGACGAGCTGCGGCTTCCTTATTTATAGCTTACTCACTGTCCGGAATGTTCTCAAATAATCAAGATGGCTCTAGAAGAAAGATGAACTCTCCAGAAATATGCCTCCTTCCCTCCATCGTTTCGGCGAGCTTTTATCTCCGCAATGCACTGTCCGACTCTTTGAACTAGTCGGCCGCGTCGCCTCGCCTCAACAATGCGTCCGCGATACTGCCCGCTCCTCAAGGCTGGTCGTCCCAAACAGCACCATCGTAGTGGGCCAGACTATCCAGGTGTACCACTAATATTTTTTCTCGGGGCACCTTCTTGATACGGTAGGCCACGTCGTTAATCCTGTTTATCACCCGGTACGGTTCTTGCCATGGTTACTGAAGCTTCGGGCAGCGTCCCTTGGTCCGGGTAGGGCGGTACAACCAGACCAAGTCACCTTGCTGGAACCCTTGTCTGTTGGCTTGCCTGTCCTAACGGGCGGTCACTTATCATCTGGATGTCCTGACGAGCCATCTCGTGCATGTCGTGCGGACGGTCCACCAAGTTTCCACAGAGGCCACGCCATGGCTCAGTGGTTAGACCGCTTGGCTCTCACCAAGGCAGCCCGGGTTCGATCCCAGGCGACCGCAAAGTGAGATTTGTGGTGGACAACACGGCGTTGAGGCGGGTTTTCTCCGGGACCTCCGGTTTCCCCCGCCATCTCATTCCACCGGTGCTCCATCTTCATCTCATGCATCATAAGTGTCACCGCCTGCGGTGCCATATGTAGTAAAAGTGGGCGTTAAACACTACACATTTCACAAGTTCTCCACATACTCGGTTGCTGCATATTTTGCTTCCGGGGGGGCTCCCAAAAGCCAGGTCACAAGGGAGGCATAACTCTCGGCTGAAAATTAAGTTGGCTGGCATCATCCCAGTGGTGTCGTGAGTTGACAAGCGGTAGGCCAGCAAGAACAGTGGCACCTTGACGTCCAGTCTCGCTGATGGCTGGCCACGACCTTCCTCAGGTGTTCTTCTAATTTCTTGATGTACCTTTCGACCGTGCCGTCCGACTGGGGATGTAGAGGTGTTGTGCGGGTCTTGTTAACCCCAAGTATTTTTAGTACCTCCTTCATTAGGTTGGACTCAAAATTGGTACCCTGGCCGTTGTGGAGCTCTAACGGCACTCCAAAACGGCAGAACACTTGCTCCACGAGGCACTCTCTCATCGTCTTCGCCTCCTGATTCGGGGTGGCATACACCGCCGGCCACTTGGTGAATTAGTCCACGACCACCATCAGGTACTTGTTGTCTCAGTCGGACACTGGGAATGGTCCAGCTATGTCGACAGCGATGCTTTCGAAAGGTGCTCCGACGTTGTACTCCAGCATGCGACCCTGGCTCCTAGTCTGGGGCCCACGACTTGCCGTGCACACGTGGCATTGACGGCACCATCTCTCAGCGTCTGTTCGGAGCCTCAGCCAGTAGTAGCGCTGTCCGAGTTTTTCGATCGTTCGGTTTGTTCCCAGGTGTCCTCCTGAAGTACCGGTGTGCACTTCCTCCAAGACTTCCGGGACCTTACTTCGGGGAAGTACCAACTGCTCCCTCTGCATCTTCCCATCGGGTGATTCCCATACCCGGTACAGCACGCCCTCGCTAATCTTCAGCGAGTCCCATTGGGTCCAGTATGACTTGTATGTGGCGCTCCTTGGTGCGATGTCCTCCCAGGTTGGTCTTGTCCCTGCTTCCACTTCTCTCAAGAATGTCCCCAAGTGTGCGTCCGCCAACTGCTCCCTCCTCAGGTCTGCACTATTCCAGCCATCTGTAGGCACTGCCGTGACCACTCTGAGAGCTGCAACACGCTCCTTATCTTCCACTCTTGTTCACTGGCCACAATCTTCCGGGCAGGGTCTTCGGGACATGGCGTCTGCGTTACCGTGGCTCTTCGCTCTACAATGTTCAGAGGTGAAGTCGTACTCCTGCAGCCTCTGGACCCAACGTGTTGTCTGGCCTTCCAGGTTTCTAAAGCTCAGTAGCCAGGTGAGGGCTGAGTGGTCAGTCCTCGGGTGGAATGGCTGACCGTACAGGTACTTGTGGAAGTGCTCCAAGATCTTCACTTCCCCCAGCAGCTCTCGCCGGGTGACACAGTAGTTCTTCTCTGCCTTGGACAGCATCTTGCTGTAGTAAGCTATCACCCGCTCATGGCCGTCCTGGTCTTGGGATAGAATGCCTCCAATGCAATGATTGCTGGCATCGGTGTCCACAATGAAGCCAACGCCTGGTTGTGTATATCCCAGAATAGGAGCACAGCAAAGTGTCTTCAAGTGCTGGAAAGCGACTTCGGCATACTCCGTCCACACATTAGACCAGTGTTCTTCCGTCAGCCGGGTGAGGGGCTTGGCGATGTTGGAGAAGCCCTTTATGAAGCGGCAGTAATAACTGCACAGCCCTAGGAAACTGCGCAATTCTCTCTTCTCCGGGTCGTGGCCACTCCAGTTGGTGAGACTGTGTGGCCCAAGTAGTTGACTTGTGAAATAGCTGGAATTTCTTCACGTTCAGCTTCAGGTTGGTCGCCTGCAGTCTCTGTAGCGCCTTGCTCAGGTTGTTGAGATGGTCTTTGAAGTTCTTGCCGACGATGTTGATGTCTATGTATAGTAGGCAGGCGTCATAAGTCAGTGCTCTCATCACTGACTTCATGAGGCGTTGGAAGGTAGCTGGCGCGTTGCAGATATAAATATATGTCATATGTTTAAACAAAGTTAAAGAAAAGGAAGAGATACCAGGGTGCTGGAAAATAAGTGTAGTTGTACCAATGTACAAAGGGAAAGGAGGAAAAATTAAGGCAGGGAATTACAGAGGAATAAGCTTATCTGTTCTAGGCAGAGTATACTTGGGGATATTAGCTAACAGGTTAAGAGACAGGGCAGAAGCAGAAGGAAAGATATCAGAATTTCAGGCAGGATTCAGAAAAGGAAAGCAAACAGTAGTTAATGTACTTCAAGCGTGTTTGTAAACATATTTTACATAGGACAAACTAAAAGAAATCTAAAAACTAGTCAAAGAACATTTTAGAAACATCAATTGAAACTGGAAGACAAGTCAGCAGTAGCATTTCATTTTTGGAATGAAAACCATAACCTTGACCCAAATTCAAAATTACTGAAAAGTGTGACAAACCATAAACTGACAACTTGAGAGAACATCGTAATATAGAAATATAAAGACTGAGTAATAAAATTTGAAATCTCACCAGTTGATAATTTTATAAAGAAGTTCACTGTTTCATCACAGGAGAGAAGCAGACAGCAACAATTGATAACAATCAGGCTTTCAAGGTTGAAAATGGAAGCAACAGCTCCCGAAACTCGTAACTCAAAAAAATAAAAATGTAAGTGATTTAATGTGAAAAAAACTACAAATAGCTTAATGAAGTAGATAACACATTTATAATAAAAATAATTAATAAATGTATGAGTAGGATGAAACGTAGAGTATAGTTATGCATTTTGCAGACTTTGAAACAGCATTTGATACAATAAACAGAGATTCACTAATATAAAAACTGAGATGTAAAGGAGGAAGTGATGAATTTAGAACAGAAATAATTAAAATAAACAGGGTGGCCCAAAAGTCAGTACCCATTACACTTATAGGTGTTATTTATAAAGCAAATCTCGAAATAAATGTCTAACAGCAGACAAACAAAACAAAAGTGGACTTATTATTTAACAGTGTGCTCTCATCTGTACATTGCTCACCAATAAATTGCCAAATGAATATCACAGTCCTGTAGGTTGTAATTTAGGGGAGATTAAAAGTACATAATAGTAACGAGTAGTGACTTATGGACCACCCTGAACAAAGGAATTATATTTTGAATTATGTGTGAAAGGAATGAATCACAGAGAAGATGGAACAGAAGTTAGGTTTAAGACAAGGCTGTAAATTAGTTCCCCATTTTATTTATAGATGGTATAGTGGATAGAGTGAAAGAAAGAAATCAACAATGCCCATTAATAGGAAATACAGAGATTCCAGATTTGTTATATGCATATGATCTAATATTAGAAGCAGTGTTAGATTACAGCAGGATTACAGAGAGTAATAAATGAAATACAAAGTTCTGCAAAAATTGGGGAATTAAAGTAAATAAAAAATGCCAAAAGTGATGGTTTTCAAAAGAGGAACAAAATAGAAGAGCAATGGTACTTAGTGGGACCAAAGAAGTTGTGAAAGAATTTGAGTACTTACCTAGAAGTTAGGATGAATAGCAAAGAATGGGAAGCACATAGGTGAAAGGTGATAGCCAAAGGAAGGACAACAATGTCAGCAATAAGAATATGCAAACTCTAACTTAATATGTCAAGTGAACTGTTAGACAGACTGTATGAAGCACAGTAGAGTTAAAGATTATGCATGTTGTAGAAATATGGTAAATGTCAAGTGTGATGAAATAGATGAGTATACAAAGAGTTTTCAAAAGAGGTTATAAGACTACCCAGAACAGCTCCAGGTGAAGAGCCTTAGTAGAATTAGAGAAAACCAAAACAAAATGTACAACAATTGAAAGAATTGTGAAATTTAGGTATAAATGCTTGACAAAAGATTAAATCCTAATGTATGAATCAATAAAAGAAAATGTGAAGCCGGAATAGATGGTGGTCAGAAGTAGAAAAAGCTATGGAAGAAATAGGAATGGAGAGGACATATGGGGAGTAGATTGTACACAGTTTTTGGAAAATAGAACCACAATGAAGGATATAAAAGACAAGAGATTGGGGAGAACTACAAAATAGAAAATCATTAAATTTTTATAGGATAATAAAGAGAGAATGGAGAAGAGAGATATTTATATGAATGTAACAGACAGGAGAGGGAGGGAATGGCTTGCATAAGAACAGAATCAATATATTTAAGATTAAGAGGTAGCAGAATAGGAATGTGTGAATTATGTGGATAAAAAGAATGTACAGTTCATTATTTGATAGAATGCAGGAAGCTAACAATACGGAGACAGAAAGTGCAGGAGAAGAAATGGGGGAAAGATGCAAAGTGAGATGATAGTTGTTAAGTATGGTCATGGGGGAAAATGAAAGAGAAATAGAAATATGGGAAATTTGTTTTGGAAAGCTAAAAAAAATTAATGAGATAAGTAAAGATTGGAAAAGGGAAAAAGTGCTGGGACAAGGGAAGATAGGAAATTAAGATAAGATGATGGAGGGGATGCTATGCTACTCAGCAATACTCAAAAGCCTAGGTGCCAAGCAAGCTGAGCTAGCTTGTGTAAAAGGTAGCACCAGGCAATTTATACAACTAGGTTAAGTAACATGTTTGTGTAATGTGTATAAAATACTGTAAATAGTAAGGTTTTAGTTCTATTAATCCTTAGACATTTTTGTCACCTATTCTTAATCTAATAATTACGTAAAAAATGAAGCTAGTGACAGTGAAGCAACAAATACTAGACAAATATAATTATTTGTAACAGAAACTTCACTTATCTTTAAGGAAAATGATGTGCATTTCCTATTAATTCTTATTTCAATTAATAAGAAATTTACATCATTTTCTTTAAAGATAAGTGAAGTTTGTGTTACAAATAATTATATTTGTGTAGTATTCTTAACCTATTGCAATTGTGTAGTGAAATCCTCTTCAGTTCTTTTATTTAAATCATGGTTTTTAACATATTCTCAATTTTTCTTCCTTTCTGTGTAATAAATTAAAAATTATTAGTTGCTCAGGTAAAGTTAATTACATGAATGTCATTTTAAAATAACAATCAATAATATTAGAGTATATAAATATACAATTACATATGTCTATCCATTCTATTGAATTACTGATTTGATCACTTTTAGTAACGCTGACAGTTATTTTGAATAATTTTTAAAATAACTCTTTAGTTCTTAATGCATTCAATAGTTGGCTTGGATGTGTTCAGGAGCATTGTTTTTGAAAGGTTTCAGAGAAGACAATAGGGAAAGGTATGTTATGTCTAAAGAATTGGAGGAAGAATATATGGTCAGCAGAATAAAACAAATTGCACAAGAAATTATTGTAATTAAAATGTTAATTGGTACAGGGACAAAAATAATTCAAATGATTGAGGAATAGTTAGGAAAAGTAAGGGAGAAATGGACGAGAATAATTTAAAAAGGTAAGGGAAAATTAGCAATAGGCGGAGAAACTGAGTAAATGAGGGGCTTACAAATAAGCAGGGGGTTAAGTGTCTTTGTAGATAGAAGCTTAGACTCATCTATCTCAATCTAAAATGATTCTGTTATAATAATATGGGAGTGGAGAAAGAGAAAAACAGATGCTATAACATTAAAATTAAGCAAATGAGTCGATCTTGTGTACACTTTCTCCACTTAACTCATTTGCTTAATTTTAATAACAATGACATTCCACTGTCTGAAATACTTCTTTTTATTCTATGGGTACTATAACAAGTCACCTATGACCTGCCTCAGTAGCACAGATGGTAGCATGCTTGCCTCACGTTCAAGAGGTCCCGAGTTCAAATCTCGGTCAGGGTGAGTTACCTGGATAAGGTTTTTTCCGGAGTTTTCCGTTATCCTGAAAGACGAATGTCGGGTAACTCGGTGGACCCTGGGCTCATTCCATTCCATTTATCATTGGCACTGATAACCTTGTAGTTGAGCACCCATAAATACAAATCGTCATCATCACCATTCATCGTCCAATATGACTTAATGTTGGAGGACGTAAATTATGTAAAAATATATTACCTATGAACACCCATAAATTTCCCTCCACCAATTAAGTCTAAGAGCATTCTGTAAACCATATCTGACTCTCCTTCTCCATTCTCATATGTTTACACCATGATCATTCTAGTTTGAGACAGATTATCAGTAAGATTAGGTAAGAAGTGTTTTGAACATTATATATTGTAACTAGAAGTAATATGTATTAACTAGAACTGTAATTGTAAGATTTGAAGCTTTTATGGCGAATGTTATTAATCAAGGCTTCATGTGTGATCAATATCTTGTTTATGAAAGTCAAGTTTTTGGCCATTCTATATTCCTTGACCTTCTTCAGTGAGTGAGTGTGTGGTATTTTAGGGCCCGTTGACATCGAGGTCATTTGGGCCCGTTGACCTTCTTCCGGATCTGAATGAAATGACTATACTCTACTCTCTATATATACTATAGTTTAGTGAGTGGGGCTCGCCAATGAGCAAGTGAGGATGATATATATATAAGGGCGCTCAACTACGGCGGTCATCAGCGCCCTTTAAAAAACTAGTCATGGCAAAAGCCAGATATAAAACTTTCTCAAAACTATACAAGTGTAACAAAACCTATTAAAAATACACGTACATAAAAAACATCAATCAAAACCTACTAAATCCTAAACTCTAAACTAGACAAGAATCTAAATACCTTCTCCACGGGTCTCCATGCACGGCCTACACATGGGTGGGCCTGTTGACCGTCTCCCTCAACCACGAAGAGGAGCCCACATGAGGGAGACTGTTGGCTCGGGACCCCGGGTGCGCCAAACCCGTACCTACCGAAGTAGGTCCCTGGGAGGAATGAGCAAGTGACAATATGTGATGGACTGGCTGGTTAGTGGTATGTTTGCTATTGGCTACAGTGTTTTCTTGGGGGTCCATGCTCTATCTAGGGTGACAAATGGCTGAAAGCTCAACCTTCAAAAACCTGTCACGGCTGATCACATATGAAGCCTTAATTAATAACTAATTTTTTATTATAATAAGAAATGGAAATAAACCATTCAGCTTGAATAATAGTTTTGATGGAATGAATAATTTTGTTAAGGCTTATATTTTCACTCTGTCAGTTTTTACATGTTTGGATTAAATCACATAGTAGGTAATGTGAATAAGGTGAGTGTTTACACATATACATGGGTTTTTGTAACTAATCCTTGTTATTATTTGATGAAGCTTCTTTTGCATACAGGAGGAGGTTTGTGATAGCCATAACGTCAAACAAGAGCCACCAGATAACACCGAAGATGATATTGAAGTATCACAGGAAATTACTATAAAGGAAGAATACTTTAGCAGTGAAGAATATCTAACAGTTGATGAATATGAGACACCAAATGAAGAGTAAGATCTCTTATTTTGTATAAATCAGTTGAGGTGCTGAGTTACTAAGGCTTGGTGCAGAATTCATAATTTTTAAGGGTTTCAGAAATGGGAAAACTGAAAGTACAGTAAAACTTGCATAATTCAAACCATTTAATTTCAAATTATTCTTTGATTCAAAGTTCTTCTTTATTCCTTTTACTTTTGTAAACTGCATAAATATAATTTTTTTTAGTTCATTTATAGTTGCTTTAACCATGTAGGTGCTATCGCGACTTCTGGTTTACATGTTAAAGATTACATTTACATTATTAAGTTTACATTTACATTATTAAGTTTTATATTATTACATTACATTTACATGTATTATTGTTGATCAACAGTGAAGATTGTAAAGACACTAACATTTCAACAGTCATAGTTTTGAAAATAATACAGTGTCTTTTAAGAACTTAATGATGTTATCAATAGATGATGGCGACGAAAGGGCTTCTTTGATCCAGTTGGGAATACCATGGTACTGACACTGTTGGTTGTAAAGGAGGCAATCATCATGATGATGTGCTTCACATTTAGTATACACTTGCATGCAGTACAGGTGGGAGGTTGTTTGTTTTCGAGAAGATCGCTGTAAGTTAGTTTGGTGTGACATATTCTTACTCTTGTCATTACGACTTGATTTTGCGTGCGAAGATTGTAGATGCAGTACTGTCCTGCTGACATTATTTCATGAAGCTTACTGATGGGGTTTATCCTCCATTTTTGGTGTAATTTGGTTTTGACAAAAGAAATAGTATGTGGTGTAGCTATTTCAGTATTATTTTGAGAAAGATTAGTGGCTTCTTTAGCAGCCAGATCAGCAATTTTGTTGCCTTGGATTCCCCTATGTGAAGGCACCTACATAAAAATGACTTCTTTACCCTCCTTGATTTTGTTGTAGAGTAACTTAATTTCATTTACAATAATGTGTCCATGATGGACTGCCTATGGTAGTTATGCACTTTTAGAGTCCGAGTAAATTATAAATGAGTTGTTGTGAGTGTTTTCGTCCGAAATGTGCAACATTGGTTGTTTGAGGGCAAAGAGCTTGCTTGAAAAGATAGTGTAGAACTCAGGCAGTCGGAAAAGCATGATACGTTCAGGGTTATACTACAGCACAAGAAGGGGAATTCACATTTGCTAATAAAAATGCCCAAAGTGTGGTTGATATTTTAATGTATTCTGTAGGAATTGATGAATGGATCCTAGATTTTGAAGTTATGAATGTTTTAACATCAAGCTGTCACTTTCCATTAAGACTAGAGTTAGGGGAAGGCAACAAGTGTATGAAGAAGCTTGATGAAGAATGTCTCAGTGTGGTGGAAGTGTATAAGTGGAAAGAAGAGTTGCATAAAACATTTGTTAATGAATTGAATTCAGAGAGTAGTAAAATCTTACAAGTGAGGGTACAAAGCTTAACTGAGAATAAAATAGAGCAAGCCTTAGAGGCACTGGAATATATTGTTAAAAGGGCAAGGGCCGGTATGAAAATGGGGGTTTCTAAAGGCATCAGTAGGCACTGGTTTGACAAGGATTGCCAGGTGGCAAAGGCAAGAGTAGCACAGGAATTAAAGAACTGGCGGCAATCAGGGGAAAAAGAGGAAAGGGAAAATTTCCTGATCTTGAGATGGGCATACAGGTGTCTAATGGAACAAAAAAAGAGGGAATGGGGTGAGAAAATTGGCAGAATGCTAAATGAAGCAGCAAGAATACATGACACTAAGAAAATTTGGTCAATAATAAGAGGGCTATATAAAGATGTGGGGAGAGATGAGGATATAGGCGCAGATCAATGGTGTGCATACTTTGAATCACTGTTAGGACAAGATAATTATATCAGAGTGGAAAGAAGTTTGTTAGGGGGTCCGCAAATAATTAATGAATTAGATAGATATATCTCAGATGCTGAATTTTGTGAACAAATAAGGAGGTTAAAAGCTAACAAAGCTAGTGGTATTGATGGTATACCAGGAGAATTTTGGAAGGCTTGGGCACTCGATGAAACTAGGAGGAAAATAGTGATAAAGTTATTCAATAAAATAATGGAAGAAAAGAAAATTCCTAGGAAATGGAGGACAAGCATGGTATTGCCAATTTACAAGGGAAAGGGACATAAAAATAACCCAGTCAACTACAGAGGGATTAATTTATTGTCTATTCTAGGGAAGATTTTCGCGGGAATTCTAGCAAATAGGTTGCAAAATTGGGTTGAGAAGGAGAATAAACTATCAGAGTTCCAAGCAGGTTTTAGACCGGGCAGGAGAACATCGGACAACATCTTTATTATTGAAACAATTATACACAAATATCTGAGCAATAAAAGGGGAAGGGTATATATGATATTTATTGATCTAGAAAAGGCATTTGATTCTATTAATAGAGATTCATTGTGGATAAAATTAAGCAGTAAGGGGATAAGTCAGGCATTTATAGAAGTAATTAAAATGATATACCAAGAGAATGAGATGTGTATAAAACTACCAGGCAACAAAGTAACTAAATCTATATCGAGTAAGGCAGGAGTACGGCAGGGATGTAAACTTAGTCCAGTATTATTTAATCTTTATATTGATGGAATTTTAGAGGAGATATCAAGTTGTAGGGTACATTCACCAGTTATTAATAATAAAGAAATACCGGGGCTACTGTTTGCAGATGACTTAGTAGTTGGGTCCATATCAAGTGGAGGGCTGAGAAGAGCAATCGAGGCAGCCAATTCTTATTGCAATAAATGGGGTTTGAAAGTGAATGAAAACAAAACAAAGATTATGGTCTTCAAAAAAGGATACAGGTTGCTTAAGGATGAGAAATGGGAGGTTAATAGAGGTAGTAAGGAGATTTGATTATTTGGGTACAAGGTTGAGTTCAGATGGCAGCTGGAAAGAACAAAAAAAGATGTCTGTGGCAAAAGGTAGAATGGCCATGAGAGTGATAAGATCATGCTACAGTAAACTGCCAGATATAAATGTCAAATGGTTGGAGAGGATTTATACGGCAGTAGTAGAAAATAGAATGTTACATGGATCAGAGGTTTGGGGAATAGATGAGGCTTGGAGAGAGACTGATAGAGTGCATAGATCCTTTTGTAAATACATATTGGGATTACCAATAGCATCATCTAATGGGGCAGCACAATTAGAACTAGGCAGGCATTCTACTAAAATTAAAATCTTGTCAAGGGCAATGAAATATTTATACAGAATCACTAACTTGGAAGATGGCAATATAATTAAAGAATGTTTTCATATTCAAAAGAGAAGTAACTGGGGTGGGTCTTGGGCACATAAAATGTATGACTTGTTGAAGCAGATAGGTATGGGTCATTCTTGGATAAATGCAGAGTATGGGTATAGAAGCTTCTGGAAAGAGGTTAAGCTAAGATTAGAAGATATTGACAGACAAGACATTTTTGCCAATACAAGTGACAAAAGCTCACTGAGATTATATAGAGAAATAAAAACAACCTGGGGGAGGGAAGGATATATAGATATATGTAGTAAGTTAGGGCGAGAAGGTTTTGCTTGGGCGAGAACAGGAGTGAGAAACTTGAAAGGTATAGGTCAAGAGAGGGAGCTAGATAAATGTCCATTGTGTGGAGAAGAGAATGCAGATTTCCATTGTATATTAAATTGTAGTCAAACAAAGATATGGAGAGAGCAGGCTTGGCTACGTAAATAGGACAATTTGGGGGGGGGGGGTGAAGTAATTAGAAAAATGTTGTCAGTAAAAGGAGAAAAGAACAGGAGAAATATAGGGAATTATTTAGGGAAAGTTAAAGAGAGATGGCTAAGAACAATTAAGAGAAAAATGTAGAGTGGGATAGGTGAAATGGCAGAAAGTGTAAAAAGGAGCAGAGGGCCTCCAATACACAAAAACCAAGGGTTAGGTGTATGGGGACCGAATTATTTTTCGATGGTGGGCAACATGATAACATGATAGGATTTTCGGGATTTAGGAATATATGGCATATTTCAGTATGGATTTTATAATTTGTAATCTTGATTTTGTAGTTCCATTTGTTGATGTAAAAGGAAATAAATTACTATTACTTACTTACTTACTTACTACAGCACAGCCGTTTCTGTCTTTGCATTTAGATCCATCAGTGTAAATTGCAGTGTGTCTTGGATATCTGCTAGTAATTTCAAGAAATAATTGACGGTATTGGGATCTGTTGATTTGGTCTTTGACACTTATGTTCATTTCAAAGTTGATTTTAGGTAGTGTGATTTTCCATGGTAGAATATCAAGGGAATGATCCGAGTGCAGTATCGGAGGGACATTTAAATTTAATTCTTCAAGATACTTGGTTATTCTGACATTGATGGGTAATGCATGTAGTCTTGATCCATTGGTTCTTCCTTTATGCCTTTTGGAAAACACATAAGATTTCAAACGGGATTCAGACATTGTTGCTATCTTTAATGCATATGCTAAACTAAGTTTTTTACTTCTGGTTGCCAGCTGTGGTTGCTTCTATTTGAATACTGGCTACTGTACTAGTAGGGAAAACTCCCATAGCAATTTGAAGAGAGTAAACTGGATGGAATCAAGCATTTTGAGTGAATTTGCTGTGGCAGAATTGTATACAATACAACTATAGTCTAATTTAGCTCCAATAATAGCTCTGTGTGTTCATTAAGACTTGGTAGTCTGCTCCCCAGTTTTTGGCTGCCAGGATCTTCATTATGTTAAGACTTCGTAGACACTCGTCTTTAAGATTTTTCAGGTGAAGAGTCAAATAGAACTCCTAAATTTTTATAGATGTCACTGTTTCATTATATGTGATTGGCCATATGCAATTAGGGTTCTGGCACTGTATCTGTATTATTAGAGAACAGTATGCATTTGCTTTTATTTTTAGAGAATTTAACTCCTGTAGTCTTAGTCCACCTTTGGATATTATCTATTGATACTTGGAGTAGAAATTGAGTAGTAGAAATGTTTCTTCCAGCGCATAGTATGGTCAACCATTGGTGAAAAGGCAAGCTTTTACTGGTGCTTGGATGTTGGAGACAGTACCATTTATTGTGACTAGGAATAGTGTAATGCTGATGACAAACCTCTGGGACTCCATTCTCGATTTTAACTCCCTGTGAGAAAATTCCATTTGTTCTGACTTGAATTCTAAGATTTTGGAGGAAATTATAGATGAAATTGAGCATGTTTGCTGAAATATTATGTTTCATCAATGTTTCAACTACATTGTCTTTCCACACCTGAATATCTAAACTAACTGCAATGAGGTGTTGGTTATTGAGGAAAGCATTTCGGAATTCAGATTCCAGACTTATCAACATATCTTTAGTTGAACAAGTTTTACAAAACCCATTTTGTGCATTGTTGAAAAGGTGTATATATTCAAGGTACCAGCATAATCTATTTTTAACAATTTTCTCCATCAGCTTGCATATTGTATTTGTCAAAGCAATAGGATTCTGGAATCAAACTGTCCTTTCCAGGTTTAAGTATAGGAACTACTATAGCACGATGCCATTGGTTGGGAAATACCTTTGAAATCCATATGTGGTTGAAAATTGCCAAAGAGATAATATAGAGCTTTAACTGGAAGGTGTTTCAAAAACTCATATGAAATGGAGTCTGGGCCGGGACGAGATTATTTGGTTAGTTCTGTCATAAGTCCTCTAACTGTATATCATTATATGAGTAGTTTGTGTCAGTCTCAGTTTCCTTTAGTTTTATTGGTCCTATAGTTTCTTTCATGTGGAGGAATTCAGGCTCATAGTTTGTGTTACTGGAGATTTCTGCAGATTTGTTTACTAGGCTATATCTTCGGGTTGTTCTAGGATTGATCCAGCAGCAGGGTTTCTTAAGGACACTATACTGAAGTTATTGTATTTGCCGCTATTCTTTGTATTTTATTCCACATAACTTTCTGTGGAGTTTGCAATGTTAAGGAGGAGACAAACGTTAACCAAACTGACTTTTTGCTTTGTTTTATTGTTTTCCTTGCTATGGCATGATGTTTCTGAAAATTAATTTTGTTTTCAAACATAGGATTTCTTTTGTAGAGTTATAATGCCCGGTTCTTGTTTTTGATAGTTTCTTTACACAAATCATTCCACCATGGTACTGTTTTCTTGATGGGGCGCTGACCTATTTTAGGTATGGTGTGGTCTGCAGATTGGATTATTACCTACGTAAAGTCTTGGACAATATCATTGATGTGCTTCGAAGCAAACCTATTTATTGGAGTGATGTCAATCATAAGATCACACAGCTTTTGTAAACTTTCCCCAATCTGCTCTTTTTAGATTCCATTTGAAGCAAGGTGTTTTCGGAGAGTTGACTAAAGCAATCTTATCATTAATTATTATAGGAAGATGATCGCTTCGTTGCAGAGTTGAATAGTCAAAGCGTGGCTATGTCAGGTGTACAAATAGTTAAGTCTACACTACTAAAGTTCTGTGAGCTAAATCAAAGCGGGTTGGAGCAGTAGTGTTGCATAAAACTAGATTGAATTCATTCAGTATCTTCTCTATGTCTTCTCCCCATGCATCTGTTTTTTGACTACCCTATAAACTGTTGTCCCCTACCAAGATGAAGGGAGTGGGGAGTTGTATGAGGTTACTCATATCAACCATGTCGAATGGGTTACTAGTAAAAAGGTAAATGTTACACACACACATTGTCTGTGGTAGGTGCAACAACCGTGTAACTGCTTCTAGGTTGGTACTTAATAGCACTTCTTGATGGTAAAGATTATTTTTAAAGTCTGCCTAGTCTAGTCAACACTCCACACTGTCGTTGAGGACCAAGCAACCTTGATTTTCTGGAAATGACAGTCGCATGTTTACTCCACGTGGAGTCTCAGTTGCCAGAGTTCCAACTTCCAGTTGACCTGTTTCATTACATGCAGAAATTCATTGTGTGTCACGATGTGGAGACTGTGTGAAGGAAATACAGTGGTAAATGCAAATGAAGTAGTAGATAACTTTCAGTCAAATGAAAATAAAGTAAAGACAATAGTGTGAATGAATTGGAAAGTGTTGCTGGGCCGAGTTACGTTACTGGAGAAGCCTCAAAAAACAAAGTTATAACGGGAACTCTTTCTAAGAAAATTCAAGCGCTTGTTTTGAATACATATTTATATGTGCTGAAAAATAATCTTGGTAAGGGGTCATGCAATGAACTTGATAAATTCTGGGTATTCACAGAAATACAGTAAAAATATTGTGATGAAAGGAATATCAAAGACGCCGATCAAGTGTGAAAACAAAAGGAAACGTTTCTCTAAAGTTTCAATAATTTCACATGTGATTTAATTTGTTGAGAAATTTATAGATTCTATGCAAAAGGGAGAGCGTCCACTGTACTTTGCGTGGCCTCCTAAAGGAGCTGGGTTTCAAATACTGCACTTCGAATAAGAAAAGGGTTATTATGCAATCCAGTAGAATTGTAGCATGGTAATATATATATATATATATATATAAACTAAGGAAGTTTTGCAGTAATGGACATAAGATAATTTATTTAGACGAAACCTTGTACGATACCCATGACGTATCGAGAAAGGGGGCAACCTTGCAGGAAGGACTGGGAGAAGGAGGGCCAGTGTTGTAAAACGATCATAAGGGTTCGTCAAAAGGGCAGCCGAACTGCACATGCGTTAACTAAACAGGCTTTAATATAGGTAGTGACACATCCACTTGCCAGGTTTGCAAATTGTAGATATTGTATGTTCAGAGACTATTCATGTTCCAATGAAGCAGTTTTAGTACCATACAAAAAGGAAATAGATGCCAAAGGAAAACACTCATCTTTATGAGAAAGAGGCAGACTCCTCATTAGAGTAATCAGGAACTGAAGTATTTTGGTTTGGTTTTGGTTTGCGGTTTCTAGACTATTCGGGTACTTCTATTTTTATGCAGTTTTTGGTGAAGTAGGGATACAGTTTCTTTAAGGCTTCAGCTAATTCCACAGGATCATCAGTATAATCTGTAGCAACTGTTGTCACTAATCCCAATACTATTTTCAATAAATGATAGAAGTTGTAAGTAGCTGAGGGGGCAAAATTTTGGATCGCCTTCCAGGATGTGTTTGACAGGTCAGAGCATATTACTAATCTCTGGTGGCAGTGCTTACGCTCGGGAAAACATGGGTTTGCAACTGGAGCTATATAGGGTCAGAATTGGACATTTTTGCACTAAGAAAGGGACGGTTAAGAACAACATTGTTAAAGAAGGCATGAGAGATGCTGCATGGACCATTTTGGTTTTTTGTAATTTACATCCTCCAACGTTAAGTCACATCGGACAATGAATGGAATGGGTAAAATTATGCTCAAATGAGCCTAGGGTCCTTAGAACTTAGTTATCCAACATTCGTCTTTTAGGGCAAGGGAAAACCCTAGAAAAAACCTCATCCAGACAACTCACCCTGACCGAGATTCAAACTCCAAACCTCTTGAACGTGAGGCAGACATGCTACCATCTACGCTACCGAGGCGGGCATTTTGGTTGTGATGATACTGCGAGTAATTGGAGGAATCAAGCTGAACCCTGGACCCGAAATGAAGATGACAATGGAAGTACTGGAGGAGATACTGAAAAGGATGGATAAACTGGGTAAAATAGAGGCGTTAGAGAAGAAAATAGATAGAATGGAGAAGAGAATTGAAGGAAAAATAGCTGAAAGAATTGCAGTTAACGTATTGTTAAAAATAAAAAAATGACGAAACAGAGAAACAACTAAGAGAATGTGGCCGGAGAATAGAGACAATCGAAAGAGCGGAATACAGAAGAAGAAAATAAAATCTTATGGTATTTGGCTTGAAAGAAAATTGAGATGCCAGGACCTGGGAGCTGATACAGGAACTGCTCCCAGATAAGTTAGGAATTACATTAACGGGATAGGAGATCGTGGACACGCACAGGATTGGAAGAATGGGAAGAGGACCTAGGCCGATAGTTGGGAAATTGGCTACGATGAAGTTGAAATGGATAATATTACAGAAGGCAAATTGAAAGGATTGAATATTTTTATCGAACAGGGTTATACAAGTACGGAGCAGGAATTGAAGAAAGAATTGATTCAAAGAATGAAGGAGGCTCTGGCTGATGGGAAAAAAGCATTTGTTAAAGGTTTGAAACTATGTAGAAGGCAAAGGTTGGAGCCTTGCACTGCTGAGAATGAATTGAGAACAGGAAGGGAATGCTCAGAGTCTGCGAAATAAGAACATATGGACAGGTCAACACACGCCAGATACGATAACTGAACAGGCGACTGGAGGGCAGGAAATGACGTTTACCGTCGGAGGGGAAGATGAGGCCAGAGATGGAGGGGACAGAAAAGAGACAGACGAACACAAAGAGCACAGCATGGTGCAGACAAAGGATAGGACAGAAGAGAGGGGAAACATAGCTACGAGTGCAAATAGTGTACGCATTTTTCTTTCTTTTTTTGTAATTTACGTCCTCCAACGTTAAGTCATATCGGACGGTGAATGAACTGGGTGAAATGAGTCCAGGGTTCATGGCGCTTCGAGTTACCCGACATTCGTCTTGAAGGATAAGGGAAAACCCGGGAAAAAAACCTTATCCAGGTAACTCACCCTGACCGAGATTCGAACTCGGGACTTTTGCATTGTAGGGCAAAGTGAGTCACTCTGATTTGTGAGTGAAAGTGAGTGAACAGAAATGGTGGAAAGAGGGGAGATGATGGTAGTGGGAAATACACTAGTGTTCAACCAAGAAAAGGAGAGAGAAGGGCGGAGACAACACGAGTAACAAGGCAACAGAAATTAGTGGCCAAAAAAGGCAAACTTTCCTTCTTTTCGGGAAATAAATAGCAAAAAATGTTAAAGCTGATGTTCTGGAACGCTGAGGGTTTAAAAAGCAAACTGATAAATGGAGAGTTGAATATAACAGCTGGACAAGACAGTTGGAATTGCAGAAATGTGGCTAAGAAATAATGAGTCAATACACTTCAGTGGTATTAGTTTTATAGGCACTAAAGCCACTAAAAGGAAAGAAAGAGAGAGAGCATCATGGAAAGTAGGTGCGTTTGTTAGATCAGAGCTACTCAACAGTAACAGAATAGAGGCAGTGACAAAGGAAGATAGAAATGTAACTTGGCTAATAATAAAGAAAGGTCCAGAAATAGAACATAGTCTAGGAATAGGAATAGTTTATAACCCTCCCACAACATCAAGTTAAACTAGAGGATGATATGGAGGAGCTAAGACACAAGTTGCAGAGCATAGTGTTTTTGTTAATGGGGAGATTTCAATACTAGAATAGGCAAAGAGAAAATTAGATCAATAAGGCATGATGGTGAAATAGGTAGGAAGAAAGTACATGAATGGGTAAGGTGTAGCAAGGACAAGGTTCTCAATAAGGAGGGGGTAAAATTGCTCCATTTCTGCGAACTAAATAACATGTTTATATGTAATGGGGTAGTAAAAGGAGATGAGGATGGTGAATATACATTTGTAAATAACAACGGACAAATTATGTTTGATTATATCTTGTGTAGTGATGAGCTCATTGAAAGAATTAATAACTTCAAGATAGCAAATAAAATACTGATTAGTGGTCACTTTCCATTAGGGATAGAAATAGGGTTGATGAAGAAGAAAGCAAGAGAAGGAGGAAGGTGAGCTTAAAGTGGTGAGTGCAGTTAAATGGAGGGAAGAAGTGAAGAAGGAATTCTTAAATGAAATATATAGATCAATGTGACAAAACTGGAAGAGAAGGCATAGCATGGATGAGAGTAGGAATATTATACTTAAAATGGTTGACAAGTAATGAGGCAGGGATATGAGAATTTTGTGTAGATGAAGAAAGCACTGTTCATTACCTCATAGAATGTAAGGAGTTAATAAATTACGGGAGAAAAATATGGGATAAGAAATGGGACAGTTTAAGTAAAGAGATATTGGCGGTACGCATGCTAATGGGGATGGGAGAAAAGAAAAATAGATGTATAGCATATTTCTTATATAGGATAAGAGAAAAGTGGATTAGGCTAAAAGAAGCAAAGGTCAAGAAGAAATGACACCAAGCTGCTCAGGAAAACCAAACGCTTATAGCCAGGGGACCTGAGTCAGCAAGTAAATCTTAGGTCAGCAATTCCATGTATTCGTACAGGGGGGTATAATACAGCTTGTTCTATGTTAAATTTTATTGTACTGAAATTGTAATGGAAACTTTACAAATAAATAAATATCAAATATCAAACTGAATTAAACTCAGAAACATCAAAACTAATAAGAGTAGGTATAGAGATTGCATTGATGAGAATATAGAAAGAGGCTTAGAGTTAATGAAACTAATAGTTATAAGGGCAGGGATAAAAATGAAAGTAAAAGGGAAAATGAAACAAGTAATGGATGGTTTGATGTGGACTGTGGTAGGGCAAGAAGAGAAGTGTTTAAAATCCTGGCTTGTTGAGAAGAACGGGGGAGGGTAGAGATTGGATGATTATGGTGGTAAATAGAGAAGCGTACAAGAAATTATTAGAAGGAAAAAAAATGAGCCATAATAGTATTCCAAAGAAAATGAAGGGAGCCGTACAACAAAAAGATAATAAAATATGGGGTATGGTGAGAGAAGTAAATAGACAAAAGGGGGTGAAAAATGAGAATGTCACAGGAGTGGCTGAAATACTTTAGGGACCTAGTTGCAGAAAGGGAGTGGATAAATATAGTATATAGTTGGGTAACCTGAGGATGTACGATGAGATACTAGACAGAGAAATTACTCAAACGGAAATTTTTCAACAAATAAAGAAGCTTAAAGGGCAGTAAAGCAGTGGGCATGGACAGGATCCCAGGGGATTTTGGAAGAGGTATGGGGAAACACCAAGTGGATTAAAGAATATAACTAATTTATTTAGCAAGATGAGAGACAGTAGGAAATTACCTGACTGCTGGAAAACAAGTGTGATTGTACCAATATTTAAAGGAAAGGGGAGTGTAAATAGGTCAGAGAACTATAGGGGGATAAGTTTACTATCTATAATTCCGAAAATGTATTCAGGTTACTAGCGGACAGTAATTTTATTCTGGTATTGGAAAAAAATATTTTCTCTTTTTTTCCACTTGCTTTTTACACATATCAAATATATATCTCAAGCCCCTTCCCCCTTTAGTTTGTGGGAGGTAGAGACGTTCTATTGCAGCATGTACATGGTGATATCAAAATTTATACAGGAGTTTTCTTGTTAATGCATCTAATTCATGTAATTCTGTATCTGAATATTTCAGTATTCCAAATGTATAGGTTAAAATAGGAATTGCCCATGTATTAATGGCCTAAATCACATTTTTTTCCATTTAATTTTGTGTTAAGTGATTTTGTTAATTGTTGCTTGTATTTTAATCTAAACTTCATTTTCATAACTGTATGATCTACTACACTACTTTGTTCAATGCCAAGGTATTTATATTTGTCATTTTCTTTCATTAATGGAAATTCAGCACAATTTTCAATGTTTGTTTTTATTATTTTTCCTCCTGTGACATGCATATGTGAACATGTTTCTAGTCCGAATTCTATGCATATGTCTTCTGAAAATTTCTCGGCTATTTTTATGAGACATTTCAATTTTGTACTTGATTCTCCATATAGTTTGATATCCATGAAAACTAAATGTGACAGTCGGCTTTCCTCTTCTTTTACATTTAATTTAAATCCAAAATTGCTTTCATTAAGCAATCGACTAAGGGGGAATAATGCCAATGTAAACCATAAGGTATGCCTTGGTAGTGTGGTGGTAGTATGTCTGCCTCATATTCAAGAGGTCCCGAGTTTGAATATTGGGTTACCTGGATAAGGTTTTTTCTGGGGTTTTCCCTTATCCTGAAAGATTAATGTCGGGTAACTCTAAGCTCTATGGACCCAGGGCTCATTTGATCATCATTTCACCCATTCCATTCATCGTCCAATATGACTTAAAATTTTAAAAAAAAATTAAAAAAAAAAGGGAGGGCTGAATGCATCACCTTGAAAAATACCTCTTTTTATTTCTGCTTCTCCTTTTTTTTTTTTTTTTTTTTTTTTTTTTTTTTTTTTTTATTCCTTTAATTGAAAGTTGGCTTTTCCAATTATTCATTAATTGAATAAATAACCTTTGAATGTTTCTAAGGATTTCACTTAGATTGAAGAAAGTCCTTATAATTAAAATGCAAATCAAATTGCCTGTTTTATGCTGTATATGTTTTGCCCGGTGCTCCTAAAAAATATGATACATGTCTTATCAGAAATAGGGAAAGAATCTAGACATGCTGTTTACTTCAAAAATCATCTTAAGGGTGTCCCTATGTAGGATGTTTACACTGCTCACTGAAACCTTATAGAATAAATAATGCATAAGAATTGGACATAAATCATCAAAATGTCACTACCTGTTACATACTAGTTTATAGTATCTTTTGTTTTACTCTGTAAGTGTGTGTATTACTGTTTAGTAATAAAATCCTATTTATTTCAGATTTGACTGCACAGAAGAAAATGACAATTACCATTCAAAAGTATCTGCGTTCACAAGCTCTACAACTATACCATGTTTAACCGTAATGAAGCCTGGCTTGAAAGAGAAGAGAATTACGTCATGTAAAAATACCAGTAAGAGAGGCAAAAATAGTTTAACAGACAGCATTGAAAAAGCATGTGAAAGTGGCAAATATTTACAGAGAGGCAAATATTTTCGTGGAGACACACTTTCTGTAAATTTTGATTTTGATAAAACTCAGTTGAATAAGCCAGAAGTTTCCTGTGAAGTTGAGAAAGAAATCAGTGTAAGTAAAAATATTTCAAGAGAGGCTTTACAGGAAAATAAAAATATAGGGGCAGGTAACAAAGCTTCTAAGAATTCAACACTAACTATGCTGAAAAATAGTCATTCACAAGTAATGCTTAAAAGATATGAATGTCATATATGTGGTAAAAGTTATAATCATGCATCTAATCGCTATCGACACATGAGAACCCATTTGCTTAACAAAGCTTCTAAGAATTCAACACTAACTATGCTGAAAACTGTAAATTTTGATTTTGATAAAACTCAGTTGAATAAGCCAGAAGTTTCCTGTGAAGTTGAGAAAGAAATCAGTGTAAGTAAAAATATAGGGGCAGGTAACAAAGCTTCCAAGAATTCAACACTAACTATGCTGAAAAATAGTCATTCACAAGTAATGCTTAAAAGATATGAATGTCATATATGTGGTAAAAGTTATAATCATGCATCTAATCGCTATCGACACATGAGAACCCATTTGCTTAAACGACATGTATGTGAATTGTGTGGGAAGTCATTTGAACATATAGGTGCTCTTAATGAACACAAGTTGCATCATACGATTGGGGAACAGCAGTTTCTTAATGTGCGGAAAGGTTCTTTTACAGCTGCAAAAAATGCTGCTAAAACACTTAATCCAAAAATTAAGAAATTAAGTAAATCATCTGCACCTGTTCAGTTGCAGAAGAATAAAGTTAGCGAAAACCGGAAACCAGAACTTCCTGCTTCCAGTATGACTACTTTACATACAAAGTTCCCTATGCACAACAAACTGAAAGCTACGATAGGACACAAACAAACTTTCCCATGTAATGTTTGTAATAAGAGCTTTTCTTGGCATTACTTGTTAAAGAGACATAAGCAGAAACACCTAACAAAGAATAATGTAAAGAATAATGTACCAGTTAAAGACAAGCACCATTGTATTATATGCAAGAAAACATTTTGCAGTAAGTATCAGCTAATCAGACATGAAGGTCGTGAGACTCATAAAGTTCAACTTAATCTGATCCAATCCAAGTTGAAAGAAACTGAAACACCTAAACATTCATGTGATGTGTGCAATAAAATATTTTCTTGTTCTCTGAACCTAAGGAGGCATAGAGAGACCCAGGTTCACAAACTTAATGTGAAAGCAAAATTGGAAGAAACATCTGAACAAAAGCACTCTTGTAACACGTGTGAAAAAAGTTTTGCTTCTCTTCATTTGCTCAAAAAGCATGAACTTACACATTTTAATTCATACAACAAAGATCAGAAAATGAAAGGAATTCTATATACCTGTCAAGTATGTAAAAGGTCCTTTTTTTGGCTGAATGATGTGAGAAAGCATTTAATTTCTCCTGCTCATTTATCAAATGTAGATCGCCTGAAAAATGCGGAACAGAATAAAAATGACAAGGTTAGTTACCCATGTAATGTTTGTGGCAAAATATTTTTTCAGCAACGGTATCTGACGAGACATCAGCGTGCTAGTGGACATGAGCTTCAGGCGCGTCGTGTTGCTTGTGATGTCTGTGGACTTAAATTTTTCACAGAAGTTCATCTGAAAAAACATCAGGCTATGGTTGGTCATTTAGCAGATTCTAAAAATAAACCGCGAGAAAACTTTAAAGTGGTCCATTCTTGTGATAGATGTGGTAAAACCTTTCCTTGGTTATATCAGTTGAATAACCATAAGATCAGCCATATGGCAAAGAAATATCCATGCAACATATGTGGTAAGTATTTTGCCGCGGAATATCTATTGAAGAAACATAAGATAGTTCATTCAAAGCGTTTAACAAATCTGAGCAGTGAAAAGCTGCCACATGTAAAAGTCACTGTATGTACCTGTAATATCTGTGGTGAAAAGTTTGCTCAGCTCAATCGCTTAAAAAAGCATAAGGCAATGTGTCATCGTTTATGTGAGAATCCAGAAAACAAAGATTCAAATAATATTGCTATAAACTTTCATTTTGATAAAGATGTATTACCTACTTCTGCTGAAGTAGAACAGAAGTCAGATATCAAATTGGTTCATACTTGTTTAATATGCAGCAAGACATTTTCTCGATTGAAGGATTTACATAAACACAGTACCAAAACTGGTCATTTAATGCTGGTACATAAACAGGAAAATGGGAAAGCAAATGTAGGTAATAAAACTGGCTACTCTTGTGATGTATGTGGGAAAATACTATCACGACTTAGTGATTTGAACAAACATAAAACACTGGCTGGACATAACACTCATATATATAAAAATTCATACACACAGTCAGAAAATACCTATGACATCAAGACAAAATATTCTTTACCAGACACAGAGGACCACCATAAGTCAACTCCACTATCCACTGACAAGACAGATGAAAACAAAGCTTATCCCTGTAACACATGCAATAGGAAATTTTCTCGTCAAAGTGATTTAAGCAGGCACAGAAACAAGTCTGGTCATTCCTTTCAGCCAGAAGGTATACTTAAAAAAACACTAAACAAAGGTTCTCAGGAGCACTATTTCTGTGGCACATGCAATAAAACTTTTTCCCGCCAGAATGATTTGCGAAGACATGTAGCTGTGACTGGTCATGCCTATGAAGCACTAATCTCTGAAAATGGAAACTCAAATAAGAATAATAATTTCTCTTCTAATAATACCTCCATCAGAGTGTTGTCTCATCCAGAGGAAATGCACATGCAGAAACAACCAACTAGAAACATGTCTGTAGCACTTAATGCACAAGAGTCAGGTAAATCCTATCCCTGTCATACATGCTGTAAAACATTTTCATGGCAATATCAGCTGAAGAACCATAAATGTCATGGTCCAATTAAGAAATTCTCTTGCAAAATGTGTGACAAGCATTTTTCCCAGGAATACCTACTTAAGAGACATAAGCTTTTGCATGCATCCCATTCAGATAAAATGAAGACAGGACCAGGTGCTTACGCTTGTAATACATGTCATAGAGTATTTTCTCGCCTAAGTGATTTGAGCCGACATAGCAACTTAAGTGGCCATATTGGTAATAAATTGGAACCCAAGTTTTATTGTCAATTTTGCAATAGATTCTTCTGGCGGTTATGTGATCTGAAGAGACACGAAAATAAATCTGGCCATCACTCATATGTTCAAAATGTGCAAGAAAAGGAATTTGATAATTTTACTAAAATAGCCAGAAAGGTGGTTTCTCAAACTAATAATGTCACAAAGCATAGTTCCATTGGTGGCCATACATCTAACATGAATGTAGCAAACGAGAAAGCAAATTCCAAAAACATGTATCAATGTAAGGTTTGTAAAAGAAGCTATTCATGGAAAAGCAGTTTGTGCAAACATAAAGCAGCTACTGGTCACATGTAGATGGCTAATATATTTGAAGTATATTTGAAGAATGGTGAAAATACTTGAGAGAAAATACATATTCAGTGAGAGAAAATGCTGTAAATTGCTTTTGAAAATAGCTCTTTAGAAAAAGCAATATGCAAAGAAGTAGCATTTCATTTGTAGTTTTATCATACACATGCACAACACACACACATACACAAAATGTAGTAAAACTGAATGAGTTGGCAAAGGAGTTAATTTCCTTAGTCCTTCAGTCCAAAGACAATAGATAGAAAGTATAAACAAACTGTTACAGTTCCATTTTCTTTTGTGTGTAAATGTGCTACATGCAGATGAGTTGTTTATAGCAGAGCATATTATCTAACTTTATCAGTTGAGAAATGCAATTGATGTGCT
Organism: Mantis religiosa; assembly: GCA_030765055.1. Lineage (NCBI taxonomy): Eukaryota > Metazoa > Arthropoda > Insecta > Mantodea > Mantidae > Mantis > Mantis religiosa. The sequence goes on along the minus strand of CM060947.1, from coordinate 99,227,608 downwards.
TCCACTACAATATTAACACTACAATTTTACTACATTCCTTTTTATGGAAGGTAATTTAAATTACTTATTTTTTAAATATTTAAGGTAAAATTGTTACATTTTTCAAGTTTTGTACAAAATAAAGTATAAAAATAGTCTCTTTATAACCTTTTGAGAAAAATTTACCCTTTTTTTGTATGCATTAGTTCAGATTTCTTGAGAAATGTACATGTAGCATAGTATAGCGCTTTAAGAAAATATGTAAAAAGTTGTGTTAATTGTGTAATTTCTTTTTTATGTATCATTATTGATAAAGAACTTAGTTTAATAGAAGAGTTTGTGTAACAAAAGACACAGGTAATTTCACTAGCATAAAGATTCAAAATCTCTTATGTATAAAAGAGTTATAAAAATTGAGCTTTTAAGTGAGTTTTAAAATATAAATTATCAAATTTAATGAAATGTATATGTGTAAATGTTTGTTACAGATACATGGATGATATTTTATCAAAATTCCCAACATACTCTTAAGTGTATTCCTTAAATTAATGTGCTTAAAAAACAAGTCCAGTAATTCAAGAAGTTTAAATGAATATCTACTGCCTTATCTTTACCTAAAACTAAACCTTGAACATCTAATATTTAAAGAAAACAAACCTATATAGGTACATGAAATATAACAGCTACAGTCCTACTGAAATAAGCTTGTGCTTATTCTTCTTGCTTCAGTAAATTAAAGTGATAAAAATGCAAAGGTAGCAATATAAAACTTATCCAACAGAGGTGAAACTTATTTCAAACATGTATAAAAATTACATAAATTGTAACTCAGTAAAATCCTAGGCCACTTCATTTAATTTTAGCTGAAGAAATTTGTGCCAAAAATGAGCCTACTTCAAGGTTAAGTAAAATCTTCATGCCAATTACTCCACAGAACATGTCAAACTAGAAGTCATTCTCTAGTAATTTGTAGCACAGAACAAGAAGTATGACTTCAACAAAAGAGATGCATGTCTACATAAACTAGACAAAGATGGATTTGGAAACTAGGATAAAAAAACATTCTAGCAATAATGAAATTTGGCCATATACATCTAAACAAGATGCATATAAGAACAGCTTCATCATAATACAGATAAAACAGTATATTTTTACTTACTGCCATCACATAAGCTTGTGGAGTCTCGTTTCATTCCCACAAGTTCCCACCATTTAAATTACAACAGTTCATTAACTAAGTACATTAAGTTCATTAATTGTTGAGTTGACTGAACATTGCTAAAGATATAGCAAATGTTTATGAAACATGTTTGAGGGAAAATTTTCAGTATTTAAAATATCAAATACCAACTCAGTACTATATGCACGTGATATGAAGAGTGATCAAGTTCCAAGTCCTCATTCAGTAAGTTTCATTTAACTTGTAAGCATAGATTATAACTTTGAAATTTGAAATGTGCTCTTGTGCCACACTTCGACTGGTGTATATGGATGGACAGCTCTTTCTACCCTGCGACGCAGCAGCCAAGCAATAGGGCACCAGTACTTCTTGGCGGCTCACTAGCGGAAGGCAGTGGGCAGTGTCCCAGATACTCAAGCTTCCGCTAGTGCACGCATCGACTTCAAGCATCTGTAGACGCTGGTCTTACCAGCGAAGCAGCAGAAGGCGAAGGCCTTCATATACTGACAGCCAAAATACGAGCTGCCGTACCAGCAGCAACCAGCAGAGGAGCGAAATTTTCTTACCTTAATACTGTCTTCTATTTTTCTTTTGACAAAAGACTTCACAAACCACTCGACAGCAGGGTCCGCAAGACCATAGCCGAGGGTTTTCGGACCAATGGTCCAAAACCCAGAGTCCATGACTCATTCAGGCATCTCCCTTAGGGGGGTCCAGTCCTCTGCTGACTGCCGGAGGGCAACTGCGATGACACGACCCATGTCGGACGATGGGCAGCAACCCTCTACCTCCAGTGCACCCGATCCCGTGGCACCTGCTGCCACGAAGACAAGGTCCATGAAGAGGAAAGCTTCGGCACCTCAGGGCCTTGCTCCAGTCACGGAGCCACCAGCTCCTGTGACCCAATATCCCCCTCTGCCTGACTCAGTCAGAGGATGACACCGCCGACCAGGAGGGTTTCACCTTGGATGACGGCGGAGTAACTCTGGTCCTAAGCCAGAGGGCCAACCTGTACAGGCGCCCGAACCCCTAACCAAAATGGGGTCCAAGCTTCCGCCCATCATAGCGGATAGCTTTAAAAACCACGTGGGCGTCATGCGAAAGCTGGCGGCCACGCTAAAGCACCCCTTCGAGGCCAAGAGGAAGCCTCGCAAGGTTTACATCTATACCAGCAGTCCCGAGGATTTCGAAGCTGCAAAGCAGGTTCTGCGGGACTGTGAGATACAGTTCTATTACTACTCCCCCCAGAAACCCAACGTCGAAAGACGGGTTCTGTGGGGACTGGATTCCGAGTGCCCACCAGAGGAGGTAAAACTCGCTCTGGAGCAGGAGCACGGCATCAAGGCCTCAGCTGTGGAAGATAGTACACACAGAGGAAGGCTCTGTGCGTGTACCCATGCCTCTTTTCCTTGTAGTGGACAAGGTTCCTGGAGAGGAGGTTCAGCCCATCGACGCTGTTCGGGTGCTGTTCCACACTGTCATGAAGGTTGAGTGCTTTCAGTCAGGGTGGACCTGTGCAATGCTACAGGTGCATGGGGTTCCATCACTCCAGCACGGCGTGCGAGCGTAAGCTCGATGTTTGTGGTGTGCGGGTCCCCACCTCCTGAAGGATTGCGATAAAGCGCCTCAGGAGAAGAAATGTGCGAACTGCCGCCAGGATCACGTCAGCACTTACAAGGGATGCGTGGCGCGGCAGAGAATCATAGAGAACCACCGCGGAGGCAATGCGGGATTGGCAAATGTCCATCCCGGAGTCTCATTCGCAGCAGCTCTCGGAAGGGCAGAGCAAGTAGCAAAGCAGGCGGCTCCTCAGCCCACTGCACCAAAACCTCCACAGGAGGCACCGCACCCACAGCGTCCGAGAAAGGGCCGCAAGGCGCAACGGACAGCCAAGCCTGCCACACAGGCCGCAGCCCCTCCCACCAGGGAGGAGGACCCAGCTGAGTCTACCGGCCCAGCCGCAGCGCCAGAACCAGTTGCAGAACCTGCTTCGACTAGGGCACCTGCATCTGCGAGGGCACCTGCAGCACGCTTGCATCCTTCAGGGGGTCCATCTCTGAGAAGGAAGTCGACGAATTCAGGAAGCTTTCCCTGTGGTTCGGCGACCTCATTTTGAGAGTTCTCCCCATCCTTAGGGACTGCAAGGAGAAGATTGAAGACCCGAGGCTAGACTTCCTCGAAAAACACACAATCCTCCTCCAAACACTCAAGGAACTTTTCCCATGCACCAATGAGTAATGGCCCCCGACTTGTCAGGAGAGCATTACGTGCTGCGTTCTGGAACGCAAACGGTGTACGGGATCAGCGTCCTGGAATGTTGGAGTTTGTACAGTCCTACGGGATTGACATCCTAATGATCTGCGAGACGCACCTGAATGCTGGTATAGACTTCTCGCTGCCAAGTTACGTCACCCACTGCACCGATCGTATCGGTCGGCGGGGTGGCGGTACAGCTATACTCGTGAAAAACATCACGCACAACCCTGTTCCTCTCCCTGCCCTGCAGCATGTGGAGGCCTGCGCCGTCCGGCTATCAGTAGGCGGACAGGACACCCTGCTGATAGCGGCATATGACCCACCTGGCAATCACTTCTTCAAAGTTGATTACACTACCCTTCTCAACCTACCCCAGTGGTTTGCAATGCAGGACACCTCAACGCGAAACACGGGCTCTGGCACAGCCGTACAAGCAACCAGAGGGGACGAGGGCTCTACCGCCTCATAAGCGGTGACCCAAATCTCGCCGCACACGGGCGAAGAGGCCCAACTTTTCATCCGGCCCACGGCAGGCCGGATGTCATCGACATCATGATCTCAAAGAACTTTCCATTTCACCTAGACCTCTCGGCGGTGAATGAACTGGACTCCGACCATGACCCTGTCAAGGTCGATTCCGACGTCACCATGCCAGCTCTGCTAAACTCAGACTGGGAATTCGAGGTCGACTGGGATGCAGCCATCCTCATACTCAACCAAACCATTGATCCTCGTCCACGCATCGACAATGTCGAGGCGCTGGAGGCTGCGGCGATGAGTTTCTCCCAACAAGTCCGTCAAGCGGTGAGTGCACACACTCACCGTATCCCAACCAACACACTTAATGCTCTGACCATCCCAAAAGAGATCTGGCAGCTGCTAAAAGCCAAGGCAGCGTTTCCGTCATCCCAGGATAGGAGCAGTTCAAATCCCTGGCAAGGCGGCTGCTCCGTGCCCACCGTAAGGTGGCCTGGGAGAACACTTTCCGAAACATCGACCTCCAGGAAAAGCACCCCTGGAAGATCATAAAACTCTTTAACAGCATCCGCTGCAAGGCACTCGCGGGAGACTCGCTTACGAGCCCCAAGATATGGCCACAGCTTCCGCGGATCATTTGGAAAGCCAATTTGAGCCGAGGGAGAACCCCCAGGACGAAGACTTCACTGACCTCGTGGAGGCTGCTGTGGAAGACCTCTATGAGGAGCTACAGCGGCGCCATGAGGTGATCCATATCCCAATAGTCACCCAAAGGGCGGTGACTGCTGAAATCCGCAAATTGAACCCAACAAATCCCCTGGACATGATGGTGTTAGTGCTCTAATGCTCCAGCACCTTCCCAAGAGGGTCGTCATCCACTTGACGCGGATCTTCAATGCGTGCCTCCACCTCCGCAACTTTCCGGCTTGCTGGAAAGAGGCGAGAGTGGTGTGCATCCTGAAGCCCGGCAAGGATCCGGTCTTTCCGTCTAGCTACCGATCCATAAGTCTTCTCCCAACCATCTCAAAACTATTTGAGCGGTTGCTCCTATCCTGCCTGACCCCTCTTTTCGAGGAAAGGCAGCTCCTACCTGATCACCAGTTTGGTTTTCGTCATGGACACTCCACGACCCTACAGCTACTGATCTGGCCGAGAGGACAGCCCTGGGATTCCAGGAAAACCCCAAGACAGTCGCGGTGCTGCTAGTCGTAGAGAAAGCCTTTGCCACAACCTGGCACCAAGGCCTACTGTACAAACTCAGGGAGGCCAACGTACCTCCTCCCTATCTCGCCCTGATTAGTAGTTTCCTCAGAGACCGCACGTTCAGGGTGAGAGTGGAAGGACGGATGTCATCTATCAGACCAATAGCCGTGGGAGTCCCGAAGGGTAGTGTACTGTCTCCATTACTCTTTGCGGCCTACATGTCTGACTTCCCCTTAGAACCACAGACTGTTACGTGCCAATATGCTGACGACATCCTCATAATGGCACGTAACAAAAACCTAAGATATTGTCATCCTCTGCTGCAGCGCCAGCTCCGAGCCATTGGCCGTTGGAGTGAGAAGTGGAGGATGGCCATTAGCCCCGAGAAGAGCTCTGCTCTTCTCCTGGCTAAGGTCCGAGCTGGGCGACCGGATTGGTCGCTGAGGTTGAGGCAGAGGCAAATCCCTTGGGTTCCCACTACCAAATACCTTGGCGTCCACCTCAATCGCGGTCTCACCTATGCACCTCACGTCTGGGTCAAAGCCGGACAAGGGTATGCAGCGCTAACGCAGTTATACCCAATTCTCAAATCCACCATGCCAACGCACCTCAAACTACGCCTGTATCGGGCGATTATACCGCCCCTGATTCTGTACGGCTGCAAAGTCTGGGGATCAGCGGCTCCCACCACTATTCGCAGACTACAGCGCGTCCAGAACAGGGCACTGCGCATGATCTATGATACCGGGCGGAGATTCCCGTCCCACATCCTTCATACCTACTCCGGGGTCCCGTACATCGTGGACGTGGTGCGGGAGAGATCCTGCACCATCTACGATAAGCTGGACTCCCATCCAAACATCCTGGTGAACACCCTTGGCCATTACAACCACAGGGCTCCTCGCCGCCGACCGAGTTACCGGTTGCCCAAAGATGCTTTGGGTAACTAGAACTGAACAGGGCCACATTCCTCTGACTTCAACCCCCCAAGCCCAGAAATGGGCTTGGTAAATACAATACCTAGCCTGTTAAGCGGACTGTGCTCAGATGCCTCCCAGGCAGGCGGAACAGCGCAGCCAGCACTGGGTGCATAACCCCCCCACGGGGCAACACCACATATAAGGCTAGATATTCCACTGCCGAAAACAACTGCCTGAGACAAAAGATGACTCTTTTATACTGCCCAGATAAAGACGCAATAAGTGGCTAGGTGCTGGGCAGCAAACACTCCGTCCAGGTAAACCTGGACGGCTCGACTCTTCTGCTGGTCTGCTGCTGCTATACACTGACATCTAGTGGCTAATATGTTGAGCTTTATAATGTCCACCATATTTTGGTTTGATCAATTTCGAGGTTAATTTGTTAATTTCGAGGCTAAGCAGTTTACAACAATCGTATGTTAGAATTAGAACTTTAGTTCGTCCTTGGCAACATATACATGTTGTGAAACATGTCAGAATGTATAAATAACAGTATATACATAAAGTCAAATTGATAACATACAATACACACATTAAGCAGCTTTTCTATGGTTTCGTATGGTATTTGCATAGACTAATTCACTACAAGAAATGTCATAATCTGAATATTACAGGTTTGTGAATGTGCTATGCTCCCAGTGCTCATTTACATGGTTATAGTTCTCAAAATTCACTAACCGTATAAAAATAAGTGTGCATGCAAAAATTAGTTCACCTTATTCTTAAAGTGTTTTAATGATAAAGCTTGTTTAAATGAATTTGGAAGTTTATTATATAACATTATAACTTTGTAGTTAGTTTCCTTCATAAAGGCTTGTTTGGTGCACTCGAATTGCTAGTTTATCCTTGTTACGAGTATGGTGGTAATGTACATCAGCATTTACTTGAAAATTATTTATACTTGTATGAACATTTGTGGATGTTATGGCTCTCAAAGGGGGACACATTATTCGTCTACCTCCATATAACTGTGATCTGAATGCAATTGAGCTGGCGTGGGCAAAACTAAGGAATGTTTTCAGAGGATGCAGCGTTATTTGTGATATCTTCGCTTATCTTACATGCTATTTTTCTGAACTGTGTTTTTCAAGGTTGACCACACTGCAGAAACAAAAGAGCGTTAGCTCTCCCTTCTCCTCTGCCTGCACTACACCATAAATCCAGTGCTCTTCATATCTTGCGTGTACTGTATTCTGTACCTTTATTTTTGTCCTTTTTAGCCTATTCTTAAAACAGCATTACATTTTAAGCAGTAGTTTTTCATGGTGCTTTTTCAATTCAGTTGCTATAAATTATGTGCTCAAGTACACTTACTGCTGTTAATGCCATCATTACATCAATGTGGATTTGTTTCTGTTGCTTGTTTACTCTTGTGTGTAGTACTATTTTAGTGGCAACCTCTGACATTTACATTTTATAACTTGAGCATATGACAAGGATGTATTCAAATATACCTGAATTAAAATGTGGCAGGATTGTAGCATAATGTAAGGCAAACATGCATCCATATGGTATCGCCATAGCAATACTTACCATACTCTTTACTGTGCAACAACGGATAATAGAGGGGCAGATGGAAAAAGAAGGTAGTATTTGTGATCACAGAATAAGAAATCTGGAGCCAAAGAAACTACCCCAGACAGTAGGATACCCTTTTTTCAGAAGTTAAAACCCATTCTTTTCAGTCATTAAAGGATACTATTGTGCAGTTGCAGTTGCCTGTTTGTGAGACAATGACCTCTCAGGCTAAGATCAGAGGCATATGCAATTATCATGCGAGCAACTGTAAAGTAAAATCTTTATCCTCACCGCAAACAGTTGATTTGGAGGAGCTCATCAGATGTGTGAGATATGGCTTGATAAGGTGACTCATTCCCAATTACCTGTTGGGAGACCAACTGATCTAGGATGGATCCCAGCATGTGATCTGTTGATTGAAATGCATCCTGGGTTTGATCATTGGGGCTGGATAATGAATTTGGTCTAATACATGTCCACACTGAGATACATTCTACCAAGCATGAGGCTGCAGATGAAATACCACAGTTCGCTTTGTGCAGGATAACAGCAGTTGTGCATTATAACATGTGTCTTTCAGTGATACAACTATGGAATTTCAATTTCATTGGTCTGGGTGGCTCAGTTGGTGGCAAAAGCCTCTTATTCTAAGGTTATGAGCTTAAACTCAGCCCTGACCAATGGTTTTTAAATGTGCCTAAAAGCAGCAGCTCCATATCAGTACATTTACTAACATGATCAAGAAATTATTATTATTAAACATTCTCCCATATAAGGCATATCAGACAATGAATACAAAGTGGTTGAAATGATGCTCAATTGAGCCCAAGAGCTATAGAGTTACCTGACATTTTTTTAGGATAAGGAAAAACCCCAAAAGAAACCTTATCCAGATAACTCACCCTGACTGAGATTTGAACTTTGAACCTCTTGAATATCCCCACACCACAAAGGCGGGTGCTATTCTGCTTGGTGATGAAAATGGCAATGTGTATTACAAATCTTACAGGATGGCACAGCATGAGCAGCTCTAGTTACAGGCGACACAGTAAACAGACGCTAAACATGGGGAGTGGGAATGCTTTTGTTGACAGCATTAACTCGAGAGAGTACATGGTAAATTATGGATCCCTTTTGTAATGTGCCAGTTTCTCATTTCCATTCATTTCATGCTAACATAAATAATTGTGCAGGGTGTAGCATTGGAAAACGGCGAATGCTTTGCAACTGCATATAGTGTATGTAACCATGCATTGTACCTTTCCTCAAAACAGTTTTGTTGGAAGTTCTTTGGAATACTGGCATGCATTGTCATTTAAATTCTTGATTAACCTCAAGTTTATTACTACCGTAAATATGAGTTGAGCCATAGAGAAATTAAATGCTTAAAGATTTTAAAAGTGCAAAATGTAAAGAAAGCTATAGTACAGATTTGTGGCGCACATTATCCGCGAACATATTAGTACATTAGATTTAGCTCAATATAAGAAGTGTAACTGCTGTTATAAACCACAGGAAACATTTTCAATACAGCTATTAACATCTGTGATATGACAATGAGTTTGCATTCTCTTATTGCCAAAATGTGGTACACTGACATGTTTTCTCTTTGCCTCTGCGATGAAAGCAGTGCTACATACCTGTTTGGTGGTCTTAGAGTTTCATGCAAATTGTATCACCACATAAATAAAGTTTTCCTTACCCCAATAATCTAAACCTGTAACTCCTTGTACTTTTTATTTGTTCGGAATGAAATGGTGTTGTATAGGGGAGGTAAAAATTAAAAAATGTGTGATGTTACATTCACATGACTTTCTCTACCTAATATGGCTTATTTTTATCTCTTCTGCAATTTGTTACAATTCCTTTAGTTTTTTTTATCAACTTTAGGTTAATCAACATGTGCAACAATAGATGGAGTCAACATGAAAAATTCAATGCCATGGCCAGAATTTGAACCACAGATCCTCTGGTTTCTGTCCAGTCGCTCTAACCCATTGAGCTACCATGGCCAACTTATCGTCATGACATTAAATTCTCCATTTGACTCATATTTTCCTGGTAGCCCGCCTCGGTAGCATAGATGGTAGCATGTCTGCCTCACGTTCAAGAGGTGCCGAGTTCGAATCTCGGTCAGGGTGAGTTACCTGGATAAGGTTTTTTCTGGAGTTTTCCCTTATCCATAAAGATGAATGTCTGATAGCTCTAAGCTCCATGGACCCTGGACACATTTGAGCATCATTTCATCTATTTCACCGTCCAATATGACTTAATGTTGGAGGACGTAAAATTAAAAAAAAAAAAAAAAAAAAGACCACTAGAGGCTCTCGCATTCGAGATACATCGTTTGTGGCAAATTACTATCCTAGGTACTTGAGTCTCAGGCTTCAGGAGATCCGTGGTTCAAATCCCGCCATGGCATTGAATTTTTCATGTTGACTCCATCTATCAAAAACCTTAGCCTATATACGGCTAGTGTGAAGAAATGATTAATTTCCATCACTTAACTAAAATAATAAGAGCTAAATGATGAAGTCTGGAACTCGAGTACTTACGATAGTAAGTTGCCACAAACGGTTTATCTTGGATGCGAGAGCCCTTAGTGGTCTACCGGGAAAATGTATGAGTCAAATGGAGAATTTAAGGTCATGATGGCAAGTTGGCCATGGTAGCTCAATGGGTTAGAGCGACTGGGTGGAAACCAGAAGATCCGTGGTTCAAATCCCGGGCTTGGCATTGAATTTTTCATGTTGCCTCCATCAAAAACCTTAGCCTATATACAGCTAGTGTGAAGAAATGATTAATTTCCATCAGTTAACTAAAATGTGCAACAATGTTTGAGTGCATATGCCATTAAAGAAATAGAGAGGGGATTACAGGAGAGATGATAGTTGAATGTTTTTAAAAATGAGTTTCTATGTGCTGGATGAAATGTTATACTCTTTCTGTATCACTAGAGCCATCTAAAGTGTGATACATTTCAAAAAGAAAAATATTGAAAAATTCAAATTGATAACAATAGATAGTTATTTGAAGTATCCAGTATGTTTCAAAGAAATTAGTACTCAGAAAACTCAATATCTACATTATATCTCATACATATTTTAAATTTGTGGTATTATAATAAAAATTGTTAAGAGCAATTTTTGAGAAAATCAGGTATGTAAAGGCTAGTTTGAGATTGAGAGATTTTCTTGAAAATCTTTGAGTCATCTTTGAGAGATACCATGTGTGTGCATGTGCATACATGCTCAAAAGTTAAGTTATTTAAAATCCACATTTTCTGTTTAAGTTGAGCATCTTCCAAGGAAATGACAAAGATTTTCAAAAAATCTCTGTCCCAGATTACCCTTTACAGGAACATTTTTATACTTTGTTTCTCTAATCAGAATCATTAGTTATGTATATTACCGTATGTTTTAAGATATTTTTCATGTCAAATAAAATATATTGCAAAATTTTCGGGAAATGTTCTCAGACAACTTTTGCACAACTGGAAAACAATAAGAGATGGGAAAATTTACTACAAATTAGATCTTGTTAAAACACATAATTTGTGTCAAATACGTTTTTATGTGCATTGCAGGCATATGTGCATCCCATGCAAGCCCATGTGAAATAAACCATATCTGAGATATTTCTTGCTATTTTGTTTAATGTTCCAATACTTATATTTATTTTTTTTCAAATGAGAAATCATTTGTATGACTTGGACATGCAAAGAGAATGGGATGTCCAAGGCAGACATGGTGACTAGCTCTTTAACGTTTGGCTATCACTTAAGCCTGTCGTATTCTTCTGTTCCCACTGTACAGATAAGGAAATATAAAGTAAAACCATTTCTATAAACAATGGTTTTAATTAACATGAAGCAGATGGAAAATGCAGGCTTATTAAAATATATTATCAAAAAATTGATCTACAGACACAAAAGAAACAAAAACGTTTAAAAAACTAGATAACCCAAACACCAGATATGACAGATTTACATTTCATCCAAAATACTTCAAAAATTTGAAAAGATATTTAAGACCTTCAACATAAATTAGCCCCTCAGAACAAACAACATCCGCAACTTACTAAACCACCCTCTAAAAAATAGCACACCGAAAACTCTATCAGGCATTTACCAAATTAGCTGCCAGGATTGTGACAAGAAATGTTAAATTCAAACACATGTACAAGTTCGGCTGTAGCACATTACTTTTGGTCTGAGAATCACAACATAAAGCAAGAAATATAACTGATCAAACAAGCAAAGAAACCCCTGGTACTACAGATTTGGGGAAACATATTTATTACAAAGAAACAGGACCTCTTGATGAATTTTGAAATTCCCGCGGTAGATGACATCAAACTTACCAGGACATTAGATGGCAGCACGACACCAAGCCAGATGCAGACACCTGATGCATCATCATACAACCACAGAACTGACGATAGGGAAGAGGTTCCCAGAAACTAGTCTTCATCAAAAAACTTGTAAGTGGAGAAAAGTATATACAAGGTTGACTCATTTGCCTAATTTTAGTAACAATGGCACTCCACTTTCTGAAATACTTCTTTTTATTCTATATTAAAATATTTTCTACAAGAGTGAGCAAAGAGTCATGTAGTGCAGTAGGTGCACATATCAGAAGGGGTCCCCCCCCCCCAAAAAAAAATTTTCCACAATTAATCTGTTCCTTTTGATAGTGTAGTTCCTTTTGAAAACAAAAACATCTTTCAACTGAAGCTGATATGACATACAAATTTGAAATTGACTGTAGCAGAAACATAATACATTTCCCAAAGATATTATTTTCCAACAATGAAAGTATTGCATTGCTATGGTGTACACTTCCCCTGGTTATTTAAGTTAATTGATGGAAAATATTCATTTCTTCACACAAGCTGTATACAGGCTAAGATATTGGATTAGTAAGAGTCGACATGAAAAATTCAATGCCATGGCTGGTATTTGGAGATTTTTTAGATCTGTGGTTCAAATCCCAGCTGTGGCAATGAATTTTTCATGTCGACTATTCATTCTTACCCTGGTTTTATCCAAAGCACTGTATACTTTCAGCAGTTCATCCTTTACTATTGTAATTTGGCAATAGAGAGATTGGTTTGTATAAATGGAAAATTTTGATATGCGACAATATCTTTTTATTTGCTGACAGTGTTCAGACACACTTTCACACATTAAAATATTGGATTAAGATAAATTCTTAATAATTGTGGTCACTCTCATAAAATATAAAGTATATATTGAATTTTTTTTTTTAATTTAAAGTCCTCCAATGTAGGCCATATTGGAAAACAAATGAAATGTTTAAATGAGTGCAGGGTCCTAGTTATGTAACATTTGCTTTCAGGATAAGGAAAAACCTTATCCAGATAACTCCCCATGACTGAGATTGAAATTCCAGGCTTCTTAAATGGAAGCAGACATGCTAGACCCACACACAGGGCAGGCTACACACTGATAGAATCATGTACCATATCATGTAACAATAAGCTGATTTGGGAGTGTAATATCAGTGAATGAAGTTTTACACTTTCTTTTTCTGTGTTGGAAATGAACAAATTGATAAATAGAATTCATTCCTGAAATTCTCTGAAGCATATGAGCTTAAGAAATGAGTATTGAAATAATGTGGAAATAAACAGCTTTAAGAAGTGGACCTGCAACAATCAACTAACAGGTAGCATAGAATCATTTGTATTTCCAAAGTATAATGCACTAAGCCAGGTTTATTAAATAATCAGTGACCTGACTATTGAGTTTAAAAACTTCAACGTGTACCTAAAATCAAAAGTAGGCAGGGTTATATATTTCTCTTTTGTTAGGCTCGCATTATACTAATTGTAAAGTTTGAGGTTTCATCTATAGAGACCCAGTTCGCCTATATCCTCTCAAATAGAGGCTAAAGTTTCATTGTACATTTTTATCTACATTACTTTATTAGGTTAGGTGCATATTCTATATTGTGTTTGCAGTAAGTCAGTTTTATTTTTCAGCTAAGCTCTTGTAATATTTTCCATTGTACTAAATGCTGCCTCGGTGGTAAATGTTCAATGGTGGAATAAGTATGTTATTGCTGTATTTCTCTTGCCAACGTTGATAACTTCAACCACAAGTGACCTATAAATATTAACTATTAAAATTTATGTTCAAGAGTATGCAAAAGCACTGTTTAGAAAACAATATTAAAAGGCTTAATATTACAGTTATGCCCATTTTTAAGAAAGTTTCGTAACTTCAGTATAGCCCTTTCTGTTAAAGACCTCATTAAAATGTATTTGAATAGAAATAGGGAAACTGCACTCTTCAAAATAACAGCTTTCTTCTATCAAGACAGTAACTCATGGTCATCCTAGTGTTGAGCAAGAAAATTTCAGTAATATTGAGCACATCTCATCATTGGTCATTGATTGAACATTGTAAAAGCAATCCAAATGTTAAAGTGGATTATTTGAAAATGTTTATATTACTCAAAGCTTCATGTGGTTTAAATTTCAATTCGATAATTGAACCTGAGCCTAGTATGTGCATTAAAGATTAGTGCAGCTCAATGTTGTAATTTAAAATAGTCTATAATTTCCTGTAGCTGTTAAAGTAAACGTACATATTTTTAAGCATTCTTGCAATACTTTTCATACTAATGTATGGACAATTTTGCCTTGCTCTTTTTTACAAAATATAACTATGTATTTTTTTAATGAGTAACAGGCTGTTTAGAAGTGATATAACTTTTAACTCAAAGTACAGAGTAAGAAGAAGAAACCAAGAGTTGAAACAAAAAGTTACTTTTGTATGTTTTATATGCTGTTCCTACATAGAATTATATCCAGAGGTGTCATATTTATAAAATATATATTTTTGTATATAGTGTTCTGAAAAAATGGTTTGGGCAAAGTTGTAACTGTTTTTAAAGAAGAGAATAAATATTTAGACACAATTTGTTTTATTTTCTAGCACTCTTTTAGCTTATATAAATTAAGATTGATTTTAGCTTTCAAATAATGTTAATAAGTAGGGCTTGGATTTTGATGAAAAGTCATCTTCCCTTTTTTTTTTTTTTTTCTTTCTTTTTTTGAGTAGTCAAAGACGATGCTTATTGGAAATTAAGTGCATTCTAGAACAAATACGTTATATATGGTTTTTATAGGTCATCAAAATGCATTTTTTCCACATTTTTATAATAGTCATTTTTTAACATTTAGATGCATTTTCCGGTTATTTTCTTTCTTTTTCGCGAATTTATGGGGCATTTTCATCTATAGCCTGCATTCGGGAAACCCGAGTTCGATTCCCGTGGCTGACCTGACACTGATCCATGGGCTTTATATATATATAACATGCAACTGCATGCATATACCACTGTGACAATTTTCAAATAGTGAGAATAGCTTCGATAGGGTACATTCTAAGGCAATTGAGAGGGCACAGGATCTGTTTTCTGATACTCAAATCCTAGGTAAATTAGCTTTAATTAAATCAAATTTTGCATTTTATAGGGATACCATAACCCACCTTGAAAATGGCATGGCATTGGATAAGTCAATTGAGTTAGTGAGGATTGCGGAAGAGAGGATACAAAATGTAAAAGGTGAGATTGGGGACAAAATTAGACAAACTATAATTTGTGTTGGACAAAAATAGATGATACCAACAGTTTGTCCGATGGCCGATAGCTTGTCAGGAGAGAACTTCAGAACTGATATTTTTGAACAGGATTTAACAGGTAGTGGCATAGTGGTGGTGGTGTTTTTTTTTTTTTTGTTTTTTTTATGTACCTATAGCATCTGTGGAAGTGGAGAGAAGTGTCTCAAATTATAAAACAGTTTTAACTGACAACCACTGTTCCTTTACTTTTGATAACTTCAAGATGACTTTGGTGGTGTACTGATGCTAAGTAAGGTATGTTTTCCCAGTAACTTATTTTTTTATATTTTATAAAATTGAAAATTACCTGATGAATTTTGAATTGAGTTATTATTTAGTAGCTATAATTGCATTATTTACTAAGAAAGTTAATTTTGTAATGTTATTCGAACCATATATTCATTATTTGAGAGCTATGTATTATGAAAGAAATTGTTCATTTTTTATATATATTAAGGGCATTTTATAGGTTATTTTTAGGTCAAAAACTTCCGGGCCCTACTAATAAATATAATAGAATAAGCTATTGCACATCAGTATCTTATGAACGATAGTTTATCGTCGAATATGAAGTTTTACTCGCGCGTAAAATGGCGGTCTATATTTTTGAATGCGACAGTTTCTAAGACGGGTGCAATTCATTCGCGGTGGTGACAATCGCATTTCCATTATAGGTGATACTCTTATGAAGATATTGTGACTTTGTGAGTTCTGAAATTAAAAGTGCAGGTTATAAACATCAAAAATTACTTTTTTATTTCCGTAGAAACACACACTTCGTACACAGCAGATCAGATTTACGTCACATCCACAACTTGCAAGGTCATCGACCACAAACACAGCTGTTTACGCACGCGAGTTCAATTACGGGCTGACTCACTCTTGGCAGGTGGGTTCCCTTTTTTTTTTATAGATTACTCACGTTCCAGAAATTTTTCAAACAATCGAGACGCGGCTAGAACAAAGAACCAGAACTCTCGAGAAAACCGTCTCTTCCCACCCCCGCCGTTTCGGCGAGCTTTTATCTACACACTAAACTGCCCGTCCCTTTGAATGCCTCGCCGCCTCGATCAACAATGGGCTCGCGACAATATCATTGACAGCATATTCCAAGGAAGCAATTCGCGGTGGTGACAATCGCATTCCCATTGTAGTGGATACCCTTCTGAATATGATTGACAGCAAATTCCAATATCAATACACTTTGTCCAGCGGTGTTCTAATGTCATTATCCCTTCTTTGTAGTGTTCCTCTGGTAGTACTGCTAAGTACCCATTTGTAGCCACAATTGCTTCATTGGACGAAAAGTGCCTACCAGAGAGGAATTTCTTCAGTTTGGAAATAGTTGATAGTCCGAGGGAGCCAAATCTGGGGAATACAGTGGATGTGCCAGCACTTCATAGTGCAGATCTCTCAATTTCTCCATTGCCAAAACACTTATGAGCAGGTACATTGGCCTGATGGAAAACAGTTTTATTTTTTAACCCAAGTTTGTTTTCACGAATGCTTGCATTCAGTTTGATTAGAAGTTGAGAGTACTATTCTCCAGTAATGGTGTTACCTTTTCCGACATGGTCAATCAACAAAATTCCTTTGGCATCACAAAACTCTGGCGCCATCCTTCCCTACTTTGGAGCTGAAGAACCAGTTTCTGTCAACTGCCTTCGCTGCTACTTGGATTCGGGTGTGTAATGGTGAATCCATGTTTCATCCATTGTGACGTATTGGTGCAAAAAGTTACGTACGTTCTGAAAATGCGCCAAGCACTTGCATTTGCCGTGTAAATGTGTTTGTTATCCACAATGTGGGTACGGCCATTCACCTCTCGCAATTTTTTTTCATGTTTAATTCCTGATACAGGATGTGACCTATCATTCCTTTGAAATTCCAAGAACATTAGCAATTTCACGCAACTTTGTGCGCCGATCTTCCAAAATCATGGCATGCACTTTTTAAATGATTTCCGGTGTGGTTACAGTTTCTGGACGTCCTTCGCGTGTATCGTCTTAACGCTTTCACGGCCACGTTTAAAATCGGCCGTCCATTTCTGCACAGTGGAAACTGAAGGTGAAGAGTCACCATACACATTTACAATCCGCAAATGAATTCCTGCAGGTGTTAAAGCTTCTTTTATGAAGAATTTTATCACAGCATGATACTTTAATTTCTCCATTTGCAAAGCAATGCGCACTATGCTTCAAACAACTGCCTGGCATGGCTTGTAATTTTACAATGGTTCTATTAACATGTGCACCAACGTAAGGAAAAAAATCATGCAATTAGTGCTGCGATATATGGATGAGACCGAGAACATTTCAGACCACCCTCATACTTTAGAATTCCCAACAAACAAATTATTCGGTATCACCTATGAACCAGGTGTTACCATTGGGTGCATACAATATACTAATGGGTGACATGTCAAATACCCAATGAATATAATATACTAATCGGCGACGTGTCAATTACCCAATGAACCATGCTGTTGCTTATCATAAAGTGTCGCGAGCAAGAGCCAATCTTGTACGGAATTATCTACGATTTCTAGCAAGTAAGGCTGATGTAAGGGGTATCATTGATAACTAATGCAAGTAATGGGTTCTCAGGAGTGCTTGGAGCCATATATTGCACATCATAAGGATTTAGTCGCTTGAAGCTGAGAATGATGTAGTTTATGGAAACGGAAAAGTATTTGTCATTCAACTGTCAAACTGTGAGTGCTCGCAACTTACTGACTAGACACATCGTTGTAAAGTGGCCAGACTCAGAACATGACTACTATATTTAGAAATTCCAGCCTAAGAGCAAAGCTTGAAAATAGAGAAATGTCTCATGAGTACTTGTTAAGATATATTTTATGTGTTCTCTTTGAAGTGAGATACCAAGTGTAATCAAATATCCACTTCGTATGTAGAGAAGTTAGAGGTCTTTTTTATTTTTCATTATGTAGTCACCCGTTTAGTTAAAAATAAGGCCAAAAAAACAACAAATGAGCATGAGGCATTGAACTTCCGCGTGTGTTAGATGTCTTCTTAACAGTTTGAAATGAGTGGTGCGCTCTACTGCAATGAGCACTTCCCAGACAAACAGCAATTAACAATGGTGCACTGAGATAGCACGTCAACTAGCGCACTCTGCAAGTCGTAGAGAAGGCGGCAACAGCCCGCGACACCAAAACCTCCACAATAGGCACCGCGCCCACGGCGTCCGATAAAGGGCCGCAAGGCGCAACGGACAGTGAAGCCTGCCACACAGGTCGCAGCCCCTCCCACTAGGGAGGAGGCCTCAGCTGAGTGTACCGGCCCGGCCGCAGTGCCAGCGCCTGTCGAGCTACAGCACCTGCTCCAACTAGGGCGCCTGCACCTGCTAGAGTACCTGCAGTGGCGTTTGCATCCTTTGCGGGGTCAATCTCGGCAAGAGATGTCGACGAATTCAGGGAACTTTCCCTGTGGTTCGGTGACCTCATTCTGAGAGTACTCCCCATCCTTGGGGACTGCAAGGAGAAATTGAGGACCCGAAACTAGACTTCCTCCAAACATTCGAGGAGCTTTTCCCGAGCACTGATGAGTAATGGCCCCCCGACTTGTCAGGAGACCATTACGTGCTGCGTTCTGGAACGCTAACGGTGTAGGGATTAGCGACCCGGAGTGTTGGGGTTTGTACAGTCCTACGGGGTTGACATCCTCATGATCTGCGAGACGCACCTGAATGCTGGTATTGACTTCTAGCTGCAAAGTTACGTTACTACCCACCGTTCCGATCGCAACGGTCGGCCAGGTGGCGGTACATCTATACTCGTGAAAAAACCTCACGCACACTCCTGTTCCTCTCCCTGCCCTACAGCACGTGGACGCCTGCACCATCCGACTATCAGTCGGCGGACAGGACACCCTGCTGGTTGCGGCATACGATCCACCTGGAAATCACTTCGAAGATGATTACACCACCCTTTTAAACCTTCACCCAGTGGTTTGCATTGCAGGAGACATCAACGCGAAGCACGGGCTCTGGCACAGCCGCACGAGCAACCAGAGGGGACGCGGGCTCTACCGCCTCATAAGCGGAGACCAAAATTTCGCCGCGCACGGGCCGAGAGGTCCAGCTTTCCATCTGGCCCACGGCAGGACAGATGTCATTGAATGATCACCAAGAACTTTCCATTTGACCTAGACCTCTCGGCGGTGAATGAATTGGACTCCAACCATGGCCCTGTCACGGTCGATTCCGACGTCACCATGCCAGCGCTATTAAACACATACTGGGAACTTGAGGTCGACTGGGATGCAGTCATCCTTCAACTGAAGCAAACCATCCACCCGCGTCCAGGCAACGATGACGTCGAGGCGTTGGAGGTGGTGGCGGTGAGTTTCTCCCGGCACGTCCGTCAAGCGGTGAGCGCACACACTCACCGCATTCCTTCCATCACATCTAAACCTCTGACCATTCCCAACAAGATCTGGCAGGTGCTAAAAGCCAAGGCAGCTGTCCGGAAGCTATGGCAGCGTTTCCGTCGTCCCAGGATAGGCGCAGTTTACCAGCGGTTCAAATCCCTGGCAAGGCGGTTGCTCCGCGCCCACTGTAAGGTGGTCTGGGAGAACACATTCAGAAACGTGGACCAGCAGGAAAAACACTCCTGGCGGATCAGGAGGGACAAAACCCTATTGCCATCCGTTGCATGGCACTCGCGGGAGACTCGCTTTTGAGCCCCAAGATAAAACCAAGGCTTTCGCGGATCATTTGGAGAGTCAATTCGAGCCGAGGGAGGACCCCCAGGATGAAGACTTCACTGACCTTGTGGAGGCCGCTGTGGACGACCTCTATGAGGGGTCGCAGCAGCGCCACGAGGCGATCTACCTCCCAATAGTCACCCCAAGAGCGGTGACTACTGAAATCCGGAGACTTAAACCTAATAAGTCCCCTGGACATGATGGCGTTAGCACCGTTATGCTTAAGCACCTTCCCAAGAGGGCCGTCATCCACTTGACGCGGATCTTCAATGCGTGCCTCCACCTCCGCGACTTTCCAGCTTGCTGAAAGGAGGCGAGAGTGGTGTGGATCCTGAAGCCCGGCAAGGATCCGGTCTTTCCTTCTAGCTACCGATTCATAAGTCTTCTCCCAACCGTCTCAAAACTGTTTTAGCGGTTGCTCCTATCCAGCCTGACCTCTCTTTTTTAGGAAATGCAGCTCCTACCTGATCATCATTTTGGTTTTCGTCATGGACACTCCACGACCCTGCAGCTGCTGCGCCTGGCCGAGAGGACGGCCCTGGGATTCCAGCAAAACTTCAAGACAGTTGCGGTACTGCTAGACGTAGAAAAAGCATTTGCCACCACCTGGCACCAAGGCCTACTGTACAAGCTCAGGGAGGCCAATATACCTCCTCCCTATCTCGCCCTGATTAGCAGTTTCCTCAGAGACCACACTTTCAGGGTGAGAGTAGGACGGCTGTCATCAATCAGACCCATAGCCGCAGGAGTCCCGGAAGGCAGTGTTCTGTCTCCGCTACTCTTTGCGGTCTACATGTCTGATTTCCCTCTGGAACCACAGCCTTACATGCCAATATGCCGACGACGTCCTCATAATGGCACGTAACAAAAAACTTCGATACTGCTATCCTCCGCTGCAGCGTCAACTCCAAGCTATCGGCGGTTGGAGTAAGAGGTGGAAGATGGTCATTGGCCCAGGGAAGAGTATCGCTCTGCTCCTGGCTAAGGTCCGAGCTAGGCGACCGGATTGGTAGCTGAGGTTGAGGCAGAGGCAAGTCCCCTGGGTTCCCTCTGCCAAATACCTTGGCGTCCTCCTCGATCGCGGGCTCACTTACACCCCTCCCGTTCGGCTCAAAGCCGGACATGGGCATGCAGCACTTAGGCAGTTGTAACCCATCTTTAAATCCACTATTCCAACACACCTTAAACTACGCCTGTATCGGGCGATTATCCCGCCCCTGATTCTGTGCGGCCGCGAATTCTGGGGATCAGCGGCTCCCACCACTATTCGCGGGCTGCAGTGCGTCCAGAACAGGGCGCCAAGAAATATCTACGATACTGGACGTAGGTTCCTGTCCCATATCCTCCACACCTACTCCGAAGTCCCATACATTGCAGACGTCGTGCGGGAGAGAACCTTTACCATCTGCAATAAGCTTGGCTCCCATCCCAACAACCTGGTGAATACTCACGGTCGGTATGACCATAGGGTTCCTTGCCGGAGACCAAGTTACCGGCTGCTCAAAGACGCTTTGGGTAACTAAACTGAGTTGGACCACTTTCCCCTGACTCTACCCCAAGTCCAGAAAGGAGCTTGATAAAAGCTATACCCTAACATTAGTTCCTTTCCCTCTAGCCTGTCAAGCAGGCTGTGCTCAGATGCCTCTCAGGCAGGCGGAAGAGCGCAGCCAGCACTTGGGCGCACAACCCCCTGGGGCACTTGCGTTCCACAAATTGCTAGATATACCGCTGCCCAAGACAACCGCCTGCGACACAAAACAATTCTTTTATACTGCTCAAACAAAGCCCCACTAAGCGGCTAAGTGCTGAGCAGCAAACACCCCGCCCAGGTAAACCTGAACGACACGCATCTTCTGCTGGTCTGCTGCTGGTTTGCACGGTCAACTTATTGCCGCGTTTGGGTAAAATCCCTAAAGAGTTTGTTTACGAGGTTGGTACATAAGGCCATTAAAGTAAAACTAATTTCAGTGCAAACATTTTGTACTTTTTTAGTTAAAGGGGATTATAAAATCTCATACCTATGGGACTCTATTGATATGTGTCTCACCCAATTTAGATTGCTTGTATTTTAGGTAGCCTAAAAGTACCTTAAACAATTGTTTTTAAGGAATTGAAGTTGAATAAAATGTAGATTATCGGTGGAACATTATTTGACGCCATCGTAGTCAAATATATCCAAATTTAGGCTTAGAACTTCGAACTTCTAAAGGGCATGGAATTCAGCTTTTTTTTAAATAGTATGTATTCTATTTTAAAGTGTAATTTCCTAGGAATCATAATATGGGCTATAGGAGCTCGTCGTGGCAGTGCTTCCGTAGAGATTATAAGAAAAGTAAGGGTGTTCAGACATATGAGATATTATCCGTGGAGATCTTATTTTGTAATAGCTAAGTCATGACTATGTTGACATCAGAAAATATAATTTACGACGTGACCTCTTAAAGGCTTCACCATAGTGTCGCCGAGGCATTGTGCGGCACGCCGCATCCAGCGCGTGGGCGCGGAGTTGGGCGCCTGCCGAGAGAGCGAACAGAAATAGACAGATAGTTCTATCTTTCGCTGCGCCGCGAAAGGCCTTGAAACGTCGGTGGCTTTCTAAATCAATGTTTGGAGGTATAAAAGCCCGCAGTGAAGAGTCACAAGTCAGTTGCTAGTGAGCTGTTAATTGTGTGTGAAGCTATTTGAAGTGTACCGCAAGTGATTTCTTTCGCTCGTTTACATGTGGTGAAGCAACGACAGACCTTGAAGACTTCGTTTGTGCATGTTACGTCATTCTGCTGCTGTCAGGGTTGTACAAAGCGTGTTTTATTTGTAATTATGAACATTTTAAATTTCTGCAAACAATACTTTTAATTTTACGAACCCACGAAGTCACATTTGGTGTCAGGAGTGGGATACGACGATAGAGGCTGCACTGGCCAAGACCTTGGAAAAGATGGAAGAAATGAAGACCACAAACGACACCCTCGCTGCGACGATGACAGAAATGAAGGCAGATTAACCACAGAAAAGAAAGTGGCGAACGAGAACCTGGCTACAGAAATGAAGGCCGGATTAATCGAAATGAAGGCTGCGAATGAGGCACTGGTCGCTAAATTTGAAGAGCAATTGGCTGGCGTGAAATTGAGCGAGCGCGTCGAAGACCTGGCGCACCGCATTAACGACCTAAAGGGAAAGGCAGACAGCAACGCCAAGTCTCTGAACGCCATGCTGGAGGACATCGTTGGCAGAAGGTTGAAGGATTTGAAGGCCTACGCGCCGGGAAGCGACACAACTGCGCGCGGCAAACCACATAAGTACGCCGGCACGTCAAATTTCGAAGTCTTCCGCCGGCAATTCGACACAGTGGCCAAGCACAATAAGTGGTTGCCAGAAGAAGAGGATACACAGCTAATAGGCAGCCTCCAGGGACGGGCCGCAGAGGTGCTGAACGCGGTTCACACAGCGATGAAACCCAAGGACATTTGGAAGGCCCTGGAAAACCGCTTCGGAAATCTCCGCTTGGCCGCAGCCTACCGCAGCTAACTGAACTCTAGGACGCAAGAGACAGGTGGGACGCTGAAGGAGTTCGCCCTGGCAATCGAACAGCTGGCCACCAAAGCTTAGGTAGACCTTCCACCCGACTTCGTATCTCGAGAGGCCGCCCACAGGTTCGTCGACGGGGTACGCGACACGAGATACGTCAGCGAGATGCCTCGGCGACAGTGCTCCCTCCTTAAGGGAGGTCGTCCTGAACAATACCATCGTAACGTGCCAGACGATCCAGGTGTACCAGTGTACTAGCAACATCTTTCCTCGAGGCACCTGGATGCGGTAGAACACCTCTTTAATTCTCTTTACCACCCCGTACGGTCACTGCCATGGTTGTTGAAGTTTTAGGCAGCGTCTCTTGGTCCGGGTATGATGGTACAACCAGACCAGGTCACCTTGCTGGAATTCTTGGCTGTTGGCTTGCCTGTCGTACCGGGTCTTCATGCGATCGCTCGGCATCTGCATGTTCTATTGAGCCTTCTCATACATGTCGTGGAGATGGTCCACGAGGTTCTCCACATACTCCGTTGCTGCCTGTTTCGCTTCCGAGGGCTCCCAAAGACAGATCACAAGGGAGGCGTATCTCTCGGTCGAACATTAAGCTTGCTGGCATCATCCCAGTGGTGTCGTATGTTGAGCGGTAGTCCAGCTGATGGCCGGCCACGACCTTCCTCACGTGTTCCTCAAGATCTTGATGTATCTCTCGACCGCCGAACAGCCGAGCCCCTCCTTCGGGAGTTGTTCGGATTGGGATGGACTCGAGGGGGCAGTGTGTTCCCGATACCCGTGGGAATCGGGTACGTCTTCGGACAGGGTTGAGGGAAGCCCGGGTACTAGCCTGCAAAGCTAGTATAAGGTGTGCTAGATCACCAGGCGGCCCCACCGAGGTTTTTCGGTAGTCTTCACCTTTGGTGTTGACGCGCGTAAGTGGCGTAGCCACTTCCATCCCGTCTTGAGTCCATATGACCAGATGGGGGCTTGTTAGTCTCTGGGTCTTGCCCTATGGAAAGCCCCACGGAGGACGCCGAGCGCCCTTCGGGACAGCTCGGATAACTCCCTGGTTGAAGGAGGCCCGGGTCCAGTTCCTACGGGTTCAGGACTAATGGGAGTAGAACCTCTGAGCTCAAACTGTATCTCTCGACCATGCCGTCCGACTACGGATGTAGGGGTGTTGTGCGGGTGTTTTTCATCCATTCTTTACAGTGTATCCTAGAACTATCTCTGTCTCTCTCTCTGTTTCCCTCTTTCTCGGCAAGCGTCCAGCTCCGCGCCCACGCGCTGACCGTGGCCCTCCGCACAACAATGCCTTGGCGACACTAATGATAAATGAAATTATTAGAAACAATTGAAAGTGATAGTGAAATAAACTTGTTTACGTATTGAGCGGAAGAAAAACGTGTGATAAAGGGAGTTAGTAATGGAAACGAAACTTAATGTTGTGGGACGAAAATTACAACAAAAAAAGGAAAAGTACGATGATAATTTGTTCTAACGAAGTTTAAAATTATTTAAAATGATTATCGAATATTGGATTGATTAAATTAAGTTTGAAAGGAAAGATCATAAAAATAACCAATTTTGGCATGATTGAATTGGCCGCTAGGAATGACATGTCCAATAGGGAAAATGTGTAATTGCCCGGTGACGCTAAAGATCAATAAACTTCATCGAGGAAGATAGCGTCGCTTAATGTCAAGAAGCGGTAGAGGATGGACATAAGTCAGTCTGTTTTGAGCTGAGAATACTATGTGAATTTATTGTGAAACAGAATTTTAATCGATATTGTTTAAAGAAAAGGACGTAGATGGAATTATCTATTTACGTAACGACGTGTATAGTAAATCATATAAAAATATTAAAAGATTGAATAATTTTGATTTAAAGGGAAGTTGGATTACATATTCAATGAATAAAAGGTCAATCCCCAGACTTTTAACCGAGTTTACTAAAGTTTAATAAAGTCCATGCATCGGCTGCAGCAGCTACAGGTAATGTCGGGAGAAATCGTTACAACCTAAAACATCGAACTCGAGGTTGAGATCAGGACATAATCTCAACCCAGGGCATCAGTTCCATCTCATCTTATCACGAGGTGGTAGGTACATCCTAGAGTCATTGCAAATCCGTTGCAAATGGCTTCCCAACTTGCGGCTTCGAGATAATCTACGCGGAGATCATCTCATCATCACCTTTTGAATCCTGTTCCATACATTCAATGTCATATCGTGAGCAATTCAAGATCAGGAAATATTTGCTCTCGAGGAGATTGTGAAAACAGTGTATTTATACAAAACCAATAATTACTTGAAATTAATTAGTTATGACCAAATGCTTGCTTTTATTTACACCAGCTATTTGGGGTTTAATTGATGTCTTAAAGTATGTCGCTATTTGAGGGGATGGAATTCCACTCTCTTTGGATAAATAATTGCGAGAGAAAGAAAAAAATACAGGGGCACTGATGTACATTCAAAACTACTTTCTCTACTCAATTTAACTACAAGCATATCTTATTTTTAACGTGGATAAACGTCCAACTTCCATTGCTCCATTTGTACCCCGCCTTTAACTCCAATGGTCATCGGCGAAAGTCCAACTTACATTCATATTTACACATTTCCTCGTAGAAACAAATGGTAACGCAAATCATATATTTAAAAAGCAGGACGGCTTGGTATTCCACGCTTTTTGTAAGGCAAAAACACAATAACAAAAACACACCAAAGCTCATTTGGATGGGGGTGGGGCATCTAAGAATTTCACTGCAGTTTTTTTTTTTCCTGTTATCTGGAGCTCCTTCCAAATAATGTGATATTGTTGCTCAAAGTAAAAACAGGGCTTGAAGAAATTCCACCAACTACCCTGCAATGCCAGTATTCCGTTATTTTCCTTTCTTCCACCACAGGAATTTTAAGAAATTTCTGTCGGTTTCTTCTAATCCAATCTGTAGAAAGGCCTTCTCGATATCAGGTATGCTTCCTAAATTGTATCAGATTCTGGTTAATCTTTTATATTAAATTTGGACTTGCTTCTAGGCAGTTATTTAATGAATTACGATCCTTGTCCTTCGCAGAAGCATCGAACACGGGTCTAAATTTACTTGTCAAACTGGATTCTTTAATTACTGCTGGATGAGGTAAGCAGTAATCTCCTTCATTCTTACTGGAAGTAGGTTCAATTATGTCATCGTCTAAATAATGAAGAAGTACAGCATCATAATCTTCATATTTATTCATGTCCTTTTATCTCTGTGTAGTTTTGATTAGTCTCTTCTTTGCCATCTCCTTGATGCTGTTTAACGGTGGATGGTCTTCCTTGAATGGCAGTCGAACTTCGTATCTCCCATCTTCCTTAAACTTGACAGTTTGCTTGAAAAATTCCAAAACTTCCTTCTCTCCTCCAGGTTTTCTCTTGTTTTCACTTCAACAGGATCTCTGTTACCTAACGTTTCAAGTCGCCACAAATCTGAAATATCCAAACCATTCAAACAGCTGATGGTACTGGCTGTAGCTAAGTTAATACTCACTGTTCTCTGCCCCATTAGTGTCCAACCAAGCTTAGTTTCCAGTGCAGACATACCTCTATCCAGTTCCACAATCCTTCATTTCAACAACCTGGGTAAAACATCTGCTCCAAAAAGAATCTTCACTTCTGGTATATCATAACCTACACCAGATAATGATATGTTGTTCACCTTCAGTGGCGGATAATAGTTTTGAATTTCCAGCCGTGGAACATAAGAACATATCTTCTTGTCTTTGTCTGTCCGCCTCGGTAGCGTGGGTGGTAGCGTGTCTGCCTCACGTTTAGCAGGTCCCGAGTTCGAATCTCGGTCTGGGTGAGCTACCTGGATAAGGTTTTTCCAGGGTTTTCCCTTATCCTTAAAGACGAATGTCGGATAGCCCTAAGCTCTATGGATCCTGGACACAATTTGATTATCACTTCGTCGATTTCATTCACCGTCCAATATGACTTAACGTTGGAGGACGTAAAATTACAACAACAAAAAATCCTGTCTTTGACTAATAGCAAAACGGTGCATTCAAATTTCTCAATCAGGCTGCGTAACCTGCACAAACCATGGACTTCTTGAGCAGTGTTCACCCCTCCGGAGAGATAGTGCATCATTTTTTCAACATTTACTTTTTTCAATATGCTAATTTATGTATGCTGTCCTTGTAATATAGGATCTCTGGGAACCTGAGTCTAAAATAACCCTAGTTAAACACTTTGTTTTATCACCATTGATTTTCACGATTAAGGTCTGCAGTAGTATCTGGTGTTGCTGATATAACAATAATATTTGAGTTTTGTCCATCTTATTTGCTTCCTCTTTCTGTTCTTTGGACTGGTCTAAGATAGGACACATTATGACTTGATGCTCTTTGCAGCATAATAAACATTTCACCATGTTCTGCAGTCATAAAGCAAGCAACCTTTTTCTTAAAAATGTCTACCTTTTTTACTGTCATTCATTTCCTTTGCCTTAAAGCAATCTTGAGAAACATGAGAACCTTTCGTGCACCAAATACACATTTTCCCCAATTCCGTGCTTCCTGTTGCATGCAAAACTGCTGCTGTGGGCATTTCATTTTGATTGATAATATCGCGAGATTCACCGAATCAAAAACTAGCACCGCTATAGGTAGTCGTTCTTCTTGCTCGACTTCCTGGCATAAAAATGTCAACAATGCTTCCTGATTGTCAGATTGGTCTCTCCTTTTCTTGAGGTTGTAATCTTACCTATGCCTTTAAAGTTTCATCTGATAACGCAGACTCAATGAATAGAGCACAGCTGCATATTTGTTAGCTGTTACCCCTAACGTTTCCAGTGCTCTCAGCTGAGTTTCAAGCTTATCATAAAGGCTACGTAGGTTTATTTCAGGTGCCGAAACCTTTTAGAGTATTAATTGTAATAGCTCTCTCACGTAAACATCGATTAAAAGCTCGTCACGTGCAAATCTCATCCTCAGCTGCTCAATGGCTTTGGGATAGTTTTCTGCTGACGGCAGGTAGCTATTAACCAGCTCTCTCGCAGTAGAACCCTCTATGGTAGCTTGGCACAGATACTGAAACTTATCTTCAGGTTCTATACGTTCCTCTTTGCGTATAC
Organism: Mantis religiosa; assembly: GCA_030765055.1. Classification (NCBI taxonomy): domain Eukaryota; kingdom Metazoa; phylum Arthropoda; class Insecta; order Mantodea; family Mantidae; genus Mantis; species Mantis religiosa. The sequence goes on along the minus strand of CM060947.1, from coordinate 99,198,990 downwards.
GCTTAAACTGTGCCCAAAATGCTATCCACTTATTGAAATTGCCATCAAATTTGTAAGTTCTAACTTTGGTAATTTTAGGCTTCTCCTAGCACCTACGTTCACGCTATTTAGATTACCACGTCCACGTCCCTTTTCAATATTTATTTTTAATTGCTCCTTAGAATCAGTCGGCCACGCCGTGGCTCAGTAGTTAGACAGCTTGGCTCTCTCCAAGGAGGCCCGGGTTCGATATCAGGCGACCGCAAAGTGAGATTTGTGGTGGACAACACGGCGTTGGGGCGGGTTTTCTCCGGGACCTCCGGTTTCCCCCGCCATCTCAATCCACCAGTGCTGCATCTTCATCTCATGCATCATCAGTGTCACCACCTGCGGTGCCGTATGTAGTAAAAGCGGGCGTTAAACACTACACATTTAGAATCAGTCACCTTTCACGGTAACTTTCGATCTCGTCCAAATCTTGTGTTTCTTCTTCTTCACTTATCGCAATCGTACAATATTCCTCTAAGAGTAGCTCATCATTTCTAAAATGTCGTTCAACTTCATCTTCCAGTATTTTAAAGCTTGCGGCAAGATCATGCGTTGTGGAATTCCTGTCCCTTAATTTCTCTTCAAATGCGTTCGCCGCTCGCGTAAACAATCTTCTCATGCTCGATCTTTCTTCTTTAAATTATCCATCTTCTCCTGTCATGGTTGCCAAATGTTACGGGATGGATTAAAATTACAAGACCCTTTATATTTAGTTATGACAATAATCAACAAAAAAGTAGTACTATAAATTACATGTGTAATTGCATTTGTCAACACACTCAAAGAAAAAGTAAGTTTAAACACAACACAATAACAAACACGCTAGCTGGTGCACAGTGGTTCTCGACCCTGGACCTGAAGTCGGGCTACTGACAGGTAGCTCTAGACCCGAGAGACAAGGAGAAGGTCGCATTCTCGACAGGCGAAGGGCTTTGGCAGTTCACAGTTATGCCGTTTGGCCTCTGCAATGAACCAGCTAACTTCCAACGTCAGCTGGAGTCAGTGGTGAGAGGACTGGCTTACGACACCTGCCTGCTATACCTGAACGACATCATCATAGTCGGTAAGACTTTTGAAGCCCATCTCGAGAATCTGATTAAGGTGCTAAAGAGATTGCAGGCGACCAACTTGAAGCTGAACGCGAAGTGCAAGCTCTTCCGCAAGGACGTGAACTACTTGGGCCACATAGCCTCAGCAACCGGAGTGGACACAGACCCGGAGAAGACACAGGCTGTGAGAGATTGGCCTCGCCCAAGGATAAGAAAGAATTGCACAGTTTCCTGGGGCTGTGTAGTTATTACTGGCGCTTCACAAAGGGGTTCTCCAACATCGCCAAGCCCCTCACCCGCCTGACAGAAGAACACCGACATTATGCGTGGACGGATGATGCCGAAGGCGCTTTCCAGCAGCTGAAGAAGACCCTGTGCAGTGCTCCAATTTTAGGATTTCCACTATCAGGTGGCGCCGTCATTGTAGAAACCGACGCCAGCGACCACTGTACTGAAGGCCTCCTATCCCAAGTCCAGGACGGCCACGAGCGGGTGATAGCCTACTACAGCAAGACGCTATCCAAGGCAGAGAAGAACTACTGCGTCACCCGGCGAGAATTATTGGCGGTAGTAAAGACCTTGGAGCACTTCCACAAGTACTTGTACGGTCAGCCATTCCACCTGAGGAATGACCATTCCGCCCTAACCTGGCTATTGAGCTTTAGGAACCTGGAAGGCCAGACAGCACGTTGAGTCCAGAGGCTGCAGGAGTACGACCTCACCTCGGAACATCATAGAGGGAAGAGCCACGGTAACGCAGACGCTATGTCCCGAAGACCCTGTCCAGAAGAGTGCGGCCAATGCACAAGAGTGGAAGAGAAGGAGCGTGCCGCAGCAGTCCGAGTAGTCACGGCAGTGCCTGCAGACGGCTGGGATAGCGCACGCCTGAGGAGGGAGCAGCTGGCGGACGCAGACTTGGGGCCACTCTTGAGAGATGTGGAGGCAGGGACAAGACCAACCTGGGAGGACATCGCACCGAGGAGCGCCACCTACAAGTCGTACTGGGCCCAATGGTAGTCGTCGAAGACCATAGAGGGCGTGCTATTCCGGGTATGGGAATCACCCGATGGGAAGCCGCAGAGAGAACAGTTGGTGCTTCCCCGGAGTAAGGTCCCGGAAGTCTTGGAGGAAGTGCACGACGGTACTTCAGGAGGACACCTGGGAGCGAACCGAACGATTGACAAACTACGGCAACACTACTACTGGCTGAGGCTACGAGCAGAGGCTGAGAGATGGTGCCGTCAGTGTCACGCGTGCGCAGCGAATCGCGGCCCCCAGACTAGGAGCCGGGGTCGCATGCAGCAGTACAAAATCGGAGCGCCATTCGAAAGGATCGCCGTTGACATAGCTGGACCATTCGCAGCGTGCGACCGAGGTAACAAGTACCTATGGTGGTCGTGGGCTACTTCACCAAGTGGTCGGAAGTGTATGCCATCCCGAACCAAGAGGCAAAGACAATCACAGACTGCCTCGTGGAGCAAGGGTTCTGTCGATTTGGGGTGCCGTTAGAGCTGCACAGTGACCAGGGCACCAATTTTGAGTCCAACCTGATGAAGGAGGCACTAGAAAGAATTGGGGTTAACAAGACCCGCACAACACTTCTACATCCCCAGTCGGATGGCATGGTGGAAAGGTACATCAAGACCTTAGAAGAACATCTGGGGAAGGTCGTGGCCAGCCATCAGGGAGACTGGGAGGTCAAGGTGCTACTGTTCCTGCTGGCCTACCGCTCGTCTACACACGTCACAACTGAGATGACGCCAGCCAGCTTAAGGTTCGGCCGAGAGTTACGCCTCCCCTGTAATCTGGCTTTTGGAAGCCCTCCGGAAGCGAAACAGCCAGCGACCGAGTATGTGGAGAACCTGGTGGACCACCTCCTCGACATGCACAAGATGGCTCGCCAGAACATCCAAAGGCGAGCGACCGCATGAAGACCCGATACGCCAGGCAAGCCAACAGCCAAATGTTCCAGCAAGGTGACGTTGTCTGGCTGTACCGCCCTACCCGGACCAAGGGACGCTGCTCCAAGCTTCAGCAGCCATGGCAAGGACTGTACCGGGTGGTGAAGAGGATTAACGACGTGGTCTACCGCATCCAGAAGGTTCCCCAAGGGAAGATTTTGGTGGTACACCTGGATCGCCTGGCATGCTACGATGGTGCTGTTCGGGACGACCAGCCTTGAGGAGAGAGCAGTGTCACCCGAACATCGGAGTTCCCGATAGGACCAACTAGCAGACGGGAAGCATTCAGGCCACGGCTACCCATTTATATGTGTAGCGCTAACGAAGGAGATGGCGAGAAGAGCGGAACGAGCCCTGTACCGGCTCTTTCCCCTCCCCCCTGACGCCTGGAACCTTCGGGATGATTCACTGGGCCGCGAAACTTCCAGGCACAGCGATCTGCGTATATAAGGGATGAAGTGGACGATTTAGTTGAGTTCTTGGCGAGCAGGTGTGAGGAGCGCCGTACTAGCGAACGGACTGGAAGACTGTATACGTGTATCAGAGGAGTTGTACGTAATTGTGAGTGGACCTGTGACAGACGAACTGGAAAATTGTAATTGTGTGCGCTACGTAATTCTGTGTAATCGGCAAGTGTTCCAACTGTAATTCGGTGGAAATAAAGAACATTTTGAGTTTGTGCAGTTGGACTTTTAATTTCACGAACCCACAAAGTCACAATATGTTGCTTTCATACCAGCTGAGTAAGCCACAGGTACTAATGGGAATTTATTGCCGTTATGCAGAAGCAATACTTTTGGACTAATTTTAAAGGCATCAATGAACAAGCTCTATTGTGGTGGGTTATCTACGTGTTTTCCATTTTCTTTGATGTTTTACAATGCCAATTATAGCCGCTAGAGAACAGTTGTAAATTAGTTTGTTACTGCGTCTAACAAATACAAAATTTGGAAATTTGTACAATGCCAGGTATAGTCGTAAGAGAACGACGTTCACATTTAGTTCTTACGGATCTATACAGACAAGATCCCTTGCTGATGCGTTCTCGTCACTCTACGATACCAATTTCCGGCTACCTTGAGGAACGTCAGTAGTAAATGCTCATTGTAACCTTCATGGCTCACATGCCCTAGTGAGCAGGAGCTTAGTGGAAGAGGTGTGATGCAATAGCGGTATCTTTTAATCGCTGGCGTATGGTTTTATATTAGCAACAATATTCAACTGTTATCCATAAAGAGAGAAAAGGTTGATTGCTCACATCTTTTATCAGGGCTTCGGCTTGAGCAATCATTATTGCAAGAGGCCTACCTGAACGCCTGCGTGATTAGACCATACAACCTCTCTCCTTCGTAATATTGTTCCAGCCATCTGTGACCGTTAAGTTTGATGCTAAACACCTAAACATTGATAATATTCGAAGTTTATTTTAAATTTATTAAGAAAAGAATTCATTGGAAATTATTAAAAAAGCTTTAATGGAAAGTGAACGAGATTAAGAACGAGATTAAGGTAAACTTGTGATTGAATAGGTCGAAACGAAGGAAATGGAATGGTATTGTGTTAAAACGACGATAACAGTAGTCTACAATTATTTAAAAGATGCTATTTGAATGTTACATTGTTTAAATATGATTTAAACTAAATATCATGTAAATTACCCAATATGGTAATGAAAAATGGGTCACCGAGGAAGATGTGAACCAATGAGGAATTATTGAATCGCCATAGTAACGGCCAATTCAATAATTTCACATTAGCTAGAATTAGCGTCATTCTGTGTGTGGACGTGGTGGTGTAAGGGCGCAAAATATTTCAAATGTGAGGGAACACGAGTTCAAGTTATATTGTGAATATTGTGACTTTGTGGGTTCGTAGAATTAAAAGGCCGAGTTGCAGATATTCCAAATGTTCTTTATTTCCGTAGAGATACACTGTTCAATTCTCACGTAACAACATTACATCACCTATACAACACAGTCTTCCAAGGTCGATGACTATGACAAACAGTGACAGCTGACTACATTAGCTCTTGTTACAACAACACTCTTGTTACACAACTGTCTTTACAACAATCTCAGTTGTTCTCTGCTTAATCACTCTGTTTACAGCTCGCCGGCTGGCGTCTCAAAATCGCTTATATAGCTTGCCGATAAGTTCTAGATCATTCTAAAATAAACCAGAAACCGAATTATCTCTATCAGTCTAGAAGTCACCAGAAATTTTCACTTATCTCAGTTTGTTTGTTTCGGCAGACATTTATCGGCACTATTTATCTACCAGCTGTTTGTGTAGACTAACAAACCGCGTTATCGCGCGAACCTTTTATGTGAGTTGCCGCGACACTGCTACCTCTTCAAGGCTGGTCGCAGCGGGCCAGAGGATCCAGGTGTACCACCAATATCTTCCCTCGGGGCACCTTCTGGATACGATAGACCACGTCGTTAATCCTCTTCACCACCCGGTACGGTCCTTGCCATGGCTGCTGAAGCTTCGGGCAGCATCCCTTGGTCCGAGTAGGGCAATACAACCAGATAAGGTCACCTTGCTGGAACCGTTGGCTGTTGGCTTCCCTGTCGTATCGGGTCTTCATGCGGTCGCTCGCCTTCTGGATATTCTGACGAGCCATCTCATGCATGTCGTGGAGATGGTCCACCAGATTCTCCACATACTCGGTTGCTGCCTGTTTTGCGCCCGGGGGGCTTCCAAAAGCCAGATCACAGGAGAGGTGTAACTCTCGGCCGAGCATTAAGTTGGCTGGCGTCATCCAAGTGGTGTCATGTGTTGACAAGCGGTAGACCAGCAAGAACAGTGGCACCTTGACGTCCCAGTCTCGCTGATGGCTGGCCACGACCTTCCTCAGGTGCTCTTGTGCTAAGGTCTTGATGTATCTCTCCACCGTGTCATCCGACTGTGGATGTAGGGGTGTGGAGCGGGTCTTGTTCACCCCAAGTCTTTCTAGTGCCTCCTTCATCAGGTTGGACTCAAAATTGGTGCCCTGGTGGCTGTGCAGCTCTAACGGCACCCCAAATCGGCAGAACACTTGCTCCACAAGGCAGTCTGTCATTGTCTTTGCCTCCTGGTTCGAAATGGCAAACACCTCCGGCCACTTAGTGAAGTAGTCCACGACCACCTTTAGGTACTTGTTACCTCAGTCGGACACTGGGAACGGTCCAGCTATGTCAACGGCGATCTTTTCGAATGGCGCTCCGACGTTGTACTGCTGCATGCGACCCCGGCTCCTAGTCTGGGGGACGCGACTCGCTGCGCACGCGTGACACTGACGGCACCATGTCTCAGCGTCTGCTCGGAGCCTCAGCCAGTAGTAGTGTTGCCGTAGTTTGTCAATCGTTCGGTTCGCTCCCAGGTGTCCTCCTGAAGTACCATTGTACACTTCCTCCAAGACTTCCGGGACCTTACTCCGGGGAAGCACCAACTGTTCTCTCTGCGGCTTCCCATCGGGTGATTCCCATACCCGGAACAGCACGCCCTCTCTGGTCTTCAACGACTCCCATTGGGCCCAGTACGACTTGTAGGTGGCGCTCCTCGGTGCGATGTCCTCCCAGGTTGGTCTTGTCCTCCACTTCCCTAAAGAGTGGCCCCAAGTCTGCATCCGCCAGCTGCTCCCTCCTCAGCCTGCGCTATCCCAGCCGTCTGCAGGCACTGCCGTGACTACTCGGACTGCTGCGGCACGCTCCTTCTCTTCCACTGTTGTGCATTGGCCGCACTCTTCTAGACAGGGTCTTCGGGACATATCGTCTGCGTTACCGTGGCTCTTCCCTCTATGATGTTCCGAGGTGAGGTCGTACTCCTGCAGCCTCTGGCCTTCCAGGTTCCTAAAGCCCAATAGCCAGGTTAGGGCGGAATGTTCATTCCTCAGGTGGAATGGCTGACCGTACAGGTACTTGTGGAAGTGCTCCAAGGTCTTTACTACCGCCAATAATTCTCGCCGGGTGACGCAGTAGTTCTTCTCTGCCTTGGATAGCGTCTTGCTGTGGTAGGCTATCACCCGCTCATGGCCGTCTTGGATTTGCGACAGGACACCTCCAATGCAATGGTTACTGACGTGGCTGTCCACAATAAAGGCACCGCATGGTTGTGGAAATCCCAAAATAGGAGCACTGCATAGGGTATTCCTCAGGTCTTCAGGGTCTTCTACATCCGTCCACACATAAATTCGGTGTTCTTCTGTCAGGCGGGTGAGGGGTTTGGCGATGTTGGGGAAACCCTTTATGAAGCGGCGGTAATAACTGCACAACCTCAGGAAACTGCGCAACTCTCGCTTATCCTTTGGGTGAGGCCAATTTCTCACAGCCTGGGCTTTCTCCGGGTCTGTGGCCACTCCGGTTGGTGGGACTATGTGGCTCAAGTTGTTAACTTCCTTGCGAAAGAGCTGGCACTTCTTCGCGTTCAGCTTCAGGTTGGTCGCCTGCAGTCTTTGTAGTACCTTGCTCAGAATTTCCAGATGCTTTTCGAACGTCTTGCCGACGATGATGATATCATCCAGGTATAGCAGGCAGGCGTCATAGGTCAGTCCTCTCATCACTGATTCCATTAGGAGTTGGAAGGTAGCTGGTGCGTTGCAAAGGCCAAAGGGCATAACTGTGAACTGCCAAAGCCCTTGGCCTGTCGAGAATGCAGTCTTTTCCTTGTCTCTCGGGTCTAGAGCCACCTGCCAGTAACCCGACTTCAGGTCCAGGGTCGAGAACCACTGTGCACCGGCTAGCGTGTCCAGGGTGTCGTCAATCCGGGGTAAGAGGAATTAGTCCTTCCGGGTGACAGCGTTCAGCTTCCTGTAGTCCACACAGAAGCGTAGCTCACAGTTCTTCTTTGTCACCAAAACTACAGGGGAACACCAAGGGCTGCCAGACTCTTCAATCACTCCCCTGGATTTCATGCCATCTACCATATCTGGCAGCTTGTTTTGCCAGCGGAACGCGTCTTGGTGGTTGCCGAATAGGCCGGGTCGATGCGGTGAAGCACTTTGTCCGTGCGGCCGTAGTCACTGTCGCCTTGGCTGAAGACGCGCTGGTATCGTCTCAGCAGTTGTCGAATCTTCTCCAGCTGTTCTGTGGTCAGGTGGTCGGCCGCCCTCTCTAGTAAGCCTTCCAGTCGGGGCCCCAGGTGTTGCGTGGCACCGGCTCCTGTGTCTTGACGATTGCGGTTACGCTGACCACGGGCTCGCACGTCCCCAACTCCGTCCCAGCCTGGACGTCGTGATCGGTGTCTGCCAGGTTGAGCAGTCTCACTGGCACCTCCTCTCGGCACGGCAATAATGTCCTGGCTACACAGAGTCCGTGCACAGGCCTCTTCTGCTCCAGCATCATGTTCTTCCTCTGGTTCTTCCTCTGGTGACTACTTGTTGTGTTTGGCCACCGTGTCTAATTGACGGCGGAAGACTTCGAAAGTTGTTGCACCGTCGTATTTAGGAGGTTTGACGCGCGCAGATGTTGTGTCGCGTCCCGACGCGTCGACCTTTAAATCCTTTAACTTCCTGCCAACGACGTCCTCCGCCATGGCGTTCAGGGACTTTGCGTTGCTGTCGGCCTTTCCCTCCAGCTCATCAACGCTGCTCACCAGGTCTTCGACGCGCTTGTCCACTTGACCTATCCGCTTGCCCAGTTCTGTGAGGTCATCGCTCACGCCGGTCAGCTGCTCTTCGAGCTTGGCGGCGAGGGCCTCGTTTGCCGCTTTCCTCTCCGTGGTCAATTCAGTCATCTTCGCGATCAGGCTGTTGTTTGTGGCTTCCATCTTCTCAGTGAGGTTATCGTTAGCCGTCTTTATTTCCTTCAGTTCCGCGGCCAGGTTGTTATTTGCCGCTTTCATTTCCGAGGTCAGTTCGGCCTTCATTTCCATCATTTTTTCCAATGCAGCCACCATGTCGCACTCCTGACACCAGTTGTGACTTTGTGGGTTCGTAGAATTAAAAGGCCGAGTTGCAGATATTCCAAATGTTCTTTATTTCCATAGAGATACACTGTTCAATTCTCACGTAACAACATTACATCACCTAAACAACACAGTCTTCCAAGGTCGATGACCATGACAAACAGTGACAGCTGATTACATTAGCTGTCGTTACAACACTCTCAGCTGTTCTCTGCTTAGTCACTCTGTTTACAACTCACCGGCTAGCGTGTCACAATCGCTTATATAGCTTGCCGATAATTTCTAGATCATTCTAAAATAAACCAGAAACAGAATTATCTCTATCAGTCCAGAAGTCACCAGAAATTTTCATTCATCTCAGTTTGTTTGTTTCGGCAGACCTTTATCGGCACTATTTATCTGCCAGCTGTTTGTGTAGACTAACAAGCCGCGTTATCGCGCGAACCTTTTATCGCGTTATCGCGCGACAGTATGTATAAAGTGTTTGAGTTAATATTGCACAGGAAACAGACTCTTCTACCTAGTCTTGCCCTAAATACTGTTACAAATTGTTGACACATACTGTACATCCGGTTTGGCGCGTAAACAACTGCATGTATGTGCACAAAACCTTGAACCACTGTTAGCTTGTCTTTGAAAGAGGAAGTATTTAGCTCTATGTTTTGCCATGGAATGAGGTGATTATGAAAATCGTGTAGCTGTCATTGGGTTGCATAACGTTGGAAAATCTGCAAGTGACATTTTCAAGACGCTACAAATGCTGAAAACCAGCCGAATGTTTGTGTAGGGCACCATTGAGCGATTTACTGCAACTGGGACTCTAAAGGATCGGCCGAGGGAGGGTCGATCACGCAGCGTCAGACTCCAGCAGAACAAAATGCAGTGGCGGATCACGCTCGGAGAAATACTGTGCGGAAGCAGACTATCTTGTCCTGTAAAATGAACATTTCAGAAAAGACAATGTCCAGGCTTCTGTCAGAGGACCTTGGACTAAGGGCATATCGCCGACGTCTTGACCACGCCTAAAGAAGCTGAGAGTGCTTAAATGTTGACGTCTCCTACAGCGTTACGTTCAAAATGGTCATCGGAACATCCTCTTCGCCGATGAAAAAGTTTTCACTATCGAGGAGTCTTTCAATGTGCAAAACGACAGGGTTTATACATCGTCATCTCGGGAAGCCAGCAATAAGGTTCCTAAAGTTTAGAGGGCCCATCCATTCTCCTCAAAGATGGCGTGGTGGGGGGGGGGGGGGGGGGGTTGAGTTATTCTGGTACCATCCAGCTACATTTTTGCGAAAAGGTCGTTAAAACCAGCGCCAGTGTATGAACGCACTGTTTTGGAGCCTATTAAGAATTAGAGTGGCACATTGTTTCAAAACCAACCATGGACTTTCCAGTAGGATTCTGCCCCTGCCCACAAGGCCAGGACAACGCAAACATGGCTTCAGCGTCATGTCCCTGATTTCATTTCACCTGAACATTAGTCCAGAAGCAATCCGGACCTGAATCCTCAGGGGTACAGACTGTGGTCACTGCTTGAGGACATCGTCTACAAGAGGAGACCACTGGAAGTTTAAAGCTTTCCTTGTCAAACAGTGGCGGTTATGGCTAGACTAGCTAAAGCTATGCATTCATTTGTGATACGACACGTTCGTTAAATCCATATTGAATAAAAAACTGAACGATTATTTCGTTTCATTTAGGAAATTAGTTCCAACTCCCGTCAGACTAAACCGGAGGTAAGAGGTTTTCATGCTTCGACTGCAGCAGCCGTGCGTAACATAAAGGAATTACTCAACCTGAGACTCAGATCTGACAAAAGCTCAGACTGAGACTGCGTGACCCGAAACATTGGCACCATCCCCTAGGACAGGACGTAGTTACATCTGCAGGATGTTGCAGCTTCCCAACCCAGAGATCCTTTCGCAAATGTAATCTCAACGTGGTGCTGAATAGCACCATTCCATTTGAAATCCTCTCGCACATCTCTTCACTGTTCTTCAGTCACAACCCAACTCTCTGGAGATTTGTGAACTGTTTTCACCAAAAGTAGCAGTCAGCTCCACACAATCTTGTGGAAGTGGCATGCTACTTTCGGAAAATTACAATGCAGTGAGTGCATAAAGAACTTCCGGCATCATTTCCCCGGCGCAAGAAATACAAAAGTACAGCTGTGGGCTTGGTTCGGAACGTAATCATTCCGCCCGCTTGTTAGAGCATGTATTTCATCACAGAGCTGCGGAAACAGATATTAGAACATAACTTATATACAACAGATATAGTGGTTCTAAAAAATGTTTGTACTTTTTTCCTCTTCTTGTGCTTTTCCCAATGCTATGCGGTAGAGGCCGCGCCATGGCTAAGTGGTTAGACCGCTTGTCTCTCACCAAGGCGGCCCGAGTTCGTTCCCAGGCAACCGCAAAGTGAGATTTGTGGAAGACAGCACGGCTGAATTCCAGCCGTAACCTATCTTGATTTATATTCCATTGTACATACTTTACACCAACCTAATATATATTTGTTTAAAAAAATAAGATTTGTTTGACGCAATTATGCGCTACGTTTTCTCTCCGCGTATTGTGGCAAGATGGAGAAGATGAATGCTGTTTGATTAATTTTGCCTGTCCATTAACTGAATAACATTGTTTAAATGAGTAGGTAATCACTTCACTAACATTCAAAGTGCCCCCGCTTACACCTCCATGTCAGTTTCATCATAATCATCTTCATCGCCATGTTGTTCTTCATTGTCATTCTTGCTGTGGATGGCATTAAGCAAATTTCTGTGTCAGCTTCATATGCTACTCAGATAACATGCTCGTTAAAAATGCTGTACAGTCCTTGCAGAAAAACTTCCACACAATTTACCGGCTGAATTAGTTTTGCAAATATGTTCGTATTAATGCTCATAATCGCTGATATTGTAGCTTTTTTTTATTGGCTGTATTGCACTATGCCCCTTTACTGAAATTATTTAAATTGTTCAGTACCACATGAACTGTATTCTTCACCGGGAACGTAATCTTTTCGAATATTTTTTTTTTTTTTAAAAAACTTCTGATTAACCAGTTCTTTGCTTTTACCTTCTTTCTACATGTATGCCCATACATTTGAAACATCTCGGCTCCTACTGTGTAATGTTTCTGATCCTAATCTACGAAGTACGCTGATTACATAATTGATGCAATTATCAATTACAAATTCGCTATTCTCACTGCTTATCGCAAAACTCCAAACATGGCCAGCAATAACATAACTTGCCTTTTGTAGAGCTACCACATAACCACTTGTGCTGTTCATACCATGAAGTTTGAAATGTATGTGTTTTGTATTATTTTAATGAAAAAGATGTAATGTCGACGTTGGACGCCCTTTCTTCAAAATCTCATGTCGTTCGGTTTCACTTCTCGAAAACCAAAGCTCCTGCACCATTAGGTATCTTCATTTGAAAGCATGCATTAATGCTGGTTTCAGGTTGGTCTTCATCTATATTCACGGCACACTACACAATTCACAATTACGAGAAATAGGGCCGCGCCATGGCTGAGTGGTTAGACCGCTTGGCTCTTACCAGGAGCTTGGTTCGATCCCAGGCGACTGCAAAGTGAAATGTGTGGTGGATAACACGGCGCTGGGGTGTATTTTCTTCGGGATCTTCGGTTTCCCCCGCCATCTCATTCCACCAGTGCACCATCTTCATTTCATGCATCATCAGTGTCACCGCCTACCGTGCCGTATGTAGTAAAGGCGGACGTTAAATAAAACACATTTCAATTTCATTACGAGAAAACCTAGAGATGACACCACAGAAACTGGCTTCCTATAGCACGATAATAATAATAATAATAATAATAATAATAATAATAATAATAATAATAATAATAATAATAATAATAATAATAATAATAATAATAATAATAATAATAATAATAATAATAATAATAATAAAAAAGAGCTACGCTGCCAAACAACGTTCATCATCTATCCTTCTCACAGCAATAACGTAATGGTTACCATGGCAACCGCACGCTTGTAGGGGGCCCACCATGTGTTGTGCCTACAAGCCATAGGGTAATGATACTACATGATGCGCGACTCACTTCCTTTACGGTAGGCCTTCGCAGTTTAATCTTCGCTATAGCGCTGCCCGATACGAAACTGTTACTCTGCGGAGGCTTTAGACAAAACAAAGCAAGCTTGCTTAAATCTTTCGTGCCACTTAAATAAAGGTTTATTATAAAAGCGATGACCCCTGTTACTGCAAAAAAAGTGAGTAGCCCTCTTCTGATCAGCGCCACTGACAGATTAAGTGCTAAACACTCCAGTACTGAATTGATCGTTACTGATTGGCATTTAACTTGGTTTGGTGCAAACGGACAATCGTTATCAAGCTTATTGTTGAAGCACATTTTTCTTTCTTGTCCTTTAAAAAGAAACAGGAGTATATTTCTTCAATATTATGTGTATCTTATGAGATTATTTTCTATGAATTAACTGACCCAAACAACAATATGATTGATATTTTTGGAATTAATGTATAAAAGAATTAAGGTTTATCATGAAAAATGTGAAGTGTTTACATATATAAAAGTACTACAGAAATGCTTAGAAGAGTATGAGTCTACAAATCACCATTGCCAGAGTTTACACACTTTAAGTGTCAGAAAAGAGTTGGTATTGAGTGGCAAAGAGTTGAGCTGCTAAAAGAGTTGCATAATGGTTTGAATATAACCAATATGCTAGATATAGCATTGCTTAGGGAGTGGATCCAAAGATTTTTCCTTCATTATATTTGTATAACATTGCATACAAGAGTGTATTACTCTTTTGTGGTTTTATAATTAAAAGTTTAAGAAAATATTTGGGTATAGATGGCAGATATGGAGAATAATTTTTCTATTCAGCAAATTTTACATTTTTATTTACTTTCCTTTATTTTTGTTGTGTAAAACCTTTTCCATGAAGTGAACTTTAATCATTACCAATATGTTTAATTTTAATTTTCAGATCAAATAATTCTAAAAACACATCTGCAGTAACAAGAAAAGGTTAAACAAGGCACTACAAGATACTACTCGGTATGTTGCTGCTGCTATTAGCTGCTCTGTGCAGTGCCAAGATTCATAGAACTTTCTTTCTACAGATGAAGCCATTGTATTCAATGAATAGAAAAAATTCAGCACACTATATTTGTGCACAAATTGGGAAAAATGGTGTTAAGAAATTTCTTAACAAGTTCTTGTATTATAGCTATAAAAAGTTTTTTTTTCTTTTTCTTTTTTGTAATTAACATCCTCCAATGTTAAGTACTATCGGACGATGAATGAATTGGGTGAAATGATGCTCAAATGAGTTCGGGGTCCATGGAGCTTAGAGTTACCTGACATTCGTCTATCAGGATAAGGGAAAACCCCGGCAAAAACCTTATCCAGATAACTCACCCTGACCGAGATTCGAACTCGGGACCTCTTGAACGTGAGGCAGACTTGCTACCATCTATGCTACCGAGGTGGGCATAGCTATAAAAAGTTCAACTATAAGGCTTAATGCCATTGTACACCTCTGAGGCTTATACTAGGCCTAATTGTATGGCTGAACTAACTACTTTTTTCCCTCCCCCACTGAGATTGTTCAGCTTGCATAACAGACAGAAGAACCATAAGCTGATTTTCAGCTGATTAGCAAGACCATAATATACTAAGACCTCAAGCAATAGATTACAAAATGCTTGGCACAAGAGCATCATGGTATGCATACTATTTGTATCATTTATCTCAAGCTTCTTAAATGACATTGTTGTCGAACTGGCAACAGGACTTTTCATATGTTTTATGTAGTTAAACTTGAAATTAAACAGATAGTACTAAACTGGATTCCAGCACATATGGGACTGGCTGGAAACGAACAAGCTGATATACTAGCAAAAAAGGGCACACGTATCAAACATGCAAAATACAAGAATTTATCTTTTCACTCTGCAAAGCACAAATTAGTAATTAAATAAAAACATTTCAACAAGAAGAGTTTAAAACTGCAAGTATAGATGAAAAGTGGAGTATCATTCTGGAAGATAAGAAATACATTCCTGATTACCCACAAAGAAAATCAGTAGCAATATTTCGACCAACTGCTGGTCATGACTGTTTAGCTGCACACCTGCATAACATAAATATATATAATACCCCACAGTGCACCCTTTGTTAACTTCCAAATTCAATTATGGACAAAGAACATTTACTACTATGCTGAGCAATTCCAAAAATAGAATGTGATCTTTACATGCAACTGGCTGTGCCATGGCTGAGTGGTTAGACCGCTTGGCTCTCACCAAGGTGACCTGGTTTTGATCCCAGGCGATCACAAAGTGAGATTTGAGGTGGACATGGCGCTAGGAGCAGGTTTTCCCCGGGTCCTCTGGTTTCCCCAGCCAGCATTCCACTGATTGCTCCATCATCATCTTTCCTATCACCTCATCTCTCTTGAACTTTCACTTCCAGTGATGTGCTGATCACTCATCCCGGACTCTCTCTGATCTGGAAACCTCCGATTCTCAACATGTTGCCTACAGGCCTCGAGGTTACGGGCTTCAGGGGCCCTATGTTCCGCACCAGGAAATACAAGAATTCATTCATTCATTCAATTTACACACAACTAACATCTTATTATTGGGATGCCAGACAGAGAAGGAATGAAGTCCAAAATTTAGAGTATTAGCAAACAACAACAACAATAACTTGAAATTGTATCACAGAAGGCTATGAGTTCTAGTTTCTGCAATTGTTTTAAACCAAAGGTTAATGCAAATGCTTAATATATGGATTCTTCTTATACTATTTACATGTGAGTGGTGCTAATGCAGGGAGGGGGGAAAAAAGAAAGAAAAAAAGAAAAACTAAGCCTGTAGATAATGCAAGCAGCAAAAAGATAACATGATACAGTGAAATGCATAAGTGTAACACTGGAGTATGAACAATAATGATCAGTTGTTGCTTTGGCAAAGCAAAGGCTTTGTTAACTCAGACTGTTCATAGTACTATATTCCAGGACTCAAAATAAATTGATCAATATTTTACTGATAGCATAATCATAACACATAGAACATAATTCAGTAACATGTTTTGTCTCTGATCTGTTCATCCTCTGTAGTGCTCAATTTTTAGTCAGTGAGTTCATAAGTATATATACACATGTGGGAATCTTTCCAACACATCTCAAGTTATTTACTAAAACATCCCCTCTAATTTACAAGTCCATTCTTGCAAATCTTATTGCACTACAACAATAATCATGCCTAACACTGAATCATGATTAAAATCTCAAACATTATAACTTGTTAAATAACTAAAGACTTTCATAATCAGAGATTTCATTAAAAACAAAAAAGGTAGGGCACTAATCTGCATGCACAAAATAATTTCTCTACAAATGAAACACTTAACTACATATTGCAAAATTGAGTAGGAATGTATAAG
Source organism: Mantis religiosa (assembly GCA_030765055.1). Classification (NCBI taxonomy): domain Eukaryota; kingdom Metazoa; phylum Arthropoda; class Insecta; order Mantodea; family Mantidae; genus Mantis; species Mantis religiosa. Next base: position 99,182,595 of record CM060947.1, on the reverse strand, counting down.
TTCTATGTATCTAAGAAATTCAGTGCTGGACAATGCATTCTATCAGCTAAAATTACTAGTTTGCTGCATTTACTAATTTATTTCTTCATCCAGAGTATTTGTGAACTACAATAAAAAATAACAGTTTTAGAATAAGAATTGGAATTGGCAGAGATTGAAGCATATGCTAATTTTAAAGACGGCTATTCAACTCAAATTTACACTAAGTTCAAGCCTTTTTTGCAATGGAATGCATGTTCTATAGTAAAGTTATTTTACGTTGTACAGTAAAGCTAATTAAGTGTAAATTTGTCTCCAAAAGTAATTTGTAAAACAGCATTTTTAACATCATGAGACATAAATTTGAATACTGAAATGTTGGGACAGAGAAAGCTGAAATTCTTTGGACAGAAACAAAACTTTTGACTGAGGGAGCATACTCTTCTCTAACAAGAAGTTGTGAACTATAATTTAGAAGTATGCAACAAATTACTTACTCTTTCATGTACATCCTTCAGAAGCCACATACTCCACCAATATTTAATTCTGCTGCTGAAAATCTTTCTTTCACTTATGGCTGGACACTATAATGATGTGTTCTTTCTTCGTGAATGTAATTTTGATTCTGATGAAACAGGCATTCTTGGACATCAAGGACACCTTTGGAAAAGGCAGGAAAAAAGGAAGACTAAGAATAAGGTTTCAAAAACAAATCATGGAGAAGGATTTGGAAAAATGGTAAAATGCAGCTGAACTATAATATCCATCAAAGTATAAACTTGAAAGAAGCGTAGGGACAGTGAAGCACAAATTAGTATAAAAGTGAATCGAGAATATATTGACACATTGCTTCACTCACACTGTTTATTCACAGGACATGTTTCAAGAGCTCTTGCTCCTATCCTCAGCTGATACTCGACTAGTGCAAGTTGTAGTGGTTTCTCCTTTCTCCGTATTGTCAATAGATGGCGTGATGTACTTGTCAAAGATGTCCGGTGGTGGAGTTTCAAAATTCATGACTCTATGACGATTTTTGTTAATGAAGATTTTTTCCCATACGGAAAGGTCTATGGGGTGATTAACGTATTTTATTAGAGATGTTTCCAAATTGATGTCATGTCTAGTATTCAAAAAATGAAAAGCCACTGCTGATTTTTCTGTTTCACCATTTTTAATGTTTCTTATATGTTCTTTAGTTCTGATGTTAATATTTCTTTTTGTTTTTCCTATATAAATTTTAGGGCAAGTTTCACATTTGATCTCATAGATTCCTGGTTTTTCTTTGGTAGTGATTGAATTTTTGGGAGGGCCTTTTAACAAATTTCTGATATTAAACCTATTTTGAGGTGCAAGAGTTATGTTGTGTTTTGAGAAGATTTTTTGGAATTTGTTATAGGCTGAATAGTTTCTTCTTTCTCCGTATTGTCAATATTCAGCCTATAACAAATTCCAAAAAATCTTCTCAAAACACAACATAACTCTTGCACCTCAAAATAGGTTTAATATCAGAAATTTGTTAAAAGGCCCTCCCAAAAATTCAATCACTACCAAAGAAAAACCAGGAATCTATGAGATCAAATGTGAAACTTGCCCTAAAATTTATATAGGAAAAACAAAAAGAAATATTAACATCAGAACTAAAGAACATATAAGAAACATTAAAAATGGTGAAACAGAAAAATCAGCAGTGGCTTTTCATTTTTTGAATACTAGACATGACATCAATTTGGAAACATCTCTAATAAAATACGTTAATCACCCCATAGACCTTTCCGTATGGGAAAAAATCTTCATTAACAAAAATCGTCATAGAGTCATGAATTTTGAAACTCCACCACCGGACATCTTTGACAAGTACATCACGCCATCTATTGACAATACGGAGAAAGGAGAAACCACTACAACTTGCACTAGTCGAGTATCAGCTGAGGATAGGAGCAAGAGCTCTTGAAACATGTCCTGTGAATAAACAGTGTGAGTGAAGCAATGTGTCAATATATTCTCGATTCACTTTTATACTATAATATCCATTTTATAACTCATATATGCTCTATAGCTCTCACAATGACAAATATGAATATTTAATTTGTTCTATTTTTTTTTATTTCCTTCTTTCTCCCCAAGAAAAAAAAAAACATATTTGGCAAACACAAGCTATTAAGCTTTAAAATATTAAGCTGGAAAAGCTTTAAAATATTTACTTAATTTTACAAACAAAGTGCAGCACATTCTGACTGAAAATGATAAATTCAAGTTTTGTCTATGCGATATATCATCACAAGAATGAACAAGATAACTCACACAGAGTTTGTATCAAATGAGTGAAATACACCCACAAAAGAGATTTAATGAAAGATAATTTTCTTCTTTTATAAAAGAGAAGAAAACATTCATGAATGTTATGAGATACTTGTTGCATGCAAAAAAACAACCAACCCTGAACACCATTTATTTTCATACGCAGATATGAAGAGGAAGTGGTATGAAGCCAATGTTGGATGAGGAGTCTATGCTATAAGTACAAAGTGTACAGAAAACACTCATAAGAACAATTCCAGTATACAGAAGTGCATTTATTGGTATCATATAAAAACAATGGAAAACCTTGCTTTGTTAAACAAAAAGCCTTGTGAGATAATGGTGATAAAGTATTAAAATATTGGTACATTTGGAAATTAGTTTAACATTTCATGAATCCGCTTTATGAATAGTAGGCTTGATAGGGAAAACTGGATGTGAATTGAGTCAGAAGAGAATGGCGAGGAATGGTTAAGAAAAGAAAGTTTGCTGAGTGGATTTTATTTACGTAGTCTTTTGATATCTATGGGACTCAAGCAAGGTGCTGTAAATATTTAAGTCACTCATCTTCCTGCACAAGTTACTATGACATATATTTAGATTAAATGTGGTATGACATAATTCCTGCCATATGAAAAACTGGTCTGATGATAGTCACAATTGTTTTTAACTACGCCCTTGGTAAAGGTGACAGAGAATTATCATTACACACTGTGGCAGAATATCAAGTTTTGTGAATGATGCTTTATTTGTGATGCATAAAAATATGGAAAATTACCTGCAGATTATCAGGGGTCAATAAATGCACAAAGTTTTGAAGATTGTTTTGAAAATAGGGTCTTGCAGAAATTAGAATAGCCATCCACAATTGTATTAAATAATACTTCTTATCACAGTCGTGTCCTAAATCTGAAACCTACCACCTTTTGGAAAAAGCAAATATTCTTGAATACATGAAAAGAAAAATAACATCACTATTCCTAAACTCGCTCCTATAATACTGGTTCTGATTGAATTAACCGACAGTTATCACCACATGAAGTACTAAAATGGTACATAATTTATAGATGGCCACTTAGTATGGACATACTGTGGTAACATTATCTCATTATTATTGTATTTTAAATCCAACAGAAAGGGTCTGATAACAAATAAAGCATTCAGTGGCATCCAGATATATAAAGAAGCAACAAGTGTGTGAGATAACAGCAATCTTACAAGAAGCATGCAGCAAAGTGACTCTACAACAGTGACAGAAATACATAAAACATGCAGAGGATGTGGAAAACCAATATGGAGATCTTCAGTCTGATTTTGATAGGGGAGAAAGGTACTCACATCTAACGATGACAATGATACTCCGTCAGATCATTCTGGTAAAGTCTAAAATTCTCGGGTATGTTACCGTGATATCACAGATGGAAACCACGCATTTTATATTTACAGTGTCATTGTACTGTATATTTAAACAATAGATTTTAATGACATTTAACCTTTCATTTATTAACCACATTTAATGTTGTATTTTACATTCTAATTGTAACACTATTGTATTTTACAAAGATATTTTTACTCTTTGACATTAATATTTCATCTAACTGGATTATATGTAAATTTTTATAAGCTGTAATATTTTTATTTGTAATAGCTATACAGGAATATTGTGCATTAGAGTGTATTTTATTATATTGTATGTAATGTATATATTTATATTTTACAAAAATTCATTATATTTATGAATTATCAACAAACTCTAATGTCTGTGTTGCACTGAGAGATTTTGACAACTATGTAGCAAAAAGGACAGGTGCTAAATTGTGGATAGGACCGGGAAGAGGCTTCCCTTATTTAAATTGTCAACAGATTATGGGATGGGAAGAAATGTTAAGAATTTGGACAAACTGTAGTGGTAATGAGCATGCTACTGACATTTTATCAGAATGCTCAGGAACAGAGACTGAAGGAGTCAACTGATCAAAGAAAAATGGACTGGGCTAAGGTCTGAGCTAGGGTTAAGAAACTTTATAGAGAAAAAATCAAATAAGGAATTTAAGGGAATATCTAGATAGAGTAAAAAATAAATGATAGGTTGAACAATAAGTAAGCAATCAGTGGTAGAACAGAGTGTTTGGTATGAGTAGTGATTAGGAATATTTTATTTATGGGTAGATGTAAATGATGTAAGGTAAGGTAGTTAGATGTAAATTGTTGTACTTTATTGTTCTTATGGACCTTGATCAGACTCTCATGGCCTGGGAAAGAGGACTGAAACCATGCCATAAGGAATGTAAACTTATGTAGAAACTTAATTTTTGAATAAAATACCTAGATACATAATAAATTAAACATCATTCCTTCAAATTGTGTACTTTCTAGGGAGAAGGTTTTACAATAAATGGCTAATATCCAGAAATGTTAAAATTTAACAGCTGTGATCTTTCATAATGCTTATGGAAACAAGAAGGCAAATGGAAGATCTACAATATCCTGACCATTTTCACCAACCATAGTACTGGGTTAAAAAAGAGATGCATCTTCTTATCTTGCTTTGCTATGATCTGAACAAATTTAATGAGTCCTGCGTTTTAGAAGCTATCACAGCAAACCACTAAAATAGATTTTACTGTTGCTTTTGTCACATTTAATATTAAAATAGTAATGGCTGCATTAACACAGGAGAAGGAAGATTTTTTTCCATTTGTGTAATTCAATTTTAAGCACATCAATTTAAAAAATATTTAATAAAATCAAACTATTGTATATTTTACAAAAGATATCAATAAATTTTATTACATTTCTGAAAATATTAAACACACTGATTAAATATTAAACTGCCTGAAGCATTTTAAACACTTAAAAGTGCTAAAAAAATACATTAAATGTAAAACAAAGTTATGATTTAGATGTGGTTTTCAGTATCATTCAAAGAAACAGATACTTAAATGCAAGGGAATGAAATTAAAATTCTAAAATTACAGTATAAAAGTGCAAGAAATAAATATTGCAAAAATCAGAAATTACTTTTTGAAACTTTATCATCACTTTTTACTGATTCATTACACAGTCACTGTGTATGTCCTGTATGAGAAGCTGTGTATTTTGAACAATATGTATTTTTAATTTGGAAGAGAGTAAAATTGCTATTTTGTTAACATTTCAATTTGTTCAATGATGTTCATTTGAAAAAATAAAATAAAATAAAAATAAATAAATAAATAATAATAATAATAATACTCATGCCTATAGTGTACATCTGGCTTTCCTTCAGCAGCTGATTATATTTAAATTATGATCATCCAATTCAATGCAGGCTAGTCATCCCTTATTTTCTCATGTTTTTAACATAAATCAATATTCAAAGAGGTACAGTTAAGTAAAAATCTAAAACTAAGACAATTTTATAGCAATATCTTTATATATATCACATTTGTTCACACACATATAAATCTTGTGCCCAGAAAGTTTTTCAAACATTTGAGCAACTCTAACACACTCATTTGTGCATGTACAGCCATTATATATAACACAATTATTTCTGTGCAATAACTTAAGTCACACCACTGACTACACACTGGAGTGGATCACAGATGTCAGTTTAGGGAACTGAACTCTGTACTACTCTGATACACATACTGTAACATTAAAATAATTTACTCTATTTACATTTGACGTTAGGACCCCTGAATTACCATTTCAACTGCATTTTCTATTACAGTTCTTTTTTTTTCCTGTTTATGGATCACATTTCTGTTGTTAATTCATTTCATAGCTTAGTAACTGAGGAGGTTTCTGGAAGGACCTATGAGGTGAAATGAGATATTTGCAGTCATATATTTTTAGGCTGTGTAATCTTAAAAAAGACTACATTTAACACACATGTAAGTCAAGTTTTTAACATATTTTGGTTTTGTGATAAGAAATAATTTATTTTGAAAATTAAAAGTACCATGGTCTTGAAAACATAAGCATACAGTAAATTTGCATATGAGTCCTTTTTCCATAAATCAGCAATAAATGAGTTTTTAAGAGTAAGTAGTGCAGTAATATGTTTAATGTTAGATATGGAAGTAACAAATGAGACTCAACATATAGTAAATGTAACAGGATATAATATAGTTATTTATTTATTACACGCTCCTACATTTCATGATTTGCTTTCACTAAACATTCTATCCAGCCAAACACAATTCTTGTCAACCATGTATTTAAATAAGCCACAAATATCACACATGTTATTGGTGCATGATTCACAGGTTCAAGTTCAATATCTCTTTCTGTTGGGTACTGTATTTCTGTTTCCATAGACAAAATAGGATAAATGTACCAAAGTAAGTAGGTGAGGACATATAGTACCACAAGGTACATATTTCAATTAGGTGTATGATTATATCCTGAATATCTTTGTTAAGAAGGGTTTAGGGAGACAATATTTGCTGTGACTCCTTCTCTAGTACTTATTAGGGTTCTGCCCCTGCAAAGTTCAAATGGCAAAGGATTGTTTCTACCTCTACCATAGCTAAAAGATATGGTAGTAGTTTTGATTGTTTCCACATACTTCAATTTTGATTTTATTAACCCTAATTTTCTGGCGTTGCCCAAAAGAATGTCTCCAGAGAGAAAATATTTGTGAACTTCCACTTGACAGACTGGCTAATTATGAAAAATGAAGTGATAATTGTATCTTTATTTAGTCCTCAGCAGCATCAGAAAGCAAAATTACTTTCTTTTACAGTAAGGAATTCAGTTTCTTTTTTAAAGCATGGTTCAAATGAGACAACTTAATTTGATTTTTTTCCCTTTTATTTTCATAAACCAGTACATATACAAGGGCCATCCAATAAATAAGTTTCCATATTTTACAAAAAATACAGGAGTTACATTTGTGAAATATTTTCATTCTACAATTTGTACACTACTTCTCCATATAGTCAACATTTCTGTCCAAACATTTTTGGTATCTTGGTAGCAGTTTTTTGATACCTTCACCACACCAGATCGGGTCCTATCTATAGACAGCAGTTCACCTCCACTTCCACTTCTTCATCAGTCACAAACTGTTTGCCACCAAGATGCAACTTGAGTTGTGGAAAGAGATGGAAATCACTTGGAGCAAGATCCGGAGAATAAGGTGGGTGGGGAAAAAGGTCCCATTTGAATTTCTGCCTTGATCTGTTCTTGCTTGTGAGCATCAGTAAGCGAAAATAAGAGCCATGTTGAACAGACTTTTTGAAGCAGCAAGACATCTGACAGGACTGTCGCAACTAAGGAGCATCCAATTTCTAGACCAGGAGGTATTCGATTGTCTCCTCAATGCTGATGAGTTGACTTTCGTCATCATTCTGAATTGCAATTGCAGTGGCTGCATTGCCTGAAGCGGTAATGGACCTGCTACTGCATTGTTCATAATGCACATTTTGCCATCTTTCCACGATCCATGAATGCCAGAGGTGAACCACTTGGATGCTCATGCATCCTTCACTATAAAGACACACTAAATGGCGATTAATATTGATAGCAATTTAATTTTCTGCTGCAAAAAGGTGAATAACAGAATGAAGTTCAAATGTGGCCATACTTTCAAATGGTAGCATCATGATATCTGGTGCCATCCTGGCAAATGCAGAGCAAGCTCATGCTATTGAAGGTCAAGTGCAGCCACCATATCCCAATGAAAGTTTCTGCAGTACCACCTTAACATGTGGTTTGCAGAGAAAAAATAGGGAAACTTATTTTTTGGAAGACTCTTGTACAGTGTGATGTTATTGTGTATATTGTTACGCAAGCGGCAAACTCGCGATGCCGATCAATAAATGAAGGCCAGTGGAGGGAGGGGAGACAGGAGGAGTAGCTGAGTCTTCGTTTCCCCCTCCTCCTGCTGCCCGAAGGAGGACGAAGCTTCGAGAATGTTTTCCCCCTCCATAAAAGGAGACTCGAGAAACTTCGGGCCGCCGATCGATACAAGCGAGGTGACAGTTAGTTGTGTCGAGTGAACCGTGGGAGCAGTAATGTAAGGCGCGCCGAGTGTACGTGGAAAGACGAACTGGCTCAGTTTTAATTGTGTACATTACGAAATTGTAATTGTGACATTGGAATAAGGTGGAAATGAACATTTTTGAGTGGTGTAATTGAACCTTTTAATTTTATGAACCCACAAAGTCACAATATGAACATTCAACACATACAACCATAAAAGCCTTTTATAAGATTGACTGGTTACATTCCAATTCAGAATTGGTATTTAGAGAATAGTCAAAACTTGACAAAATAAGAGTGTGTTTTGTTCTTAAAGATGAACTCTTTCTTCATGGATAGGTATCATTTCGTTTTCTTCTGGTGCAGTACACACTTTACAAAACATCAGCTGCATCATTTCTCAGTGTATTTTGACGTCATGAGCAATAATCACAATTATCTGTTTTTGATGCTTGAAGGCACAGCTACAATGTTCTTTGAAACCTTAAAATAACAGTTAAGGATTCTGCCAGCTGTTCAAAAACATATTTGGGGAACATTTCAAATAACACCTTGATATAATTTAAATTTTATTTACTGCCAGAATAATGACTTTTCAGTAAGAATCATGCTTAAATGTTCTTTTAATTTAAGCCACGCACTTGATTATTTATTTGAATAATTATGATTACCCCTTCTTTCTTCAATGTTTCATAATGTAATATCTTTTCTGTATGACCCTTAATCTCCTTATTGACACTTGGAAAAGCTTACAGAGAGCTACATGAGAAAGTTTTAATCTTTACTAAGTAAAGCTTTTTCCTTTTATTTTCTAGGTTTCCATGTCACTTCATTTTATGTTAAAAAAAAAGCTTATATAAACTAACAAATTGATCTAGTGCACAGCTTCATGTAGCTGCACATCAAACACAAGTGTTGTCAATCATGGAAATGGTAGATTATTTAAAACGATTTTCTGGAAAATGACCCATAAGCCATACTGTCATTCAGAAAGCTCCTCAATTATTGAAATATATATTTTAGGAGGCAATAACTCTGCATTCACTATTTTACCACATATAAAAATTTGAAATACATTTCTTGCAATTCAGTTCACTAACACAGGGTTGTTCAAATGTCCGGTGATCATGAATATTTTGAACTTATAGTATATTTGTAAGTTTTCTTGAGAGATCTTCATGGTCATTGGTTCATATTTTCAACCAACTGCATAGTAAGGATCCTTTTCTTTTTCCTCTGTCCACACCTTCCCATAAACTGCTGTTCACAAATGTGCTAACAATACATCAACCCCTAGTTGTCACAATGTTGCTGAAAGTAATCTACCTGTGAGTAATAACCAAATGCATATACGAGGTCTGTTCAAAAAGTTCTGGAACATTTGCGCCAATGGAGTGTTGGAGTGAAATGCAGTTGGCATCCCTGCATGGGCCTGTGTTTGATTTATAAATGCCGAAAGTTTCATTGCTGTATGTCTGTTAGTTATCGTTCAGTGCTGTATTGTGTAAAACATTGTATTGCACAGTTTGCAAATTTCGAGATGGCAGAGTAAGAGGAGCAACACTTTTACATTAAATTTTGCATGAAACTCAATAAAACCTTTACTGAGACATACCAAATGATGCAGGAAGCCTACGGTGATGAGTGCTTAAGCCATACTCGGTGTTACAAATGGTTCACGCGGTTTAAAAATGGCCGGGCAGAAGTTCAACGTGTGTCATGCGGGTGAAATAATTTTAAGTCCAACGGCAGCAAGTGCAACATGGCTAGCGTGAGTGAAATAATTCTAAGTCCAGTCTTTCAAGTCTACCGATGCTCTTGTTAACAACATCAACGAAACTATGCATGCCAATCGAAGATTGACTGTCCTACAGATTGCAGAAGAATGTAACATTTCAGCTGGATCATATCATGAAATCTTGACACAGCATCTTGGAATGCATTGGGTTGCTGGCAAGTTCGTCCCATGGCTCTTGAGTCAAGACCAGAAAGATCATCACCTCGCAATCTATGAACAGCTTTGGGTCTAGGGTTATGATGTCAGACCAAGGTTCAGTCTTCACAATGCATTGACAAAAATTCTCCAAGACCAAACAAAATTTGTCAGGTCAAATGTCCAAGCCATGCTGATAGTTATCTTTGACTTTGAAGGACTAGTTCACCATGAATTCGTGCCAGAGACACAAACTGTTAATCGATGGTACTATAGGGGTGTGTTGCGACACCTGCGAGAAAATGTGAGAAGTGTGAAATGTGGCAAAACAATTCATGGCTCTTGCATCACGATAACGCATCTGCGCATTTGTCCCTGTTGGTTTGTGACTATTGCACAGAAAACGTGCTGCCTCATCCTCCGTACTCTCCAGACCTGGCCCATGTGGACTTTTTTTTTTTACTTCCAAAGTTGAATACCCCGTTGAAAGGACAAAGATTTGTAACAATAGATGAGATAAAAGAAAATGACACTTTGCGCGATCCAGAAAGAGGTGTACCAAGACTGCTTTTGGAAATGAAAACAATGTTGGGAGCAGCATATTAATTGAATTGTGGAGGATAGTATTTCGAAGGAGACCATGCACTATAAGTAAAAGTAAGCATAGAAATATTTTGTGGACAAAGTTCCAGAACTTTTTGAACAGACCTCGTACATGCAGTTCTGTAGTTTTCATATCTGTTACTTGTCTCTCTTTTTAGAAATCTATCCCATTCAGTTTAATGCTTTTATCTGACAAATTCAAATAAAATATATTTCACATGCATATTTATAAACCTGTATATGAAATAACCACAGCTCCACTTATAACTACACATTTGAAAAGCTAGACATACAGAGTTATGTTAGCTCTACATTTTAATGTTTAAATTTTCCTATTTCACATAACCAACATTTATACTGTAAATAGAATATTGAAAACCAAAGATCTATTTATTTCATCCCAGCATTATGAGTATTTTGTCAACATAGTGATACAGATAGTGATGCACATCTTATTTTGGTGATGAATATTTTTGCAAACAAGCAGTTATTTTTAAGCTCATATAGAACAAAAATTCAATTATGTGAGATGGTTACATATCTAATTCTCAGAATTAGTAAAAGTGAATTTAGGATTAAAAGGAATACTTAATCTGTGAGATTTTTAAAATACAGTTAAAATCTTAACTATGCATATTCATTCAGCAGTTGTACTTTCATCTTTAATTTTAATCCTCCCTTTTCTCTGGTATGTGTGCGTACATGCCTTAATACATGTAAATGAAACCACTATTGCCACGGTATGTAGAACAGTAATTGTGAAACTGCTTTAAGCCAACAATTAGGAAACATGTGTGCATGCAAAGTCTTTTAACCTTTAGGGGGAATCAAAGTAGTTGTTGACTCAGTGTTGTAGACCATCATCATCATCCCTGTTTTACTATGTTGAAAGGGCTACTTCAACTGTACTCTCTAGCTTTGCACTCTATTTTGTCTGTCACAAATAGTATGTATAAAAACAAAATGTGTTGTTCTTAACACTGTGGGGGGGGGGGGGGGGGAGGCAATTTGTTAAAATTAAACCTAGATCACAAAGCCTGTATGTAAACACAAAACCTCATAAATACGACTACTTTTTATTATATTGATAAAAACACACCAATAAATTGAAAATGCTATGAAAATTGTGTAACTAAAACAAAAATCTCTCTTTAAGTATTTCCTTGCATTTTTACCATTTTTATTGCTTCATTTACAATGGCTGCACAGATTTGCTTATTGTTGACTGCAGTAAGCACAACATCATTTTCTGCAATATGTGGCTGTCCTATTTTTAGGACACATGTGACAAAACGTTCTCTTGCCAGTTGTAGGTTATTCCTACCATTCTAATGGTGACACTTTAGTAAGGACATCTTGCATGGCTACTTGAAGGGTGTATGTAGACAGGGAGTTTCTAGCCTCTTTGCTAGAAAGGGGTGTGGCAAGTTCTTCACTCTGGCATAGAAGAAAGTATTTTCTTGGTAATCTGTTGGTTTTCTGCTGCTGATTATTCTGGGTATGATAACCCAAGCATTCATACATTGAATATTCATCATACCATAAAACACACATAGTGGCTATCTTCTGGTTTTCCACCTAAATTAATAGATGCTGCATAGTACATCTGCTCCAAATTTGTTAGCATTATAATCCTCTATTATGTGCGGTTCCTAACTAATGACATTGATAGTGAGCTGGCCATAAGTAGTTTACGGCAGAACAACCATTTTATTTGGTTTTACTTTACATGAAACCAAGATTTTCTCTTTATCAAAGCAAAACATACATACCTACATTTCTGTTTTCTGTGGACAGTAACTTATGAGGTATATCAGGTTTGTTGGTGCTCATAATGGCAAACATTGTGAGTATCCTTCAGAAGGTTATCTGCCAGTTTCATTGAGGTAAATCAGTTGTCTACTGTGATGTTTCTGTTTGACCCACAAAGAGTCTTGTTCATTTCCTTTACATAAAACGCCCCGAGAGGCATTTTATTTGTCTCTGTGCATTTTCCTAAGTAAGGAGATGTGTCGACCATATAGTTTGTTTTAGTGTTACAGGCCATTACTATCTTGACCCTATATTTATTTAGTTTATTTGGGATATAATGCGGAAAGGACAGCATCCACGAAAACCCAACAGTTACTCATCTATGGTAACAAATGGACCTAGATCATAAAAGATTTTGCAATTATGAACTGTTTCCAAATTTCACATATTGATGCAAAATAATTGTTCTTCCTTATAATTTGCAAAGTTTCTTTACTATCAAATTTCAAGAATGAGACTAAGATTTGAACCTTTTGGAACTCATTGTGGCTTTGTACACAGAGAGAACTGTATAAATCTGTATTGAACATAAAATAAGACCTGAAACTTTCCTGGTGACGAATATATTGAAGATATTTTTGGGATACAAGCCAGGTGAAAAGAAAATTAGTAACCAATGTTTCGGGAGTATATATCGCTCCCATCTTCAAGAGATGAACGAATAAGAAATGTTAATAAACACTAAATTGAGATAACAAAAAATCAACAACAAAACACAACCAATACTCGCATCCCTGAACAAAAGAGGTCAGGAGATGGCGTGAGTGTAGAAAGCTAGTTAGGTCATAAAATCGTTACTACTTAATTGATTTCCATTTTTAAGGTCAGTTTCCAAGAGGTACTGAACTGAAAACCAGCATCGCGATTAAGCATGCTCCTCTCAGAGGAAATAGACAAAGCCTCCTTAACTCTCTGCTACCAGTAACTGCTACATTTTGCTATGATATTCGTCTTTCGGAAGTTGGATCTATGGCCCACATAAAAGCAATGCTCTGCCAGTCCAGACTTCTCAGGTTGCATTAAACGAGTACTCTGTTTATGTTAATTTATTCTGATAGCGATAGTCCTTCCGGTTTGCCCTACATACAGCATCCCACATTCACAGGGAATGCGGTACACTCCTGGAACTTGGAAGTCTAGTTTGTCTTTCACCAGTTTCAACAGATGTTTAATCTTTGGTGGTGGCTTGTGGATGGTCCTGATGTATTTGGCGAGAATTCTGCTAATGCTGCCAGATAGGTTGCCGATGAACAGGATGCAGGCTGCAGCAGTTGGCTTATCTGACTCTTGCTGTGTTACAGGTTTTCTTTTTTTAGCTCTGATGATCGAGGCTTCAACATCATATTAGAAGTAGCCGTTTTGATGGAAAGTAAGTCTCAGGTGCTGTAATTCCTGTTTTAAGTGGTTGGGATCAGAGATAGACAAAGCTCTGTGGGCCAGAGTATTGAGAACTCCCAGTCGTTGAGACTAATGATGGAAACTATAGCGTTTAGACAGAGATCAGTGTTTATGGACTCGTGGTATACAGCACGCTCCTGAACTGTTGCTGTTTCTTGAAACAAGAACGTCTAAGAATGGAAGAGTTTCATCCTTCTCCACTTCCATGGTAAACTGTATTTGAAGTCGAAGGCTGTTGAGTAGGCAAAGTGTCTGATCCATGTGGCAAGAGATCCAGTCTGATCCAGATTACAAAAGTGTTGTTCACATATCTATTGAAATGAGATCGTTTAAGTGGAGCTGTGGCAAGTATTTCATGTACTAGCAGTTCCACATAGAAATTAGCTATAGCTGGATGGACATTCTTGTTTCAAGAAATTCAAGAAACAGCAACAGTTCACTGGGGCATGCTGTATACTGCAAGCCTACACACACTGATCTCTGTCTAAACGCTTATAGTTTCCATCATAAGTCTCAACAACTGGAAGTTCTCAATACTACAGCCCACAGAGCTTTGTCTATCTTTGATCCCAGCCACTTAAAACAGGAATTACAGCACCTGAGACTTACTTTCTGTCAAAATGGCTCCTCTGAATATGATGTTGAAGCCTTGATCACCAGAGCTAAGAAAAGAAAACCTGTAACACAGCAAGAGTCAGATAAGCCTACCACTGCATCCCATTCACCAGCAACCTATCTCGCAGAATTAGCAGAATTCTCACCAAATACATCAGGATCATCCACTAGCTAACCTCTGAAGATTAAACACCTTTTGAGACCGGTGAAAGACAAACTAGACTTCCAATTTCCAGGAGTGTACTGCGTTACCTGTGAATGTGGGATGCTGTATATAGGACAAACCGGAAGGACTATCATTACCAGAATAAATGAACATGAACGGAGCATTCGTTTAATGCAACCAAGTCTGGACTGGCAGAGCATTGCTTTTATATGGACCATAGAGCCAACTTCTGAAAGGCGACCATCATGGCAAAATGCAGCAGTTACTGGGAGTGGAGAGTTAAGGAGGCTTTGTCCATTTCCTCTGAGAGGAGCATGCTTTTTTCAGTTCAGTTCATCTTGGAAACTGACCTTACAAATGGAAATCAATCAGCTCAAGAAGCACAGATTTATTCAGCTTGAATGTCAAATTAAGTAGTCACGTTTCTATGACCTATATAGTTTTCTACACTCATGCCATTTCCTGACCTGTAATTTACTGCAAACAGTCTTTTGTTCAGGGTTGCAAGTATTGGTTGTGTTTTGTCATTATTGGTAGTGTTTTGTTGTTGATTTTTTGTTATCTCAATTTAGTATTTATTAAAATTTCTTATTCGTTCATATCCTGATGATGGAAGCAATGTATGCTCCTGAAACGTCAGTTTCTAATCGTCTTTTCACCTGGCTTGTATCCTGAGAATATCTTGAGTATAACTGTATTGAACATGTCTCTCAGAGACAGATTACTGCTATTCAAAGTTATCACAAAGATTCTAAGAATGGCTTTTATCTCTGCTATGCAGGTTTTGGTTTCATGCGTTATTTTGTATCTTGATCTCCTCCTATCTATTACTTCATTGGTATATGCTAATATAGCATTTATCATCTCATTCTGTGAAAAATAAAGAAAATGTCTCCTGAGAAGTCTTTGCTGCCTTAGTCTGTCTAATGGACACCTGAATGGTGTGGACAATGTTTCTGTTTGATGTGTGACAACTTAAACGACAGACAACATGGTAATTGTTTTTATTTTTTAGAACATTTCTTAATGGCAACACAATATTTCTGTTTTTGGATGGTGAGGAAATTCTTTCAGATTTGGATTCACTAGAATTTTCAGATTCAAGTCCCATTCATATCTGTCCATATCGTCCAAGCACAAGAGTGTCTTGGGACTGCTTCGACAACATGTCAAGATTTGGCTCTATAATATCTTCATGATCTTAATGAGTTGTTACCATTTCATCACCTCTAAATTATAAATATTTTGTTTGAACTAGGATCACCATCAAATCCATTTTCATCTACTTCTTTTTCATAACATTCTCAAAGGCTTTTTTTCGAAAATTGGATTGTCTCCATGCAGAATACTAATCTAAAATAATATAGAGTCTGGCAGAAACAGTAAAGGTATTTTTAAGTGATATACGCGGTGTTCATTTTTATTCGTTATTTCCTGCCTTCCAATTGAGCAAGAATGATGCCATAGTTAACTGGTGAGTATATCTTGAAATCACAGTGCCCTCTACGGAGAAGCAGTAACTTTTGCAGAACAGTAATCAAACTGCAGCGCTCTGAGTGTGTTTGTGCTGGCAACTAATACAACCAGATGCCTCTGGATATGAATGCAGAGCACCGCGTCTTCATGGTTGAATGCTACTTTCGCAACAACATATAAATATAATTTAAATCGCTGCATAGAGGAGTTTATGCAACCCTATCCAGCATTCAGACAAGTCCCTCGGAGCATAATGTTGTCAAAAGTGTCCAGGTACTGTCAAATTGACATACTTTTGTTTGCAACATAAACATCTTACTTATTATCAGTATACAATATAAACTTTCTGTCATTCTCATGCTTAATTAAAAGAGAGATTGAAAATGGAGGCCAGGGCCTTTGAAACTAGTCTCTCATAAATATATGAAAAAGTAAGTGACGAGTGTCAATAAACCAACCACAAATAATTTTATCTTAATTAAAAGGTTTATTAATGTTGGTATCCTAATTTTCTTTAAAAACTAATAGGTGCATCCAACATTTCCAAGATACAGGATCAGTTATTATCAAAAAGAGAAACACTGGACGCCATAAAGTGACTGGTTCCAATCTAGAAGCAATAAATAATGTTATGACAGAAAGGCCTCAAGCAAATCTTCTTGCAGTACAGTGTTTAAGGGGAAGAGAGAAAGGAAAATAAGAAAATGGACACATAAGACTATGCACTAGAGATATTTTCTTGTTTAGTATTACATATTGTAACACTAATTTATTTTTCATTCCTAGAACATGTTCTACTAATTCTCTGGTTTGTAATGAAGTTACATTGTGAGAAAACTGTGGGTGATAGAAAAGAATTAAAATCAAATTGAAATATTTCTATTTTATGTGACAGGTTTACAATATACAATATATAACAGAAAAACAGATGTTCAATGTGAAATAAGTGTTAATTGACTTATCATTTCGTATATTCTTCAAGGTATACTTTTATGGCTGCATAATTAGCTTTGCAGTGCATTCACTGCAGTATATAGTTTTTTAAAAACAGTTATTGTATCTATGCACCAGGCAAAATTCTGCGGGTAGACCCACCTCTCAAATAGTATATTTACCTGCCAGTAGAGGGAGACCTCAAAGCTGCTGTCAACACATCAATTACGATCGCAAGCTGCTAGGGGTATCGTATATAAACTCGCTTCTCAGCAATGCTATTGATGATGTCAAATTTTGTGGAGTAAAATTACAGATAAAAATGAACACGATGTATATTTAAACCCTAATACATATAACAATTGTGGAGGTACATGCTTAAACTACAGAGTTTGGAGTTACAATTATATGCACTTTCATTTTTTAAAAAGAACATCCTTTAGATCACTTTCAATACACTGTTGTAGATGGTAGCATGTCTGCCTCACGTTCAAGAGGTTCTGAGTTTGAATCTTGGTCAGGGTGAGTTACTTGGATAAGGTTTTTTCTCGGATTTTTCCTTATCCTGAAAGACAAATGTTGGGTAACTCTAAGCTCCATGGACCCTGGACTCATTTGAGCATCCTTTCACCCAATTCATTCACAGTCCAATATAACTTAACATTGGATGACATAGATTTAAAAAACACCTCAGTTGTATACAGCTTCAGAAGTTATTCATTACAAGTTACTGGTTGATCCCCTCTTATTGTCTTGCGAATCCTCTCCTTTAATTGTTCCAAGTTGTGAAGCCTGATTTTGAAGACTGTCTTCTTCACATAGCCCCATAAGAAGTCAGGGGCTGTTAGGTCTGGGGACCGAGCTGGCCATGGCACATCTTCAAAGTGAGAAATTAGGTGCTCTGGGAACAAATTGCGTAGAACTGCCACACTGATTCTTGCTGGGACATCTTATGTCCATCCAAAAAACTTGTGCAACTTGCATTTTATACTGGTGTAAAATGTACTGCAAGTTTCTGTCTAACATTTGTAATGCAATTGCATGCTTCTTTGCTGATCTCTTTGGACTCTCAGTACAGATTCCCTCACCTGCGCAATGTTTTGGCATAAGCACGGGTCGTGGTTGACCAGATGGGGATTTTTGTTCTACACTGCCTTTCTGATACCAATGACTGAACCATCATTTGATAGCAACATCAGATTGATGTTGTCATTGATTCAGTTGTCGTTGAAGTCCTTTTTGCATATCTATTATGGAACCTGTTTTGATGAACCAGTCTGAGAGAGTCTCTCTTCAGTCTCTCAGCCTGAGAGAGAAGCAGATGGCTAAAAATATTTCCAAGGTCAACATTACTGGTTGACACACATAATGAACAAAAGCCCAGCGTAATTTGAAAATATAATGTATTCAAATATCTTTATTATTTCTGCCAGACCCTGTACAAAAAAAAAAAAAAAAAAATTCAAATACTTTCCGGCACATATGCACATTATGCTACAAATATGATTCAATATGACTTATTGAATCATTATTAGCACTTGCAATAGTTCCTGTTGTTTCACTTACCTTACATAATTCTGGATATGTAAACACAAATCTTTGTAAAATTTATGATGTAGCACTCAATACTGCTAAAATGGAGTTTGAAAGTGAATGAAAACAAAACCAAGATTATGGTCTTCAAAAAAGGATACAGGTAACGTAAGGATGAGAAATGGGAGGTTAATAGAAGAGAAATAGAGGTGGTACGGAGATTTGATTATTAGATTTGGTAGATTGATTAAGGAGATGGTAGCTGGGAAGAACAAAAAAAGATGTCTGTGGGAAAAGATAAAATGGCCATGAGGGTGATAAAATTATGCTACAGTAAACTGCCAGATATAAATGTCAAATGGTTAGAGAGGATTTATACGGCAGTAGTAGAAAATAGAATGTTACATGGATCAGAGGTATGGGGAGTAGATGAGGCTTGGAGAGAGACTGATAGAGTGCACAGATCCTTTTGTTAATATATATTGGGACTACCGACAGCATCACCTAATGGGGCAGCACAATTAGAACTAGGCAGGCTTTCTACTAAAATTAAAGTCTTGTCAAGGGCAATGAAATATTTATACAGAATCGCTAACTTGGAAGATAGCAATATAATTATAGAATGTTTTCATATTGAAAGGAGAAGTAACTGGAGAGGGTCTTGGGCAAATGACATGTTGAAGCAGATAGGTATGGGTCATTCTTGGATAAATGCAGATTATGGGTATAGAGGCTTCTGGAAAGAAGTTAAAATTAGAAGATATTGACCGACATTTTTGCCAGTACAAGTGACAAAAGCTCACTGAGGTTATATAGAGAAATAAAAACTACCTGAGGGAGGATAGGTTATATAGACATATGTAATAGGTTAGGGCGAGAAGGTTTTGCTTGGGCGAGAACAGGAGTGAGAAACTTGAAAGGTATAGGTCAAGATAGGGAGCTAGATAAATGTCCATTGTGTGGAGAAGATAATGCAGACTTCCATTATATATTATATTGTAGTCAAACAAGGTATGGTGAGAGTAGGCCTGGTTATGTAAATGGGACAATTTGGAGGGCGAAGTAGTAATAAGAAAAATTTTGTCAGTAAGACAAGTAAGGGAAAAGAACAGGAGAAATATAGGGAATTAGTTAGGGAAAGTTGAAGAGAAATGGTTAAGAACAATTAAGAGAAAAATGTAGAGTAGGCTAAGTGAAATGGCAAAGTATGTAAAAAGGAGCAGAGGGCCTCCAATACACAAAAACCTAGGGTTAGGTATATGGGGACCAAATTATTATTCAATGGCAAGCAACATGATAGGATTTTCAGGATTTAGGAATATATGGCATTTTCCAGTATGGATTTTATAATTGTAATCTTGATTTTGTATTTCCAGTTGATGATGTAAAAGGAAAGATGAGAAATAAATTACAATACTACTAAATCAAACCAACAAATTTCTACAAGGCATATTCCATAATCAACCACTTTGAAATCTAGGAGGATACAATAAAGTATAGCAATGTCAAAATGATGAGGCTTTGTGATCTACGGTTAAGAAATTTCAACTAGAATAATAATTCTTTGTCCTTTTTTCTTCCTCCAGCCACAAATGTTGTGAAAATTAATATAGTTCAATATAGTAGTGGGAAAGGAAGTAACAGTATCAACAAGGGGTGATCCTTTGGTAAGGCAACAATTAACTTTAAAGAGAGTCGATTAAAGACACTAGACAACACTTACTTTTAAATTTTTCCGGAACTAGTTTCAGAGGCTTTGCCTCTATCATCGGCCGGCTCTCGACTGATTCTCGTTGGTGTAGCTGACGATACCTTGTCACAGGTCTCCTCTGGTGGCGGCTCAAGGAACTTGCTGAACAAATCCTTCTGGGGGATGTCGAAATTGAATACTTTGTTCCTATTTTTTGAAATGAAGATTTGTTCCCATGTGGATAGTTCTTGTTTTCCTGATGTATGTTTCAGTAGTTTTGGTTCTGGATTTATGTTGTGGTTTTTTTCCCAAAAATGTGTGGCAACTGCTGATTTTTCTAATTGTTTATATTTTATGTTTCTAAAGTGTTCCTTTGCTCTTGTTTCTAAATTTCTTTTTGTTTTTCCAATATAAATTTGACTACAGTCATTGCATTCAATTTGATATATACCAGATTTTTTGTTTGATGGAATAGCATCTTTGATGTTTGAGCAAATTAGGTTTTTTAAGGAGAAATGGTTGACTGGTGCTAGTTGAATATTTTGTTTTTTGAAGACTTTTTTGAATTTATCATAGGCCCATGGATGGTAAGTGAATTTTTTGAAAATCATATTAGTTTCTGTAGATATGATTTTCAAAAAATTCACTTACCATCCATGGGCCTATGATAAATTCAAAAAAGTCTTCAAAAAACAAAATATTCAACTAGCACCAGTCAACCATTTCTCCTTAAAAAACCTAATTTGCTCAAACATCAAAGATGCTATTCCATCAAACAAAAAATCTGGTATATATCAAATTGAATGCAATGACTGTAGTCAAATTTATATTGGAAAAACAAAAAGAAATTTAGAAACAAGAGCAAAGGAACACTTTAGAAACATAAAATATAAACAATTAGAAAAATCAGCAGTTGCCACACATTTTTGGGAATAAAACCACAACATAAATCCAGAACCAAAACTACTGAAACATACATCAGGAAAACAAGAACTATCCACATGGGAACAAATCTTCATTTCAAAAAATAGGAACAAAGTATTCAATTTCGACATCCCCCAGAAGGATTTGTTCAGCAAGTTCCTTGAGCCGCCACCAGAGGAGACCTGTGACAAGGTATCGTCAGCTACACCAACGAGAATCAGTCGAGAGCCGGCCGATGATAGAGGCAAAGCCTCTGAAACTAGTTCCGGAAAAATTTAAAAGTAAGTGTTGTCTAGTGTCTTTAATCGACTCTCTTTAAAGTTAATTTTATCATAACAACACTGTTTTCAACACTTCCAAGAAAGTAAAGGCAACAATTGTTTCATTTTTGTATTTAATAACATTTAGAGTTTTCTTTCCATTATTTTCTTTTTTCAAAATTTTCTTGCACAAGTTTTATTTGATGGAATGAGTTGATTTATTGCTGCCTTATAAGAGAAGAAAAAGCTCTATGTATTTAGATATTCTTTGGTTGTGAAAGACACTTAAATGAACATCAATAAAAGCCTAGTTACACTGAAAGGTAAGAGGAAATTTACAGATATCTTTAACACATATGACTTTTATTTTTAAATTATGGAAGTTCTCCAAAGTGTATGTATGTGTGCATAAGTCCTTTTCTTTTTAGTAACAATATGTCATTTTCTATTGTCACAATCTTCCCATCCTTGTGATAGTTAAAAGGAATTCTATTGTTATTCAAATTCAGAAACATATTTTTATGGATGCAGTTTTCTGTCACTTAGATATAATTTATTACATATGCTGTAGAATAAGGGAATCATGTCTCAAACATTTAAAACCTTAAAATCTCACATAATTAGATGCCTAAAATAGGATTTAAAATGACAACAAGGCACTGAGATACAATTTATGATGTAAGTCTTTTTTATATACTTCCATAGCATTAAAGATATTCAAGCTTGGCGCACAAAACATTTTAGACACCATAGAACTTCTAAAAAGTTTCTATCATTGCCATTAAACATCACAGTAAATAATTTTGGTTTATAACAAATGGATATAAAATCTGATGGCAACTTAAAACTTTCTTTTGCCTTGAGTGTAGCAGAAACTCCAAGAAAATCTAGCCAAAAAATGTGCATAGTTCAATTTTATTGTGCAAATATTTTCATATTTTTAAGAGGCCTATTAATGAATCACTAGAATTTACAATGAATGAATCCAGTTTAAGACGAAATTTCATATCTAAAATGCATAGATTGCCAACAGTAAATTTAATATCAACCTTCGGAAAGACTAGTAGCAGCTTAAAAGGCACTATTGGTATTTTCAGGAAATGAAAAACTAACAATAATTTCAACGGATGGAGTTTTTCTGAGCCCCTTAAACATATAGGTATACACATGCATCAGTTGTGTCTCATAGGTGTACATCAAGCTTCTTAATTTTGATATGCTTTCCTTTAAAAATACCTGAAATTTGGTTTTGATGTATTTTCTAAGGTAAAGTAATTTCTCAAAATATTTCAAGGCATACCTATTGCCTGTTTCACATGAACCATGTAATTCCCTGTAATTCCATTTCCTTGGTTTAGCAAATAGTCTGGGATACCTGACGTCTTATCTTCTTAGAGCAGCATGCAGGTTTTTGACTGAAAGAAAGTGAAAATGTGTATTAATGGCATCTCTAACTGAACAAAAATAAACATAAGTGAAATGGAAAATAATTATTTTAATTTTATTGCAATTTGATATGGTGTAATATACTACTTAATCCAGTCAACAAGCATTTACATATAAGTATAAACATACAAGTATATACAATAACTTAACAATAAATGTAACAATTTGTTTTATACAGAATTTAGAGAATACAAAATACTAAGTGGTCTAATTAAAGGAATTAAGACATCAAATTTAATTAACTATTAACAAAATTTACTTACAAAGATATTCCTCAACACTTTAGAAAGATTTACTAACCAAAAAACTGTTTCAAAAACTGTTTAAATTTATTACAATTATTGTGATAGTTCCTATGAGTAAGGACTCTGATACATGAAGCACAAAATTAAAATAGTCAAACTAATGCTATATGCTCCAAATATTGCTAGTTTTTACCTAGAATACATTTCATTAGGACCTTCCTAACATCCTCAGCTAATGTTGACTACTGAATGTTGATTTGGTGAACTCCTTGGAGGCAACAGGGGCATCTCTGTCTTATATTAATTTTCACTCAGTCTGGGATGGGCTACTCCTCTTTTGCAAACACAAGCAAACAGTGTTTTCAAATTTACAATACCAATGGTAAATTACCTTCCCATTTGGTGCTTCCCATATTTGATGAGGAATTTTTGTTGCACACTGATTGCACTCTTGTTTGTATGAAATTGTAACAGGCAGAAAGCTCGCTCAACACGAGTAATCGCCATTGTGGTTACTAATTCCAACTAATGCCAATTGTCCATAAACTATGCAACTATGCGGCAGTATTTGAAACTTGGAGAGTTTGACTTTAAACTGACATGGGTTTGAAAGTGCTATGATTTGCAGTTTTTGTATAATGAAATATTATAAGTGTATTAAATTTTAGATGAGTCGTATAAATCTTGATTATAAATGTATTTGGGAAAAAATATTTATTTTCCAACATAATCTCCTTTCAGCTCAACACACTTTTCCAAGCAAGGCATAGTGATGTGCATTCCATAACCTGTCCTATCCAAATCCCAACCTCAACCTGCCCGTGGTGCAACCTGCTTTTACCAATGAGGCTCTGGGGACCGAGTGTTAGCGGTATAACTACATCAGAAATAGAGGAAATGCTATTTCATCTCTTACTCTGGCCTGTCATGGCATACAAATGTTCCACAATTGGTGATTGTGAGAAAAGCCGATGGACTTTAAAACTCCTCCCGGCCAGGTCCGATGGACCCATTAACCAAGCCGATGGACTTTAAAACTCCTCCCGGCCAGGTCCGATGGACCCATTAACCAAAGACAGGTGTGGCCCTCCAGACATACTGGGGGTTAAAGAGAGTGGATTATGTAACCACCATTACAAGCAAAAAATTGGTGTCCACTTAAAAAACGGTTACATTTATGCTACTTAACAGAAATGTTGGAGAGCAAGAGAGCTAATGGCTTCATTGCCAAAGCCTAGCATTTGAAAACAACAACAACATTGTAAGTGTTACAGGACTTTTGATAAACTCTGTACTTCTCCCCAGTTTAATTAAATATTAATATTAGAGGATATTTCTGAATCTTATTGCAACTAACATATTCACATTTAATAAATTCACAAAGATCTTTAAGAAACAAAATATCATCTTGGCACCTACTAATAGATACTCAGTTTTAAAATTGCTAAATTAAAAAAAAAGAGGAAGTCTCACAAATTAACAGATCTGAAATATACCAAATAAGTTATAAGAATTGTGAAAAATGCTACATAGGTCAAACTAAAAGAAACCTAAAGACCCGAGTCAAGGAGCACCTTAGAAACATCAAATTGAAACAAGAAGATAAGTCAGAAGTATCATTTTTGGAACGAAAACCATGACATTGAGCCAAATCCAAAATTACTAAAGTAGTGATAAACCAAAATTAACTGACAACATGGGAGAACATATTCATATGGAAAAATAAGGACTAAGTAATGAACTTTGAAATCCTATCAGTAGATAATTTGACAAAGAAGTTCCGCTGCCAGAGAAGAAGCAGACGACAACTGACATTAGTTGGAAAGAGGTTGAAAATGGAGGTGACTGTTTCCAAAACTAGTCCCTCAATAATATAAAAATGTAAGTGACGAAAAGTAAAAAATATCACCTATAAATAGTTTTTTCAATTTACTCATAACCTTATACTGAGTCCAACACAGCTCTTTATACGGTCTTAGAGCATACAAGTGCTTTATTGCAATTGGAATAGTGTTACCAATATTACTGTGGCATCCTCACTTAGTAGTGGTGAGTATTTGATTATTAATTACAATAACTTATAACTTAATTCATTATTTTTTATTCTTTGCATTCTAAATAAATACTGTGAAAGAAAATATGATTAATAGGATTTTTTACAATTACTTAAGGAAATGGGTCAAGGACCATCCATCAGTTTGGAAAATAATTCAGCAATCAACATACTTCATGGTGAGGGGTACAGTGTTCGCCAAATCTTACAAAAACTTAATATTTCAGGCCCACTATTAACTATGCAATTCTCAGGCTACAACAGTGTGGTTCTAATGAGGACAGGAAACAAAGTGGATGGTAATATATATATATAATTATCAAAGAAAGGTGTAACTTTGGTCATTTATTATAATATGTGGAAGATATTTGCTTCCTGTCAATAACTGCATTTTTTAATTTTGTAGTTGACATTGTTTATTGCTTTTTTTTTTTTTTTTTTTTTTTTTTTTTTTTTTTTTTTTTTTTTTTTTTTAAATTCAAAGCCATGACAATCAAGAAATTAAGATGATGGATTCTTTTCTGCTTTTCTTCTTTTGTTAAGATGCTTTTGAGAGTTCAAAACTATAATAATATGCAGATGTAAAGTTGCAAATCAGCACACGAATGCATTTAGTTGGCAGAGTAAGAAGGGAAGAGAGGATATAGTGATATTTCTTTTTGGTCAGCAATCAGTTGCTGAACCACCACATCTAAAAGAAATATTGAAATTTCAGTTTTGACTATGAAATAAAACATTAAAAGAAAAAAAGAGTAAATGGTAATCTTTATACCTAAAATAGTGCCTAAAATCACCATACTTTTTGGTAAATCCCTTAACTTGCTGATGGAAAACATTGCATGCATTTATTTATATATACATGGTTTTTATGCAAGACAACCTATGGTTTTCAATATAAATATTTTGAAGAAAAAAAGAAAGTAAAAAAGTGTGCTTTATTAAAATGTAGTGCATTTTCTTTTTATAAATAATGTGTGGCATACAATAACTCCTTAGAAAATCCAAGAGATGATGCTCACAGATTAAAAAAAGATTTGGTTTTAATAAGCATAACCTCTCAACAGACTGGGTTAAAGTTTCAGCTATATCCATCATCATCGGGCGATTGAAGCAACAAACTTGTGTTTAGACTTGAAACTAATCAGGAAACATATAGAACTAGAATTTGGCATATATAAGAAAGAAACACGCACAGAAAATTTCATAAAATCAGTTAGATATAACCCAAGATATAGAAGCATGCTGTTATCAACAATTTAACTTACAGCCTGGTCAATATTCCATTAAACAAGATGAAATATACCAAAGAGTACAACCATGTAGGTCACATTGCAAAATACAATGGATCCAGTGCTGAATTGGTAAAAAATAACTCATAAATTCATGACAACTGAGATGCAGACAAATAGATACTGTCGCGAGCCCATTGTTGATCAAGGCGGCGCAGGCGACTACTTCAAAGGGACAAACGTGCAGTGTGTAGATGAAAGCTCGCCGAAACAGCAGGGGGGAAGGGGATGGATTTCTCAAGTGTTCTAGTTCTTTGTTCTAGCCGTCTCGATTGTTTGAGAAATTTCTGGAATATGAGTAATCTATAAAAAGGCAGCCCGCCCATCACAGGAGAGTCAGTCACTAATTGGACTCGCGTGCATAAACAGCTGTGTTTGTTGTGGTCGTTGATCTTGCAAGTTGTATTGTGCATGTGACGTAATTGTGGTTTTACGGAAATTAAGTGCAATTTTTGGTGTTTGTAACCTGGACTTTTAATTCCATGAACCCACAGTCACAATTAGTGTCAGGAGTGCGATGTACCACAATGGAGGCTGCACTGGCACAGATTCTAGCCGAGTTGAAAGAAATGAAGACGGCTAACGATAACATCACCGAGAAAATGGAAGAGAAGTTGGAGACGGCAAATAACAACTTGGCCGCGAAGATGGCCGAAATGACCATGGAAATGAGAGCAGCGCCTGGCCACAGAAATAAAGACCGAACTATCGAAATGAAGGCTGCGAACGAGGCCCTCGCCGAAAATTTTGAAGAACAGTTGGCCGGCGTGAGGGATGACGTCACGGGGCTGGGCAAGCGGATGGGCCAAATGGACGAGCGCGTCGAAGACCTGGCGAGCCGCTTTAACAACCTAAAGGGAAAGGCCGCCACCAACACTAAGTCCCTGAACGCCATGGTGGAGTACATCATCGGCAGAAGGATGAAGGACTTGAAGGCCGACGCGCCGGTACGCGACACATCTGCGCGCGTCAAATCGCCGAAGTATGACGGCAAGTCCACGTTCGAAGTCTTCCGCGGCCAGTTCGACACGGTGGTCAAGCACAACAAGTGGTCACCAGAGGAGGAGGCCGCACAGCTAATAGCCAGCCTCCAGGGAGAGGCCGCAGAAGTCCTGAACGCGATCCAGACAGCAGCGGCACCCAAGGATATCTGGGAGGGCCTGGAGAACCGCTTCGGGAACCACCGCTTGGCCGCAGCCTACCGCAGCCAAATGAAGTCAAGAACGCAGCAGCCAGGGAAGACGCTGCAGGAGTTCGCCCTAGCTATTGAACAGCTGGCCAGCAAAGCTTTGGTTGACCTCCCACCTGAATTCGTATCCTGGGAAGCCGCTTACACGTTCGTTGACAGGGTACGAGACGTCGAGATATGTCAGCGCCTAATGCTCGGAGAGAACAAAACCATCCACGAGGCGCTAACGGCAGCATTGAGGATGGAAGGTGACGGCTACTCCGACGTCGAGAACACACAGTATCCGCTACACTGGAGACCGAAGACCAGCTGAGGGACGCCGGCGAAGACCAAGTGGCGTGTGTAGGGGATGTGGACAGCCGTGACACCTGGAGAGAGACTGCCCACACCAGGGAGAGCAGCCGGAAAACGAGTAAGGTCCGTCGTGGCGAGGGGCAAGTCGGCGCCATCACCACCATCCCCTCAAGTGACAGTGCGCGCCGTCAGCCGACGGATGGATGACAGCCTCTTCGCGGACAGTTGGTGAGAGGGAAGCCGTGCCGCGTGCTCGTAGACACCGGGGCAGCCGTGACAACATCAGACCTGACATGGTCACGGGTTTACCGACGAGGAAGCCGAGCCGACCATACCAGCTCGTGACGGCATTGGGTGACACATAGCCTGTAGAGAGGGAGGCCTTGTTGCAGTTGAAGTGCCTTGGGGCGAAGTGCTGTACGTCTGTGGGTGTTCGTCGGGAGGTGGCTGAGGAGGTGATACTGGTACTGGATGCCCTCAGGAGCCATGAGGCGACGGTCGAGTCGGCAGGAAGGTCCTGCGGCTCAATGGAGAAGAGGTTACACTCCGGCAACCCGAAGAACGCCTGAGAATCTGCAGGGTCACCCTGAAGGAAGACGAGGTTGTCCCCGCAAGAAGTGAGGTGGTAGTGACGGCGCGATTGGAAGGACAGCGGACGAAGAACTTGATGCTGGACCAGAAGATGCCTGTGCAAGGACTTTGTGTAGCTAGGGCATTGTTGCCGTGCCGAGAGAAGGTGCCAGTGAGGCTGCTCAACCCAATGGACACGATCACGACGTCCAGGCCGGAACGGAGTTGGGGACGTGCGAGCCCGTGGTCAGCGTAACTCCAATCAATAAGACCCATGAGCCGGTGCCGACGCAACACCTGGGGCCCCGGTTGGAAGGTTTAGTGGAGAGGGTGGCCGACCACCTGACCGCAGAACAGCTCGAGAAGGTTCGACAACTACTGAGACGATACCAGCGCGTCTTCAGCCAAGGCGACAGCGACTACGGCCGCACGGACCGAGTGCTCCACCTAATCGACACCAGAGACGCCCGGCCTATTCGGCAACCACCTAGACGCATTCCGCTAGCGAAACAAACGGCGGTACGGGACATGTTGGAGGACATGAGATCCTGGGGAGTGATTGAAGAGTCTAACAGCCCTTGGTGTTCCCCTGTAGTCTTGGTGACGAAGAAGAACAGTGGGCTACGCTTCTGCGTGGACTACAGGAAGCTGAACGCTGTCACCAGGAAAGAATGTTTCCCCTTACCCCAGATTGATGACACCCTGGACACGCTTGCTGGTGCGCAGTGGTTCTCGACCCTGGACCTGAAGTCTGGTTACTGGCAGGTGGCTCTAGACCTGAGAGACAAGGAGAAAACCGCATTCTCGACAGGCCAAGGGCTTTGGCAGTTCACAGTTATGCCCTTTGACCTCTGCAACGCACCAGCTACCTTCCAACGCCTCATGGATTCAGTGATGAGAGGGTTGATCTATGACGCCTGCCTGCTATACCTGGACAACATTATCATCCTCGGCAAAACTTTCGAAGACCATCTTGAAAACCTTAGCAAGGTTCTACAGAGACAACAGGCGACTAACCTGAAGCTGAACGCGAAGTGCCAGCTCTTTCACAAGGAAGTCAACTACTTGGGCCACACAGTCTCACCAACCGGAGTGGCCACAGACCTGGAGAAGACACAGGCCATGAGAAATTGGCGCGGCCAAGGATAAGAGAGAATTGCGCAGTTTTCTGGGGCTGTGCAATTATTACCGCCGTTCATAAAGGGCTTCCCCAACATCGCCAAGCCCCCCACCCGTCTGACGGAAGAACACCAGCTATATGTGTGGACGGAGGACGCCGAAGTCGCTTTTCAGGAGCTGAAAAAGACACTGTGCAGAGCTCCTATTTTGGGATTCCCACAACTAGGTGGCGCCTTCATTGTGGACACCGACGCCAGCAACCATTACATTGGAGGCGTCTTATCCCAAGTCCAGGACGGAGAGTTACTGGTGGTAGTAAAGACCTTGGAGCACTTCCACAAGTACCTGTACGGTCAGCCATTCCACCTGAGGACTGACCATTCCGCTCTCACCTGGCTACTTAGCTTTAGGAACCTGGAAGGACAGACAGCCCCTTAGAGTTACCCGACATTCCTTTTTCAGGATAAGGGAAAACCCCAGAAAAACCTTATCCATGTAACTCACCCTGACTGAGATTCAAACTTGGGACCTCTTGAATGAGGCAGACACGCTACCTCTACGCTACCAAGGCGGGCGAATGGCCCTTGTACTAATATAGATTTTCATGATAATGGAAAACTCATTTGGATTACTCACAACTTGAATATAGACCTGCAGATCAGAACATGCACAATATGACATTTTGTTTTAGAAAATGCTGGGGCTACTCAGCTACAGACATCTACATAATTAAGTCAGCTTTTAAGTCTTATTTGGAAATCTTAATTACCTTATTTTCAGTGCGGCAACCTTTCCGTTTGTCAGTGGAAATATTTGATTTTAAATGTTCTTCACTTGTTTCTTTTTGGATTTGTGCTTTATCAGAACCTCCTGAAACACAAAGGAAAACTTTATTCTTAGAACAAAAACAATTCATGTTTTGTTATCTTCTTAGCTGGTAAGTAAATCTACAAGTTATAATATAGGTAAACTAAACTCCATGGCACAGCAGCCTAATGACAATCCAAGGCCTACCACAGAATCACTGTACCCCTTAACTCTGCTCAAATTAGGCATCATGAATGGACTGCAGTACTAGAGGGTGGGATGTGGCTAGTGTCCCCGAGTCCCTTCCAGCTACCTGGCGCCGCTAATTTTCCTTTAAGTAGTTCTTACAATGACCTCTCAGATATCTCACAAGACTGAGTGCACTCTCGGATCAGCTTTCAGCAGCAAAATATCCATATAAAGGTATGAGCATAGCAAAATCAAAGAAGCAAAGAAAAACTGACAACTTTTTAAAACCACTGTAATGAACACCTCTCTTCTTTATTTTGGGAGGGACTGTTAAGCTTGAAGTATAATGCTGGCATGCTGCTACTTCTTCTTCTGCTTCTTTTTTCTCCTTTTTCTTCTTCTTCTTCCATAGCGCTACAGCCCAAATCGAACCTTAGCTTCTTTTAGCTGTTGCCTATATTCTGCCCTGTTTGCTGCATCTTCTTCCAAGTTCCTACTATTCAGCATGCTTCTTGCATCTCTTCTAGCCTCATCAAGCCATCTTTCCCTTGGTCTGCCAACTGCTCTGGTTTCATACATTTTCCCTTTTAATGATTTTAGAGGTTTACTTTGGTCTCTCTTCCTTAATATGTGACCTGCCCATTGAGCCTTCTTAAATGGACTATCCTTATTATTGCCAGTTCTTACACACGCACGCATGCACGCACGCACGCACCCCCCCGCACCCACACCCACACCCACACACACACACACTGGGTGCAGCATAAAAATGTATACATACTTTGAACCATCATAGAAATTGCATTTCTCATGCTACAAGGTTAAATTTCTGGGAGAAAGTAATGTTATGTTTCTTTAACAGGTGTCAGCAGAATTGTTGCTCTAGTACTCAATGTATGTAGTGCTAGGGAAGTAACTGCATGATGGCGAACATATGTTTGAGATTTGAAGTGTGCAGGCAGGTAATTAAATGGTACTGGAAGTTTGAGAATGTAGCTGCGGTTCAAAGACAGTGGAGACATGAGTATGGCATAGAATTAACAAGGGGTAACAATTACATGATTACAAGACAAATTTGAAATGCATGGAACAGTGTACGTTGTGCATAAAGGTCAATCAGGGCAACTGCATACAGCTACAAGTGATGAATCCTCAACTGTGTTCACTTCAGAAATTGTCAAGGCAAGTGGCACATGACAGCAATATCAGTGCTAGTAGTGTGCTAAACATTCTGAAGAAAGATAAGTTGCATGTGTATATTCCAAGGCTGGTGCAACTGCTAAGTGACACCCCCCAGGGGCTTACTTCGGTAGGTACGGGTTTGGCGCACCCGGGGTCCCGAGCCAACAGTCTCCCTCGTGTGGACTCCTCTTCGTGGTTGAGGGAGACGGTCAACAGGCCCACCCACGTGTAGGCCGTGCATGGAGATCTGTGGAGAAGGTTTTTAGATTCTTGTCTAGTTTAGAGTTTAGGATTTAGTGAACAAAATTTTTAATAGGTTTTGATTGATGTTTTTTATGTACGTGTATTTTTAATAGGTTTTGTTACACTTGTATAGTTTTTAGAAAGTTTTATATCTGGCTTTTGCCATGACTAGTTTTTTAAAGGGCGCTGAGTTGAGTGCCCTTATATATATCATCATCATGCTAAGTGACAAGCCAGATCAATGGCCAGAATTTTGTGAATACGTTCGGAGATGGTGAGAGGTGAACCGGGATTTATGGGTAGCATAATTTGGTTGGATGAAGCCCAGTTCAAACTGAATGGAACTGTCATTACGTACAATTGTGTACTGAACTAAAGAGAATCCTTGTATTACTGTTGAAAAGGCTGTGAGTTTGCTTGTACATGTGCTAATGTGTCATGTGGTTTGTCTGCAAAGGGACTCATTGGGCCTTTCTGCTTGGAAAGTAATGTGACAGGCATAAAGTACTGAATAGTGCTTGCTGATTCCATATTCCATGCCATTCGTGCATTATATGGTAATGATGAATTGTATTTCCAACAAAATGGCATCTTGCCATGCTTTTTTTTATTTTTATTTTTATTTATTATTTTTTTTTACGTCCTTCAACATTAAGTCATATTGGACGATGAATGAAATTGGTGAAATGATGCTCAAATGAATCCGAGATCCATGGAGCTTAGAGTTACCCAACATTCGCCTAACAGGATAATGGAAAACCCTGGAAAAAACCTTATCCAGGTAACTCACCCTGACCGAGATTCAAACTCGGGACCTCTTGAACGTGAGGCAGACATGCTGCCATCTATGCTACCGAGGTGGGCTTGCCATGCTATCACCATGACACATGAGCATACCTGATCAAAGTTTGCCAGGCCAGTAGATGGGACGCAGGGGGCCAATGGAATTTCCTGCATGCTCTCCAGACCTTACCTCGCATGATTTCTTCTTATGGGGCAGAGTAAAAAATGAGGTTTGTAAACGAAAACCATGTAACCTAGACACACTTTGGTATGAGATTTAGCCAGTGTGCTCAGAAACCCTATTGGACACATTGATACAATATATGAAGCTTGGTGACTCGTACCCAGCAATGTATTGATACTAAAGGCCCCCAGTTTAGACAGTGATCACATTTGCATCAGAAAGTGCATTTATGTTTCAAATTGGACTTCAAGCTTTCCATTTCCAGCAACTGAACCTTGTGGAAAATTTTGTATAAAGTTTCAAAGTGTGTACATATTTTTTGATGCACCATGTATATATACACACACACATACGTAATCATACACTTAATTGTTGTACCTAATTCTCCACAATCCTATTTCATTCACTGGGCCTAAAAATCTTGTGAAAATCGTTTATTTTAAAGTGCTGAACATATTCTCTATTTTCTTTGTCATTACCCATACTTCGAAAACATATCAAAATTGCTCTTATTATTGTTTTATACAAGTGTATTTTTGTTTGCCTATGACTATCTTTAGATTTGAATACTGGCAGTAATGGAAATAAGCTTTACTTGCTTTTGACTGCCTATTTTTTATATCATATATTTCATTATTGTTATTGCTAAAATTGTGCCCAAATATGTAAAATCTTGAAATATATTAACTTTTATTTGTTCTAATCATTGCCTGTTATTATTAAGGTTGCTCTTATGTCTCAGTATTAACAGTTTGGTTTTCTCCATATTTAACTGGTATGCTAAGCACTCTAAATTATGCATTATGTTTATTATTTATCATTTGTTTTGAATTATTGCTTTCTTATAATACAAAACAGTTAATTAGTTTGTTTAATGATCTAAAAAGTACTTTCAGTTCCATACAAAAATTCACGTTTACAATTTCATATACATATTATTTTAGCCTTCTTCCTTTGAAAATGTAAAACTGAGGTTATGCTTACCTGAAATAACTTTAATCAGTTATACATAAATCATACAGAATGTCATATTTGTATAATGTATATTATATACCAAAATCAATAAATACAAAATGCTGCTTTTCCTTGTGTTACACAATCCATTTTTTCATTTCATTTTTCATTTATTTGCTTAGAAATATAGTGTATTAGCTGGCTTAACTAACAGTAGATAGGTGGCTTCCTTTAAGCTTTCTTGGATAATCTTCTATAAAAGAGGAATTGTCACTCACCTGCAGAATTCCTTTTCTGTTGTGAAGTATTAATTGCTGCAGACGGTTTGTCACCTCTGTGTCTGAAGCTACTAAAGAAACGCGCCACTGGTCCTTGTGCTGCAAACAAAAAGTGCATGTCTGCTTAAAATGTTAATAATGGCAAATTTAACTCTTAGAATAATGTAATGAAAACAACTAGTTTTCAAAAGAACATATACTGGAAAAAGTGACATTTGTAAGAAATAAACATGTTAATAAATTTGAAAACTTTAAACTGGAATTAACACTGTGAAGTAATGTAATAATTAAAATTATACAATGAGTTGACTGAGACACACTGTACTTCACATACCAAATGACCATACCCATACTTCACATTGTATAACTTAAATTATGTTAATAAAGTTTGCTTATACAAGGGTCAGTATGAAAGTTTTGAGATATGCATAAAATAAGGTTGATCAATTTAAATGGACTGCCATTGGATAGTCACATTCTTTATGAGTGTGAACATATATCAATTTGCCTCCTCCCTCCCTCTCGCAGTCTACAGCACAGGGTTAACAACCTCTAGTGTTGCATCAGTTGCTTGAGATGGAGACAGAGCACTTTTGTGCGATGATTTTTAAAATGAGTTTAAATGAGACTCAAAGTCTTGAGCGCTTACAACAGGCTTTTGGGGCCATTGCTCCATCCTGTGCCACAATTTTTCGATGGTTTCATAAGTTTAAAACAGGCCGAACTTCATTAAAGGACAAACTTAGGAGTGGTCCTCCATCTACGGTAGTGAATGAAGAAAACGTACCTGCTGTGGAAAGTATGGTCTGCTAAAATGGAAATTGAGGCAACTGATCTGCAAAAGTGCATCCATGTTAAATGGTGTGAAGAAATGCCTGCTAAATTCAATGGAGGCAAATCTTGATAGGTTTTTGACATTGTTAGTGGTGATAAAACTTGGATTTACCAGTCTGATCCTGAGATAAGTATCAGTCGACTGTGTGGATCTTTCTGGATGACAACCTTCCAATGAAAATGAAGTGACTGTGCAGCATCAGGAAGAAAATGGTGGCCAATTTCTTCCTTAAATCACATCATCTGGCTACCATTTCTCTTGTGGAACAAAGTACACTTACTGCATACTGGTACACAACAGCTTGCTAACCACAAGTTTTTGAGAAGCTTCATGAATTACGGCCAAGAACAGGACTGCAAAGAATCCTGTTCCACCAAGACAATGCCTCTGCACACATAGCCAATGCAATGATCCAGTTTCTGGAGTTCACAGAGGTGAAGTTTATGACTCATCCTCCCTACAGTCCAGATTTGGCTCCATGTTACTTCTTTTTGTTCCCCACAGTAAAAAATCGTATGCATGGAATGAGTTTTTCGAGCCCTGAAGCTGTTGCAGCATTTGAAAGTGAACTTTTATACCTATATGAAAATGAGTGGCAGGAGTGCTTTCAAAAGTGGTTTGAAAGAATGAGAAAGTGCATACAGCATGGTGCTAAATACTTTGAAAAGCTCCAGCAGTTAGAGTGATTTTATCCAG
Source organism: Mantis religiosa (assembly GCA_030765055.1). Taxonomy (NCBI): domain Eukaryota; kingdom Metazoa; phylum Arthropoda; class Insecta; order Mantodea; family Mantidae; genus Mantis; species Mantis religiosa. Next base: position 99,146,646 of record CM060947.1, on the reverse strand, counting down.
TTTAGTATTGTGTATCACAAAACTTTCATAGTGACCTTATAGCAATCCAAATTTAAATGTTAAGAGTTTTTATATTTAAGGAAAACTTTTTTTTTACAGTATTGTTGCATTTTGGTGGTGGTATTTTATGAAAAACAAATTTTCATTTTAGTCTATATTTAGAATGTTAGGATATCAAATATGACAGAAGTAACATGTTAAGTATTTCAATACTAATTGCACAAAAAAGTAAAGAAAATTATATTAAAATCATGGTTGTACATAAAAACATCAAAAAGTGTGAAGGAATTAGAAAAAAATCGCCACGTCGCATATTAGAAAGAAGAGCCCAATTTTAATATGCAGGAATTTTATTGTTCAAACATATGTACAAAATACTTTGAGTTGCACAGAAAACATTATAACACCCATTAACTTATCTAAAAAATGCGAAAATTCTTTAAACTTAAAAAGACTATGTTTTTTGGAAATGTGTTTCTAAGTTGTGTATATTGTAATAAATAATTATTTTTATCTTTCAGAAATTTGTTTTAATTTCTTGAAATATTTTGCTTATCCTTTAAAATTATTTCCAGCTGAGCCTTTTAATCAATAACTGAAAATAAGCTTTGAAATTCCTTATTAAATTTAAAGGGAGTCAATTAATGACACTAAACAACACTTACTTTTAAATTTTTCCGGAACATGTTTCAGAGACTTTGCCTCTATCCTCAGCCGGCCATCGACTGGTTCTCATTGGTGTAGTTGACGATATTTTGTCATAGGTCTCCTCTGGTGCAGTTCAAGGAACTTGCTGAACAAATCTTTCTGGGGGACGTCGAAATTGAATACTTTGTTCCTATTTTTTGAAATGAAGATTTGTTCCCATGTTCTTGTTTTCCTGATGTATGTTTTATAGTTTTGGTTCTGGATTTATGTTGTGGTCTTTTTCCCAAAAATGTGTGGCAACTGCTGATTTTTCTAATTGTTTATATTTTATGTTTCAAAAGAAATTTAGAAACAAGAGCAAAGGAACACTTTAGAAACATAAAATATAAACAATTAGAAAAATCAGCAGTTGCCACTCATTTTTGGGAAAAAAACCACAACATAAATCCAGAACTAAAACATACATCAGGAAAACAAGAACTATCCACATGGCAACAAATCTTCATTTCAAAAAATAGGAACAAAGTATTCAATTTCGACATCCCCCAGAAAGATTTGTTCAAGTTCCTTGAATCGCCACCAGAGGAGACCGATGACAAAATATCATCAACTACATCAATGAGAACCAGTCGATGGCCGGCTGAGGATAGAGGCAAAGTCTCTGAAACATGTTCCAGAAAAATTTAAAAGTAAGTGTTGTTTAGTGTCATTAATCGACTCCTTTTAAATTCATCATAACAACACTGTTTTCAACACTTCCAAGAAAGGAATTTGAAATTCCTATTAATTTTTTTTTCTACTTATTCATAGGTGGTAGTGTACATTTATATAATTTGCTTGCAGTTTCAGATTATATTAAGAAATGATCTGTAATTTGTCTTTAATCACTAAGGGCAGTTTTCAATAAACCTTACTTATTTGACAAAAGAGGATTCTGTACATTAAAATAAGCAGATGGACAACTACTTTCTTTAGGAAGCAATAGTTTTATTTGAAATTTGTACTTTTGTATTAAAAGAATTATATGGTTTTCTTATTATGAGACTAAGTCTGATAACAGGAGGATCAAAGTTTCTATCTACCTGACATTTTCATATGAAATACCTTTAGGTTTTTCTATTTTGACATCAGCATTATCTTCTTCCTCGCTACCATTAGAGCCATTCTTCAATGATTCCTTAGGATCATTAGTTTCTTTGATATCTTCTTCAGGTTCTGAATTTTCAAAGATGCCAGTTGCTTGAGAAGACTGACCCTGTTTTATTGAAATAAAAAATTCCATTTATTCTTTTTACAAAAACGTTGAATACACTAAGCAAAAGACTTTATCATCAGAATATTGTTATTAATTTTACAAAATATGTTACAAGCTCAGTCTTCAAGGGGAAGGAGAAGGCGGAAGGAAAACTAAAAACAATATTTTCTTTGTTTCTTTCAACTGTAGAACACTAATCTTATTTAGTAATCATCTATTACAGAAGTTCCCAATTTTTATTAAGTTCAGTTTCTAACTATATTTATAATGGAGCAAATTAATAAATGTGTTTATATTAATTCTTGTTATATCTGCCCAACTATGTCTCAAGTCAATACGGTTTTTTAAAATAAAGGTTCATTTTGATTCTTTATATCTGTTTTGCACCAATCATACAGAACTGTGACTAATTTTCTTACAGAATTCTTTTTTATCAATCCTGCAGAAAGGGTTTGTCATTCACCCCAGAGAGCTAACCCCCTTTCAACAGCAGATCCCACAGCTTCTTGATTAGTTACTATTCTACAGGACACCTTCTTGGTAACATTTATTATATTGAATGCACATTACAGTCAGTGTTAGCTACTGTTTAACCCTTTCACCGATACGGACGTCATATGACGTCCAAGTTAAAATGCCCCAAACCGATATGGACGTGTATAGATGTCCTGCGCATACATGCATTTAATGCTCATTTAATGCCAATTATTTTAATCTTGCTATTTTACAATAAATTTAAATTAGTTACCCTTAAAGGTTTCTTTTTGAATTGTACACCTCCAAACCTGGATAAACACCCAAGGGCACATCTGAAGATTCACACCAAATAATATTGGTTTCCTTGCGAACTTCTTTTTTGCAACACACTACACATTTTCGAAATGGTTACAACTTCTTTGGTTGTGGGTGGTATACTTTTAGGAAAGTGTTTTCTCTCAAGTATGAGGGGTGATGCCGTGGTGAATTTCTTACCCCCTAGTATAAAGAGGCCTCTGAGTATTATAATACTCAATTAGGTTACGAGCTATTTATACACGCAAGTACAGGCCTTGCATGAATTTACAGCTCTGAAAATTGCTAAACAACTGTGCATAGTTACATCCAGTGGTATAAAAATACTCTGTTTTACCATTTAACTGTTTTCCGTAAAGAGGGATAGCTAGTAATAGCTGATCCGCATCACCCATATTTGATCCGCCACTTCCCCCAAACAATGGAGTAGCTAACATGCCATCTGTAGACCAGCACAGATCACTGCTACGTATGTCCTAAAGATCTCCTTCATAATCGTATAACAAAGCTTCCAGATTTTCTACAGTAATATCAGAAGCCTGTACACATCATACCCAAGCTAATTTATTTGCTACATTACGGGGATAAGCCATGGTTAACATTGAAATTTAACAATTTCAAATGTGCCGTTCATTTAGCTCTTGATAGCTATAAGAAATCACTCTGAATACAGAGAGAGTATAAATAACTAAAATACTGAGCGAAAACAGCTACATAAGGCTACCAGAAACCTTGGTTGAGAAACACTGTAATAACAGATGCTGACAGAGAGTTTTATTTCCAGTGTGTGAGTGTGTAACGCAATATATTCTCGTATGATTATCGCTTGGTATAGCATAAATAAACTAAACTTGAACCGGAGAAGTCGCTTGCGTAGCTATACATATATACATTCGTTCGTATACACACAAAACAAAATGATTCAAATGTTAGGCGCGTTCAGCGCAAAGAATGGCTTTTGCTACAGTGAAACAAAGTAATGAAATTTCAACGATTTATTAATGTAGTCTCTACTTTATTGTTACTGTAGATTTATACTGTCTTTAATGAGTTTTAAACCAGTTTTTGTTTTGTTTAAATAACTTAATAAATACGGAAGATACGGAATTGTATTTATGATGCATTTTTACAGCATTTAACAATTTAAATGTCTTGTTCTGTTTATTGGGTATCCGTTTCCAGCCCCTGAAGGGTTTAAATGGCCATCGGCAAAGCGGTTAAGACACTGATAAGTAAAAGGAGAAAACAAGATGAACATGACACAAGTTTAAGTATGTTATTGACTTATCAGAGATGCAATAACAAGAACAATGATGATGATGATGATGATGATGATGATGATGATGATGATGTTGATGATGATGATGATGATGATGATGATGAAAAAGAAGAAGAAGAATGCTTTTAACATCTGAATGTTTACACTTTTTTGTTTAAAACCTCTAAATTTATAGTTTATTCTGTTTCACTGTGCTAGGTCATTTATTAGTCAGACTAAAAAACAAAAATCAAAATAACAATTAAATAATGTTTTATTATTATTATTATTATTATTATTATTATTATTATTATTATTATTATTATTATTATTATTATTATTATTATTATTATTATTATTATTACATTTTTTGTAAATAGAAAAGAACAAAATAAAAATAATCAACAAGCACCCGAGGATATGGGCAAGAACCTGCAAAAGAAGTTCCAGAGGAAACCAACAAATTGGAGCTAACTCAACACTTGATATGTATCTTATGTACTTGTAATTGAAGAAACAGTCATAGTGTGATATTCTGTAATATTAAAACTAATTTTCAAAATTCTTTATATTATTTCATAGTGTCACTTTGTGGGTTCGTGAAATTAAAAGTACGATTGCACCACTCAAAAATGTTCTTTATTTCCACCGAATTACAATCAGAACACTTGCCAATTACACAGAATTACATAATGCACACAATCACAATTCACCAGTTTGTCTGTCACAGGTCCACTGCACGCAGTTACGTACACGCCTCCGATGCACGTACACAGTCCGTTCCCTCACTGGGCACTCCTCACCGCTGATCGACAAGAACTTAACTGAACTCGCCAACTGCAGCCCCCTTTTATAGGGATATCGCTGTTTCTCGAAGTCTCTCATTTCAGTGAATCACCGCAAAGGTTCCAGACGGCAGGGGGAGGGGGAAGAGGCGGCCAGCGACCAGTGACACTTCCCTAATCATCCCCTCAGTTAGTGACCGAGATAAACGGGTAGGCATGGCTTGAATGCCTCCGGTCCCCTACTCAGCTGTCAGTTGGTCGTGCTTTCCGATAATTGGGTGACAATAGTAACAATGCTACCACAACATTCAAAAGTAAACATATGATATATATTGAGTAGCTTAGCACTATATAGTGTATGCTGCTATTTCAGCATTTTCAACATTTGCACTTTTTGGGCAATCTGATCTTGAAAAGTGCAGTATACTTCCACTTCAGTAAATTTTCTTATAATTCTTGTCACCACTGTATATGTAAAGTGACTAGAAAGCAATCCAGATCAATATTATTAAATAAATTTGCAGCCATGCAATGCATTTGTTGTCTATCTCCATAGGTAACCATTATTAACATTAGATGTCTTTTCCTTCTCACTCAACATGAATCAGAATATTAAACACATAAGATGTCAGATTCAAGCTGAAGCTGATACTGCATACATGGACATATTAGGTAAACATGGCCATCTGTAATTCAACTTAAGTTAATAACCAAGCAGGCCATATAGATGATGCAACAAATGCTTAGGTTTACTGAAATCCCAAATTGTGACGTAGGACCAATCAGAATTAAGTATTGCGGTGGCTTAGCAACAAAAACAGAAAAAAAGAACCAATGATTTTATTCTTAAATTTTTTCTTCTGGCTTTAACTCTCGAAGAGGGTAGACATGTTTTCAGTAAAAGACTTCTTGTAACTACGAGAAATTATTGGAGTTCATCATTTATGAACGTTAAGTAAACATTTAAAATATACATCGAAGACGCGATGCTACAATAAATCATTTAAGTAAAAAACCGTTGCATCATTTATAAATGAAAGGAGAAAATTCATATATAGTAAAGGGCTATATACATCAGTGGAAAAAGTTGCATGTAAAGAAGAAAATGAGGTCGAGAAATATAATTCCAAGTAAATTGAATCCCTTTTGTATCGATACCACACCTGAGAAGTTTCACATCTCATCGCTCGCCGCAGCTGCCGGAGAGAGGATTTATAGAAATCTTTGAGAACTTCATCTTCACGGCTTTTAGACGAAAGGTTCATCGCTTCTACATCAAGGTAAGGTTTGGCTTCTACATGCGTCGCCACACCGAGGGAGAGCGAAACTTTTGCGTGTGTAGGGCGTAGACCTCACGAAGGGGCGAATCCAACTTCAGATATGTCGCCGCATCGTGATTCAATAAATCCAACTCACAAGGGGGGGAACCGTTCCAAAGCCCACAAATCAATTTGTATAAATAAACATATTTCCATAGATTTAAACATACGAAAATTTCTATGGATATACACAAATGACCAAATTACTGGAAAAAACAAAAACAAACATTTTACTTTGTTAAGCTTATACTTTATTTATTTAAAATTAAGGGACTGCACTAAAATTATTTGTGTGAGTTCCTTTTGAAAAGCTACTGAAGGATACTATCCAAATCCATAAAAATATACAGGCTGTTCTACTTGTAATAAAAAGTTGCAGTTCCAGTTAAATTGGAAGTAATAAAAAAACCATTAAGATAATTTCTTAATTACAAGTACACTACTATATTCATACCCAAGTTTTGTGTTAATCAGTCATCTACTTCAAATTTCGCTTAGGCGTGTGGGACTGTGTATTACTGTTTAGAAGTCTACCATTCCATTTGCAATTATATACATCTAATTATGCATGATTAGAGGAATTTAGTAACAGTGACATCAAAATTATTGAAAAAACTATTGTAGTCTGTTTTTCATCACTTACATTTTTATATTATTGAGGAACTAGTTTCAGAACCTGTTGCATTCATTTTCAGCCTCTATCCAACTATCATCTGTTGTCATCTGCTCACTTCTCTCTGCTGGTGGTGAGAAGAGAGCAGATGACAACAGATGATAGTTGGATAGACAATGAAAACAGATGCAACTGGTTCCTAAATTAGTTCCTGAATAATATAGAAATGTAAGTGACAAAATGTCAAAAAACCAACTACAAATAGTTTTTTCAAATAAACCTAGTCGTTTTTTCACTTGTGTAGGAATAACAAAAATGATACAACCATCCCATTAACAAACAAAGGGATCAGTTAATACTAAAATGATTGATTTACTTATCTTAAATCAACAGTTTTTTTGTAGTTGACCTTTATCATAGCATTTTTAGCCTACATTTACCAATTGTACAGATATAAAGAATCATACCACACAAAGAAATTATGTACCAGTTCCCTAATGAAAAATAGGTTTATAAAATTATATAAATTTTGTGCTTCATTGTATCATAGTCCTTACACAATGGATTATAAAATTATGCCTGATTGGAGGAGTTTAGTAACAGTGACGTCAAAATTAACTGAAAAAACTATATGTAGTTGGTTTTTTTGATACTTCATCACTTACATTTTATATTTCTGAGGGGCTAGTTTTGGAAGCCATCGCCTGCATTATCAACCTCTTTCTAACTGTCTGTTGCCATCTGCTCTTCTCTCTCTCTCTGGTGGTGGAACTATGAACTTCTTTGTCAAACTATCTACTGGCGAGATTTCAAAGTTCATTATTCAATCCTTATTTTTCCATATGGATATGTTCTCCCATGTTGTCGGTTTATTTTGGTTTATCACTCCTTTTAGTAAATTTGGATTTGGATCAATGTCATGGTTTTCATTCCAAAATGAGTAGTATTTCATTTTTGGAACAAAAAGCATGACATTGATCCAAATCCAAAATTACTAAAAGGAGTGATAAACCAAAATAAACTGACAACACGGGAGAACAAATTCATATGGAAGAATAAGGACCAAATAATGAACTTTGAACTCCTGCCAGTAGATAGTTTGACAAAGAAGTTCATAGTTCCAACCAACAGAGAGGAGAGCAGATGGCAACAGACAGAAAGAGATTGATAATGGAGACGATGGCTTCTGAAACTAGTCCTTCAAAAATATAAAATGTAAGTGACGAAGTATGAAAAAAAGCAACTACAAATAGTTTTTCAATTAGGTTTATAAAACTTTTTTCTCCAGTAAACTTAATTACATATATTATTAAATTTTAGATGAGTCGCATTTTTTAACACATCTGCTTCACTTTCGTACCTATTTTGAGGACATGTTTCGCAAATCTTCGCTTGCATCTACTGCTCTTGTGCAGACTGTTGATGGTTGCATGTTTGTGTGGAATTGGGTTGAAACTATTTGCTTTGATGTAATTATCTGTGTGTGTTGCTTTTCTATGAATGCCAAATTCTAGTTTTTCATTGCCTTTTTTGATTTTAAGGTCTAAAAAAGATAGAGTACAGTCCTCTTCAGTTTCTACTGTGAATTGTATGCTGGGTTCTTGCAGGTTGAGTAGTTTCAAAGCATCATCTATTAGTTTGTAGGGCACTATTGCAAAGATGTCGTCTACGTATCTGTACCATGTTTTAAACATATGAGGGAAGGCTTTAGTAATATGTGTTTCGAAAAAGCTCATGTATAGATTGGCCAAAAATGGTGATAGCGGGCTTCCCATAGCTAGTCCTGAAATTTGTTTGTAATATTTTCCATCGAAGACAAAATAATTTTGATGTATACATAATTCAGTCATTGTCACATATTCTTCTATTGCATTGGCATCCAGGTTTATAGAATTTAGCCATTTTTTCAGTTGAATCAAAAGTTTGTCTAATGGAATGCTAGGGAAGAGGGAGCGGACATCAAAGGATACTAAAGTGTCATGAGGTTTTAGTTTAAGATTTTGAATTTTTTCTACCAGGTCTAAAGAGTTTTTTATACTCAGAGTATGGAATTGTGGAAAGGACTGAAATTTTTTGGTTTTTAGACCTTAAAATCAAAAAAGGCAATGAAAAACTAGAATTTGGCATTCATAGAAAAGCAACACACACAGATAATTACATCAAAGCAAATAGTTTCAACCCAATTCCACACAAACATGCAACCATCAACAGTCTGCACAAGAGCCGTAGATGCAAGCGAAGATTTGCGAAACATGTCCTCAAAATAGGTACGAAAGTGAAGCAGATGTGTTAAAAAATGCGACTCATCTAAAATTTAATAATTTTTCGCTTCACTGTGGTGTTCCAATACAGTTGAATCTCGTTAATTACATATAAATAAAAGCAATTGTTATATCATTACATATACAATGATGAGATGCTTATTAAATTGAGTTCTTCATAGTATTAAAATCTCATTTTTCTAAATAGCTGTAAACAGCAATTTTACAAGGGCAGCAATGTCCTATTACAGATATCTTTAGCAGACAGTAAATAAAAGCAATAAGATTAAGGGCATACACTAAATGTAATGCTGAACATTACCACAAATTGCATTGAAAACAAGTATACTGTGACTTAATAATACTATGTTCTGATATATGACCTGCAGAAAGTCTAGAGGGATAGTAATCTATTGCAGAATAAACTGCCATAATTGCTTCAGTTCTAAGGGCATTTTGCAAACACAATCTCTCAGAAAATTACAAAAGAAAAAAAAAGTTGAGATGCTGTATACAAGTTTGTCTTAATGAATCAGAAGTTCTAAAACCCAATTAAATTAAACAAGAGTAAAAACTGAGTTGACTGACACAAAACAACACTCACCTTTTAAATTTCCCACAACATATTTTGAGGTTAGTTCCCTCGTACAGTTGGCAATGGAGGAAACCAGCCTTTGAAACATGTACCAAGGAATTTAAAAAGGTTTTATTCTGTAATCTATTAAGTTTTTATTCTTAACATTTTTCAAAAACACTGTCGATTTCCAGTTTCTGAAGATCAATTAAATTAGTTTGTTTTTGTAATAAAAAATAAATGAAAGGGCAGGAAAACAATTTAAACAAAATTCATTAATAGAACTGCAGTTCCTATATGCTATTAGGAAACCCTTGCTGACAAAGAATAACAGAAAGAAAGCAAATATATTTAAACACAGTATTTTAAAACAAGTGGTTTTCTCCTAGAAAGGTACAAAAGCAGGTATCTTACATGAGAAATAAATAAGACAAAAACTGACCAAAAACAAGAAAAACAGAATGAAACATCATTTTACAACCATTTTTTTTTTAATATATTGACTTGACTAAGAATCCAATGCTTAACTTACCCTTTCTTGGGGACTGCTGTTATTTGACAAACTTTCTGCATCTTCATTCTCATCAATTTTCAAACTCAGGTCATCACTTCTCTCACTTAAACCAGCACTTCCCCTATTTGGTCTTTCGCTTTTTTCACACAAATTATCATTGTCTTCATCTATGTTTTCATTATCCTTTTTAGTACTTTCAGTATCATTTTCTTGCTCGATATTTCCATTCTGTGTTTCCTAAATTTAAACATATAAGTATTCGTTTTATAAACAGTAATTCAAATTTAAATTCTAGACATAAAGAGAAGAATTCCATTTACCTCCTTTTCTTGCTCTTCATTACCCTCCTTTTCTTGCTCTTCATTATCCTCCTTTTCTTGCTCTTCAGTACCATTTATTTCAGAGTTTCCCTGGAAATCTTTTCCTCCTGGATCTTTATCGAATTTCTCCACTGGGCTAGTAATAACGGGTACACGCTGCAAAGGTGGGAGTGGTGTCTGGCCTGGGACAGACATATTCTGAAAATAATCAAATGTATTTTCATTGTGCTCTGAAGCATATGATGATGCGTTAGTGAAATAACCACACAGAAATCATATCTGGAAATACGAGTGGATCTAATTCTTAAAATTTTGTTATCACCAATAAATTTATGAGAAAATGTTAAGGAATAGAGCACTTATCTTTACTCGTGAGCTATGTGGGAACAGTAAATATACAAAAATAGTGGCGTGGTATCAGTAAACAGCTCACATAAGTTATCTTAAAATAAGAATTAAATCTGTTTATAATTCTTTGGTCGAAGAACAACAAAGCTTGATGCAGCAGTGAAGTGAAGCCACCGACAATGTGTCAAGGGAAAGTTGGCCCAAGACACACAAGCCATGCTGTAGCTAGGAGGTCCTTGCCTGCTCTGAGATAGTGATGGACTAAAATTATTACTAATAATGCTATGGCATGCTATACAATGCCAAAATATTTAATAAACCTCATGTAAGAATTATTTGCTTTAATTCTTCTGCATTTACAGTGTAATTAGCTTTGTTAGCACAAAGTGTATGTGCGAGTGTATGTTGTGTGTGCATGCGTGACAATAGGTTTTGGCATTACGAACACCACAGTGTTGTTCTCCTTGGTCTAAGGGTCACATGCAAGCCTCTGGTTCTCGAGGTTGCAGGTACAAACCCTGCAGAGGGTCATGACTATTTTGGGTGTAAAAATCCTTAAAATGGCTTCCTTTGGAAAGGAAGTAAAGCCAGTGTTCCTGTATTGTAGATTTACAGCACATAAAATTACCTCAAGCTTGATGAAGAGACCTCTGACCAAAATTAAGCAGTCTTTTTATAGAATGGAATGCTGAGAACCAAAGCAATTAAAGAGAGTTCATAAATAAAAAAAATCTTAATTTCAAAACCAACATGGTTGAGCTGGACTTAATTTCAACTGCTAACATTCACAAATACACTATTTCCTAACTGTAAATTGCATGATTTTACACTACTGAAGTTTCAAACTCCACAGACATTCATATGAATGTGGTAAAATGGAAAAGAACAAATACAAGGGGCAACTATGAATGATTTAAAGTTTAAGAATGTATTTTTGGATATATCTAATAATATACATATAAAATTAAACACATAATAATAATAATAATAATAATAATAATAATAATAATAATAATAATAATAATAATAATAATAATAATAATAATAATAATAATAATAATAATAATAATAATAATAATAATAATAATAATAATAATAATAATAATAATAATAATAATAATAATAATAATAGTAATAATAACAATAATAATAATAATAATAATAATGATGATGATGATGATGATGATGATGATGATGATGATGATGATGATGATGATGATGATGATGATGATACCTAAGAACCAATAACCTTGACAATACATCCAACTTCCAAAATATCTTCAATGAGCCATTTACATTTCCAGAAATAAAACAAGCAATAAGGACACTAAAAAATAAAAAGAGTCCAGGTCCTGATAATATACATCCAGAGCTACTAAAAATTTTAGGTCATGAAGCACTTCACATCCTATTAAAAATTTTCAATAACATTTGGACCACCAGAAATAACATACCAACATTGTGGAAAAAAGCAAAAATCATACCCATCAAGAAAAAAGGAAAACCGGCACAATCGATAGATAGCTACAGACCGATATCGTTAACTACAATCATAGCAAAACTTCTAGAAAGAATGATAGCTACAAGATTAACATTTTACCTCGAAACACAAAACATATTAATCCCTGAACAAGTCAGGTTTAGGAAAGACAACTCAGCAGTACATCAGGTCGTAAGACTTACACAGGACATTAAACAAAATTTTAATAAAAATAAGATTACTCTAGCACTATTTGTTGATTTCAAAGGTGCTTTAGACACAGTATGGCAAGAAGTGCTACTATACAAGATGAAAACTTATGGCATATCAGGTCACATGCTAAACTGGTTTCAAGCCTTCTTATCCCAAAGATGGTCTGCAGTGCAGTACAAAACAGCCACATCCAAATAGAAACAAAACAGAGTTGGACTATCCCAAGGGTCTGTTACAAGTGCTATTCTCTTTAATATATTTATAAACAACCTAGCAGATGCACTGAACAAAATAGTGGGAATGTATGCCAACGACCTAGTAATATTGTCACAAATGACTGTATTAATTACACTCTGGTGACTCAAGTAGTAGGTGTGACGTCACTCCCTCCCCTCCTTTATGACTGGATGAGTGGTCTTTGGGAGATAGACGCTCTTTCTTAAACCAACTCTTGGTTGAGCAACATGTGTAGGCGACTCCACTTCTGGACAGGTAAATGGCCGTTATGGCTGCCTTTGTAATCTGCTTGTTGTAGTAAATATTCTTATTAAGTGAATTCCACATTAGCCTTACCCAACCTTTATAGAAATGAAACATTTATAAAAAAATCCTAACCTCTCATTGTGTATGATAAAGTAGTGTTCATTGCATGATGTTGCATGAAGGGAGCATGTAAATCATTGATTAGTGATGCTAGCAGAAGACAAGAAGATTCCATTTATAAAGTAGACTTATGCCATGGCTAAGAAAATAATTTTACTATTGAATGAAAGATAGGAAAAGGTTTGAGTCAGAAAATGAATACTAAATGTACATTAAGTGAAAGATTGTCATTTTCAATAGAATAGAGTGTTCATCTTACAGTTGTAATCTTTCCAGTATGTTAGTTCAAAATATTGTGTTAATGTGCCTGTATTTCAAATCAATTCTTTTTCTCAAATGTGAAAGTGTGTTGCAATACAGTTTATTATTAAGTGTTTTGTATCAATTGTCAATTCTTTTGTCTTTCAACAAAAATGTGAATACTAGTAACCCTTAAATATTAAAAACAGAAGCATTATTAACAGTGAAGTATTCTTCATTTTTGAGTTTGATTTATAAGTCACTATGTTTACACTCAAACTTCACTTCACTTGTGTAAGTGAAGTTTGAGTGTAAACATAGTGACTCATAAATCAAACTCAAAAACTAGTAACCCTGCTTGTAATTACTAACATGTCAAATGTTTGTAAGTAAAATCTAGATAGTGCGCACTAAATTTTTCAAGGGTACCCTTAATTAGGTTTATTTGTGGCCACACACACACAGTTTTGATATTGTTAATATGTGCACATACATATTTGTGTTCTTTATTGCCATTTTTGGTTCATTTATTCAAAAACTGATGTACTTGTAATCACAGCTTATTTTTGAATGTTTTGTATGTTATCTATTCAATTTGTATGTCACTTCCAACAACATTTCTTTGTCTCTGATACTCTTGTAAAATTGTTTCAGTTTGGTAGTCGAATATCATTAGGAGCCCCAGCTATAACACATTGAGCCACTATTGATAGCAACGAACAAACCCCCAGCTGCCTGGCAGGTTTGCTAGCAACCTGTGTATTATGTATGGTCATTCTCTACAGCACACTCACAATCGTCTGGTGGGGGAGGTGTTTTCCCCTCACCACAGGTTCCAGTGGACACATACAATAAGTGTTAGCAGAGTAAGGGCCGACACCACCTTACGTGCTATAATCGTGTGTGGGAAATGGTTCCCCTGATTACAACAGACTAATCGTGGAGACCAGCAAGATCAGTGGTCTACTTTGACCAACAGACATCTACAGTGAGTAGTGCTTCAAAAAAAACTTTGGTGGTGTATCTAATTCAGTGAGGTTGTGTTGTGAGTGATTTTTTTTTTTTTTATTTTGTGGCTAAACTATCAAACTAACAGTTGTGTACTGGGGACTCCACCGTTATAATCGTTTTTTTTTTTTTTTAAATAATAATAATAATAAGGAAGCTACCGCAATCTGTTTATTTATGCATATTTTTTTCATTTTAAAATTTTTATGGATCCAAATAATGGAGATGTTAATCTTATTTTCAAGAAGGTGGCATGATGTTTTATATTCTTTTAGGGACAACATACATTTTAAATTTATATATCTGTGAACAAAACAAACGTTTTTTTTAACAAGAAGAAATAAGATTATATCAGTCTAAATGTAATGTAACACTATTTCAACATTAATGTAATATTATTTTAAGATCAATGTATCCATTGATCTTTGGGGAAGCGAGGGAGAGATGTCACAAATGACTGTATTAATTACACTCTGGTGACTCAAGTAGTAGGTGTGACGTCACTCGCTCCCATCCTTTATGACTGGATGAGTGGTCTTTGGGAGATAGACGTTCTCTCTTAAAGCAACTCTTGGTTGAGCAACATGTGTAGGCGACTCCACTTCTGGACAGGTAAATGGCCGTTATGGCCGCCTTTATAATCTGCTTGTTGTAGTAAATATTCTTATTAAGTGAATTCCACATTTAATTAGCCTTACCCTACCTTTGTAGAAATGAAACTTTTATAGAAAAATCCCAACCTCTCGCCAAATCATGTAGTTCTGCTCTGAGTGTTTGCTCCCGTGTTCGAGCTGACCAAGTGTTCCTTAATTTTCACAAACTAAGATCAGGTCATCACAATATGGACCTCGAAAAAGAATATAAGTTCTGGGAAACATTATAGATTAGATTAGATTGATTTGCGTTCAGTAGGTTCACTTGTAGCCAGAAAAGGCTGTGAACATTGAACATGTCTAGAGGTATAAAGTTTAATAGCGTATATATGTACAAAAGTTAACATAAGACACATGTTATAGTACACAGGCAATATGAACAACAATATGGAAAACAAAGCAGGGATAATTATATTTGATACAAAATGAAACACTTTTTAAACCAGCTTTCACTTGGCTTATGCCAGTACGTCTCAATCTTTTTGCAATGGATACCATTCTTGTTATTTATTAAATACATATAGATTAAAAATAAACTTTCAGCTTGCATCAAATATTTATAAGTAATGATTTGTCATTGGAATAGTTAAATACTACTTATAGAGCTACAGAAGCATTATCAGGATAATTTGTCATTCAGATAATCTTGTACAGAATAAAAAGATTTTGAGCAAAGGTACTCTCTAACAGCTTTTTTAAAAGCACCGAAATTATCAACTTTTTCTTTAAGAACATTAGGAAGTGCGCCAAATATTTTGATAGTTTCATAATACACACCTTTCTGGAAGCAAGAAAGTTTAGCACTGGGATAATGGATATTATACTTTTGTCTAGTGTTTATTTTGTGAATTACATTATTTGTTGCAAATAAGGCACGATTGCATACAAAGAATTTTAGGATCGAGAATATATACATGCAAGGAAGCGTTAATATCTTCAATCTTGTAAAAAGATCTTTACAGGAGCATCTGGTGTGGGTGTTAGTAATGATTCTTATAACCCTCTTTTGCATAAGGAATATTTTTTTACTTTCTACTGAGTTGCCCCAAAATAATATTCCATACTCCATAATAGAGTTAAAGTATGCATAATATACCAATTTAAGTGTGTCAATAGAACTCACATTAACCAGCTCTCGGATAGCATAACAGGCAGAGCTAAGTTTAGGTAAGATATAATTTATGTGAGCTTTCCAATCTAAACATCTGTCCACTTGAAGGCCCAGAAATTTTATGCTGTCAATTTCTTCTAATAACATATCATTAATCCCGATTTCTATTTCAGTATGTGATGTACGACAGGTTATAAATTTGACCACTTTTGTTTTGTCTAGATTCACAGATAATTTGTTTGCTTTAAACCAGCATGACATACAGTTCAAAACATAATTCATTTTAATTGTACACTCGTTTAAATTTGTACTGGTCACCAGGACACTAGTGTCATCAGCAAAAAGAACTGTACTTGCAATGTCCTTTATATAAAGTGAGAGGTCATTTATATATAAAAAGTTACAAACAACAATGGAGAATGCAATTATAATATTGTAACAATGGACTAACCATAACAATATGGAGATAAACACAGAAAAAAAAAAACCAATATCAACTGTTCACAATGCAACACAAAACAGAAAATATATGTCTCCAAATCAATAACAAAAATTTACGAGAAGCATCTTCAACAACATATCTAGGAATAGAACTAGACCGGAAACTATCAATGAAAGAACATGTAAACAATGTAGCAAATAAGATCAACAAAAAGAACAACATCTTAAAACGCCTAGTAGGAAAAAAATGGAGTGGAAATATGGACCTCCATAATAACACATAAAACGTACATAAAACCAACCTACTATTTGGAGGAGAATTGTTGTTGTTGTTGTTGTTGTTGTTTTCAAATGCTAGGCTTTGGCAATGAAGCCATTAGCTCTCTTGCTCTCCAATATTTCTTAAGTAAATTGTTGGCAACAGTAAACAAGAAACTCAAAAGGAAAATAGAAACTTCACAAAATAATTCACTAAGAATAATAACAGGAGCTGTAAAAACAACACCAATTGCCATACTACAAAGCTTCACAAAAAATATGGCCATAGAACTGGAACATGAACTAAAGGCAATTACCCTAGCACAAAAACTGCAAGTTAACAGAAATAGACACAAGTGGTATCACACAGCAGATAATATAAGCAATCTAAAAGCCCAAACAAGCTTCAGAACATATATCAATAGCTCAAAACACAAGAACATAATAGCAACAAATATAACAATAGAGGAAACGAGCCCAACAGAATATATTGATATACATTATAAGAATGACCTGTTATATACAATACATAAGCAAAACAATTCACCAGATGAAATGAGAGCAATAGCAATAGCCACAGAAAATGAAAGATATCCAGAAAAAGAATGGCTCCGAATAAATACAGATGGATCCTTTATTAACAAACAAGATGCTGGTACAGGAGTATACATACTGCAAACACTTTGCACAGTATCTAACACTAGACGAAACTTCAAACTGTTATAAAAGCAGCACTGTAGAACATCCTGTACAGACTGTACATAAAGCAAAACATAGTTATCTTAACAGATTCAAAATCGGCCATAGATGGGATTGTAAATTATAAAAAAAAAACAACAAGAAACATCAAAGAAATAAGAAGTTTAATTATAAAGCTGTTGAATCAAGAAATCATGTCACCCTGCAATGGATTCCCCATGTTGGACTTTTGGGCAATGAACATGCTAACCAACTAGCAAAAAAAGGTGCAATTCAAGATATAAAACCTGTAAAACAAATTGAAATTAAACAACATTAAGTTACATTTTAAAAGACAGCAGAGACTTGATGAAGAAGATAAACTAAAAGACAAGGACTATAAGAACATTAGAGACAAAGCTAGCATACAAAAATTGCCAAGGAAAACTGCAGTGGCCCTATTTAGAATGGAAACTGGCCATGATTGTCTTGCAAACTACCTTTATAAAATACACTGCATACCTACACCTAAGTGCACTATCTGTAAAGGGGATGTCGTCATGAACAAACATCATTTGGACAAATGCAAAGGTCTCAAAAGTAAGAATCTACAGGCTTTATATTGGGAAGCCAGGGGGAAAATGATGCAAATCAACTAATCCTCAGTCCATTAGTCAACAACAACAACAAATTTACAAAACTAACTTAACACACAAATGTGAATACATTAAAGAGGAACTCTAATGGTCATGGATGATCAGCCGCGCCATGGCTGAGTGGTTAGACCGCTTGGCTCTCACCAAGGCAGACTGGAGTCGATCCTGGGCAACCGCAAAATGAGATTTGTGATGGACAACATGGCAAAGGGGCGAGTTTTGTCCAGGTCCTCCAATTTCCCCCGCCAGCATTCCACTGACTGCTCCATCATCTTTCCTTATCATCTCATCTGTCTCGTATTTTCACTTCCGGTATTGGGCTGATCACTCATCCCGGAATCTCTCTGATCAGAAAACCTCTGATCCTCAACCCGTTGCCTATGGCCTCGAGGTTGTACGGTTCAGAAGGCCCTATGTTCCACTTAAAGGAAATACATGAATTCATTCATTCAAAGCTGATGGATGAAAAGATTAACTTCATAAACAAAAATTGTTTCTTGTCCATTTCTACGGTAAGGAACTTTTCTTTCTTTCTTTTTTTTTTCAAATTCTTTGCTATGATTGTCAATATACTATTCTCTACTGGGTGTGAAACAAAGAGACTTCTGTATCAGGTCTGAGGATTTAATGTGCCACAAATCTCTAATAGAAGAACACTTGCTTTACATTCATTCCAAAGGAAGCCAAACTGAGGATTTTTATGTTTACAAAAGTCCCGCCTCCTCTAGGTTTGAACCTGGAGCCAAAGGAACCAAAGGCTAGCGTATTACTGCTAGACCATGAAACGGTTATTTAATGTTTGGTTTTATTTAGGATTGACTTTTGTCATATTGGATAAAATTCAATGCTTAGAATAACAAGCAAAAGTGCAAAATTAATGTGATAGAGGAAAGGAAAGTTAAATATTAATTTTGATTTTTTGGTAACAACTAAATTAATTTAAATTAATTAGAAATATTATTTAAATGTTAAACAGTTTTGAAAGATTATTTCAGAAGAATAATTATAAAAAGTATTATCAAATGCAATATTGAACATGAATTTCAAGGTTCAGATAGAGTTGCTTGAATTAAAAGAACAGAAAATATTAAGAAAGATCATAGGACCAAAATTTCAAGTTAATAAGATAATATACATCAAGAATGAAACTCTCTACAAGAAAATTGAAAAACTCTCAGATACTATGCGAAAAAGGACGATACATTTTTATGGGCATCTTCTCAGAATGAACTTCAGCAGATTAACTAAACAAATCTTAGATTTCTTCTGTAACTGTAAAACAAAACCTAACTGGTTTAAAGAAACTGAAAAAGACTTAGCTGAATTAAAAATCACAGAACATTTATTACTCGATGGCACAGTGAAAGTAATAACTAAAAGCAAAAATATAAGGTTCATAGATAAATCTACATTAAAATCCAAACCCATTATTTCGGTAGAAGAAAGGAAAACAAGATCAGATAGAATGAAATACTGGGAACTGAGAAAAGAACAACACATAGGGAAATGATTGATTCAACGGACCCCAAAGAGGGTGAAATGAAAAGAAGAAGAATGGACATAAGTGTAATTGGTTGCGACATGGACCAAAAGTAAAATGTTGACTTCCACTGCAATGGAAGAACTATAAAATCAAGATAATAACAAAGCTGCTTTCTTCTGCATTTAGCTTTCATCTAGTACAGACGTATGTAAGAGTATCCGTAGTTCTGCAGAAAGAAATGTGCATAAAGTGTTACAAAAGCAACAGGCAAAATTTTATAACTGAGTACGATCAATGTTCACGGAAGTGTTTATTTATTTAGTGTTGAAAAGAATGTTTTTAAAGAGTTTGTTGCAATTGAAGTTGCAATTTTAAAAGAAAAAGAGTATTATATTTATTTTAGCTACACACCACTTATAATTATCTCTCATCTGCGACCACGCCCTGAAGGTGAGTTTTCTATGGATATACCTAAGAGCAGCCAGGGAGCTCCAACATCAACACTATCTTCACTTCCAATCCACGTATGTAAAAATATATTTTACATATCATGGAGGATAACAGGTACGGAGAGTGCATGACTGCCCAAGCGATCGCAAAGTGAGATTTGTGGTGGACAACACGGCACTGGGGCAGGTTTTCTCCGGGAACTCCGGTTTCCCCCGCCATCTCATTCCACCGGTGCTCATGTACCATCTCATGTACCATCAGTGTCACCGCCTGCGGTGCCGTATGTAGTAAAAGTAGGCGTTAAACACTACACACATCAACATCACATCAGCATGACTGCCTCCCAATCATGGCATCCAGAGTTTAAAGTTTGTTTTACCTAAATAAGGCTTTTTCTAGGGTGTTCCTCAACCCTCTCAGGACAAATATAGCATAGCCCTAAGCTTTATGGACACTGGGTTCATTTAAGAATCATTTCATTTATCCACTGCTCAACAATGTGTAATTGGTGGAATACAAAAAGAAAGAAAAAACTTATTTATCAGCATTTACTTACTTTTTTAATACAATTCAATTGTTTTAATATTTAACTTAAACAGGAAATTTAAGAGGAAATTTAAGAGGAAACTTACCTCTAGATTATTACTGTCTGAAACCAAAGAATTTCCATCAAGATCTTCTTTGCGACAAGCCAGTACCATAGTGTGGCATCCACCACATGCTGCCTGAACATTAAAATATAATTATTATTACACACTAGAAAATAACCAGCATGCTAAAAGGAAATTTCAGGAATATAATCAAGTTAATGAGGTAGAAATATTCAACACAAATTTGTATATACTTTAGAGTAGTAGGTTGCACATTCTTCCCTAATTCTAAAAGTAAAGCATTTAATACTAACCAAGACATTTCTGTTCACTTTATAATTAATGTTTTAGGAACTGCTCATGGTTTAGATACTCTTTGGGGCAAGTTCTGTGACAATCTCACATGATATGGTAAGATTTACTGATTTGTCTATATTCCCCATTTGTTTAGCCATTATTGAAACAGGTCTAAATGGTACTGGAGATATTCTGTGGCTGTATGAGTATTTTCATGTGAGGCAAGAATGGCCTGTCTTCTGCAATGGTTATGTTCAGCTGTTGGTAGATCATAAGTATAACGTAAGACAAAATCAACCCAAGAACATCCACTTTGAGATATCTTGAATTCAATGTCATGGAGAGTAAAAAGCTGATATTTGAGGAAAGATTGTAACAGAATACAGTAAGGATGAGGGAATAGCGATTTTATTTTACAGATGGTATACCGTACCTTATGCCTGCTGTATATCAAGGAAGGCTTCAGTACAGTAGCAGCATGATTGCTATAATATTCACTTTTTCATGGACACTCAACTGAAGTCAAAATTGACTCAAGGGTAATGAAATATTTGTATAGAGTTGCTAACTTGGAGGAAAACAGTATTATAACAGAATGCTTTCTTACACAAATGAGAAGCAAATGGGGAGGATCTTGGACACAAAAGGTACGGGAATTGATGGAACAGATAGGTATGGGACATATTTGAAGGAATGGGGAGTATGTTGGGCATGGGACTACCTAAAATGTAATAAGTACTCTTTCTCTACATCAAACATTTAAATTTTAATAAAATGCACAACTTATTTCAATTAAACTTTTCTGTGAATATCAACCATTCCCCTGTTAATGGCTTGAATTTTTTAATACTTGTAATTGTTGAAGTGTTGGAAGTGGTCATCATTTAGTTGTAATGTCAAGCAAAAAATGTTATTTCAAGGCCAAATAGAGTTACATTTTTTCAACATTAGACCACCACTTTGGTTTCCTGCAACCCTCTGTACCTTCACTGAAATATACAATAAAACCATTTTCACAATTGTTTATCTTGATTAAATATGAAACAGAAAAAAGTTTTTATATGAATAAATGGATGCACTAGGAATAGTTTGTAGACGTTACACAGCAACCCATTTTCAAACATTTAACCATTGGCTCTTCTATATCCCCTTTGTGCCTACAATGAAATATGAAATAAAACTATTTCTGCAAGTATATATCTTGATTAATTTAAAGTGGATAAAAAAATAAAGTTTTGTAACAAGGGATTCAAGTCACTAAAGAATAGTGAGTAAAGAAAATCATATAAATACAACACATCACAAACAGCAATTTATCTTTTTTAAGAAAACATTTCACTGAAAATAATTTAAATTTAGTGATATACATAAATGTCTGAAGTTTGGTGACAATCTAATTGAATGTTCCTTCTGAATGGAGTTTTACTTTCTCTACTGCTTAGTAGGTAGGTTAAATACCAAACTTCATATTTAAATTAAGATTTACCAAACTACCTTTACATGGAGTATTTTTCATACATTTTTATTTTTTCTAAAATGGCTGTAACAATTTTAATTTAAATTGTGTATGTTTAAATTATATGCATGATAAATAAAATGCATTTCTTGAATTTTCTGGGAATAAACTTTGAAGTCTTTTTCATTCTTAATGAGTAAGATGCGATGTAGGAAACTTATAAATGCTGAACAGATGCATAATGAAGGTGATCAAGTTCAGAAGTGTTGATTCCCACAATATAGCCTACCTTCAATGCCAGTGACCTCTATCCTATCTTGAAGATGAAAAACATGTTTTGTGGGGCAACACTTCCTCCCCAATGAGTTTAAGAGTACCTTGTAGACCTAAGTGAAACACACACAGCTACACTTTTACAGATGTTATTGAAAATTTGGTGCATAGGTACAACAGATGTTTGAATCATTGTGATTATGAAGAAAAGTGGTTTATAGGTGCAGTTAACTTTTGTCAATAAAGGTATTTTGCTGTTAACACAGTTTTGATTTCATCTGCTACTGGAGGTTAATAAAAACTTAGTATATGTTATAAACTATAACACTTAGTAACACACTTCACTTATCTGGTTAAAATTGTGTATATACTTTTTACCTATGTTCAAAAAGTAAAAATTAAAGCTACCTTTAACTGAAATTCCCCAAACATAAGCTAGCCTTACCTTCTGAACAGCAAAACCCCTAAATCTGGTTATGTGTACAGGGGTAGTCTGACTATTGCTAAAATCTAGTTCGTTGCATAGTTTACCATGTCTTCCTTCTCCACAAGTAAATAGTTGACCATGTTCTGCAAGTTAAGAGGACATACTTTATAAAATTTACTACATACATGCATACCATAGAAATTTTTATGTTTTAGATTTATTTAATCAAGCTTTTAAAGATAAAGAAATGGTGAAAGATAGCAATATGGTAAATCAGTTGCCGTCAGGTTTATTAAATAAATTTAAATAACATTTAATGATAAATGTTTCTCATACAAAATTCTGCTTTTTATCATGTGCGCTTATATTTCCATAGCCTAGAAATTACAGAAAGAAAAGGAGAGAGAGAGAGTGAGAGAGAGTGAGAGAGAGAGAGAGAGAGAGAGAGAGAGAGAGAGAGAGAGAGAGAGAGAGAGAGAGAGAGAGAGAGAGAGAGAGAGAGAGAGAGAGAGAGAAGAGAGAGAGAGACCGAACATACCTTACTATTCTTTCTAAATGATGACAGCTCCAGAGGATCAGATGCTGGGAATGGAAATGAAATGTGTAGTGTTTAATGCCTGATTTTCATACATACAGTACCACAGGCAGTGACATTGTTGATACATGAGATGAAGATGGAGCACTGGTGGAATAAGATGGAGGGGAAAACTGAAGATCCTGGAGAAAATCTGTCCCAGCGCTGTGTTGTCCACCAAACATCCTACTTTGTGGTTGCCTGGCATCGAACCGGGCCACCTTGGTGAGAGTCGAATAGTCTAACCACTCAGCCACGGTGTGGCCTGCTGGGTGTATATGCACTTATATTATGTATGTGCCATTATGTTATACAACCATACTTTCAACAACCCCTAGGTCACATTGATTCCCTCCATACACTTTTTACCCACAGGGACCATCTTATGCATCAAAACAAATGTGATCAGTGGAGAGGATCAACTAGAATTATTATTTCACAACTACAAAAATGAAATGCTATTGCTAACTTGTCTTCCTGTTTCAATATGTTTCTAAAATGTTCTATGAACCTGGTTTTTAGGTTTCTTTTAGTTGGCCCTAGAGGAGTTGCTGACGGAAGGTGCTAGGAGAAGGACATGTTTTATGCGTGCTCGCAAGAAGGCAAGAATGGGAATACAAATTGAAGTATATAGAGCACGAATTGGGTTATTTGCCATGTATTGATTAAGCTCAGGAGCCAGAGATTAAAAAAAAAAGATTGATGATTATGACGCGGTTTGTATTTATAATTTTGTACTGCTAGTTATCTGCAGAGTTGAGCAAAACCCGGGACTGGAGTCAGAAAAAAAAAAAAAAAATGAGCAGGTTGAAAGAAATTGCAGAGGACATGACAAATACAAATGTAAGTATCAAAGGAATGGAATGGAAAATTGACGAGAAGATGAATGAAAAATTTGAAGAGTTGAAAAATATGTAGGGAAGATTGAAGATGAACTGAATAGGGAAATAGCAGAATGCAAGCAAAGAATTACATTCTTGGAAAAGTCAAAGATAGAAGAAGGAAAAGAAATGTGATTATTTTCGAAGTTGAAGAATCAAGAGAAAAACATGTTTGGGACTAGATTAAGGAGATTTTGAAGGATAAACTGGGATTTAAAATAGAGGGTTGGGAGATAAGCAATATATTTAGAGTTGGGAAGAAAGGTCAAAATTCGAGACCAGTGATCGTCAGATGTGCTATAACTAAAATAAAATGGACAATAGATAGAGACAACATGAAAAATTCAATGCCACGGCCAGGATTTTAACCACGGATCTCCTGGTTTCTGTCCAGTCGCTCCAACCCATTGAGCTACCATGGCCAACTTGCCATCACGACATTAAATTCTCCAATTGATTCATATATTTTCCGGTAAACCACTAGGGGCTCTTGCATTCGAGATACACCGTTTGTGGCGACTTACTACGTAAGTACTTGAATCCTAGGCTTCATCATTTAACTCTCATTATTTTAGTTAATTGATGGAAATGAATTTCTTCACACTAGCCGTATATAGGCTAAGGTTTTTGATATAATCAGCCGTGGCATTGAATTTTTCATGTTGACTCTATCAAAAACCTTAGCCTATATACGGCTAGTGTGAAGAAATGATTAATTTCCATCAATTAACTAAAATGGACAATTTGATCAAACACCAGAAAATTGAAAGGTACAAGAATAATCATCGAACAAGCTTATGGGAAAAAAAGACAGGTGTGAGGAGGAGAGAAAAGACAGAAAGGATAACTAGAAGTAAGGCCAAAGTGCAACAATTCAGGTTCGAGAGAAAGGGGTCTGTATAGGGTAAGGATTTGTGGGTTATATTCTGGAATATTGAAGACTGGTGGGGCAAGGTGAAGAGTGGAGAAATTTCTCAAATTCTAAATCTAGCTGATGTGATAAGTGAGGTGGAAACCTTGTTGTTAAGAGATAATAATGTGGATTTGAGTGATTTTTACTTTTATGGGAAATGTGGCACTAAACAGAAAGATAAAGGCAGAGGTTCAGGAGGTGTAGAATTGTTAGTGGAAATGACCCTAAAAATTAAGGCGAAAATATTTAATGAATTAAGTGAAAAATCAGTTTTGTGGTGTGTACTAAGCGGAGCATGGAAGAGGGAAAGTGTATGTGTGGCAATAGTGTATAACCCGCCAAATACCTCAGAACTCTGTGACCCACAGTTGTTTGTTAAGGTGAGATAGAGCATGGAAGAAATATTAAACAGAGGCATATATACAGGTTTTATTATAATAGGTGACTTCAATGCAAGAGTTGGGGAAGATCATTGCAGTTAATAGATTTTGAAGGGGAATTAAATGGGTTAAGAAAAGGGGTGGAGAAAAGAAGGAGCAAAGATAAATGTATTAATAATGAAGACAAGAAACTAATAGAATTTTGTGAAGAGAATGATTTGATGATGTGCAATGGGCTGAAAGGAAATGACAGTCTAGGGAAGTTTACTTTAATGAATACAAATGATCAAAGTGTAATAGATTATATTCTATATTCAACAGATTTTGATGAATACTGTGTAGATTTTGAGGTGCTAAATATAGATATATCTACATAGTAACTATTTTCCTTTAAGGGCAGTATTCAGATGTCTAGATAAGGAAAATGAATTGTGCTCTGAGCAGAATGGAATAACATTCAAAGATATAAACAGAGGGATGAGAAAGCAGAAGCATTTATGGAGGAGCTGGAAAACCAGTCAAATATGTTAAGAGTATTAATGACTTTTTTTTCCTTCAAAAAAGATTAAAACAGATCACAGCTCCTTCATCAATGAAACAAGAAATTAGATTTGCTAAGTTTACTTACCACCCCTGGGCCACAAAAAAAAGCTCCAAAAAATATTCAAGAAATATAATATAAAATTGGCACCAAAAACAATTACAACATTAAAAACCTATTTAACAGTAACAATACTGATAAGATAAAACCAGAAGAAAAATCAGGCGTTTACAAGATTAAGTGTAAAGATTGTGAAAAAATTTACATAGGGAGGATGAAAAGAAACACAGTCACTAGGAAGAAAGAACATTTTAGGCACCTAAGATACAAAAATATTGATAAGTCCGCAATAGCAGCTCATTTCTGGTCTGAAAATCAAGAAATTGAAGATAGCTCTAAATTACTAAAATATGTACAAAAACATAGTGAGCTCGTCATCTGGGGGCCATGCCATGGCTCTGTGGTTAGACCGCTTGGCTCTCACCAAGGCGGCCTGGGTTCAATCCCAGGCGACCGCAAAGTGAGATTTGTGGTGGAGAATACGGCGCTGGGGCGGGTTTTCTCCAGGACCTCTGGTTTCCCCCGCCATATCATTCCACTGGTGCTCCATCTTCATCTCCTGTACCATTAGTGTCACCGCCTGCGGTGCCGTATGTAGTAAAAGCGGGCGTTAAACACTACACATTTTGTCATCTGGGAGAAAATATACATAGAAAAATATAAAACCAACTAATGAACTTGGAAATCCTGCCAGAAGACAACTCCACATTTAAATTCATCACAAAATCAACAGATGGCAGCAGCAACTCCAGAACTACCCACACCACTGGATCAGCTTTAGTCACATTAGAGCTGATGATGCAAACGATGGTTCGCGAAACATGTCCTCAATATAGGTACGTAAGTGAAGCTGATGTGTAATAAATATGACTCATCTATAATTTAATAATTGTTTCGCTTCACTGTGGTGTTCCAATACAGTTAGAGTTTGATATGTTAAGGGTAGTTGGCATAGAGGAAATGCTGATAGAAAATAAAATTGAGGAAGCTATAATAAAACTAGAGGAGTTAGTGAAACATGCAGGGGCAAAAATGAAAATGATAGATAAAGCAAATATGAGAAGAGGCTGGTACGATGAGGAGTGTAGCAAGGCAAAGCAGAGACTTATAAGAGCGTTAAGGAAATGGAGACAAAGAGGGTACATCCAAGAAAAATAAAAAGGTGGGGGTACAGACATCTCATGGAAGCTAAAAAGAAGGAATGGGAGGAAAATATGTGTAACAAAATGAGGGAGGCAATAAAAGTGAATGATACAAAGGCAATTTGGTCCTTAGTGAAACAAACCTATAAGGTTAGAACTAGGGAAAGCAAAATAAGTTCAGAAGCATGGTGCAGATATTTTGAAAACATTTTAGGGATATAACAGGGGAGACAAAGCATTCAAGAATTGGATAATATAGAAGAAATTCAGCAATTAAATAGTAGGATAAGAATAGAGGAAGTACGGGAGCAAGTAACAAGATTGAAAAGGAACAAAGCATGTGGTTATAGATGAGATTCCAGGGGAGTTTTAGAAGGCATGAAGTAGAAACAGGAATAGATTAAGTTTGCTAGTGAGAATTCTAAATAAAGTATTTAAAGGTGGTAAGGTTCCAAGTAGCTGGAGAAAAGCAATGGTTATACCAATATTTAAGAATAAAGGGGTGGTAGATAACTTCGCAATTTATAGGGGAATTAGCTTATCTGTGCTAGGTAAGATACACTCCTGGAAATTGAAATAAGAACACCGTGAATTCGTTGTCCCAGGAAGGGGAAACTTTATTGACACATTCCTGGGGTCAGATACATCACATGATCACACTGACAGAACCATAGGCACATAGACACAGGCAACAGAGCATGCACAATGTCGGCACTAGTACCGTGTATATCCACCTTTCGCAGCAATGCAGGCTGCTATTCTCCCATGGAAAAGATCGTAGAGATGCTGGATGTAGTCCTGTGGAACGGCTTGCCATGCCATTTCCAGCTGGCGGCTCAGTTGGACCAGCATTCGTGCTGGACGTACAGACCGCGTGAGACGACGTTTCATCCAGTCCCAAACATGCTCAATGGGGGACAGATCCGGAGATCTTGCTGGCCAGGGTAGTTGACTTACACCTTCTAGAGCACGTTGGGTGGCACGGGATACATGCGGACGTGCATTGTCCTGTTGGAACAGCAAGTTCCCTTGCCGGTCTAGGAATGGTAGAACGATGGGTTCGATGACGGTTTGGATGTACTGTGAACTATTCAGTGTCCTCTCGACGATCACCAGAGGTGTACGGCCAGTGTAGGAGATCGCTCCCCACACCATGATGCCGGGTGTTGGCCCTGTGTGCCTCCGTCGTATGCAGTCCTGATTGTGGCGCTCACCTGCACGGCACCAAACACGCATACGACCATCATTGGCACCAAGGCAGAAGCGACTCTCATCGCTGAAGACGACACGGCCCCATTCGTCCCTCCATTCACGCCTGTCGCGACACCACTGGAGGTGGGCTGCACGATGTTGGGGCGTGATCGGAAGACAGCCTAACGGTGCGCGGGACCGTAGCCCAGCTTCATGGAGACGGTTGGGAATGGTCCTCGCCGATACCCCAGGAGCAACAGTGTCCCTAATTTGCTGGGAAGTGGCGGTGCGGGTCCCCTACGGCACTGCGTAGGATCCGACGGTCTTGGCGAGCATCCGTGCGTCGCTGTGGTCCGGTCCCAGGTCGATGGGCACGTGCACCTTCTGCCGACCACTGGCGACAACATCGATGTACTGTGGAGACCTCACGCCCCACGTGTTGAGCAATTCGGCAGTACGTCCACCCGGCCTCCCGCATGCCCACTATACGCCCTCGCTCAAAGTCCGTCAGCTGCACATACGGTTCACGTCCACGCTGTCGCGGCATGCTACCAGTGTTAAAGACTACGATGGAGCTCCGTATGCCACGGCAAACTGGCTGACACTGACGGCGGCGGTGCCCATACGCTGCGCAGCTACCGCCATTCGACGGCCAACACCGCGGTTCCTGGTGTGTCCGCAGTGCCGTGCGTGTGATCATTGCTTGTACAGCCTTCTCGCAGTGTCCGGAGCAAGTATGGTGGGTCTGACACACCGGCGTCAATGTGTTCTTATTTCCATTTCCAGGAGTGTATATACTGGTTTTGGCAGAAAGAGTACAGAAGTGGGCAGAATATGTGAGGAAGCTATCAGATTTCCAAGCAGGCTTTACACAAGACAGGAGAACAGTGGATAATATCTTTGTGATAAGCACGTTGATAAGTAAATATTTAGCAGACAAGAGGAGGGTGTATATGTTATTTGTTGATTTTGTAAAGGCCTCTGATACAACAAATCATGAAGCACTATGATACAAATTGAGCAAAAAAGGAATGAGCAGCAGATTTATTCAGAGTTTACAAAGAATATATTCAGAATAATATAGGATTGAGGGCAAGGCTGCAAGTTAAGCCCTATACTGTTTAATCTGTTTATAGATGATATTCTGGATGCAATTAAAATGGAAAATAGGCCAATGCCAATAATTAATAACAAGGAAATACCTGGTTTGTTATTTGCAAATGATTTAGTAGCAGGAGCTATATCCAAAGTAGGAATAGATAGAGCAATTGGAGAATAGATAAATTTTTTAAGGAATGGAGCCTTAGAATTAATGTAAGCAAAACTAAAATTATGATTACATAGAGACAACCAGAAAAATTCAATGTCATGGCTGGGATTTGAACCACAGATCTCCTGGTTTCCATCCAGTCGCTCTTACACATTGAGCTACTATGGCCAACTTGCTGTCATGACATTAAATTCTCCAGTTGACTCATATTTTACCAGTAAACCACTAGGGGCTCTCGTATTTAAGATACACCATTTGTGGCAACTTACTATTTTAAGTACTTGAGTCCCAGGCTTCATCATTTAACTCTTATTATTTAAGTTAATTGACGGAAATTAATTATTTTTTCATAATAGTCGTCTATAGGTTAAGGTTTCGGATAGATAGAGACAACCTGAAAAATTCAATGCCATGGCCAGGATTTGAACCACGGATCTCCTGGTTTCCGTCCAGTCACTCTTACCCATTGAGCTCCCATGGCCAACTTGCCGTCATGACATTAAATTCTCCAGTTGACTCATATTTTTCCGGTAAACCACTAGGGGCTCTCGTATTTGATATACACCATTTGTGGTGACTTACTATTGTAAGTACTTGAGTCTCAGGCTTCATCATTTAACTCTTATTATTTAAGTTAATTGACAGAAATTAATCATTTCTTCATACTAGCCATTTATAGGCTAAGGGTTTGGATAGATAGAGTCAACCTGAAAAATTCAATGCCATGGCCAGGATTTCAACCATGGATCTCCTGGTTTCCGTCCAGTCGCTCTTACCCAATGAGCTACCATGGACTACCTGTTCATTAAATGCAAATACTGATTATTATAAATCAGTAAGTAGCTAATCAATGTTGGCTTGTTGTGAGCACACAACAGAAAACTTAAGCTAAATGAAGTGCGAAAACAACAAGATTTTAAGTTTTTAAAGATTTAAGCAAGTTGATAAGTTTAGTAAATAAATTCCTTAGTAATGAATTCTAGTTGCTTTCCATTGCTCTGCAACTAAAGACCAGAGGTAGCATTACCTAGTAAGCTATACCACTTCTCTGCAGATTTAGTATTGCTTATTTGTGTCTGAAGCTTCATTTAATTCCCACAAATAGTTTTGCATAATAGGATGTACAGTTTCATTTAACAGCACATTAAAAGCATCACCAAGAAAGGGTAGAATAAAAATGAAAAACTGAATGCCATAGGCTTGAACCACAGATCTCCCAGTCACTGCCCGGTTGCTCTTAACCACTGAGTTACCTTGGCAACATGCCAGCACAACACTAAATTCTCTTACTCGTATTTTCCCAGTAAACCACTACGAGATATCATATACAAGAGATACATACAGTATACCACAGGAGAGAAAGTCTCCGGGGCCTGAGACACAGGGGGATTGCAGAAGGTTCCCATACCCTCCCTGGACAGGTTTATGACACCCCATATCAGTACAGTTACAGACCATTCAAAAACATTCTGACGGCTTCTACTTTTGTGAATGAATCTTTTTGGTTTTAGTGTACAGAGTGAATAGGGCACATGTATTTTTAATGGTTATGCTCCTTGTGTAGCATGCATTCCCTGTCACACACATTCGCTGTCCTTGTCCCACTGTGTAAGGGGGCACATTCTTTGCAGGGACCTTCTTTGCATTGCTGGACAGTACCTTTTGTGGCAACTTACTAACTACAACCTTTCTTTTTATAATGTAAAACTAAATAGTCATAAAAAGAATTCTAAAATCAGCTTTCAGCAATGAAATATTTTATGATATTCACTCACTTGTAATAAACGCTGTATGACTTTCCCCACATGCAGCAAATTTTATTACATGTTTTTCTAATGCTGTTACACGCACAGGCAGCACACTCTGTGTTGCCTTCTTGCCAAGCCCCAGTTGTCCATTAAAATTGTTGCCAAATGCAAACACTTCACCATTTTCTGCAATCACAAATATCCAAGCATTATATTACATAAAAATACCTGACATAGTGAAAATACCAATACTAAGTTACATCGTTTACCTGTAAGTGCAACTGTATGGTTTCCTCCACAAGCCACAAACCTTACAGGTGCTGCCATCGGAACTTTTTGTGGCGGAGTAACATTGATAACACTGTTTGGCAATCCTAGCTTTCCAGTCTCACTTTCTCCACATGTATACAGTGTGCCTGACTCTGTAAATTAAAAGATATTATATTGGCAGCAAAGTGTTTTAAAAATTAATGTGTTTTCACTAAGTTATGTCAGAATTGCTACCACAGTAAAATATTCCCATCATTCACAGCATTCTGTGCAAATGCTTTTGTTTCCATCTGTCAAGGTGAAAAGATATAAACATCCATCCTTAAACTATGAACATATATTGGAGAAAAGAGGACAGTTCTTGAATAATCTTTTATCCATCTTCAAGCATTTTGCTAAAGTATATTATTTATGAAGAATTTGGCAACAGTACAGTACCTACTGACCACAAGACAGGTGTATTTTTGCATCTCTTGCTTTAACAAATGTAATAAGGGAACTATCACTGTACTCACACCATTATGCACCTGAAAATTTGATGGTATAATCCCTGCTGTATATAAACCATGTGCACCAAAAATCTGCTGAGGGTTGAACTGTAATGCCCAAAACTGAAGCCTGGAAAGTGCCTCATGCAACCAATTGCAAGTAGCTGCTGGACATCCCTCGTCAGCTCTGTGAGGTTTGGGGGATGGCACTCCTTAGTTATGCCATATGTAGGCCACTATCCATTAGAGGTAAACAATACCTCCTATACAATGATGTGTTCTTATACCTGTATATTCCTATATATTTTGGGTACTTCCAGCTAAACTCTGCACCCTATTTTTGGCACACAGGCTCCACATAGAGCAGAGATGATGCCATCAAACTTTCAACCACATACAGGTATGAGCATAGTGATAGTTCCCTTGTAAGTATCAATATCAAGTGAATTGTTGGGCTGAGTAACAGTTTGTTTTATGATTTATGACTTTTACAAGATGAGCACAAATACTACATGTTATATCCTCTCATGAATTTTACTAGTGAAGGTAACAAAAACCCTTATTCCATAAATATTTTTTGTCATCATATACTGTATGTACAGTCTGATTTAGTTACACAGCATTAGGTGTTATGCTTATTTTACTGCAACAGAATGATCTCAATTCTACTTATAATTCAGAAAATAAACAATCATTGCATATCATCAGTATATCATCAATAAAAAACAAAGATTATAGTGAAATAAGAAATAGAAGATTGCCTAAATCATTACAAAAGTTCAGCAGTTAAATCACGAAAATCATTGCTCTGGCAATGATGATAGAATTTAGCCTATTAATTTACTGGCTGTTGATGTAAGGATCAGCTTAAACAAATCCTTCTTACAATTCCTTTCTTGGAAGTGTTGAAAACAGTGTTGTAATAAATTAAATTTTTAAAGGGAGTCGATTAATGACACTAAACAACACTTTTAAATTTTCCTGGAACATGTTTCAGAGAATTTGCCTCCATCGTCAATATCCGGTTGACGATGGAGGCAAAGTCTCTGACATGTTCCATGAAAATTTAAAAGTAAGTGTTGTTTAGTGTCATTAATTGACTCCCTTTAAAAATTTAATTAAATCCTTATTTTTTTGGGATTGGTTGGAGCTCATTAGTAGTTGGTGATAGATCCTGAAGAATACTTTGAGATTTCCTGTTATTTTTAAAAACCCTGAACCTTACCCAATTTTTCAAGACATTGTGGCTGATTTAAACCTTTCACTGCTGAAGTATTAATAAGCTCACAGACCCTCCTTGCTGAATTATTTTAGATAAACATTAATTAGTATATTCTTTAAAATACCATGCACAATTAACAGATAATATCCTGAAACACTCACCAATCTAACTATAACTATATAGCTATAATTAATCGACTCCCTTTAAATTTAATTCTTACCAGTTTTGAAATTGTATAGAGAGTGTGTATTTAGAAGTATCATGTCTAACAGATGAAAAAAGAATTTCCTATACCACTTCAAAGTTTTGCTTACACACTTGAGGTGGCCTATCATCATATCTGACCTGTCAACAACACCCATATTCTTATTGTAGTCCTTAACACAGTCACGTTTCATTATTTACATGTTCATCTTTTTGTCTACTTTGGCTGCCAGTCTCATTGAGTCTATGTGGAAAATAGTTTGAATACATATCTCTTGTCTGTCCAACCACTTTAGTGCTAACATATTGTCTGTATGTGCAGATTCTAATTCTCCCTTCTCTAATTTTGCTGTTAGTTTTGCAAGCAACTGGCACTAACTGTGCCGCAAGCATTTGCTGCATTTATACATAGCCAGTTATAAAGAAGAGGACTGGAGTACTAATTGTCTAGCCACAAGTTGTGCCCTTTATGTAGGTACCTTGTAGCAAGGGTTTGTACCACAGCCCCTGACACCCCAAGGTCACGGTCATCAATAATTTCTGTGGTGTTGCCTGTGTACACAAATAACCTGTCTGACAATCACATTGCACATACACTTTTACACCATCTTTTGGAAGGGACATATTGTTTGAATGAAAGGCGACCTTTGAATAGCATAAGGCTTTTGTCAATGCAGAGGTTTTGAAATGGTGAGAGTTCACTGAAAGTACGTCTAAAATATTCAATAACAGGTCTCAATTTATGCAATCTGTCGTCCAGAGCGGGTTCATCACTAATGCTCATTTGTCCCATTTTAAACTCTGCAACCCTCCTTTTAATCATTGTATGTGAAGGAGCAGAGTCTTTCAATGTACTGTCCAGTTCCTCCTTGATTTCTTTAGGCATTCAGACTTTCAAATACAAGTATTTCATCACTGCCCAGTTTTCCAAATTGTCCATTTTTGTGAAACCTCTACACTTGTCTTGTTTAAAATGCTGTCATTCAAAAACTAAACAAGCTATTGACTTGAAACTATGGATACAAGCTAGTCTAGAGTTAAACTATATGATGCTATCCGTCAAACTTGCCCAGTGGCACCATCTCTATGTGAGGTCCGGAATTTATCAGCTAACCGTCGTGTATATATACTAGTCTATGTAATTTGCTTACTGCCTCACTTGTAAAGGGCAGTTCCTTCTTAGAGCAATATGCTCATTGGGACTTCTATATAAATGAATACATCCTAATGGGTCCCAGGTACTCTTTTTTTTATTGTTGATAAACTTTATTGTATCCAAATACATTATGGTACTTATAGTTGTGAGCAAGAGTAATGTTACATCACTTGAAGCATATGTTAGGATGCTGTTCAATAACAGTCCTACATCAATTACATTTAAATATTAACAAACATATTATATTATAATCACAACACAAAAACCACTTTATCATACATACAAAAATGCATGATATTAAATGAGCAGGTCATTGTGTTGTTTTCATTTTAGTCGTCTATTTTCGGTTGTGGAGGAGGGTGTAGGAAAATGTCTTGTAGCAGTGGATTTGGATGATTGGCAAGAGTTTGGTGTAGTCTGGTGTAGCTTGTCCTGATGACATCCATCACTTCTGGTATATTCAGGTCCCTGTGAAGTGTGGTGTTGCTAACATACCATGGGGTACCTGTGGTCAATCTTATGTATCTGTTCTGGATTACTTGGATTCTTTTTACTCGTGACGCTGCAGAAGAGCCCCATATGGAGTAACCATATTGCCAAATACGTTTGATAAGTGAGTTGTATAGAAAGCATTTATATGGCATTGCAAGAGACGATTTTGACTGTATTATGTGTTTGATTTGTTGGATTCGGTGTCTTAGTCTTAAGAGAAGATATGTGATATGGAGATTCCAGGTTAGTTTATTGTCCAGTATGAGGCCAAGGTAACTGACTGACTGAGCAGTGGGTACAGCAATTCCTCCAAGAACTATGGGATAATATGTTATCTGCTTTTTATATGTGAAATACACTATTTGCAATTTCTGTGGATTCATCACCACTCTCCATCAGAACACCATTTTGTGATTTCAGTGCAGAAGTTATTTAGTTTTTCAGCTGCTGTTTCACAACTGCCTTTACTAAGGATTGCAACATCATCACAAAATGTGCAATGGTTAGTTGAGCAGGTTGAGGAAAGTCAGATGTATACACTGAATAAAGAAGTGGGCCTAGAATACTTCCTTGTGGAACACCAGAGAAGCTTGGTTGTGATCTGGATTGTACACTTTGATATTTTACTGAAGATCGGTTATGCAGATAGGATGCTATTATTCTGAAATATGTATCAGAGACATAATTCCTGATCTTCAGTATCAGTATCAGTAATCGTAGTAACCCATTATGCCACACTTTATCAAAGGCTTTCTCTGTGTCAGGAACAGACCTAAGCACACTTGCTTTTCTTCATATTTGTCCATAATTGTGTCAACAATTCGGTGAAGTTGCTGTGGACAGGAATGCAATGGCTTAAATCCAAATTGAGTGGATGGTATGATTTCTTCAAGCTGTACAAGACGAGGCAATAATAGCCATTCAAATACTTTAGATAATAGAGATAAACTTGTTGGGCGATAACTTTTAGGATCATGTCTTTTTTGTTGGATTTAGGTATCATAACAACTGATGCATGTTTCCATCTTTTTGGGAAGTAAGTCAAGCGAAGAATAGCATTGTAAATTTGTGTTAAGAAGACTACAGCTGTTTTTGGTAGATGTGTGAGTAAAGGTTGAACTAACAAGTCTTCACCAGGAGCTTTTTTTGGAGGAAATCGACTAATTGCCGTTTTAACCTGTCCAGGCACAAAGAACTTAGGTTGATATATGCTGCTGTTAACAAAGTCAGTAAAATGTTCGTTGGTGATAGGATTGGATTGAAATTGCTGTTGTAATTGTGTGCTGAAAAGCTCTACCTTTTCATCTGGTGCTGAGTACCAGTGATTGCCAATTTTTAGAGGAGGTATGTTATTTTTGTATTTAAGTACACCTTTAGTTTTTTCCCCACAATGATCCATCTTGACAGTTGCGGCTTTTCATTTCTGCTTCCAGGGAATCATAGTGTTGTTTCTTTAGTGCTCTGTTCTGTCTCCTGAAGGTGTTATTTAGTATTGTTTTATAAGCTGGATACCTGGTTCTTTCCCATAGTCGACTATATTCCCTTTTAGTTTGTTAAAGATGTTCGATGTGTGGCGTACAATGGGATGACCACTTAATGTGTTTGGCTGTTAGTAGATATTCTTGCAGCATACTGCATATCTCTGTTTATGCTAGAAACTGCAATTTTTATGTCCCTAAGCATTTTGAGTGGAACTTTTGTATCTATTTGTTCCATTGTTGATGTAAACAAACTCCAATTAAAGGAATACTTGATTAAGGTGTGGGCATGTTCTTTTAAATTTATATTGAATGAAAGATTAATTATAACTGGATAACGGTCTGAAGTTAGTTTGTGTAATACAAATGCATCCGCACACATATATGACACGTTTTTACCAATGAAAAAATCCAAAACATCAGGAGTGCTTCCATTGTGTGGATAGTGGGTTGGTTCAACCGGATGCAAAATTTCTGATTTAAACTGATATATTACCTTGTGAAGCAGCTTCCTTCTTGAATTGGTAGTCATGGACTTCCATCTCGGGTGTTTACTATTAAAGTCACCACCGAGAAGATAATGTGATTTCATTGTATTGAAGTTTCCCCAGAAATCTGTCATTGCGAGTTTGTTTGCCGGAGCCAGAGCCAATCTGTAAAATTCAGGACATTTGATACTCAAGCACTCCTATGCTCTGTAGTTCGCTGTGATGAACTGCATTCTTAACAAATATGGCCAAACTGCCTTTTCTGTCATTGCTGGGACGGTCAGCATGATAAATCTTGTACCCTGGAATTCTAAAATGTATTTGTGGCACTAGTTCAGTTTCAGTAGCTAGCAGAATGTCTATGTCATAACCAGGGAGAAAATGTAACAATACACGGTATTTGTTGTTCATGCCTTGGCAATTCCATGTGCATATGTAAATTTGTCCTTTAAGTGTTTGCTCCATTACTTTTTATAATCGCAGGTATTATTTGCGTAAAGGTATTTATGAGAGGAACCAAGAGTGATAATAGAGAATATAATTTACCCAGTAAGCACTCCATTTGATTCTCACTGTTTTTTTTGACTTGCTTACTGTGTGTGTGTGTGTGTGTGTGTGTGTGTGTGTGTGTGTGTGTGTGTGTGCATGTGTGCGTGTGCGCGTGCGCGTGCGCGTGTGCGTGTGCGTGTGCGTGTGCGTGTGTGTGTGTGTGTGTGTGTGTGTGTGTGTGTGTGTGTGTGTGTGTGTGTGTGTGTGTTTTAATGCTCAGAATTTGATAATAAAATCATTTTTCTTCTTGCTTCCCAATATTTGGAGACTAGATCTTGATTTTGGAGAGTTTCACATACAGTTAGATGATCGATGTTCATTAAGTCGTCTTTACCACATAAACAGCACTGTGGAGAAGTTGTTAATCCAACCTTGAATAAATGTCCATTCAAACAATCGTGGCCTGTGATTAATCTGAACATTGCTACTGAAGATTTTCGATGTAGTTCTGGAATTGTCTTTAGTTTGTTTTGGAGATCTTTCCAATTAAGTTTTTCAGAGGAAACTAGACAGTTGTTATATAGTTTTGTGAAGATGTTTTTGATTAATCTTTTAACTGTTTCATAGGAGATATTTTGTTTCATTGTTTGAGATATTTTGGAACCCTGCTTGGCCAACATATCTGCTTGCTCATTGCCAGAAATTCTACAGTGAGATGGTATCCATTGGAAAACTATACGTATATTTAATATTCTTTCCATAATTTTTGCTAAAACACTGGTTAATGATATAGGTCTATAGTTGTTTAAATCAGCTGCTGATTTGCCGGGTTTGAGTATTGGAATAATAATAGCTTTTTTCCAATTGGATGGAACAGAATATTTCCAGACATGATTATAGAAGTTGATTAATATAGTTTTTGCTTTTTTACCTAAACTTTTAATGAATTCTGGATGAATTTTGTCTGGTCCTGGGGCTTTTCTATTAGGTGTTTTACAAATAGCTAGATCAAGTTCAGAAGCTGTAAATTCATGATAAAATATTTCATCTGTTGAAATTAAATAAGGTTTATTTTTTTTTATTTTTCTTTATTTCCTTCTTTATGTTCTTCTCTAGCTTTTTATATATTCTTGAAATTTTGAATGATGTAAAATTTGAATTAAATGCACTGGCAATTTTTTGGTTATCAGTTAGTTCTTTATCTTTATATATAATAGGATGTTTAGAAACATTATTATCTTTATAACATGTTGAAATGAAGTTATGTATGGCTTTATTATCTTTCCTATAATCAATAGTTTCAATAACTTTATTATAGGAGTTTCTTTTTGCACAGAGAATTTTTTTTTTTTTTTTTTTGAATTTTGCTGTTTTGATTTTCCAGTTGAGAATACTTTTAGGATCTTTGTTAATTTCAGCTAACTTTCTAGCTGATTGTCGGGGTGTAAGGGATAGTGATGCGCCTCTTATAGCCTCTCCTATCCAAATCTCATCCTCTTCCTGCCCGTGGTGCATCCTGCTTTAACAGATTAGGCTCTGGGGACCAAGCTACAGCGGTATAACTGTTCCATCAAAATGGAGGAAATGCCATTTATAAATTTACTGCTGACCTGTCATGGCAGTAGGAACGTCCTTCATCTGGCAAATGAAGGAAAGGCTGGTGATATCATAATGATTTGCCAAGCCTGATCCGGCGGATCCGTAGACCAATGGCAGGTGTGTTCCCTCCACAATATGAGGGTTAAGAAGGAACGATTCAACTGCCTACTTATAAAAAAGAGGTGTCCATAAGAAACGGTTGAAACCTGCTCAATAAACTATGTTTATGTCTCTTTCTACAAACTTCTGAATATAATTTTTGACTAAATGGCTGAGATGGTACTGGGAGCGAAGGAAATTGCTTTTCAGAAGCCACATTAATTCTAGGTGGTGGAGCCCCAGCTATACTTTTGGTGTTCTTTATTTGGAAAGTGGGTGTTGAATTTTGAAGCTTCACATGCACTGGACATCCCTTGTAACTAGCTGTATGTTGCCCTTTACAGTTTACACACACTGGGAGTGCATTGTTGGGTTTCTTACATTTTGCAGTAGCATGTGCACCATCACATCTTGGACCTGTAGCACTGGATGATATGACGCTTTGGTTTAGGAGCTTCTACTTTTATGACTGCATGGTACAATCCAGTTAAATCATAGATTTTTTCATTATCTGGACTTGGTTTGAGATCCACGAAAAATAGTGGTAGAGGGTTCTTTGTAACTGGGTGGTAAACAGGAACCATCTGTGAAGGTGATCTTAATTCATTCATTACAATGCCTGTAGGATGTAAGCCACGAATAACCACTTGGAAATTACGATCCTGCTTCATTTGGTAAGTGTGGTACTCGGCTTTGTTGTTTTCAAAATAATGAATTGCATTTCTATATCCTTCTACAGTTTCGAAACAAAACTTAACTCTCTGATTTGAAACAGTAGTGTGCTTAAAGTTGCCTACTGCTTCGGTTTTAGTGCCTGCAGAACTGTACTCATGTCTCTAACATTATTTATGTAAATAGGGGGTGGTTTAACAGCTTTGACTTGGGAGTTATCATTTTCACTATCGTCCTGATTCATGTTTTCATGGGATTCACCCTGAATTAGATTATTCAGTGGTTCCAAGGGATTCGGAGTGGAAAATGGTGATGTGTTGGCAGCACCGTTAGTATGTAATCTTTTCACTGCATTGTTTGTCGCATGATTGGCTCGTTCCATTCATATATTACTAACACTTCCACATATGAATAACTAAATTATATACTACTTACAGTAGAATCCAGCAAAATATGGGCTTTTAAATCTCCACAAATAACTTAATTTGTTGCACTAGTACAGAGAACAAATAAACATGGTCATGACCCACATCGAACCCCTCTCCAGGTTAATACAATTTTGAGTCGAACTAATACTCAATGCTCCATTTATTGCTAGTATTTACCTAGAACGCGTTTCGTTAGGACTTCCTAACATCATCAGCTGTTGTCCATTAAAATCCACCAAAGAAAGTAGATAGATTGAGGTGATCCAACTACTTGGTCACCATGACTGTCAGATTTATCTCCTCTTAGGGACCTTGTTTATGATATCTGTAGAGTGGAGGGAGATCTTTTGGCACGAGTTCTGGCAGCAGAAAAAATTATTTAGCACATACCAACCTCGTGAGTAAGTACATGTTCCCATTTACACTTTGTGCAACAAACATCATGGTTACCACATGGAACCACTCTTGTAGTGCACACTGGCAAAAGCTCAATGTTTCTACCAAAGTGGGAAATGTGAAATCACTTCAATCTTCAAATGTATTTTGCTTCAAAATATACATTTCTGGACATGGGTTCCTAATCAAAACTTTACCTGTTTAGTTGCACTTACAACCCCTAGCTGCCTGCCTTGGTAGCGTGGTGGTAGCATGTCTGCCTCATGTTCAAGTGGTCCCGAGTTCGAATCT
Source organism: Mantis religiosa (assembly GCA_030765055.1). Taxonomy (NCBI): domain Eukaryota; kingdom Metazoa; phylum Arthropoda; class Insecta; order Mantodea; family Mantidae; genus Mantis; species Mantis religiosa. Next base: position 99,105,170 of record CM060947.1, on the reverse strand, counting down.
CAGTCAGGGTGAGTTACCTGGATAAGGTTTTTCCAGGGTTTTTGCTTGTCCTAAAAGACAAATGTCGGGCAACTCTAAGCTCTATGGACCCTGGGCTCACTTGAGCACCATTTCACCCATTCCATTCATCGTCCGATATGACTTAACGTTGGAGGACGTAAATTGCAAGAAAACAAACCTAGCAGTTTATAATCGGAACTATGGAACACCAATATATGAAAATGAATTTAAATTAATTTGGACATCATTGTTACTAAATTCCTCCAAACACGCATAACCTGTATACGTTTTTCCTGTTGCCAGTACATTTCTACTTTACACATATGGAACAGAATGTAGTGGCAAAATTTACTTTCATCTTTCAAATTAAACATGTTTTCCTGATTTTCAAATAAGTCAATCAAATATTATGGCGATTTAGTTTCAAGAATATTTTTCACATAAGTTTTATCACTCACATGAATAATTTAAATCTACAGAATTGCTGTGAACTAAGAACTACCTGTAACAAGAGCTGTATGGTAATATCCACAGCTAATATGCACCACATGTTGATCCAATGAAAGAAACACTGGTTGAAGTATATTTTCTGTTGTATCAGCTAATCCCAGTTGACCATCTGAATTGCTTCCCCACACATAAACCTCTCCATTTACTGAAAGCAATAAGCAAGGCATAGTTTACAAAGGTGACAGCTCAAAATGCATATAATTATATAAATGTTCATTGAATTTTGAACAACAAAGTAATTATAGAGCAAAAAGCATTAATTCACTTTACCTGTAAGGGCAACAGATGATAAACAACCAGCTGACAACTGGGCAATACGATCAGGTACGCCAAAAACTTCAACTGGTTCTAACCGATCCTCAGTATCCCCTACTCCTAGCTGACCATCACTGTTGCTTCCCCATGCAAATATCTTTCCTGAGTCTATCAAATGAATAAATGTACACCAATCAGTACTCACAGAGGTATTATAAATGAATAATGAATAAACATTTTTTTAAAAATAAAAACCATTTTTCATCAACTTCTGTTACCATTTGCTTATTTTCAGCCCTTTGAGAGCATGAACTCATTAATACATGAAGATAGGCTATAGGCTTACCTATAATAATCAGGACTTCGACCATATTCATGAGATGTGGGAAAATAATTTTTACTTTGATGTATAAATATTATGAGTCAAATTTTGGGGACATTTTTACTTCACTTACACTGTAATGAATCAGAAGATTTTGCTTTCATTATCAGCTGTAGGTCGACTTACAGCATAGGCATCTTCTTCCATCTGGTCCCTGGCAGATGGTGTGATGAATTTAGCAGGCATACATGCACACTGATAGACCTTTTTATATTAATTTCTATTAATTCTTTTTACAGATTCAGGGGGTCCCAAAACATGTATTAAATTTTTATATAAAATTTTTGGGTGAAATGCAATACTTCCATTATTTATTATATGTACTACAGAAAGTTAAACAGTGAAAATAAGATTTTATGTTTAATTTGCAATATTTATACTTAAAAGCTCTAATTTGTTTAAAAAAAAAAAAAGAAAAAAAATTCACTTTATAGCAAATATGAATCTTACATTATACATTACATTTGTTATTATACACTAACCATTCAGGGATGTACAGGAAATTATGGGATAATGCTACTATACTGAGTATATATTACATTTCAGAAATAGCAATATATGAGCTACTGTAGATCTAGAACACCAAAATAAATATACTATGAAAAAAAGATTAGATTTTACAAAACTTTAGTCTTATATTACTTTATTTTACTTTGATTATTATTTGACTTCATGTTACAAAAGCAACTTCTGATCAGCATACTATAAGAAATTATTTTAAACTTTGCTAACATTATTAAAGAGATAAAATGTTTAACCTTGGTAGTTCTTGTTTTTATATCCATAAAGACAAAAACACAGGTCACTTCACTTACCTGTACTGATAAGAGTGTGCGCTCGGCCACATGCTATATGTACTGCCTTCTCAGGTTTCAAACCTAGAAATAAGCAAATTTAATATAATAAACTTAAAAAGTTAAAAATATATGTACAATAATCACAAAGATTAGCTGAATTTTATCAGTTTTTACAATATGCAACTGACAGTTCACCTTTCTCTAAAACTATGCATATGGCACTATCGCACTCCAGAACCAAATTAAACAAATTTAAGTGAGACAAAGTTAAAAGAAGGTGTTTTACAGGTACTTTGAGAATAAACTGTCAGAACGAGTAAAAGCAGCCTGTCAGGTATTTGTATATCAGAATGCTCAAGCTACCTTGGAAATGAAAAAGCTGGAAACTATGAAGATTTTTCTTTTAATGTGAAAAACTGAAGCTACTGAAAGTGAAGCATATACACATAATACAAATAATGTACAACAATTTGTGATAAACTTCATTTATCTGTTTTTAATTGACAAATCCTGGAGGATTTGTCAATTAAAAACAGATGTGCCCATCACAAAACTATTCCTGAAGAATTTGTCAATTTAAACAGACAAAATAAGTTTGTCACAAATTGTTTTAACTTACTTATAATATGAAGATCTTGTACATAACATGGTGAAATCCTTTTGTATTTGTTGGAGTGGTGGATATTTTAATAAACTAGGCCATTAGTGGTTTTACTTAGCTTTTATTTTAGATTTTACATTAGCACAGATCACAGACACATGTTGGCGCGAGGTCTACCCAAATCACACACACACACACTATAACAACAGTAAAAGAATGCCATAAACAAATTTGAATAAATGAAGGATGCATACAGTTTATACATAGTGTCGCGAGCCCATTGTTGATCGAGGCGGTGCGGGCAGATAAGTTCAAAGAGACAGGGACTGTAGTGTGTAGATGAAAGCTCGCCGAAACGGCGGGGGGAAAGATGGCTTTCTCGAGAGTTCTAATTCTTTGTTCTAGTCGTCTCGATTGTTTGAGAACATTCTGGAATGTGAGTAATCTATAAAACAGGGAGCCCACCCGCCAAACTGAGTCAGTCGTTAATTGTACTCGCGTGCGTGAACAGCTGGTGAGCTGTGTCAATGACCTTGCAAGTTGTATTGCGTATGTGACGTATTTCTGGACTGCTGTGTATAAAGGGTGTTTCTACGGAAATAAAGTGCAATTTATGGTGTTTGTAGCCTGGACATTTGATTTCACGAACCCACAAACTAACAATTGGTGACAGAAGTGGGGTATTTTGAAGATGCAGGCTACACTGTCACAGATTCTAGCGAAAATGAACGAATTAACAACGAAGACGGAAGCTACAAACGGCAACCTCACCGCCAAAATGGAAGAAATGAAGGTGGCTAACGATAACATCACCGAGAACTTGGCCGCAAAATTGGAGGCACCAAACAACAACCTGACCGCAAGGATGGCCGAACTGACCACGGAAATGAGAGCAGGTAACGAAAGCCTGGCCACGGAAATGAAGGCCGAACTATCTGAAATGAACGCTGCGAAGAGGCCCTCACCGAAAAATTTGAAGAACAGCTGGCCGGCGTGAGGGATGACGTCACGGGGCTGGGCAAGCGGATGGACCAAATGGACGAGCGCGTCGACGACCTGGCGAGCCGCTTTAACAACCTAAAGGGAAAGGCCGCCACCAACACTAAGTCCCTGAACGCCATGGTGGAGGACATCATCGGCAGAAGGATGAAGGACTTGAAGGCCGACGCGCCGGGACGCGACACAACATCTGCGCGCGTCAAACCGCCGAAGTATGACGGCACGTCCACGTTCGAAGTCTTCCGCCGCCAGTTCGACAGAGGAGGAGGCCGCACAGCTAATAGCCAAACTCCAGGGACGGTCCGCAGAAGTCCTGAACGCGGTGCAGACAGCGGCGGCGCCCAAAGACATCTGGAGAACCCTGGAGAACCGCTTCGGGAACCACCACTTGGCCGCAGCCTACCGCACCCAACTAAAGTCAAGAACGCAGCAGCCAGGGGAGGCGCTGCAGGAGTTCGCCCTGGCAATTGAACAGCTGGCCCGCAAAGCCTTGGTCAACCTCCCACCTGAATTAGTATCCCGGGAAGCCTCCTACACGTTCGTTGACGGGGTACAGACGTCGAGATGCATCGGCGCCTGCTGCTCGACTACAACAAAACCATCCACGAGGCGTTGACGGCAGCATTGAGGATGGAGGCGGCCAAGGTGACGGCTACTCCGACGTCGTGAACAAGGAGTATCCGCTACACTGGATACCGAAGACCAGCCGAGGGACGGCGGCGAAGACCAAGTGGTGTGTGTGTTGGGGGTGTAGATAGCGGGACACCTGGAGAGAGACTACCCACACCAGGGAGAGCAGTCGAAAAACGAGTAAAGGCCGTCGTGGCGAGGGGCACGTCGGCGCCATCACCACCATTCCCTCTAGTGACGCTGCGCACCGTCAGCCAGCGTATGGATGACAGCCTCATCGCGGACGGTTGGGTGAAAGGGAAGCCGTGCCGCCTGCACGTAGACACCGGGGAAGCCGTGATCATCATCAGACCTGACGTGGCCAAGGGTTTGTCGTCGAGGAAACCGAGCCAATCATACCAGCTAGTGACGGCATCGGGCAGTTGACCTTGGTGCGAAGCGCTGTACGTCTGTGGGTGTTCATCGCGGAGGTGGCTGAGGAGGTGATACTGAGACTGGATGCCCTCAGGAGCCACGAGCGACGGTCCATATCGGCAGGAAGGTCCTGCGGCTCAATGGAGAAGAGGTGATACTCCGGCAACCCGAAGAACGCCTGGGAATCTGCAGAGTCGTCCTGAGAGATGTGGTTGTCCCCGCGAGAAGTGAGGTGGTGGTGACGGCGCGACTGGAAGGCCAGCGGACGAAGAACTTGATGCTGGACCAGAAGACGCCTGTGAACGGACTGTGTAGCCAGGACATTGTTGCCATGCCGAGAGGAGGTGCCGGTGAGGCTGCTCAACCCAACAGACACCGATCACGACGTCCAGGCCGGAACGGAGCTGGGGACGTGTGAGCCCGTGGTCAGCGTAACACCAATCGATAAGACCCAGGAGCCGGTGCCGACGCAACATCTGGGGCCCCGGCTGGAAGGCTTATTGGAGAGGGCGGCAAACCACCTGACCGCAGAACAGCTGGAGAAAGTTCGACAACTGCTGAGACGATACCACCGCGTCTTCAGGCAAGGCGACATTTAGAAACGCGAGGATATCTACCTGGGCAGATCCTCACAAAGTGAAGACCGAGTCCCCTTCTAATGACCAGGGAATTACCGAGCTGTCCCAAAAGGGCGCCCGGCGCACTTCATGGGGCTTTCCATAGGACAAGACCTGCGACTACGGCCGCACGGACCAAGTGTTCCACCATATCGACACCGGAGACGCCCGGCCTATTCGGCAACCACCTAGACGCGTTCCGCTGGCGAAACAAGCGGCGGTACGAGACATGCTAGAGGACATGAGATCCAGGGGAGTGATTGAAGAGTCTGACAGCCCTTGATGTTTCCCTGTAGTGTTGGTGAGTTACGCTTCTGCGTGGACTACAGCAAGCTAAACGCGGTCACCAGGAAGGGCTGTTTCCCCTTACCCGGGATTGACGACACCCTGAACACGCTTGCTGGGGCGCAGTGGTTCTCGACACTGGACCTGAAGACTGGTTACTGGCAGGTAGCTCTGGACCCGAGAGACAAGGAGAAAACAGCATTCTCGACAGGCCAAGGGCTTTGGAAGTTCACAGTTATGCCCTTTGGCTTCTGCAATGCACCACCTACCTTCCAACGCCTCATGAAATCAGAGATAAGAGGGTTGACCTATGACGCCTGCCTGCTATACATGGACGGCATCATCGTCGGCAAGACATTCGAAGACCATCTCGAAAACCTGAGCAAGGTGCTACAGAGACTGCAGGCGACTAACCTTAAGCTAAACGCAAAGAAGTGCCAGCTCTTCCGCAAGGAAGTGAACTACCTGGGACACATAGTCTCACCAACCAGATTGGCCACAGACCCGGAGAAGCCCAGCCTGTGAGAGATTGGCCTCGCCCAAAGGATAAGCGAGAATTGCGCAGTTTCCTGGGGCTGTGCAGTTATTACCGCAGTTTCATAAAGGGCTTCTCCAACATCGCCAAGCCCCTCACCCTCCTGACGGAACTACATCGGCCGTATTTGTGGACGGAGGACGCTGAAGTCGCTTTCCAGGAGCTGAAGACACTGTGCAGAGCTCCTATTTTGGTATTCCCACAGCCAGGTGGCGCCTTCATTGTGAACATCGACGCCAGCGACCATTGCATTGGAGTCGTCCTATCGCAAGTATAGGACGGCCATGAGCGGGTGATAGCTTACTACAGCAAGACGCTGTCCAAGGCAGAGAACTACTGCGTCACACTGCGAGAGTTATTGGCGGTAGTAAAGACCTTGGAGCACTTCCACAAGTACTTGTACGGTCAGCCATTCCAACTGAGGACTGACCATTCCGCCCTCACCTGGCTACTAAGCTTTAGGAACCTGGAAGGCCAGACAGCACGTTGGGTCCAGAGACTGCAAGAGTACGGCTTCACCTCTGAATATTGTAGAGGGAAGAGCCACGACAACGCAGACGCCATGTCCCGAAGAACCTGCCCGGAAGAGTGCGGCAAATGCACAAGAGGAAGAGAAGGAGCGTGCCGCAGCTGTCAGAGTGGTCACGGCAGTGTCTGCGGACGGCTGGAATAGCGCAGGCCTGAGGAGGGAGCAGATGGCGGACTCCGACTTGGGACCACTCTTGAGGGAAGTGGAGGCAGGGACGAGACCGACCTGGGAGGACATCGCACCCAGAAGCGCTGCGTACAAGTCGTACTGGGCCCAATGGGACACGCTGAAGACCAAAGAGCGTTTGCTGTTCCGATATGGGATTCACCCGATGGGAAGACGCAGAGAGAACAGTTGGTTCTTCCCCGGAGTAAGGTCTCGGAAGTCATGGAGGAAGTGCACGCCGGTACTTCAGGAGGACACCTGGTAGCAAACCTGACGATCGACAAACTCCGATAGCGCTAATACTGGCTGAGGCTCCGAGCAGACACTGAGAGACGGTGCCGTCGATGTTACGTGTGTGCGGCAAGTCGCGGCCCCCAAACTAGGAGCCGGGGTGACATGCAGTACAACGTCGGAGCGCCATTCGAACGGATCGCTGTCGACATAGCTGGACAATTCCCAGGGTCCAACCGAGACAAAAAGGACCTGATGGACCTATTTCACCAAGTGGTCGGAGGTGTATGCCATCCAGAACCAAAAGGCCAAGACCATCACAGACTGCCTCGTGGAGCTAGTGTTCTGCCGTTTTGGGGTGCCGTTGGAGCTCCAGTCATCAGGGCACCAATTTTGAGGCTAACCTGATGGAGGCACAGGAAAGACTTGGGGTGAACAAGACCCGCACAACACCTCTACACCCGCAGTCGGGGGGCATGGCGGAGTGGTACATCAAGACCTTAGAACAACACCTGAGGAAGGTTGTGGCCAGCCATCAGCGAGACTGGGACGTCAAAGTGCCACTTTTCCTTCTGGCATACCGCTCGTCGACACAGGACACCACTGGGATGACGCCAGCTAGCTTAATGTTTGGCCGAGAATGAGTCCTTCCTTGTGACCTGGCATTTGGGAGCCCCCCCGGAGGCGAAGCAGCTAGCAACCGAGTATGTAATGCATAGTGTTTAACGCCCGCTTTTACTACATACGGCACTGCAGGCGATGACGCTGATGATACATGAGATGAAGATGGAGCACCGGTGGAATGAGATGGCGGGGGAAACCCGAGATCCCGGAGAAAACCCGCCCCAGCGCCGTGTTTTCCACCACAAATCTCTCTTTGCGGTCGCTTGGGATCGAACCCGGGCCGCGTTGGTGAGAGCCAAGCGGTCTAACCACTGAGCCACGGCGCGGCCAACCGAGTATGTGGAGAACCTGGTGGACCGTCTCCACGACATGCATGAGATGGCTCGTCAGAATATCCAGAAATGAAATGAAATGTGTAGTATTTAACGCCCGCTTTTACTGCATAGAGCCAAGCGGTCTAACCACTGAGCCACGGCGTGGCCTAGATTATCCAGAGGGCGAGTGACCGCATGAAGATCCGATACGACAGGCAAGCCAACAGCCAAGAGTTCCAGCAAAATGACTTAGTCAGGTTGTACCGCCCAACCCGGACCACGGGACACTGCCCGAAGCTTTAGCGGCCATGGCAAGGACCGTACCGGGTGGTAAAGAGGATTAACGACGTGGTCTACCGCATTCAGAAGGTGCCCTGAGGAAAGATATTGGTGGTACAGTTAATGCCAGAGGTTCTACTCCCATTAGTCCTGGACCCGTAGGACCAAGGACCCGGGCCTCCTTCGAGCTGTCTCGAAAGAGCACCCGGCACCTCCGTGGGGCTTTCCATAGAGCAAGACCTAGAGACTAACAAGTCCTGTGGACTCAAGACGGGATGGAAGTGGATACGCCACTTACGCGCGCCAACTCCAAAATGGAAAGTCTACCGATATGACCTCGGTGGGGCCGCCTGGTGATCTAGCACACCTACTAGCTATGCTGGCTAGTACGCGGGAATATTAATGGCTTCCCTCAACCCCGTCCCAATCTCCCACGGGTGTCGGGAACCACTGCCCCCTCGAGCCCAACCCAATCCGAACAACTCCCTATTAGGGAGGGTCTCGAATGTTCGGCCTGAGGTTCCTCTAGTACGTCAGAGGTACCACGAGTGCTAGGGGTCTGCAGCGCCCGCACCACAGCAGCTGAAGGGGACGGATCCCCTCCCCTACGGGGATGTTGGTTGTACACCTGGATCGTCTGGCCCACTATGATGGTGCTGTTGGGGACGACCAGTCTTGAGGGAGCAGTGTCGCGAGCCCATTGCTGATCGAGTCGGTGCGAGCAGGATAGTTCAAAGAGACAGGGACTCTAGTGTGTAGATGAAAGATCGCTGAAACGGCGGGGGGAAAGAGAGTTCTAGCTCTTTGTTCCAGCCGTCTCGATTGTTGGAGAACATTCTGGAATGTGAGTAATCTATAAAAAAGGAAGCCGACCCGCCAAAGTGAGTCAGTCGTTAATTGTACTCGCATGCATGAACAGCTGGTGAGATGTGTCGATAACCTTGCAAGTTGTATTGTGTATGTGACGTAATTCTGGACTGCTGTGTACGAAGTGTGTTTCTACAGAAATAAAGTAAAATTTTTGATGTTTGTAGTACTTTTAAGAACATGTATCTGGATTTCTTTTCTCAAAACCTTGGTGCAGTTAGTGGTGAGCATGGAGGAAGATTCCGCTAAATTGCTATGTTTGAATGGTGCTTTAGAGCACAATGGAATGGAAGTATACTAGCTGAATATTTTGGTCTACCTATCAGGAACACTCCATGAATATGCCTAAAAGCGGAAATGGCCAAAACAATCATTTTGGTATATGTGTTTTCTGTAATCAGTCTCTCTGTTACAGTCCTTTCACATTTGTATAAATATGAAATACAGACCCCCTGAAAAACAGATATGACAGACTATTTTAGTTTTCAAATATGAATCAAGCACCTTTTGTTTATAAAGAATCACACTGTTTCATCTAAAGAACAGGAACAAAATTCAAATTTTTTGTACTTTCTTTGCTTTCCTCTAATTTTCTGGTATATATTCCTTTAGTATCATTTACATGGCCGTATCAAAATATTAAATGCTTTTATGCATCTCACATTATGGAGGGTGAGACACGTAACTCACATCCTGAACTGATTCTTTGTTTCCTTCCGTTATGCATAATATCAATGTTGTACATTTACTACACATAAAAGAACCTCAAGCCTCATAAAGAGGCCTCTGAGCAAAATTAAACAGTGTTTCAAGCCCAATATACACTATCAACAAGTAATTGGGCACCCATGGTTGTAGTTGATTTAGCATGCCATTTGATTGTTGTGGTCTCTATGTGTTGCAGTAGGCAGTGAGCAAGAGAAACAGTTGAGAATGAGATGGAACGTGGTACAGTGCTATCAGACTTTGATAAGGGCATAATTGTGAGCTTCTGCCTCAGTGGGTGCTCTAGCAGGGCAATAGCCACCAAGATAAACAGGCTCAAATCAACAGTAGCATTCGTCCTATGTAAGAGGAAGGTTGTAGACATTGTGCCAATGGTGAACGTTCAGGGCAACCAAAAATTCTGAGCAACAGATATCACAGAACCCTAAAACTTAAAATTGTGAAGAACAGGGGACAACCAATGGCTACCATCAGACAGAAGTTTTAAGCAGCGACATAGTGTCTGTTTCTATTAGAACATTGCAAACAGAGGGCCTCAAACTCGGATATTCTGGAAGAGTAGCAGCAAATAAGCCGCATATCAGGAAGATGAATAAAGCTCAGAGACTTAAGTAGTATTTGGACCATCGCAATAGACATTGGAGCAGTGGGAATCAGTTCTGGAGTGACAACTCTAGATTCACATTATTTCAGTCTAATGGATGTGTATGGGTGTGGCGGCTATCCAGGAACAGCTTTTGCCAGAGTGTATAGTGCGTGCAAGGAAGTTTGATGGTGGCAGAATCATGGTATGCAATTGTTTCTCATACTACGCTGTGGGACATTGGTGGTTGTTCAAGGCAAACTAAATTCAGAGGAACACTGCATAATTCTGGATAACGAAATGTTCCCTACATTGTGGCGCTTTTATGGAATGGACCTTTATTACTTCCAGGATGACAATGCCAGGCGCCATATTTCAGCTGCTAATGTGCATTGGTATGCAGACAATAATGTTCAACGGTTGGAGTGGCCTGCACAGTGTGCACCTCAATCCCAATGAGCACCTTGAGATGAATTGGACCAGCGAGTGAGATGTCGGGAGATGCTGCACGAGGAATGACGACAAATCAGAGTGGAAATCTTACCCAAATTAAGGTAGATCACGCCTGACAGGGTGGCTGCTGTTATAGCAGGAAAAGGTGGTTCCACGAGGTTCTGAAGGAGCAAAAATAGCCACACAAACATTTCAAACCACAGTCCAATTACTTTTTGGTAGATAGTGTAGAATGGGATGCTGAAAACCACAGCAGTTAAACAGCGTCCATAAATTAAATTAAAAAACAAAAGTCTTATTTTTTTTTTTTTTTACATGATTCTATTTTCAATGAACTAAGAGGTGGCTTTGAAAGTCTGACCTTATATTTCTAATGTATCTTTTTAAATTAAGTTCTTCTTCTTTCGCTTCCCTAAAGTTTGGCTGGCTGCTCTCAGGCCCTGACATTTCTCGAGAGGGGAAGCACACTTTTGCTAATTCTTCAGTGGGAATTCCAAGCAGAGGAACATGCATATTTTCATGCATTTGCCATATTATTATAATTGCAATAATAATAGGAATTACAGACACTAAAAATCGGAATTCACACACGCACAAAATAATAAACAAACGTCACCAGTGCAAGCACCAAAAGAACTGCAGCCACATAGTCCACACAAACTTAAACTGGCAACACGGTGTTGGATTTTGAAGCCACGACTAGCAACAACAATGCTGATTGGAGCTAGCAGACAGTTTTAATTTCCTGATCATGACATTGAATGTAGAGATTCCCAGTAGTACCAAAAGAAGCAGTTAGTTTGCATAAAAGGTATGAAAGAAGTATTCCAACAGAGAACTATTGTAATGAATATCTTGCATAATAATGAAATTGCAAGTTGGATTTCAATGTTTTAAAGCTAATACAGTCCTATATTTTCATTCTAAAGATAATTTTCTGGATATGTTTTCAATTACTCATTACTATATGTTGGTACTATTAACTTTCCCCCTCCGCCTCCTGCAACAGAACGTCAGGGTGAGATACAATGGCCATACTGTAGTTGCACCACTATCCTGGTGTTAGGGGATTCTTGGTCCTCTATGCCTTGTCATTAGGCGACAGGCTGAGGAACCGCAACTCTGGATTGGATGGAGAAATCCAGAATGGGTAATCAACCCCATGCCTGGAATGAAAGTGAGAAAAGCAGATGAACAGAATGAGGGCAAAGTGGATGAAAGGAAACATAATAATTGAATGATGGCAGGGGAAACTGGAGATCTCTGAGAAAACCTACCCCAGTGCCATGTTGTTCACCACAAATCTCACATCTGTTGCCTGGGATCAAACCCGGGCCGGCTTGGTGAGAGTCAAGTGGTCTAACTGCTTGCCATGGCATAGCCATTAAATTCAGTTATTCGTTAGGTAAAATGTTAGCTTAGTAAAGTGCATGCTTGATATAACTGTATTGCCTATCACATCAATACCATTATAATTCAAAATAAAAGGAATAAGAAAGATGTCAATTTATGTAAAATTGCTCTATAAAGATTATTTTTAATGCTTTAATTTCCAGATAAATTTAGTCATAGCTACTCACTTTTAACACAGCTAGGCTTTACAACTACGTTTTTGTGTCCCAATCCAAGCTGCCCATAGTCGTTGTTTCCAAACACAAAGACTCGCCCTTTTTCTGTAACACAATCCATGTACAGTTGATGGCTTTAACTTAATAGTACTTCATTATAGATTTTGTCTTAGCTTTTCAAAAGTTACTCTTATTAAAACACAACACAGAAAAGAGCCAAAGCTGTCCATACTTATTAGATGTAATGTGAAAATGTTAATAATCTCCAAGTTGTAAAGTAGTTTCTCACAGAATGCAAAACTTTATAGGTTTGTTCTGTGAGAGAGTTACAGCTCCTAAAACTATTTTGTTTATATACAGCTTTCTTTGTTTTCTGTTCATTACATAATTTGTTAACATGGGCTTTGTAAAAACAGCAATTAAAGTACACCACTGAACAACATAAAACAAGGCAATTCATGCATCTGGTTAGGCAAGAAGTCATGAATAACACATTATCTCTGCTTATACCACGAACATGAAAGAGCATCCCAGCACAAGTGAAATATTATGAAATAAAATTATGACATTGTGTTAAATGAAAAAGTAAACAACAATTGTGGATTTCATCTTGGCATCCAAAGATAAGATGGCGCTTTTACCAGTTACATACTGCTACATAAATAACCCTTTCCTTACTTTTCAGAGCTTGTTTCTATGATGCCAAAAAAATTAATGGGCAGCTAACATTGTACAATTAACTAGATAGATAGATAGATAGATTAGATAGATAGATAGATTAGATAGATTAGATAGATTAGATAGATAGATTAGATAGATAGATAGATAGATAGATAGATAGATAGATAGATAGATAGATAGATAGATAGATAGATAGATAGATAGATAGATAGATAGATAGATAGATAGATAGATAGATAGATAGATAGATAGATAGATAGATAGATAGATAGATAGATAGATAGATAGATAGATAGATAGATAGATAGATAGATAGATAGATAGATAGATAGATAGATAGATAGATAGATAGATAGATAGATAGATAGATAGATAGATAGATAGATAGATAGATAGATAGATAGATAGATAGATAGATAGATAGATTAGATAGATAGATTAGATAGATAGATTAGATAGATAGATTAGATAGATAGATTAGATAGATAGATTAGATAGATAGATTAGATAGATAGATTAGATAGATAGATTAGATAGATAGATTAGATAGATAGATTAGATAGATAGATTAGATAGATAGATTAGATAGATAGATTAGATAGATAGATTAGATAGATAGATTAGATAGATAGATTAGATAGATAGATTAGATAGATAGATTAGATAGATAGATAGGATAGATAGGATAGATAGGATAGATAGGATAGATAGGATAGATAGGATAGATAGATAGATAGATAGATAGATAGATAGATAGATAGATAGATAGATAGATAGATAGATAGATAGATAGATAGATAGATAGATAGATAGATAGATAGATAGATAGATAGATAGATAGATAGATAGATAGATAGATAGATAGATAGATAGATAGATAGATAGATAGATAGATAGATAGATAGATAGATAGATAGATAGATAGATAGATAGATAGATAGATAGATAGATAGATAGATAGATAGATAGATAGATAGATAGATTAGATAGATAGATTAGATAGATAGATTAGATAGATAGATTAGATAGATAGATTAGATAGATAGATTAGATAGATAGATTAGATAGATAGATTAGATAGATAGATTAGATAGATAGATTAGATAGATAGATTAGATAGATAGATTAGATAGATAGATTAGATAGATAGATTAGATAGATTAGATAGATAGATTAGATAGATAGATAGATAGATAGATTAGATAGATTAGATAGATAGATAGATAGATAGATAGATAGATAGATAGATAGATAGATAGATAGATAGATAGATAGATAGATAGATAGATAGATAGATAGATAGATAGATAGATAGATAGATAGATAGATAGATAGATAGATAGATAGATAGATAGATAGATAGATAGATAGATAGATAGATAGATAGATAGATAGATAGATAGATAGATAGATAGATAGATAGATAGTTTTATTCACCTTGTCAATGAATATAATTCAAACTTCTGAAAAGGACTAAATGGATAATAAAGGAGCCGCTATTATGATCTTCATTATCATAACTATAATTATTTATTTTCAGTTTTACAGCCATTTTTATTCAGAAAGAATTAGCATTCAACTTCTAATAAATTAATCAACAACAAACTAACTCAATTCTTAATTTTAGTTAATTGTACCTGCATTAAATCTCCCAAAGTGATTGGCTCTTAAAGCACTCATTCTGATAGTTTTGCTGCCATCACATGGCATTTTAATTGTATTAGTTTTTATATAACTAGTGCAACTAGCTAATTTTTACAATGCAGTCTGAAGCATCAGAAAGACTACCTTTGTAGTTCAGTGGTCAAAAGCTCCAGTTTTAATTTCATGCTATACTGGGTGCAATGATTTTTCTTTTGGTAAGGTCATACTCAACGTAAGGATTTCAAAATATGAATTTGAATATGATGGGAATGAATGTTACAGAACCACTAGGATGTGTGTGTCCAATTTTCTTTTAAAAATAAAACCATTATGTACATAAAATATAAACACTTCTTATCATAGCCAATGCAAAAATACAGCAGCCTATTTCATGCACGTATAAATTACTAATTTACAAAATTACAGTAATTTGAGATGAAACTGTTATAAATTTCACCACATTATAATAAACGATATTCATGGTTCTATGTACCTAATTTTCCAACAAAATAATTTTCAAAAACTGAAAAAGGGTCTCATAAGTAATATGAGTAATGGTTTGGGAAAAGATATTTATTTTAAAAAACAAATATCGCATAATAAATTTTGAAATACCGGCAGTTGATTCTGTTTTTAAATTTGTCTTATTTTCAGATTTTGGTACTACCAACAAGAACATATCAACATCTAGCATTTGTAATGATGGCGACAGCTTTGTTTACGGCTGAAGATGTGTATAAGTTTACATGAAATCGCAATCCCAGAGAATTTATAAGAATTATCATCATTTCTTGCAAGATAAGTGAAGTTTTAAGTTACAAATTGTTATATTTGTATACATATGAAAATGTACACTTCTCCATATCATTTCTCAAATACAGCTCTTTACAATCAATCAAATGTTAAACTTGGTATAACAATGGAACTTTTCTTAGAAAAAAAGAAGACTACCTAATACTTTCAGTTCTCTAAAAATCAAATTATGTATTGAAAAATAAAACAATCCAAAACTACGACTGACTATAAGAAAATCCTCTTTTAATCTCTATAGCTACCTTCAAAGAAGGTATAAAGAGAACCTGAAAGCAATTGAACAAATATTGATTATTGCTGAACATTTTAAAGCAGCAAAATTTGATGCTGCTGGTAAAGCAGTAAGTGTAAGTGACCAAGTGTCAAAAAATTGACTACCAATAGTTTTTTTCAGCAAAAGCTATTTTAAAAAAAATAAAAAGAGATTATGAGAAAATTAACTTTTAAAATGTGCACTATTTGCACACTTCCATGCATACTCATTTTAAATCTCATTTGGTATGAATAGCCAAAACGACAAATTCACAATTGGATCCTCATCCTACAAAACCTGAGCATTTTATCTATAAATATTTTAAAATGGTTATTTTTTCCCTTCAAATTTTTGAAAGTATTGAGCAATACACCTTCAAGAGTTATTTATTAAACTGTTTTTATTTATTCTTTGTGGGCAAGTATTATTCCATGAAAAATTTTTTGCACATAACTTTTTAAACATTTATATGTTTACTTATGTGAAAATTACTCCTAGAACTTTTAGTTAATTGATGGAAATTAATCATTTCTCCACACTAGCCGTATACAGGCTAAGGTTTTTGATAGACAGAGTCAACATGAAAAATTCAATGCCATGGCCAGAATTTGAACCACGGATCTCCTGGTTCCCATCCAGTTGCTCTTACCCTTTGAGCTACCATGGCCATTGTGCTGTCCTAACATTAAATTCTCCATTTGAGTCATATATTTCCGTGGTAGGCCACTAAGGGCTCTCGCATCCGAGAAACACCGTTTGTAGCGACTTACTATCATAAGTACTCGAGTCCCAGGCTTCATCATTTAACTCTTATTATTTTAGTTAATTTATGGAAATTAATCATTTCTCCACACTAGCCTTATATAGGCTAAGTTTTTTGTCAACATGAAAAATAATATACCTAAAAAATAAAAATTCCACCATAGAAACAAATCAACAAATTCATGACCATAACACACGAAGAAAAAATAATTACCATATACAGGCACATGCGTTACAACTATACAATATAAAACCTGCAGCAGCAGCAACCAAACTTTACAATAAATTACCTGAATATATTAAAAATATAAAAGAAAAAAACTGATTTAAAAGGGAACTAAAAGAGTTCTGCATAACATCTTTCTATTCGCTTGAGGAATATCTAAATAAAACAGGCTCATGAAGAAATAAGAACCTTAAAGACTGAGAACGGACTCAAAACGGAAATTCATCTCCTGAAGGAAAAAGCTAAACACAGAGATGACTCAAATAAAATTGTGATGAAAATGAAGGAGCCTATTCCTACAAGCAACAGGTTTACTTTGCTATCGTCATTCGATAGTGAATCTCAGCTTTCCGTTGATGAAGGATTCACTGCAAATAGTGGTCTGCAGATAAAGAAGAAAGAAGCAGCAGTAAGCTCAAAATTCAAGTGGATTAACTCTAACCTCAAAATCAGGAAACATGAAGGGGAAGGAACGGACAAGCCAGAAATGGAAAAATGCAAAGTGTTAGTGCTTGGGGATTCTATTATTAAACATGTAAATGTGGATGGGGTTAAGTTGAGGTCTCTAAGTGGAATAAATGTGCAGCAAATGTGTGGTAAACTCAATGATCCCAGCATCACTGGAAGACCAGAAGATACAGAAGTGGTTGTGCTACATGTTGGTACAAACAATCTAAAAAACTCGCGGAATGCCAAAGAGATTCTGGGTAATATGTACAATCTTATACGTGCGACCAAGAAGAAGTTTTCAAATGCAAAACTAGTAGTGAACAGTATAGTGAGAAGGTGTGACTTAGGTGATAGGTATGTAAATAGTGTTAATGAAAATATTAGATGGGCATGCCATGCTCTAAGAGCTATTTATGTGGACCTAGACAAGAAGCTGGACTACTCAAGCCTTGGCAAGGATGGTCTACATCTTAACAGAAAGGGGTCGTTTACACTGAGTGAAGCTATAAAAGATGTAATAGGTGTAGTATGTAAAAGTCGGGTAAATTAGAAATGTATGAAGAAGGTGAAAAGCATGTAGGCTTTGATAGCAATCCTCCTGAGAAAACAAATACTGGTGTAAATACTAGCTGTAAAATTAGTAACAATAGTAAATTCAACCTATCAATCTTCCACCAAAACATCCAAAGCTTAAGGAACAAAAAGTGTAATATTGAAGTACTATTAACATCTGCTTTAAAAAACTCTACAGCAATTTGTTTAACGGAACATTGGTTGGGAGAAGATGAAACTGAGTATTTTAATATACCTAACTATGTGCTAGCATCTTCCTTCTGTAGGTCAAACAAGAAAAATGGTGGATCATGTATATATGTAAATGAATCAGTTAAATTTAGGGAGATTGTTATGTTTAAATACTTAAACCAGGAGGAACACTTTGAAGCCAGCATGTGTGAACTATTAAACAGCAAACTAATTCTTATTTGTGTGTACCGAAATCCCACAAGCAATACCAAACTTTTCTTCAAAATTTAGAAATCATTTTGGACTTCTTTAAAAAGACAAAAAAAATCTGTAATTATAGTAGGGGACGTAAATATAAACTATTTAACAGAAAATGCAAATAAAAAGCAGCTGCAAAATCTCTTTAATATGTATGGAATGGAAAACGTAGTTAAATTACCAACCCGTGTCTCGAATTCGTCATATTCTGCGATTGACCAAGTAGTGCTGAATATAAATAAGTGGAAATATGAAATTCAGATTTTTGACACAGCCCTGACAGATCATTATGCACAAATGTTAAAATTAGTTGTCCCAGTAGATCAGCATAACCCAAAACAGAATGTAAAAATATATTCAAAAAGGTTAGACTTGCTAATGATGACAATCTAAGCTATCTAAATTATGTATTAAGTGAAGAATCTTGGGAAAGCATGTACACTGAGCAAAATCCAAACGATGCCATGAATGCATTTTTGGACACATTTGATTTTCACTTTGTAACAGCCATACGAATGGTTAAAATAGCAATGAACAAGCTAGGTAATAAGTGGATCACAACAGGAATCCGCAAATCTGGTGATAGATTAAAATTCTTGAGCAAATTTATGAAGGAAAACAAGACTACACCGGAGTTTAAGGCCTATTATGTAAAATATCGAAATATATATAATAAAGTTATAAGAGCAGCCAAAAAGTTACATAACGATGAAACAATAAATAAAGCAGTTAATAAAACTAAATCCATATGGCAAGTAATTAAGCACGAAATAAAAAATGGACCCAAATTGAAAGAAAATTACCACATAGAAAATAATGGCCAAAAAGTAAGTGATCCTAAAATAATTTCGGAATTATTCAACCAGTTTTATTCAACTGTAGCGGAGGAACTGTTAAATACTCATTCTCTAGGAAAGAAGGAAAAATTAAGTGTAAAGAAAAATGAACATAACATGTTTTTAATTCCAGTAACAGTTGAAGTTAAAGATGTTATAAAAATAATTGAAGAATAAGAAATCAGTAGGAATAGATGGTTACTCTAACTGCGTCATAAAGCGTTGCTCCTTATTCCTAATTGAACCACTGATGTACTTGATAAATCTTTCACTTTCAAGTGGGATGTTCCCCGACAGGTTAAAAAAAGAAGTGAAACCCATCTTTAAAAAAGGTAACAAAGGGGAGGTAGGAAATTACAGGCCAATTTCCATAATTTCAAGTTTTGCAAAGATCTTCGAACAAATAATGTATAAAAGAGTAACAAGTGTTTTAGAAAAATTTAAAGTAATTAATGACAATCAAAATGGTTTTCGAAAAAATAAATCAAGTTCTGCACTGATGAATTTCATTGAACAAGTGTATGAAACACTAGATAGTAAACAATTAGGGATAGGCATTTTTTTAGATCTTACAAAGGCGTTTGATCTGGTTGATCACAAACTTTTACTAGAAAAATTATCCTCGTATGGCATGAGGGGGTTAGCTTTAGATTGGTTCAGATCTTATCTGGAGAATAGAGAGCAATCGGTGGAAATAGAGTATTTTGATAGCAAAACGAATGAAGTTAAAACTCAGATTTCAAGTAGCGATATAATGAAATATGGGTTCTCTCAAAGTTCGGTGCTTGGGCCTCTTTTATTTATAGTGTACATTAATGATTTGGCAGATAATGTAGAAAACAGAACTGATATAAATGTTACACTTCTTGCAGATGATACAAATATTTTTATCAAAGGGGTGAATAAGGAAGGGGCAGATGTACATATTGAAAATAGTCTAAAACATATTCAAAAATGGTTTAGTGCCAATATGTTAATATTGAGTAAGGAGAAAACAGCAGCCCTAAGCTTCTATAATAAAATGAGTGGAAGTCAATTGTATCCAAAATTAATGCTGGGACAAGACCAAATACATTATGTAAAAACTATCAAATTTCTGGAACTAATACTAGATGAAAATTTAAGTTGGGAAACTCACATAGAGATATTGACGAAAAAACTTAGTAAAACGTGTTTCTTAATGAGGGCAATTACAGGCATGTCAAGCTTGAAAGTTCGGAGAATAGTGTACTTTTCATATATACACAGTTTGTTGACGTATGGTATAATTTTTTGGGGAAATTCTAAAGACAGTATAAAAGTATTCAGATACCAAAAGTAAATAATTAGAATCATAGCAGATCTCTGAAGCACAACTAGTTGTAAGCCATACTTCAGTAAATTAGGTATCTTACCACTGCCAAGTATATACATATATGAAACTCTTGTACATATGAAAGCAAGCCTAAGTTTATTCAAAACAAATTCTGAAATTCATATACACAACACTAGAACAAAGAATAATTTATTTGTGAAGTCCCACAAAACAAAGATGTATGAAAATAGTTTCACATATGCTGGCTTACATCTTTACAATAAGCTACCTGAATCTATAAAAAAGATTGAATCACAACATCAATTTAAGAAATTGTTATTTAACTTCCTTAGAGCCAATAGCTTCTACAGCGTGGATGAATTTTTAAATTTGTAAATATTTAGTTAGCTACCTTAATTATAAATATTGCACTTAGTTTTTAATTTGACATGTTCTATAACATGTACATGTTTTAATGGATGAATCAATACATCAAATCAAATAATAATTATTGTTGTAGTATGGTGTGTAAACTAAAATGTTACTATGTAACTATCATATGTAAAGTAACTACATAGAAATGTATTATGATTACTATCATCATCATCATCATCATCATCATCATCATCATCATCATCATCATCATCATCATCATCATCATCATCATCATCATCATCATCATCATCATCATCATCATCATCATCATCATTATTAATGTGAAATGTTATATAATTGTGTAATATTGTATGTTTGTTTTAATATGTAATATAAATTTAACTGACGTATCCAACAAACATGTATTGTGTTATAAAAGGATGAAAATAAATATAAATACAAATACAAATTCAATGCCATGGCCGGGATTTGAACCACTACCATGGCCAATGTGCCGTCTTGACATTAAATTCTCCACTTGACTCATATATTTCCCTGGTAGACCACTAAGGCCTCTCACATCTGAGATGGTAGCTCAAAGGGTAAGAGCGACTGGACGGAAACCAGGAGATCCCTGGTTCAAATCCCGGCCATGGCATTGAATTTTTCACGTTGACTCTATCAAAAACCTTAGCCTTTATATGGCTAGTGTGGAGAAATGATTAATTTCCATCAATTAACTAAAATAATAAGAGTTAAAGATGAAACCTGGGACTCAAGTACTTACGATAGTAAGTCATCACAAATGGTGTATCTCGGATGCGAGAGTGGTCCAACGGGGAAATATACGACTCAAATGGAGAATTTAATGTCAGGATTGGCCATTGTAGCTGAAAGGGTAAGAGCGACTGGATGGAAACCAGGAGATCCGTGGTTCAAATCCCAGCCATGGCATTGAATTTTTCATGTTGACTCTATCTACTCCTAGAACTTCCTTTACAATGTTAACAAATTTATTAACATGAGACTTTCACAATTAAAGCTTTAGAGAGGTGTTCTCTCTGCAATGAAGAATGTTTTTCCACTCAATAATGTTAATGCATCTGCTTAAAACTTAATTTATGGGAGAAGAAAGCATTTGAATAATTCAGGATAATAGTGATCAAGGAAAGTAGAAAATATAGTGAGGAAAAGGAACAAGCTGCTATTCAGACAAATGCCGGAGCAGCATGCAATGTAACAACTATTTGCTCTTTTCTATCGTGGATCAATGAAAGGCCAAGCAAGAGTTGCATGACCAGTAAAACTGGATTTCATCAATAATCACAACACAGATAGTGTAAACTCATTTAAGTATTCACTGCATGCAGCTTTTTTACTTCCCTTCTTTACACTTCCTGGCCTTTGCATGAGAACAAAAGAGCCTCTGGGTGGCCAGTGCTTTTATACCAAACATTTTAAATAATGCAATATATTTGATGAATTAATTGCAAAACTAATCTATAGAATTCTAGAGATCATGGCAAGGAATAAAACTTCCAAAAGAAGCTCTTATTACTCTTATAATAAATGTTGTTGTGTATAATGCAGACTGCATCTATTGCTTCGTTTACAGATATTCTTAGTCATTACCAGTTTACCATCAATAAATAGTTAATTATTTTCTACAAGAGTAAAAATGTTAATCTGGAGTGATAAAAGCTTTATATCTTAAAAATTATTTTGGTAACCCCTAATGCCATCAAGCATGTTTTGGAGTGTAATTTAAATTTATACCTCACACCTCTGAAAATGGTTTAAATGAGGAAACACTTTGTTAAATTACTAGGCTATAAACAGATTGATCTATGTTGTTGAAAAGAACATAGAAGTGGTGAAGTAGTTATGTACGAGGTCTATTAATAAAGTATCACGAATTTTGAATTTTCGTGGGCTACGTATTATCCCGAACCCGTTATCTACGATAGCGCGGCTTGTGTACACAAAGAGCCGGCAAATAAAGATAGCGGAGGTAAAGGACATGCCGGCGCAGATTAAGTTACGCTTCTGGAAGGTTCGGATTTCGTCATTCGATGTATTGTTATTCCAGAAACATCTAGTGATTGTACCGAAAGTCGGCTTCTTGTTTGTCCCAGAAATCTCTCGAATTTATGAATGAGATATATAAGAGGTTTTGACACGCCAGCGGACAGTTGTAAAACAAGAGTGAGTTGTAAGCAGAAAACAGCTGTAGATTGTTGTAATGAGAGCTTATTGTTATTGTCATCGAACTTGGTAGACTGTGTGTATGTGACGTAATTCTGTTACGTAAGAATTGAACAGTGTATTTCTACGGAAATAACGAACATTTGGAATATCTGCAACTCGGACTTTTAATTCTACGAACCCACAACATCACAGTATATTCGATTTCTATTGTTTGTGGCGTTACATTGCAACATAACGCTACTCACGTCCCTCACTTATATTGACAAGCTCAGCCATTTTGAATCTTCAATTAATCATTGACAGTTATTTTACTTGGATGTATTTTGGCTTGTCTCCGGTTTTCGCCTATTCCAAAAATTGGAACAAAGAAGCTCTATCAAATTTTGTGTGAAAAACAAAATTAAGTGCGCGGATTCATTCCAAATGTTGACATGTGTTGAAGCTACCGTGGACCAAAGCAGCGTTTATCGGTGGTACAAAAGGTTCTCAGGGGATCGAAGAGATGTGAACGACGTCCCGGAAGCCCAAGCTCCTCAACAACAGTCGAAAACATCAAAGAAGTAAATAAAATAGTATTGGCCAATCGTCGAATCACCGTTAGCGAACTTGCTGAGGATCTGAACATACCGACTGGCTCGTGCCATTCGATTTTGACCAATGATTTGGGCATGAGACGGGTCGCCGCAAAATTCATACCACAGTTGCTCAATTTTGACCAAAAACAGCATCGCATTAACGTTGCTAAGGAGCTATTGAACCAAGTCCATGACGACCCAAATTTGCTCCAGAGGGCCATAACTGTTGACAAATCATGGGTTTATGGCTATGACGTGGAAACTAAAGCTCAATCATCCCTATGGATGCTGCCACACGAGCCAAGACCGAAAAAACCGCGCCAAGTTCGGTCGAAAGTGATGGTTTTGCAGGGGCGTGGTGCATCACGAGTACTTGCCACAGGGTAGAACGGTCAATAAGGAATATTACCTGCAAATTATCCGCAATTTGCGTGAAGCAATCCGCCAGAAACACCCGGATTTATGGAACAACAAAAATTGGCTTTTGCATCACGATAAAGCCCCTGCTCACATATCGGCCGCGCCGTGGCTCAGTGGTTAGACCGCTTGGCTCTCACCGAGGCGGCCCGGGTTCGATCCCAGGCGACCGCAAAGTGAGATTTGTGGTGGACAACACTGCGCTGGGGCGGGTTTTCTCCGGGACCTCCGGTTTCCCCCGCCATCTCATTCCACCGGTGCTCCATCTTCATCTCATGTACCATCAGTGTCACCGCCTGCGGTGCCGTATGTAATAAAAGCGGGCGTTAAACACTACACACATTTCAATTTACTGCTCACATATCGTTGCTCTTGCGCGAATTTTTTGGAGGAGCTGAACAAAAAAACTATTTTAAAGTGTTCGAGGATTGGAACAAAAAAATGTTGGCACAAGTGTATATCTGGTGGGGATTACTTTGAAGGGGAGAAAATATATATTCATGAACATGTTTCTTTTTGAAAAAACACAAAATTCGCGATATTTTCTGAAAAGACCTCGTATTCTAAGAAATAATGCAAGCTAAATTTCACAAAGAAATATTTGAAATGGTATGAACCATTTTGTACATTAATGATTGTAAAATGGTCATTTGTGGTATCTACATAACTCTTGGCTATGAGATTTTTTTCCCTTTATGTTTCGAAGAGTTTCTTGAGATTGTTTTTAAGGAAAATTGTAAGGTCATAATAATGGGGGACCTAAATGTTGAAAACAAAAAATGGAATTAGGTGATATTCTACATAGCTTTAACCCTCAGGATACAGAAATAGAGCCCACTCAAGTAACAAAACAGTCCTCTAAGCTAATAAGCTTATAAAATGACAAACATAAATGCATCTAATCTACAATAAATTGGTATTCTCATATTTCGGATCACAGCCCAAAATGACATCTATAACTGTTATGTAGCTACCTCGGAAATTCAGTACATGTATGATAGGAACATCCGAATATCTAAATTGTACAAATTAAACAAGCAGCTAGCCAGGAAAAATGGACAGAAGCTATTCCACAACATCCACAAATGATATTTTTACATTTTACATTTTACATTTTCTCTGATATTTTTACAAATCATTATGATGCTCTCTGTTCCATAAGAAAAAAGCGTAAATCAAGCAAGCCCCTGAAACAAATAAAGCTGCCTATAAAAGTAATTGCCATTCAAGAGGTTATGAAAGTCATTTGTGATTTTTTTAAATTTTGGATTTAGAATACTCACATATATAATTTTGGTGGAATCTTAATATCAAACTTTTAGATGGAATGCAATATTGAGACCAAATGATGCACAAAGTTCACCTAATACTTCTTTATTTTCATCAAAATAATTAGCGCAAAGCTAACATATAATCAGCCTTTCTTTCATACAAATGCAACATTTTGAAACGTTTTTATGTTCCTTTAAGTCTCTGTAGCATGTTTGGGCCGCTATAATCTTTCTGACCCGCACAAAGGTCCAGATCTAACGTGGAACTACATACCAAGTGAGTGAGTGTGTGGTGTTTAAGGGCCCGTCGACAGCAAGGTCATTTGGGCCCGAAGTCAACACTAAAACCTAAAAGCTACACAAATTAGGCTAAAATGGTAAAATAAAATAAAATCACTCAACTATTAAAAGTACATTAAAAAGCCCATCCCATGACTAACAATTTAAAATCTCTAAAATTAACAAATTTAAAATATAGGTCATATATGTCTATAAAAACCAATTTTGGCAACAAACCGCAGTGCCTTTACCACGGCAACTGGGTCGTCCCCTAAAACTGCCACCAAGTTAGTCTCCAAGCCTATTGACTGGCGAACGCGGGCGTACTGCGGGCAATCAAGCAGTACGTGCCGCACCGTGAGGCGTACTGCACACAGGGCACACACAGGGGCCGGTTCCCCTCTTAATAGATGGCCATGTGTCGCTCGTGTGTGCCCAATTCTCAGCCGGGTGAGTATCACCTAGGCTCGCCGGTTATCCCTGCAGGAAGTTAGCCAGGGTTGTACGCTCTCCTTTATTGCCCGGAGTTGTGTGCCTTCCAAAGCTGCAAGCAGATAGAAGCTGGCGACGGAAAAAACGTTGCACATCCTGGTATGGCACCGTAGTTGTTAAACTCCGGGGCAAACGGCAAGCGGACTTAGCAGCCGCGTCCGCCTCCTCGTTCCCGGAAATGCCCACATGGCCTGGGATCCAAGTAAATACAAAATGGTATCCGCGACTGAGCATTTGCGAGATCTGGGCCTGTATTTTTCAAACAAGGGTGTGGGCGGCTGTGTGCTGTTGCAAGGCCTGAAGAGCACTTAGAGAGTCGGTGCAAACAATAAAAGGGCCAGGAGCTAACTTGTAAATAAAAAGGAGCAAATAAAAGATGGCATACAGCTCTGCTGAGAAGACCGAAGTGGAGTCCAGAAGTCGAAATTTATGAGCCTCACCGTTAATGAAAAACGCGCAACCCGTAGTGCTACCTAGCTGAGAACCGTCCATAAAGACCGGAACATATTTAGGGTAACGGCTCAGTAGTTCGGCAAAAAGTTGTTGGAACACCGAATGTGGAGTAGCGAGTTTAGAGTTGCTGGAAAGAGCGAGATCGAACCGCGCACGATCCAGTTGCCAAGCAGGATAAGGGCTGATGGACGACCTCTCCACGCGAGGCATTCGGAGGCCATGGGAATGTAGGAGATCCCGAAATCTTATTCCCATGGGGCGTGTCCGAGAACCAGGGCGCATATAACGGTGGACTAAATCTGGACACAGAACTGGTTTAAAACAAGGATGATTGGGATAACTGGCCAACTTCGAGACGTATGAGCAGAGTAACCGAGCGACGAATATGGAGTGGAGGTTCGCCTGAGTCTGCATACAGGCAGTCGATTCGACTGGTGCGGAAAGCTCCTGTGGCAAGGCGGATGCCAGTATGATGCACGGTGTCTAAAAAGCGAAGTTTAGAGGCGGTCGCTGCGCCATAAATAAAACTGCCATAGTCCAGCTTGGACCGAACCAGAGAGCGGTACAGCCTCAACATTACCGTGCGATCGCCCCCCCCCCAAGATGCTCCAGATAATACCTTCAGCACCCGAAGAGAACGATCGCAAGAGGCTCGAAGGTGACGAATGTGGTGCTCCCAGTTGAGTTGTCGGTCCAAGTAGAGGCCCAAGAACTTCAGGTGCGAGACAAATGGCAGGGGTATGCCGTTCAAATGAATATCAGGAGGCGGGTGAATACCTCGTAGGCGGTGAAAGTGGATGCACTGCGTCTTCGTAGCTGAAAAACGGAAGCCGGTTTGAAGCGCCCAAGCTGCTAGCTGGGTAATGGTCAGCTGCAGTTGGCGCTCAATGTGATCTATGTTGGCAGACCTATAATAAACTGCGAAGTCGTCAACATAGAGGGATGATGGAATTCCACTTCGAACGGCACTAGTGATGCCGTTAATCGCTACGGCAAAAAGGGTGACGCTCAAAATTGACCCTTGAGGTACGCCGTTCTCCTGTATCCGCTCCCGTGATATCGTGTTTCCTATGCGAACCCGAAAACGGCGAAGTTTTAAAAAGTTGCATAGGAATTCGGGTAGATGACCACGCATACCGTAACCATGTAGGTTACGGAGTATGCCGTACCGCCAGGTGGTGTCATAAGCCTTCTCCAGGTCGAGGAACACGCCCACGGCGTGCTGTTTCAGTAGAAACGCATCGGAAATATACCCCTCAAGGCGTGTTAGATTATCGACACTTGAGCGATGGCGACGAAAACCGCATTGCAAGTTGGACAGATGGTTATGTTTTTCTAGCCACCAATTTAACCGAGCGTTTATCATTCGCTCCAACGTCTTACAGATGACACTCGTCAAGCAAATGGGGCGGTAGCTAGATGGTAGCGTGCGGTCCTTTCCGGGTCGAGGGATGGGGATGACTATACCCTCTCGCCAGGAGGAAGGGAAAACCCGCTCATGCCAAATGCGGTTATAGATGTTTAAAAGGAAACATAGCGCCTCAGATGGAAGATGTAGCAGCATCTGTCGGTGTACGTCATCGGGACCTAGAGAAGAATCCTTTGCTAACGCCAGAGAATGGGCGAGCTCGGCTGCGGTAAAAGGTTGGTTGTACGGCTCGGTGCAGTCACTATTAAAATTAAGTGGTACCCGCTCCGCCTTTTCCTTAATAGGCAGGAAGAGAGCGTCATAGCGGGCAGTTTGGCTCACTACATACCAGTTCTGAAACAACTCCGATATACACGCGTAAACTGCTTCACTGCCATTTCAACATCTCGGTGATCCCTCACTAAGGAGCCGCACTCAGCTCGAAGTAACACACTGCTTTCACTACTCTCACTACTTCGACTATCCACAGCTCCAGGTTTTGCATCGGCTCATATATACCTGCGGGGTAGATCTTTCTGGAAACATTGTTTAGAAAGGTCTTTTGTGTAGTAGCAACACAGTTCTGTCCGAGATTCATGACGTCAGCTCCTGATTGGCCTTGAAGGCGTGCCACTCCCCTTCTCCTAACCAATATGCAATGAGACGATTCCCCTACTCCTGCTTGTTCACGATGGCGGCTAAGTTTCGGACTCGGCTCATTCCCTCCAAAACATACAACATGGCGACTTTATCTCTCGTTAGGCCACGCGAACGCCAATGTAGCACTGCTCCCTCGTCCCGCCAAGTCTTGTACCGTCCGCATCTTTTCTAGGGATAACCTCTGGACGTATAGTCTTTCCCTTTGATCCGCCATTCCATGTAGTGCCGACCTTGCTTTACCCGCAGAAGCATGAGGAACAACCCTTTAGTCCGCATAGGGCAACGCATGCAGGCTTACTGGTCATGCCGGTTCTTCCTCCGAGTTCTCGCTGCCTAAGACCTTCCACGGACGCTGGACCTCTTGGTGTACCTCTTCGCTCCTGGCGATTCCAGCAGCAGCCTAAGTCAGGGGTACCTTGCAATTCCAGCACGTCCGTTGGAGCTTCACTTCTACACTTCTACGCACGAGAATCGGCGTGCCACCTCCTCAGCGGCCCGCGCGATCGGCCCGCAGGCAGTAGAATCTCGGAATATGGAAGGGGATATCGGGTAGGAGATGTTTTCCGATACCATGATGAGATCCAGAGCAGTTGACTTTGCAAATTACAGAAGCTCATCACGCTGGTCCGCCAAACCATTCGCATTCCAAAATGCGAACCTGAACCAGGTCGATGACCTAGTTCGGCCCGTCATTCTGGGGCGACAGGGATACAACGGACAATAGTGCTAGTCTTTCCATGGCAATAACCATACGGCCTACCACCACCACCACCACCACCACCACCACCACCACCACCACCACCACCACCACCACCACCACCACCACCACCACCACCACCACCACCACCACCACCACTATTATTATTATTATTATTATTATTATTATTATTTTTTTTTTTCTTTTTACGGGCCGTATGGTAGAGGAAAAGAAGCGGACTAACATTCGCAGAGTTGCTAGCCGTAGCATAATAAATGATAATAACACTTTTTAAATCTATTTATTATTTTTAATGTTATTATTTTGACTCCGTTCCCCAGTGGCACGAATATCCATCGCCTTACTTTGTGCTTGGTCACCTATTTGTCTTATCTGTCGTGAGGCTTTTGCTATGCTTGTTCGGCTCTTCGGGTTTTTGCTGTTCTGTTTCTTGGTGGTTGTCGTAGATTTGTATTAGAGTTACCAGTGGGGGATTCTTTTCTTTTAGGTTTGGTGTTATCGTTTTCATTTTCTTGTGCTGTGTTAATTAGTTTCTTTCGATATTCTCGGGTGTGGGCATTATCTATGCATTTCAGCATCTATTGTGCTATGTGTTGATCTATTGGTTTTGTGTTTGTGTCTCCCTATATGTTGTTGCGGTGATTTGGCAGTAGTTTGAACGCTGTACGTAGACAGCTACGCTCGAATGATTGTATTTTCTGTATTGTCTCGGTGGACCCGCCTCGGTAGCGTGGTGGTAGCATGTCTGCCTCACGTTCAAGAGGTCCCGAGTTCGAATCTCGGTCAGGGTGAGTTATCTGGATACGGTTTTATCGGGGTTTTCCCTTATCATTCAAGACGAATGTCGGGTAACTCTAAGCTCCATGGACCCTGGAATCATTTGAGCATCATTTCACCCAGTTCATTCACCGTCCGATATGACTTAACGTTGGAGGACGTAAATTACACAAAAAAAAGGTCTCGGTGGTTATCAGAGGCATTGTTGCTACTGCTGCTTAGGTAAGGTTTGGCCGTACTAGACATATGTATGACGTGCGTAGGACCTGTGGTGGGAGTCCTCGTTTATTCAGCCTGGCTAGTTACGTTAGTGTGAAGTGGATTGGTCTTGTTTTTCGTAGGACTTCGTTGTAATGTTGTGCTATGGCGAGGTTGTATTTAATTTTTACTCCTAAGTACTTGGAAGTTTCTTGGCATTTAATATGTGACCTCTTAAACTTTAGTGTGACATTTCTGTGTTTGCGCTTCATGCGTTTTTTAATTACTATGGATGGATTTTTTTAATGTTTAGTGAAATTCTGCACTTCTTAGTCCAGTTCAGAAATGCTTTAATTTGGTCTTGAAGCTTTTTCTGGTATTTGACATTCTGGGATTAGTGCACCAATATGTTGTGTCTTCAGCATAGTGGGCAAGTTGTATAGTCGGGTCAATTGGTTACGGAGTGTCCACTGTGTATAAAATATATAGCAGATCCGAGATGGCGCTGCCTTGAGGGGTTCCTCCTTTTAGTTCAATTGCATTTGAAAGTGTTTTATTTATTATGTGGGCTACTCTTCCCGTTAGAAAACTGGACAACCATCTTGTGATTTTCGAATTATTTATATAGCAGGCCATTATCCCACATTTGTCGAATGCACTTTTTACATCGAGGAAAGTAGCAATTGTATATGCCTTGTTGTAGCCATCTTGGAAACTGGACAGTACTCGCACAAGTTGGTCCTGAATTGTTATGGAACTCCTGTATCCGGCTTGTGTGTCCGGCACCAGTTTTAATTCCTCGCAGGCTTGTGTCAATCTTCTCCTCATTATTCGCTCGGAGACTTTTGACAAGATTGGAGTAAGTGATATTGTCGGTATTTTGTATGGTTAGGCCCGATTTCATCAACAGATGTTAAAATCGACGTTAACAAATGTAACGTAACAATTGTAATAGCGCTAACAATTTCTTGCATTTCACCAACCTGTTTTCTGAAAATGTTTACAAACACGTGCTAACGCCAAGAAACTTGTAAATATTACAGTTATAGAAGGCTGTGGATGAGTCGTATTATTTTCTGAACGTACTACGATGCGCTTTTGGTTTCATTTTCGTCTGCACCGCAGTCTGCACACAGCTAAAAATGGTGGATAAACAAAAGCCATGAAACAAATTTCTCATAAATGGAGAAAGGATTGTTAATTGAATTGGTAACGAAGTATAACGACATCGTGGAAAATAGGACGGATGCGGTGAATGTAAAAGAGAAAGATGTCACACGGGGAAAAATTGGAAACAAACTTAATTCAAATGCATGTGTAATTACTACAAACGAAACGTATTACGTAAATTTACAACGAGGTGCGAAGAAGTACAAGTGATGAGTGACTTGCACGTTTCAAGACGGAAGGTGGACAGTGTGTTATCCACAGTGAATTATAAAATCGCAGTTATTAATACTTGACGCAAATGTGAGATCGGCATATTCCTTTCGATGCATGTTCTAACTCAGTATTACGCAAATTTAAAACGAGGAGCGAAGAAGGGCAAGTCACTTGAACGTTTCAAGACGGGAGGTGGATAATGTATTATCCATATAATTCAGTGAATTATAAAATCGCAAGATTATTAATACTTGAAGCAAAGGCGAGATCGCCATATTCCTTTCGATGCATGTTCTAACCTCTCTTGTACTTCCGCAGTAACTTTCATAGCAACATGTTTCGACAGTCTATACCTCCGTAAAAATTTTTCGTCTGATAGCTCCTCAAAATCATTTCTCCTCATAGGCCGTACTCTATTGCAAATTCCATTTAGACGGTCTTAAATATAGCAAATCGACATCAACAGCTGAGTTTATGCTCGCCATCTTGACATTTACAATTGTTCAGGACTTAACATCAGAAATTTGGCGTGTTAGTTTAACAAAAGATTTAACACGTGTGTTACGCTAACACTTGTTGGTGAAATGCAATTTTTGTTTTAACTATTGTTAAACTCGTGTTAAGTCTTAACATTTGTTGGTTAAATCGGGCATTAGTGTTATTTCGCCCGGTTTTTCTGTTAGGATGATGTGTGCTTATTTCCATTTTTTGGGAGGATAGCCGTATTTGAACATGGCATTGTATATTTTGACTATTGCTTTGATGGTAGTGATAGGTAGTTGTTTGAGTAGTTTGTATGTTATTTCATCTGGAACTGGGGCAATGTTTTTTACTTTTGATAGTATGTTAATAACCTCAGTAGTAGTTATTGGGATGTCAACGTTGTCTTCTGGGTTGATGTCTTCAATGTATGTTTGTGGAGTATACAGGTGTTGGAACTCCTTGATGTAGTTGATTCTTCTGAAGGGTCTTGTGGAGTTTGGAATATGTCCTGATAGTATTGTCTGAATATCTCTAGCTTTTCTTCAACTGTTGCGATGTACTGGGTGTCCAACAGTTCCTCGTGGTTGGTATTTAAATCAGCTGCTATGATGAGGTTTGTGAAGGTGGTGTTGCGGTAATATAGTAGGTCAGTAGGGAAGGGTGAGGTGGGAGGAACGTATATTGTGGCCATATATATTTTGGTTCTTTGGATTTGTATTTTGAGTATTAGGGCTTCGGCTTTATGGAATGTTTGCGGCAGGTATATTTGTTTCGGATTGAGTTCTTTTCGGACCATTATCATCACCCCTCCATAGGGGACTTGCCCTCTGTCTTTCCTGAAGGTTATAAGAGGTTGGAAGGAGAAATTTCGTTTAGGGGCAGTTTTGTCTCATTGATGTTAATTAAATCTGCTGTATGGTGTTGGAACAGGTGCCGCAGCTCTTGTCGCTTTCCCGAAATGCCATTTATATTGAGGTGTAGTATTTTGATGTGGTTGTTTATGGTTCGTATGTTTGTGGCTGCCATTTGCCACGAGTGAACTTGGAGTGATCTATGCTTGAGGTCGTGGATGAAATGACTATCTGATTTCCTAATTTTGCAGTGATAATGCTTTTCCTGATGGTTTTCTGAGCTGTCTGTTTGATATTTTTAAATAGCCTGGCTCTTTGAGGGGAAGATGTCACGTCGTAGAGAGGGGAAATGATGGTGGTTATTAGTTGTGTGATGGTATCTGTATTTATTTCACATATTCCATGATGTTTTTCTCTATTATGTTGACTTGGTCAGTTTTGGTTTCTTGCTTTGTGTGCTGTGAGGTCCCTTATTGTGTCAGCAGCTTCTATTGGACTGATCTCTTTCTTTGCTTGTGGAATATGTGTTGTTAGTTCAGGCCACTCACTGGCAGGCTTTGGTTGCGTAGGGAAGGGGATGTTGTGTGGGAAGAAGTTTGTCTCAGGTGTCTGGGATTGGGGTAGTGGGGAGCAGTTCTAGGGTATGTGGACATTTAACTTGCCCAGTGAAATGGCCTGTATTGTTACATGTAGCGCAGAAAGCTTCCGTGTGTTTTTGTGTGTGCATGCATTGCAGTGTTTCACACATATCTCCACAGTAAAAGTATTTTGGCTGTTCTGTGCATACGCTTCGTTGGTGCCCGTATTTGGCATTTTCTACAAGGGATATGTCCCTCAGTATGCCGTGACGCTAGGTCACCAGCAACTGCTGTAACCAACCCAGCAAGTCCGCGGCCTGCGAGCCACTGTTTGAGTTGGGTCTTGTGTAGGGGTGGTGAGCGGGAGGAGCGACAGGGCGCCGGTCTATCATAGGCCTTGCTGTCCCTCAGCTCTGGAGCGGGTTTGGAAAGATCACCCCTACTAGAGGCTTCGGTTGGCTCCGGCTTGCTGACAGCACGGGAATCCTTCGCCTTGCGGGAGGGTGTCTTAGCAGGTCCTGGAGCTGTTTTTGCAGCTCGAGGTGTCGTGCTGGCTTTTGCTCGCGAAGCTGCAGGCATAACCGCAGGTTTGCGTGCCACCTCTGCAAAGGTAGGACGACGTGCTGATGGTGTAGTGGCAGGAGCAGAAGGCTGCTCTGAGGCCTCGGGGACAGGGGTTCTCCCTGTCTGGTGTTGGTACTGGAGCCCTTCTGGAGGCTATAACAGCCTTCCGAGTTGGGCACGCAATGTGTTCCCCCTTGGAATTAGCACAGATGGGTACTTTCGTGATATCACGGGCACAGACCTCTTTGGAATGAGTGCCACCACACCTCAGACAGCGCTGGTTGCGGTGGAAGAAGTGGCTGGAGTGATTAAACCCCAGACACCAGTAACATTGCGGGGGTCCGTCAGAGCCTGTGGCTCGTTCCACGTGAACCCGAAGTTAACAGGTGGTAGTGACACCATCTATCTTGACCTTCGGGTCGCTGGCTCGCTCTACCACTACAAGGAATAGGAGCACGGGGTCGTAACTCCTTGGCGATCAGGAGGGGACCGGGTGAATTGTTTAACCACCCTGGGGGTTATACCCTGGCGGATGAGGTCGTCCCGTATGTCCTCGAAGGAAGTATCCGCCGGCAGACCACGGATTACCCTGCGCACTTCACGAGCCTTTTCCAGGCTGAAGATGAAGTGGGAAATTCCACGCTTCTTGTGTTGGAGGAGTGTGTTCTTTGCGTGGAAGACAAAACGCCTCTTATTCCACCGAACCATGCAGTCCTCCGCCAAGGTTGGCATGACCTCCTTAAGGAAGCCAACCGTCCCAGCGAAGTCGTCCATTATGATCGGCGGGATATGCCTCTTTTGCCCTCCATTTTGTCTGGGGCCTGATTAGACTGCAGACCCTGCAGCCAACCTTGCCGCATTTTGTTTCTCCGTGAGGCTACCTCACGTAAATCCTCTTCCTCGCCATCGGTCGAATCCCGACGAACTGAAATCCGGGTCCCTACCCCGGGACGAGGATCAGGAAGAATAGTGGGAGGGCACGGGTATCCTCCCACTGTGGTGTGAATGCGACGTGCGGACACTGGTACAGTCGTCGCCGAAGTCAGACTTCGAAAATATCTACCGGAAAAATCACTTCCCGAGAGACGCCCTGGTTGGTTGTATGTCTGGATGATTCTAGGACAACCTTGCTATCTCCACCTTGGCGGTGTCGAGAAGGTTTTCTTTTCCTAGCAGCACTACAGGTGCAAGGGTCCGCCGCTGGAGCTAACTTCTCAGGTCCGTTTTGGGCTGAGCTGGCGGAAGGGCCACCATTCCAGGTCTTGCATCAGCTTTTATATACCTGTTGGGCCCGGTAGATCTTTCTGGAAACACGGTCTAGAAAGGTATTTTGCATAGTAGCTACAAAATTCTGTCCCGACCTCATGACGTCAGCATGTGACTGGCCTTGAAGGCGTGCCATTGCCCTCCTACCAACCAATAAGCAACGAGATGATTCACCTACTCCGCTTGTTCATGATGGTGGCTAAGTTACGGACTAAGCTCTTCTTCCACTCCAAAATGCACACGACGTAATCTCTCGGTAGGCCACGAGAACGCGATGCGACAATATCCTCCGAATTTATTTTCATGGTAAGGAAAATAAAACAACAAATATAAGAAAAAAGAAAAGTAATGGTGCAGCAATATATGTTTTTATGTATTCATAAAGTGGATTATTGGCTATAACTATAACTATTGGCTGCATAAGAACAGAAGAATGAATACCTTTACATTTCAAAATGCGCTGAACTTAAAGTGTGGGAACATTTAAAGACATGTTTGCAAAAATTTCAGAAAAGGCTAATGCAAAGAAGTGATTTCAACAAGAGTTCTAATTTGGTTATAGTGTTTTTTCAGTTTCCTAGGTATATAACATTCCATGAAATGAAGGTGGCTTCGGCTAATATTTACAGATATCTGTGCATGCATGTATGGCTCCATGGTACGTTTAAGGCTTGCATTTGGGTGGTCCCAGATTTGATCCCTGGTGGCTGCTCACTTTAACCATGGCTTTTTCCATGCCTTTTTCCTGGTCAGCAAGGCGAATGAGAAGTGGTATGCTTTCTACCTCTGGCTCTCCTCTTTCATATTTCTTCTCATTTCATCTCCCTCTTTCATGTTACAGTACAACTATGGGGCTACATATCAGTCAATGGCAGGCAGATGGCACTGAGGCCTGGAGTTGAACAACTCCAACTTGGGTGGCCATTGAAGTTTCCACTGTTCAGTTGAGTTTTTCTGGATTCCTAATGGAGGTCATTTTTGAACCACCCTCCAATAGTTTCGGCAGATCAGCTTTACCTTCAGGTAAAGGCAGTAACTCTAGAGATCTCAGCTCATCTGTCACTTATGTTATCTATTCCTGTAGCCCGTGTCTCCTACAGTTCCTTCATCTCATCTGTACCTCCCAAGGTTGTACATACAAAAGATCCAATTACTGGATCTTTTTATAAAAATGCTTTCTTTTATTCAGGGAGTCTCAAAACATGTACGTCTTTCCAGTGAAATTTCAAAATCAAGTTTTTTATAATGCATTAAGTACTCCTTAGGTACTAAAGATGAAAGTAAAAATCCTGAAAATAAAAACTCAGGTAGCCAGTTTGACTTCCGTC
Source organism: Mantis religiosa (assembly GCA_030765055.1). Classification (NCBI taxonomy): domain Eukaryota; kingdom Metazoa; phylum Arthropoda; class Insecta; order Mantodea; family Mantidae; genus Mantis; species Mantis religiosa. The sequence goes on along the minus strand of CM060947.1, from coordinate 99,068,561 downwards.
ATGAAAGGCAACAATCATAATGACCTTAAATTAGAAACTTCAAGGAATTAAGTAAAAACATTTGCCAGCAGTCAACACTGCAAAATACGTGAAAATCTGAATAAAATAGTTTACAAAATAAATCCATGCTCAAGGGTAAGCACAAAAGAAAAGAAACTGATGAATGAATCAGGGTTACCTGAGGTATCATACATACATATCTCACAAATCTCACAAAATTAATTTGTTAATGGTATAAATAATGATAAATTTCCTATAAATTGAATATCTTGAACATTTTTCACATTATGAATTTCAATCTTAGAAGAATTGAAAGTTACAGAAATATTTTATGTTTTAACTTACTGCATATGACAGCTGTGTGCTCATCTCCACAAGCCATATCCACCACTGGATCATTTCGAATATAGAAGTGACTTGCCACATTGTCTGCAAATCTACTGCGTCCAAATGTAAACACTGCTCCTGTATCTGAAAAAACATTACAAATGTGGCTAGCAACCAAAATAGTGGTGCTGATATGTCCAATTGTACACAAAATGAACAAAAAGGAAAGAAAAGTCATCCATTCTTTTGCACCCAGATACACCACTTAAATGCACGGAAGCTAATTTAATTTTAAAAGCTGCATAAAGTCACTGAAGCAATGTGTTACATCCAAATGAAAATATATATATAACATACACAGTGCAGAAGCAAATAAAAAAATAATTAAATAACACTACAATAAACACACTGGTGAGGCTATTATATAAAACAGCTGAATTTTAGGCTTGTCACACTCTTTATGAACTGCATGCACGTCTGTGAAAAACTACAAATTCACTTTAGAAAGGGCTAGCCACTGAGTTTCATATACACACGATGATGATAAAATAAGACCTGAAGCTATACTGGTGACGAATATGTTCAAGATGTTCTTGGGAAACAAGCCAGGCGAAACGTCGATATCTATTCATCTTTTCACCTGGCCCTTTTCCCGAGAAGTTCATGAACAGATGAAGATGATGATATAATAATAATAATAATAATAATAATAATAATAATAATAATAATAATAATAATAATAATAATAATAATAATAATAATAATAATAATAATAATAATAATAATGTGACAGTGGGTTCGTAGAAGTAAAAGTCTAAGTTGCAGAAATTCAAAATGCTCTTTATTTCCATAGAAAAACACTTTGGTCAACCCTTAGAGTAGCAGAATTACGTAACATACATAAATACAATCCACAAGGTCGTTGACCACAATCACGGAGTACACTTTCAAATCACAATTGCAGGCACACGAATCAGTTCCGATTACCACTCTAGTTACGACTGTCCCAACAACTAACCCCGGCTTCCTTTTTATAGCTCTACATATATTTCTAGAAAGAACAAGACAGCACTAGAAACTTCCAGTTATCTAACTTTATCTATTTCGGCAAGCCTTTTATCTCTGAGCAATCTTTGTGTTTCAGCAAGCTCTTTATCTCCGCGTTGCACTATGTCTCTTTGTGGACGTCGGCCGCGCCTTCTTGCAACAATGCGGTCGGCGACACGGCTCCCTCCTAAGAGCTGGTCGTCCCAAACAGCACCATCGTAGCGGGCCAGGCGATCCAGGTTTACCACCATCTTTCCTCGGGGCACCCTCTGGATGCGGTAGACCCCGTCGTTAATCCTCTATACCACCCGATACGGTCCTTGCCATGGTTGTTGAAGTTTCGGGCAGCGTCCCTTGGTCCGAGTATGGCGATACAACCAGACCAGATCACCTTGCTGGAACCCTTGACTGTTGGCTTGCCTGTCGTATTGGGTCTTCATGCGGTCACTCGCCATCTGGTTCTGACGAGCCATCTCATGCATGTCGTTGAGATGGACATGAGGTTCTCCACATACTTGGTTGCTCGTTGTTTTGCGTCCGGGGGCTCCCAAAAGCCAGGTCACAAAGGAGGCGTAACTCTTGCCGAATATTAAGCTTGCTGTCGACATCCCAGTGGTGCCGTATGTTGAAGAGCGGTATGCCGACAAGAACAGTGGCACCTTGACGTCCTAGTCTGGCTAATGGCAGGCCACGACCTTCCTCAAGTGCCTCCTTCATCAGGTTATACTCAAAATTGGTGCCCTTGTCGCTGTGGAGCTCCGACGGCTCTCCAAATCGGCAGAACACTTGCTCCACGAGGCAGTCTGTAATCGTCTTCACCCACTGGTTCGGGATGGCATACACCTCCGGCCACTTGGTGAAATAGTCCACGACCACCAGCAGGTACTTGCTGCCTCGGTCGGACACCAGGAATGGTCCAGCTATGTCAACACCGATGCGTTCGAATGCCGCTCCGATGTTGTACTACTGAATACGACCCGGACTCCTAGTTTTGGGGCTGCGACTCGCCGCACACACGTGACAGCGACGGCACCATCTCTCAGGGTCTGCTCGGAGCCTCAGCCAGTAGTAGCACTGTCAGAGTTTGTCGATCGTTCGATTTCCTCCCAGGTGTCCTCCTGAAGCACCGGCGTGCACTTTCTCTAAGACCTCCGGGACCTTACTCCGGGAAAGTACCAACTGTTCTCTTTGCGTCTTCCCATCGGGTGATTCCCATACCCGGAACAGCACGCCCTCTCTGATCTTCAGCGAGTCCCATTGGGCCCACTACGACTTGTATGTGGCACTCCTTGGTGCGGTATCCTCCCAGGTCGGTCTTGTCTCTGCCTCCATTTCTCTCAAAATTGGCCCCAAGTCTGCGTCCACCAGCTGCTCCCTCCTCAGGCCTCCGCTATCCCAGCCATCCGCAGGCACTGCCGTGACCACTCTGACAGCTGCGGCACGCTCCTTCTCTTCCACCCTTGTACACTGGCCGCACGCTTCAGGGCAGGGTCTTCGGGACATGCCGTCTTCGTTGTCGTGGCTCTTCCCTCTACGATGTTCAGAGGTGAAATCATACTCCTGCAGCCTCTGAACCCAACGGGCAGTCTGGCCTTCCAGGTTTCTAAAGCTCAATAGCCAGGTGAGGGCGGAGTGGTCAGTCCTCAGGTGGAATGGCTGACTGTACAGGTACTTGTGAAAGTGCTCCAAGGTCTTTAACACCGCCAATAACTCTCGCCGGGTGACGCAGTAGTTCTCTGCCTTGGACAGCGTCTTGCTGTAGTAAGCTATCACCCGCTCGTGGCCGTCCCGGACTTCGGATAGAACGCCTCCAATGCAATGGTCGCTGGTGTCGGTGTCCACAATGAAGGCGCCGCCTAGTTGTGGGAATCCCAAAATAGCAGCACTGCACAGTGTCTTCTTCAGCCGCTGGAAAGCGTCTTCGGCGTCCTGTGTCCACACGTAAGGCCGGTGTTCTTCTTTCAGGCGGTTGAGGGTCTTCGCGGTGTTGGAGAACCCTTTTATGAAACGGCGATAACTGCACAGCCCAAGGAAACTGCGCCATTCTCTCTTACCCTTCGGCCGGGGCCAATCTCACAGCCTATGTCCTTTCCGGGTCTGTGGCCACTCCGGTTGGTGAGATTATTAGTTGACTTCCTTGCGGAAGAGCTGATACTTCGCGTTGAACTTCAAGTTGGTCGCCTACAGTCTCTGTAAAATCTTGCTCAGATTCTCGAGACGATCTTCGAAAGTTTTGCCAACTATGAGGTCCTTCAGGTATAGCAGGCAGGCGTGATAAGTCAGTCCCCTCAACACTGATCCCATGAGGCGTTGGAAGGTAGCTGGTGCGTTGCAGAGACCAAAGGGCACAACTGTGAACTGCCAAAGCCCTGCCAAGCGGATATGGTCGGCTCGGGTTTCTTGACGGCTAACCCCTGGCTACGCCAGGTCCGATTAGTCACGGTTGCCCCAGTGTCCACAAGCACGCGGCACGGCCTCCCTTTCACCCAACCGTCCGCGATGAAGCTGTCATTCGTACGCCGGCTGACGGAGCGCAGTGTCACTCGAGGGGATGGTGGTGTAGGCGCCGACGTGCCCCTCGCCACGACGGTCCTTACTCGTTTTCCGGCTGCTCTCCCTGGTGTGGGCAGCCTTTCTCCAGGTGTACCGGCTGGCCACACCCCCAGCACACGCCACTGGGTCTTCGCCGGCGTCCCTCGGTTGGTGTTCGGTCGTCAGTATAGCGGATATTCCTGGTTCTCGAATATATATCTTGAATTCCAGAATAAATTCGAAAGACCGAACACATTACCAACAAAAGATAATTATATGATGATATTAATGAATGATTAATAATCCAGTGAAACTGTGCTATCCATCGATCTGAACCCTACTAACAATAAAATGTGTAAAAGACATATGAGAGAGACAGATTAAGTAATTTATAAACTAAATGGCATCTTAAAATGTTTTTATTTGTCAGTCAGCACCTTTTGCTGCAGCTCTGACTAATTTAATTCTTATTTTAATTAATGAATCAAAACCATAAATCTTCATTTACTAGAAATCATGATCATTGCTTTGAATTTAATGTTTTCTTTCAATTTCCATTTTACACTCATATGGAGGACTGAAAACTCCCAGTGGGTGCCTGTCGTCAGATGCCTGTCAAAGAGCAGAGGAATTCTGGATTCCAGAAAATATCCAGGAAGAGGGGTCAGCCTGGCACTTTGTATGAGGGTGATGAAGTGGATGATATGAAAGGGCAATACAATACAAGGAAAGGTGATTATAAAGCAGCTGGTGGCATGAATGCCGGGGGAAACTGGAAAACCCAGAGAAAACCAACCCAAACTTGATTTCATCCTTCACAAATCCTGTGGTTCCCTAGAACAAACCTGGGCCACCTAGGTGAGAGATGCAGTCTCAACCTTTCATCTTTCATCTACACATATTGAAACGAGCACATGTTGATGCTACAATAGAGACAGACTTCTCAAGAGAAGTAAAGTCATAGAAAAATGAGTGGAGAGAAGCTCCATCACAATTTTTTTGTTGTTGTAATTTTCATCCTCCAACGTTAAGTCATATTGGACAATGAATGATATGGGTGAAATGATGCTCAAATGAGTCTGGGGACCATGAAACTTAGAGTTACCTGACATTTGTCTTTCAGGATAACGGGGAAACCCCTGAAAAAACCTTATCAAGGTGAATGTTTTAGTGATGCAAATTGAAGAATAAGAACAGCCCTTGCCTCTACACCTGCAGGCAATGGGATAGAACATTAAGACACTGGAGAATATTCAAGGAACAAAGGCCAAGCCCACAGAAATGGGACATTAGAATGCTGCTTTTCTTGCTGGCATACAGGTCTTCAGCACACATCACCATAAGATTGCTGATCATAAGATTCATATTTAGTAGACAGTTTTGCCTACCATGTCACATTCAGTTCAGAGGTACATCTGAAGCTTCTGAAACACTCAGTACAACCTCATTAGTATGAACAAACCTGAGTACTTTCTTATAGTTTATTCTCAGGAGTATGAAAACTGTTTGTGATTATATACTCAGCTCAATGAGAACATATTAATTTTCACAACAATAAAAACCTTCTACCTTCCAAAATAATATAATCATCTCCACAGCCTTGCTATCTAAGTAGATATTCGGGTGAGCTATTCTTTTTGTCATAATTCTGGCATCTTTGATTCATTAGTATGGCTTCTCTTATTAAGTTGTTTGAGCAGTTGGCACCATATTGTCACCCAATTATCGGAAGGCACGACCAACTGGCAGCTGGGTGGGAGACAGGAGGTATTTAGGCCACGCCTACCCATTTATCTTGTAAAGTTCACCGAGGGGATGGCTGGAAAAGCATCACTAGCCACTCTATCGTATCTTTCCCCTCCCCCTGAGGTCTGGAACAATCGGGATGATGTTCCGAGGCCGTGAAGCTACGAGATGCAGTGATCTGGCAATATAAGCGCCGCGTTAGACGACTCAGGCAGTTCTCAGTCCTGAGTTCTTAGTCGGATCGAGAGAGCGAGTTGTCGCTGAGTAGCTATTGTTACGTAATTGTAAGAGTTACGTAATTGTAAGAGTTACGTAATTGTGAGTGTTGCGTAATTGTGTGTTACGTAAGTGTGTGAAACGTGTACCAACTGTAATTCGGTGGAAATAAAGAACATCTTAGTTTGTGCAAATTGAATTTTAATTTCACGAACCCACAGTCACAACTGGTGTCAGGAAGCCGGATATCACCACCATGGAGGCTGCATTAGAAAAGATTCTACAGAAAGTGGAAGAAATGAAGACGGCTAACGACATCACCGAGATGATGGAAATGAAGACAGAACTGACCTCGGAAATGAAGACGGCGAATGAAAACCTTGCTGCGAAAACAGAAGCGGCAAACATCAACCTGACCGCGAGATGACCGAATTGACCACGGAAATGAAAGCGCAGAACAAGGCCCTCGCCAGAAAGTTCGAGGAGCAGTTGGCCGGCGTAAAGGAGAACGTCTCGGAGTTAAGCGAGCGCGTCGAAGACCTGGCAAGCCACGTTACTGAGCTGGAAGGAAAGGCCGACAGCAGCGTCAAGTCCCTGAACGTCATGGTGGAGGACGTCGTCGGCAGGAGGTTGAAGGATTTGAAGGCTGACGCACCGGGACGCGACACTATATCGGCGGGCGCCAAACCTCCAAAATACGACGGCGCGTCAACGTTCGAGGTTTTCCGCCGCCAGTTCGACACGGTGGCCAAGCATAACAAGTGGTCACCGGAGGAAGAGGCCACGCAGCTAATAGCCAGCCTTCAGGGATGGGCTGCGGAAGTTCTAAACGCGGTCCAGACAGCGGCGACTCCCAAGGATTTCTGGGAGTCCCTGGAGAACCGTTTCGGGAACCACCGCCTGGCCGCAGCCTACCGCAGTCAGCTGAAGACAAGGTCGTCACAGCCAGGGAAGACGCTACAGGAGTTCGCATGGCGATTGAGCAGCTAGCTAGCAAGGCCTTGGTTGACCTTCCGCTGGAGTTCGTATCCCGGGAAGCCGCCTACGCCTTTGTCGATGGGGTACGAAACACCAAGATATGTCGGCGCCTAATGCTCGGCGACTACACAACCATTCACGAGGCGCTGACGGCAGCATTGAGGATGCAGGCGGCCAAGGTGACGGCTACCCCGACGTCGAGGACGAGGAGTGTCCGCTACACCGGAGACAGAAGACCAGCCGAGGGACACCGGACAAGACTTAATGGCCTATGTAGGGGATTTGGATAGCCGGGATACCTGGAGAGACTGCCCACACCAGGGAGAGCAGCCGGGAAACGAGTAAAGGCCGTCGTGGCGAGGTGTACGTCGACGCCAACACCACCATCCTCTCGAGTGACATTGCGCGCCGTCAGCCGGCGGATGGATGACAGCCTCATCGCGGATGGTTGGGTGAGAGGGAAGCAATGCCACGTGCTGGTGCACACCGAGGCAGCCGTGACCATCATCAGACCCGACATAGCCAAGGGTTTGCCATCCAGGAAGCCGAGCCGACCATACCAGCTGATGACGGCATCGGGCGACACCTTGCCTGTGGAGGAGCTCCTGCTGAAGCTGACGTTGGGAAGGAGTGCCGTGCGTCTGTGGGTGTTCGTCGCGAAGGTGGCTGAGATGATTCTGGGACTGAATGCCCTCAGAAGCCACGAGTCGACGGTCGACGTCGGCAGGAAGGTCTTGCGGCTCAACTGAGAAGAGGTTATACTCCAACAACCCGAAGAGAGCCTTGGAATCTGCGCGGTCGTCTTCAACAAAATGTGGTTGTCCCAGCGAGGAGCGAGGTGGTGGTGACGGCGCAACTGGAAGGCCACAGATCCAGGAACATGATGCTGGACCAGAAGATGCCTGTACACGGCTATGTGTAGCCAGGGCATTGCAGCCGTGCCGAGAGGAGGTGCCAGTGAGACTGCTAAATCCAAGGAACACCAGGCCGGAACGGAGTTGGGAACGTGCGAGCCCGTGGTAAGCGTAACAGCAATCTTCAAGACACAGGAGTCGGTGCCGACGCAACACCTGGGACCCCGGCTAGAAGCCTTACTGGAGAGGGCGGCCGACCACCTGACCGCAGAACAGCTGGAGAATGTTCGACAACTGCTGAGACGATACCAGCGCGTCTTCAGCCAGGGTAACAGTTCCTACGGCCGCACGGACAAAGTGCTTCACCGCATCGACACCGAGGACGCCCGCCCTATTCGGCAACCACATAGACGCGTTCCGCTGGCGAAACAAGGGGCGGTACGAGACATGTTGGAGGACATGACATCCAGGCGAGTGATTGAAGAGTCTGACAGCCCTTGGTGTTCCCCAGTAGTCTTGATGGCAAAGAAGAACGGCGAATTACACTTCTGCGTAGATTACAGGAAGTTGAACGCTGTCCCCCCTTACCCCGGATTGACGACACCCTGGACACGCTAGCTGGTGCTCAGTGATTCTCGACCCTGGACCTGAAGTCGGGCTACTGGCAGGTAGCTCTAGACCCGAGAGACAAGGGGAAGACCGCATTCTCGACAGGCCAAGGGTTCTGGCAGTTCACAATTATGCCCTTTGGCCTCTGCAACGCACTAGCTATCTTCCAACGACTCATGGAGTCAGCGATGAGAGGACTGACTTACGACGCCTGCCTGCTCTACCTGGACATCGTCATCGTCGGTAAGACTTTTGAAGACCATCTCGAGAATCTGAGTAAGGTGCTACAGAGACTGCAGGCGACCAACTTGAAGCTGAACGCGAAGTGCCAGCTCTTCCGCAAGGAAGTCAACTACTTGTGCCACATGGTCTCAGCAACCGGAATAGCCACAGACCCGGAGAAGACACAGGCTGTGAGAGATTGGCCTCGCCCAATGGATAAGAAAGAGTTGCGCAGTTTCCTGGGGCTGTGCAGTTATCGCCGTTTCCTAAAGGGGTTGTCCAACACCGCCAAGCTCCTCAGCCGCCTGACAGAAGAACACCGACCTTATGTGTGGACGGGCGACGCCGAAGACGCTTTCCAGCGCCTGAAGAAGACCCTGTGCAGTACTCCGATTTTGGGATTTCGACAACCAGGTGGCGCCTTTATTGTAGACACCGATGCCAGCGACCACTGTATTGGAGGCGTCCTATCCCAAGTCCAGGACGGCCAAGAGCGGGTGATAGCCTACTACAGCAAGATGCTATCCAAGGCACAGAACTACTGTGTCACCCAGCGAGAATTATTGGCGATAGTAAAGACCTTGTAGCACTTCCACAAGTACCTGTACGGTCAGCCATTCCACCTGAGGACTGACCATTCCGCCCTAACCTGGCTATTGAGCTTTAAGAACCTGGAAGGCCAGACAGCACGTTGGGTCCAGAGGCTGCAGGAGTACAACTCCACCTCGGAACATCGTAGAGGGAAGAGCCACGGTAACGCAGACGCTATGTCCCGAAGACCCTGTCCAGAAGTATGCGGCCAGTGCAAAGAGTGGAAGAGAAGGAGCGTGCCGCAGCAGTCCGAGTAGTCACGGCAGTGCCTACGGACGGCTGCGATAGCGCAGGATTGGGGAGGGAACAGCTGGCGGACGCAGACTTGGGGCAACTCTTGAGGGAAGTGGAGGCATGGACAAGACCGACCTGGGAGGACATCAAACCGAGGAGCGCCACATACAAGTTGTACTGGGCCCAATGGGACTCGTTGAAGATCAGAAAGGGCGTGCTGTTCCGGGTATGGGAATCACCCGATGGGAAGACGCAGAGAGAACAGTTGGTACTTCCCCGGAGTAAGATCCCGGAAGTCATGGAGGAAGTGCACACCGGTACTTCAGGAGGACACCTGGGAGCGAACCGAACGATTGTCAAACTACGGCAGCGCTACTACTGGCTGAGGCTCCGAGCAGACGCCGAGAGATGGTGCCATCAGTGTCACGTGTGCGCAGCGAGTCGCGGCCCCCAGATTAGATGCCGGGGTCGCATGCAGCATTACAACGTCGGAGCGCCATTCGAACGGATCGCCGTTGACATAACTGGACCGTTCCCAGTGTCCGACCGAGGCAACAAGTACCTGATGGTGGTCGTGGACTACTTCACCAAGTGGCCGGAGGTGTATGCCATCCCGAACGAAAAGGCAAAGGCAATCACAGACTGCCTCGTGGAGCAAATGTTCTGCCGATTTTGGGTGCCGTTAGAGCTGCACAGTGACCAGGAGCTCCAATTTTGAGTCCAACCTGATGAAGGAGGCACTAGAAAGACTTGGGGTTAACAAGATCCACACGACCCCTCTACATCCCCAATCGGATGGCATGGTCGAAAGATACATCAAGACCTTAGAGGAACACCCGAAGAAGGTCGTGGCCAGTCATCAGCGAGACTGGGACGTCAAGGTGCCACTGTTGTTGCTGGCCTACCGCTCGTCAACACACCACGGGGATGACGCCGGCCAGCTTAATGTTCGACCGAGAGTTACGCTTTCCTTGTGACCTGGCTTTTGGAAGCCCTGCGGAAGCGAAACAGCCAGCGACCGAGTATGCGGAGAACCTGGTGGACCACCTCCACGACATGCACGATAAATGTGTAGTTTTTAACGCCCGCTTTTACTACATACGGCACCGCAGGTAGTGACACTGATGGTACATGAGATGAAGATGGAGCACCGGTGGAATGAGATGGCGGGGGAAACCGGAGATCCCGGAGAAAACCCGCCCAGCGCGTGTTGTCCACCACACATGGACGAGATGGCTCGCCAGAACATCCAGATGGCGAGCGACCGCACGAAGACCCGATACGACAGGCAAGCCAACAGCCAAGGGTTCCAGCAAGGTGACCTGGTCTGGTTGTACCGCCCTACCCGGAACAAGGGACGCTGCCCGAAGCTTCAGCAGCCATGGCAAGGACCGTACCGGGTGGTGAAGAGGATTAACGTCGTGGTCTACCGCATCCAGAAGGTGCCCCGAGGAAAGATGTTGGTGGTACACCTGGATTGCCTGGCTCGCTACGATGGTGCTGTTCGGGACGACCAGCTTTAAGGAGGGAGCAGTGTCACCCAATTATCAGAAGGCACGACCAACTGGCAGCAGGGTGGGCGACAGGAGGTATTCAGCCAACGCCTACCCATTTATCTTGTGGCGTTCACTGAGGGGATGGTTGGAAAAGCATCACGAGCCACTGTACCGTCTCTTTCCCCTCCCCCTGACGTCTGGAATAATCAGGATAATGTTTGGAGCCGCGAAGCTTCGAGATGCAGCGATCTGGCTATATAAGCGCCGCGTTAGACGACTCAGGCAGTTCTCAGTCCTGAGTTCTTAGTCGGATCGAGAGAGCGAGTTGTCGCTGCGTAGCTAGTGTTACGTAATTGTAAGTGTTGCGTAACTGTGAGTGTTGCGCAATTGTGTGTGTGTGTGTGCGTGTTACGCAACTGTGTGTGATACGTGTACCAACTGTATTTCGGTGGAAATAAAGAACATTTTAGTTTGTGCAACTGGACTTTTAATTTCAAGAACCCACAAAGTCACAATATTGTTTGTATTTGTGCAGTGGAGAGTTTTAACATAGCAGAGAACAAAAGAAAATATGTAGTGTCTGCATTTTATGTAATTACATATTCTGTTTCTGTATGTGTAAATAGCTATAAGAAAAGCTAAAATCTTGACTAATTACACTGATAGGACCCTCATTCCAAAGCTTTAAATTACATATTTTTACATATTTTGTGCTATAATACATATTTGGTACCATATTATATGATTTTACATTTGCAGATTTATTATACATTCTCATTCATTTTCTTACATAGCAAGAAAGAGAATAAATATTGCAAGTTTTATTATTGTGGTTCTCATCCAATAACGTCAATCCTATTCATTGTCATTATTGTTGCCTTGCTATGATGCCTGTCCAGCAGCTCGCTTTGTTTCTCTGCTGCATCAAATATACAAAGTGCCAATTACCAAGATGATGACTGTTTATTAAAAACATTCAAAACTAAAGTGCACATGTTTGATGCGTACAACAATGACCAGTTTTACACATGTGAAAAAAAGAAAGGAAAAGCTTTAGAATTTGTAACAGTCAAGTTGCATGTAAGTTAATCACGACACCAGTTACATCTCCATTATCATCAAAACTGAAAATGTGGATTTCTATGAGTGCTTTAATCACTTATGGTAAAATAGTCCTCTGCCAAACTTGTGATACATGTGTAAGATGTACGATGGAATCTCAAACTGAACAGCATTTATTAAGCAATCTCCACATTAAGAATAAACAATGTGGTTCTTAAAAGAAACAGGTACCACTAATACAATTACAGGGGTAGTCTACCTCATCTGAGTAAGTTTTACAAAGAGCTGTGCATGGCATTAGTTGCAGGGAACATACTCTGGAACAAACTTCAGGTACCTTAAAAACAACGGAGTTTGTTTAACTGAGGATGAATGCAATATGCCTTCGAAATTGATTTTTAAAAAAAAAAAGAAGTATTAACATCAACTTCTTAAGATAAGTGGATAGTAATTAACAAATATTTTTATTTGTGTAATATTTATTACTCCACTGTAACTAGCTTCATTTTCTGTGTAATTCAGGTACCTGAATTTAAAAGTTTCTTACAAAAATACTGCAACTGCAACATTCCTGATGAGTCCACTCTCAGGAAGAACTACTTAGATTCTAGTTATGTTTATATACATATTAGAAAAAAATCAGGGCTGAAATCACCTATATGAATTTCTGCTGATGAGATGACAGATGCTGCAGGCCATTTCATTGCTAGTCTAACTGTGGGCAAGTTGGACTCTGAAGCTGCATCAAAAGCCTATTTAATTTATTGTAAACCTTTAGATGCAAGAAATAGTTTAACAATCGCTAGATTTATAAATGGACTTTAGATACATGGCTAGATAGTATAAAAGAAGAGAGTGTATTATTGTTGTACACAGATGCATACTGAAAGCGGGAAAATCGTTTACTGTATTTTATCCAAACTTAGAACATGTTATATGTGCGGATCATGCAGTGCAACGAATGGCAGAGACAGCTAGAAGTAATTTCTCAAAAGTAAATACACTGATATCAGCAACAAAGAAGATTTTCTTGAAATGTCCTTATTGTGTAAAACGCTATAATAAGCAGCGACCTGACATGTCTCTGACCGTGATAACAAGAGCCGAGACCGTGATAACAAGGTGGGCAACATGGATTGAAGCTGCAATTTTCTACAGTAAACACTTCAAACCTATGAAGTCAGTGGTGGATAACTTTTTCTTCTGATCAAGCAGTATCTTGTAAGTGAATCCTTGTCAGCATTCAACGGTTCTTAAGTGCTCAGTTCAGTTACATACATCACAAGTCACTTTAGCTAACTTCCTGACAATATCAAGAAACTGGAAACTTCAGCATACCTCTTCAAGATGCTGTAAGAGTAATGGAAACTGCAGTTCACAACCTTGCACTATTGTGCCAGGTGGTGTAGTTTCCACTTAACTGCAATATGGGCTGAATAAGAATCCTGGATACTCAAATCTTGTTATTTTGTCTCATTTAATGGTGAAAATATAGAACATCCTGTTAGTATTATTCCTAACATAATCCCTCTGTATAAATATGCACCATTGACTTCTTGCAAAGTTGAGCAATCTTTCTCAATTTATAAAAATATATTGTCAGACAGAAGATAGTGCAGGGCAACAGAACACTTGGATAAGCATATAAACATACAAATTTGACTAGCCTGCCGGTGAGTTTATGTTTTGTAGTAAAGAAATAAAATTTTGGATGTTATATGTAATTTCTTCATTACATATCTATTTATATATTTCAGCAATTATGGTTACATATTTAAGTACATATTTCTTAATTTGATATTACATAAAATCTGGGCCCTAGAACTATGGATTAACTTTCAATCACATTTGTAAATGTAATGAGGGAGCACATACTTTTAATAACTTGCAGCCACACAAATAAGAAAGGCAAAAAGAGGAACTTTGCAACAGTTAAGAGATTAAAATTGAGGCCATGAAGCATAAATAATGGTGAAAGATTCTTTTGCATTGATACTTTGCATAACCTTTCCTGTTCACATATGCATTTTTAATATCTTTTGGCTTTTTAATTTGAATATCGGTATAGTCTAAAGCTCCTACTGCTTCTGTAAAACCATACCTTTTTAGCCACTTAAGTTTTGCAGCTTCAGATTCTTAATCAGTTTGTTGAAACGTGATCCAAACTAGTGTTTCTCCATTATGACACACATAACCTCAACTATGGTTTTGGATAGTGGTCTGATTATTCCAAGACCCTCTCCAATACTAACTTGAAAGCCAAAATCACCCACTAGTCTTAAAAATGTCAACTGTAAATAGTGTAAATTATTTTATAAAGTTTAAACATTGTAATGCGACTATTTGTGCACTTGACAAGACCTTCACTCGGTTGTAAAACAGCTTAATGGTCAATAAACTCTACTCTTACACTATTCAGTGCTCCTCTTGTTTCCATTTTCTCCACTCCAAATAAATAGGTATTCAACCAGTCCTCATTAACCTTAGTAAACAGACAAAGTCTTCGATGTTCTTAGAAATCACATGTTCTTGTCCCTGCTCCTATATCTTTCCATGTGCTAAAATTCATAAACTCTATTAATTTTCTTTAATTCACTTCACAACTCAGATTTCTTTAATTCACTTCACAACTCACAGATAGGTACTTACTCATACCTAAGCCTGCTTCTAACTATGCTCAACATGAACTGAGTATAAACTTGCCAATGTGAGCATATACTAAGTTTTATTCTTACCAAACTGAGTTCATACTCTACATAAGATGGCCACCCAAGAATATACTACTATGATTTTGTGTTTCGAGTGACTACACAGAAACAAGTAAATACTCAAAGCGTTTTATTCTTACCAATCACAGTATTTACTAAAACAAGTTAGGTATTTATTATTTAGATAGAGAAAACCTTAACCATAATACTGCTAATGAGAGGAAATGATTAATTTCCATCAATTAACTTAAATATTTATTATATACTCATTTTTATCCATACCCCCCTATAAGATGCTGATGCGACATTCTAAAATAGCTTATCAGCAAATGCATGAAATTGTATTACCCTAGCAAAACAACTTGGCATTAAATGAGGATGAATACCTTAATAATAACATCCTGATGAATTACCTAAGTATCAATAAAACTGCAGAGATCCTAAAAACTGTAGAGAGGTTTAGCAATATAGTGTACACAGTTCAAAGATTGCTTTTGGGGAGCACATCAATGGAATATTTGAACAGTATGGAGTACTACAGTAGCACTGTTTGAAAGGGAGCAATGTTGCACTGTGTGTGGAATCACTGTGTGTGGAAATTTAATCATTTTTCCACACTAGCTGTGTGTAGGCTAAGATTTGGATAGAGTCAAACTGAACATTTCAATGCCATGGCCGGGATTTGAAACGCAAATCTCCCGGTCTCCATCCAGTCACCCTTATGCCTTAAGCTATCATGACCAATGTGCTGTCATGACATTAAATTCTCCAAATGACTCGTATGTTTCCCGGTAAACCATTAGAGATTCTCATATACAATGAGATACGTACCTTTTTTGTGGTAACTTACTATGCTATAAGTACTCAAGTACCAGGCTTTATAGTCACCACTATTAGGTTAACTGATAGAAATTTAATCATTTTTCCATTGAATTAATTTCTACTGGCATTGAATTTTCGGGTCTATCTATCCAAATCTTAGCCTACACATGGCTAGCATGGAAAAATGATTAAATTTCCATCAATAAACCTGATAGTAGTAACTATAAAGCCTGGAACTTAATTACTTACAGCATAGTAAGTCACCACAAAAAAGGTGCATATTTCATTGCATATGAGAACCCCTAGTGGTTTAGGCCGCGCCGTGGCTCAGTGGTTAGACCACTTGGCTCTCACCAAGGTGGCCCGGGTTTGATCCCAGACGACCGCAAAGTGAGATTTGTGGTGGACAACACGGTGCTCGGGCGGGATTTCTCCGGGATCTCCAGTTTCCCCCGCCATCTCATTCCACCGGTGCTCCATCTTCATCTCATGTATCATCAGTGACATCGCCTGCAGTGCCGTATGTAGTAAAAGCGGGCGTTAAACACTACACATTTCACACCTAGTGGTTTACCAGGAAACAAACGAGTCAGTTGAAGAATTTAATGTCATAACGACACGATAACCATGGAAGCTCAAAACGTAAGAGCGACCAGATGGAGACCGGGAGATCTGTGGTTCAAATTCCGGCCACGGCACTGAATTTTTCAGTCTGACTCCATCTATTCATTATGCTGTTTGCACCCTTCAGCTAGCAAATAAGTCAGATACATTGTAACTTTACACTCATCTGATGTTTGGGAAAGAATTTGATAGGATCACTGGTAGAGAATGAGATATGAATGTCCCACAAGGAGTCTGGGTGAGCCATGCAAGGAAGGCACTTGTAGTAGAGATTGTTTTAATTGAGCTGATTCTAACTGTAGTGTAAGAGGGAATCGCAGCATAATAGAGAGGATAAAAGAAAAGAAAATAAACTGAAGCTTTTGCTATAACTCTTTTGGTCAGATATTCATGTATTCTATTTGTGCTAAGATTTGTCAAGTCAAACATGAAAAAACATTATTATTTGAAGCAAAAGGTTAGAAACAGTGATGTATTTAACATTTGAAAGTAATGAGTCGGTAATTCAAACACAACATCACTTAAATTATCCTTACTTGGACATGTTTCGGAGAACGTTTTGTCCCCATCCTCAGCAGTTATCCGACTGGTTGGATCCATGGTTTCTTGAAGTGAGCTGGTTGTCTGTGGCGGCAACTGTTGTCTGTGAGATGAACTTCCAAAGAGAGTTTTCAGGCGGCAATTCGAAATTTAAAGTATACTGTTTGTTGCAATTCCTTTCTTGGAAGTGTTGAAAACAGTATTATGATAAATTAAATTTAAAGGGAGTCGATTAATGACACTAAACAACACTTACTTTTAAATTTTTCCGGAACATGTTTCAGAGACTTTGCCTCTATCCTCAGCCAGCCATCGACTGGTTCTCATTGGTGTAGCTGACGATATTTTGTCATAGGTCTTCTCTGGTGGCGGTTCAAGGAACTTGCTGAACAAATCTTTCTGGGGGATGTCAAAATTGAATACTTTGTTCCTATTTTTTGAAATGAAGATTTGTTGCCATGTGGATAGTTCTTGTTTTCCTGATGTTATGTTTTAGTAGTTTTGGAGGCCACGCCGTGGCTCAGTGGTTAGACTGCTTGGCTCTCACCAAGGCGGCCCGGGTTCGATCCCAGGCGACAGCAAAGTGAGATTTGTAGTGGACAACACGGCGTTGGGGCGGGTTTTCTCCGGGACCTCCGGTTTCCCCCGCCATCTCATTCCACCGGTGCTCCATCTTCACCTCATGCATCATCAGTGTCACCGCCTGCGGTGCCGTATGTAGTAAAAGCGGGCGTTAAACACTACACATTTAGTAGTTTTGGTTCTGGATTTATGTTGTGTTTTTTTTTTTCCCAAAAATGTGTGGCAACTGCTGATTTTTCTAATTGTTTATATTTTATGTTTCTAAAGTGTTCCTTTGCTCCTGTTTCTAAATTTCTTTTGGTTTTTCCAATATAAATTTGACTACAGTTACTGCATTCAATTTGATATATACCAAATGTTTTGATAGATGGAATGGCATCTTTGATGTTTGAGCAAATTAGGTCTTTTTGAAGAGAAATGGTTGACTGGTGCTAGTTGAATGTTTTGTTTTTTGAATACTTTTTTGAACTTATCATAGGCCTATGATCATTTCTGGTCTACCAATCATGAAATTGTACCAAATATAAAACTATTAAAATCAGCCAGTACTGCAGCCGAACTCGATGTTTGGGAAAAGTTGCTAATTATAAAAAACAAACAGTTTACTTTAAATTTCGAATTTCCGCCTGAAAACTCTCTTTGGAAGTTTATTTCACAGACAACAGATGCCGCCACAGACAACCAGCTCACTTCAAGAAAACACGGAATCAACCAGTTGGATAACTGCTGAGGATGGGGACAAAACGTTCTCCGGAACATGTCCAAGTAAGGATAATTTAAGTGATGTGTTTGAATTACCGACTCATTACTTTCAAATGAAAAAACATATTTTAAGACAAATATGTTCTATATAAACTCAGGCCATGAAGTCTTAAGATTTTAATAACTTAACTCATGTGAAATAGCAAAAAATATCTCTGCAGAAAAGTGAATATTTCAAATTTAAAACTTTGCAAAACATGAGGACTTATTAAATTATAGATGGGTTGTATTTATTACACATCAGCTTCACTTACATACCTATATTGAGGACATGCTTCGTGAACTATCGTTCGCATCATCGGCTCTAATGCGACTAAAGCTTGATTCAGTGGTGTGGGTAGTTTTGGAGTCGCTTCACTGTGGTGTTCCAATATAGTTAAATTTCGATATGTATGAGGACATTTTGTAATCAGGACAAGCAAAAACAGAACATAGTCTAGGAATAGGAATAGTTTATAACCCTCCCACAACATCAAGCTTCTTTGGTAATAGAACATTTAATAAACCAGAGGACGATATGGAGGAGCTAAGGCACAAATTTCAAGGCATAGTGTTTTTGTTAATGGGGGATTTCAATGCTAGAATAGGCGAAGAGCAAATTAGATTAATAAGACATGATGGTGAAATAGGTAGGGAGAAAGTACATGAATGGGTAAGGAGTAGCAAGGACAAGGTTATCAACAAAGAGGGGGTAAAATTGCTCTATTTCTGTGAACTAAATAATTTGTTTATTATATGTAATGGGGCAGTAAAAGGAGATGAGGTTGGCAAATATACATTTGCAAATAACAACGGTCAAAGTGTGGTTGACTATATCTTGTATAGCGAGGAGCTCATTGAAAGAATTAATAATTTCAAAATGCAAACGAAATACTGAGTAGTGGCCACTTTCCGTTAGGGATAGAAACAGGACTGACAGAAGAAGAAAGCGAGAGAAAGGAGGAAGATGAGCTTGAAGTAGTGAATGCATTTAGATGGAGGGAAGAAATGAAGAAGGAATTCCTAACTGAATTAAACTCAGAAACATAAAAAATAATAAGAGTAAGTATAGAGGCTGCATTGAATGAGAATATAGAAAGAGGCTTAGAGTTAATGAAACTAATAGTTACAAGGGCAGGGATAAAAATGAAGGTAAAAGGTAAAATGAAACAAATAAGTAATGGATGGTTTGAAGAGGAATGTGGTAGGGCGAGAAGGGAAGTGTTTAAAAACCTGGCTTGTTGGAGAAGAATGTGGGAGAGTAGAGATAGGATGCTTATGGTAATAAGTAGAGAAGCATACAAGCAATTATTAGAAGAAAAAAAAAGAATGAATGGCAGAATAGTATTCGAAAGAAAATGAAGGATGCCGTACAACAAAAAGATAATAAAATATGGGGTATGGTGAGAGAAGTGAATAGACAGAAGGGGTGAAAAACAAGATAACATCACAGGAATGGCTGAAATACTTTAGGGACCTAGTTGCAGAAAGGGAGTGGATAAATAGAGATAGTATATAGTTCGGCAACCTGAGGATGGATGAGATACTAGACAGAGAAATTATTCAGGCATACTAGCGGACAGACTAATGGATTGGGTGGAAAGAGAAAATAAAATACAGAATTTCAAATCAGATTTAGGAGAAAAATGCAAACTATAGACAATGTAAAACCTTTTTAAACCACTTGTCAAACTATAAAAACACTTTAGCTCCACTTACATTTATAATTAGGACATGTTTCAAGGAACACACGTCTTCATCATCAGCTAATGATGAGGACGCATGTTCCTCGAAACATATTCTAATTTTAAATGTAAATGGAGCTAAAGTATTTTTATAGTTTGACAAGTGGTTTAAAAGGTTTTATTAATGAAGCTCCACTATTTCTAAATACTTCTATTTTATAATTTCATTGTAGACAGTGTGTTTATAATCAAGATGCTAATTGATAAATACTTGAGCAGGAAAAGGGAGAGATTGTATATGTTCTTTGTGGACTTTGAGAAAGCTTTTGATACGATAAACATTGGGGCTCTAAAATGGAAATTAAGAAGAAAAGGGGTGAACGAGAAGTTTATAAATAAAATTGATAAAATTTATAGTGGGGTGAAATTCAGAATAAGATGTGGACTGAATGTACTATCAGAAGAGGCCGAATAGAAGTTAGGCTTGAGAGGTGGGTGCAAATTGAGTCCTATTCCATTTTATTTATAGATGACATAATACACAGGGTTAAGGAAAGCAATGCCCATTGCCCAATAATAATGAACAAAGAGATCCCTGGATTACTGTATGTGGATTGATTTAATGGTAGGAGCAATTTCTGTAATAGGTCTACAAAAACCAATTGAGGCAGTTTCAATTTATTTGCTTATAGACTCATACAAGTTTCAAGCATCGTCAAGAATCATAAAATATTTACATTTCATCAATACTATATAGGCACTTCTGTATTAGGTACATTTTTAGTCTTTTTTGAAATTTATTGCCTCTTAGAGCTTTAATATCACTTGGTAACCTGTTATAAAGTATTCTGCCCATAGTAAGGGGATCCTTTTCTGTGGCTCGTTTACTAATATTATCTCTATAGTAATTATTTAGCAATCTAGTATTATACATATGACTGTCTTTAATATATACAGAGTGTGATTTACTTACTACAAACATGATTACTTTATATACAAATAACGATATAACAGTTCATAGGTTTTGCACTGACTGGGGATTAAGAATAAAGAGCAAAAAATAAAAAATAATGGATTTGAAAGAGGATCAATACTGAGAAAAGGAGAGGAGTTGTACATAGCAGATAAAAAGTTAAAAAAAGGGTAGAGGAGTATGACTATTTAGGTGTAGGGATGTGTAGCAGTGGAGGGTGAGATGCACAAGCCAGAAAAGTGATAGCTAATGGCACAGCAACAATGACAGAGGTAAGAATATGTAAACATAAACTGGAGATGTCAGATGGTTAGAAAGAATGTATGAGGCGGTCGTTGAATCCAGAACAATGTATACAGTGTAGGTATGGGACACATCAGAGATAGGTACACAGTTAGACCAGATGTGTGGATTGTTTTGTAAAGAACTACTAGGGCTGCCAAAATCGGCACCAAGAGAAGTGGCATTACTAGCGTTGGGTAATACAAAAAGGAGGGAAATAACAATAGAGAGAATACTGATATTCTGGTGTAAGTGTATCAAAGAGTAGAAAGGGGAATTATTGAATCTGTGCACGAAGCAACAGAAAAGCATTAAGAACACAAACAGTTGGTGGTCGAAATTGGAAAGAGTGGTATCAAAGATAGGCAGGGAAGATTTATGGAGAGCAGAGGAGTCAAATCATAGCGGTTTTTGGAAGGAAATGAGGAACAGAGTACAAGACATGGACAGACAGGAGATATGGAGAAAAGAAAACCTTGAAATTTTATAAGCAATTAAAGACAGAAGGGGGTAGGGAAAAATATATAGATCAATGTGACAAAACTGGAAGAGAAAGCATAGCATGGATGAGAGTAGGAATAATATATCTAAAATGGTTGAGAAGTAATGAAGTAGCGATATGTGAATTTTGTGGAGATGAAGAGAGCACTGTTCATTACCTGGTAGAATGTATGGAGTTAACAAGTTGCAAGAGAAATATGGGACAAGAAATGGGACAGCGTGAGCAAAGAGGTAGTGGCGTTACGCATGTTAATGGGGATGGGTGAAAAGAAAAATAGATGTATAGGAGAATTCTTATATAAGTTAAGAGAAAAGTGGATTAGGGTAAAATAAGCGAAGGTCAAGAAGAGACACCAGGCTGCTCAGAGAAACCAAAGGCTTATGGCCAGGGTACCTGAGACAGCGAATAAATCTTAGGGTCAGCAATTTCATGTATTTGTACAGGATGTGTAACAAGTGCATGTATGATGTTAAAGTCATTGTAGTGAAACTGTAATGGCAACTACAAATAAATATCAAATAACAAATATTAATCAAGACAAGAGAAATATATGCTGCCTGAAATCTGTAGATGATTTATTAATCAAGGTTCAAACTTTACAAAATAATAGATTTCTCATTACCATGGGCTTAAACTAGAAAATTAAGGCTGCTAGTTACATACTAAAATTAGGCAAGTGAGTCAACCTTGTATATACTTTTCTCCACTTACAAGAACTTGTAAGTGGAGAAAAGTATATACAAGATTGACTCACTTGCCTAATTTTAGTAACAATGGCACTCCACTTTCTGAAATACTTCTTTCTATTCTATGCTAGTTACATATTTAATGTTAACAGCTTTTATAAACAAATTAGTTTATCTTTGAACCTAATGCAGAAACAAGTGGCACAGAAAATCGCTCCATAAAGTTGAATTTTGATCTCAATTGCCTCATCCAAAGAACTACAAAACAATGCATAAAAAGTTATACTTTGGTCTACTGTACGAAAAATAAAATAGAGGGAATGCGGCATAAGTTGTACGACAGGAGATTATAATTGGGAATGCATTTGGATAGGTTATGAATAAATGAGAGCCCTTTAATATTGTGAATGAAACATTTGCCTAATTTAAATTAGTTACAAATAAAAGCATTGTTGAAAGTGAAGCTAATTTTATGTTGAAAAACTTAAAATTGAGTCATGCCTTTTAAAACTTGAAATTTCACACATGTTCATTTAAAAAATCAGAAACATTTTCGGGACTGTTGCAGTTCCATCCTCAGATGGTTAAAAGGTATGACTCAACTTTATGTCTTTCAACATTTTCCTAACTAATACACATAACCTGAAATAAGTATTGAATGATATACAGTTCTGCAGTGGGTAGATAACCTTAACATATTTCCCAATATATTACTTGCACACTTTATCTTGAGTCCTAGAATCCAATGCTATGGATGGTCCAAGTGAAGAAAGGCCTGAGCTTTGCCATAGTAACTAAGCAACTATACTTATACTCCATGATACCACTTGTGCATTGTATTGTTATTACACAACATTTGTTGCTGGGCTCTTGCATTATCATACTGGCTTATTTTTGTGTTTAACCAACTCAATATCTTTAAGTATCAAATGAGAAGCAGATCCAGAACCATCATCATCAATATAATCTACAATAGCCTTTTACTTCAGCCATTTGCTCAACAAGAGAAAACAATTGCAAAAAGAAAACCACTCAAGGTCTTTTCTGATATTTAAAGCATGACTGCATGAAGGACATAAAAAGTTCTGTTGCCATCTTCAACAACTATGCCATCTGAGAGCTCAGGATAAATGTGTGAGTAGTATACACAGTGTCCCAAAATTAGACTGACAAACTTTGGGAGCTGATAGATAAGATTATTTTAAACACTTTTTGTTAAGGAAAGTTTTTTGAGCTGGTGCTTAGTTTGAGTGCTAGATAAGTTAATGTTATTACTGCCTCCCATGTAGCTGATTAGATACATAAATTACATTCGTGTACATATCTTTTAAAGGGAACAAACAAACCAAAGACACTTCAATTCCCTTAGTATATGTTTATTTCTTGAGCTTATTATTGTTTTCTTGACATTGTGAGTTAGTTTGCTGGAATGCATGCAATGTGGCCTGAAGAGTAACCTGTGCAAAAGCAATTTTGTCAGTGATATCGGGGCAAAAGTGAAAACTATGTACTGTTTGCATCCCATCTCATGTTTACAGATGAAGCAATTTTTGCACGTGAGCAGTTATTTAACTGTCAGAATTCACATGTTTGGGCCTTTGAAAATCTGATGCTACATTTCACAGAGATTTGGTGTTAATGTGTGGGCCACTATTACGTACAGCTTCTTATTAGGAGCATACATTTTTCTGATCTGATTCAATGCTTACAATTGCTTATTATTTCTGCAACAAGTTTTGCCTAATCTAATGGAAACAGTTCTCTTCATTTGACAGGACATGTGATTTCAGCATGATGGGACACCAGATCACTTTGGTGCTGAAGTACGTCATCCCAGCTACATACAGCAAGCACTGGATAGGCAGAGGTGAACCCACTGCCTGGCTGGCATGCTTCCCTGACCTTACTCCACTTGACTTATTTTTATGAGGCCACATGAAGACTGTAGTGTATGGAACACCTGTTGAATTTGAAGAGGACCTTGTGGCACGAATAACCTGTGCATCTGGCAAAATCAGAGAAGTAGCTGGTGTCTTTGCGAGAGTATGGCAGAACATGGCACACCGATGCACTCTTTATGTCAATTGCAGTGGGCATGCATTCCAACATTTCCTTTCAATAGTAAAGCTATGATTAACTATAAACAATGAGATGTCTGTATGTTCTGTGTTCGCTTCTTGGATTAAAATTACATGCCCTACTACAATAAATGCAATACTAATTTGCATTGTTGATTTTGCTGTAAATACTTAAACTGGGTGGGGGAGTAATAACTTTAACTCATCTAGCATTTAAACAAAGCACTGTAGCATGAAATTTTCCTTAACAAAAAGTATTTAAAATAATGTTATCTTTCAGCTACCAAAGTTTTTTGATTTAATTTTGGGGCACCTGTATTTATTAAAGAAATACAAATGACTATTTTTATTTTCTCTACCACATACATAGTACTTAGAGAAGGCATTTCATTCCACCTACAACTTTAATTTCACTGGAAATACACATTTTGAGATCCCTGAATTTAAACATTCATTTTTAGAAAAAGATCCATGTGTGTGTATGCGTGTGAAGCATATAAGTCAGAAACAGAAAGTCACTTAAATACCAAAGTTAGTATTGAAGTTGAATGTCTCCCAAGGATGCAACAAGATTTTCATAATTTTCTTTTTTAATTTACGTCCTCCAACGTAAAGTCATATCGGATGTTGAATGAAATGGGTGAAATAATGCTCAGATAAGTCCTGGGTCCACAGAGATTAGAGTTACCTGACATTCGTCTTTCAGCATAAGAGATAACACCAGAAAAAAAAAACCTTATCTAATTAACTCACCGGACCGAGATTCAAATCGGGACCTCTTGAACATGAGGCAGACACGCTACCATCTACGCTACTGAGGCAGGCATTTCAAGAAATTCCTCCACCACAAACTACTCCTTATATAGAAAATTCATATTTAAAAATTTTTGATTTGATTAAAAATGACAAAATAACATATTTTCAAGACAAATTACATATATTTCTTGGATATTCTGGGAATAGCCTTAGAGGTTTTCTAAGTTCTGCACTTCTTTTATGGCTAATTGGAAAGTTATAAACAAAATCTTACTGCAAAAAAGTAGATGTCATTAAAGCACACAATTTACATCAACTACATTTTTTTTTTTTTTTTTTTTTTGTAGAATAAACAATTTCCAAGATATTCCTTGTTATTGGTTTGAATTTTTAAATACTTACGCTATTTGCTTTGCTTATGTCCTGGCCAAGTAAAGAGAATGGAATCTCAAAGTTTTCGCATTGTAACCAGATCTTAAAATATTTGACTATCACTTAAACCCTGCATATTGTACTATGCCCAGTGTACCTATTAGGGAATATGCAATAAAGCCATTTCTACAAATGCTTATCTTGATTAACATGAAGTAGATGGAAGAATAAATATTTTTAACAATAGTTTGTATAAGAGTGAGCAAAGGAACTGATATGAATGCAATCACATTGTTGTTTTTGAACTAAAATAAAAACGAAAAAAAAAAAAAAACGACACAGAGGAATTTGAAAAAGTGTGTCAGCAGTAATTAATAAGTATGTAATTGTCATACTGGTTTGCATGCACCAAAATTTGTGATATAGTTAAAATACCTATATTTCCAAGTGTTATCATTGGAGTTTAACTAACAAACCCTAAGGCTACTCTGTGTCGTCGATTCGCCACTTCTCTTACAAGAAACATCCCTTGAATCTGTTTTGCAGCTTGGGACGTTTATAATTCGTTGCATCTGTACGAAAATTCGGGAATGATGTTGGGCTAGACGGAAGACATTAATCAGGATAACAACTTATTTTCAAACCTACCATTGTGCCTCAGAACAAATCTAATATTTATTGAAGTTATATGAATCGCGGTACATAAAAAGTACTGAGTTGTAGTATAAACTGGCATTTTATGAGTTACAATGTAAATCCGCATTTATTTATACAAATCAAATCAGCACGTTAAGGTTAAGCACTTACCGTAAGTGATATGTAAGCTTCTACAAAGGCTGAGAGACAGAAACTTTGTTAGTTCAGAAAATAAAACCAAAACATTAAATCTCAATCACAGAGAGCAAATTATTACACCAAGTGCAGTCAGATTAACATGCTAAGTTTTGTGCAAAATTCTCTGAAAATATGTACCAGGAATGTCAAATTCTCTATCCCCCGCCATTTTGACGCTTACGTACTGCAACATTACAGATAATTCAAGTACAAATGTTAGAATTCAGATTAATGCGTGCATTAAAAATAACTTTCAATGCATCAAATTTAAGTTTAATAATTCCTCAAATTCACATTTTTGTTAATTCAAAGTCCGCATAATTTTCCAATATGCATCTTTCTTTCCTTTCTGATATTCTATAGGTTGGCGGCAGTTGAGTGTAATGCCCTCAGCTGAACCTGATAAAATTAAAAATTACCGCCAAATTAGAATTTCTTAAAAGAACGAGATATCAATAAACCAATTAGGCTTCAGCTTTGAAGAAATTTAAAACCACAGGTCTTTCCAATCAGATCTTTCAATATTTATCTTAAAATTACTATCTAACAAGGAAATACCAGTCTTCATATGAATGGCCTTTTAGAAACTGGAAGAAATTTGTTACTGATTAACATATAACTATTAGTATGTATTTAATGACATAAGTACTGAAGGTGCAGGTTTGAGAACTGTTCTTATCACACCACTAGTTGGCATTTTAATTTTGTGTTTTTCTTCATTCTTGGGGATGAAAGCTTTACTTTTTTTAAGTCTTTCATTGCTTTGATCTATGGTGGAACTATGTATCTTCTGAAAAAAAAAATGAATGCCTAGAATATGTTTAATTAATTAAAACAAATAAATTTAAAAAAGAATATATCCAGTTTCCTATTATTTTTTGTTGCAGTGAAGAGATTAACAACTAATACATTTGAATTATTAAAACTATGCTAGGAATCAATACAAACAGGGCTACCAGCTGAATTCTGGGAGTACTGAGAAGTAACAGCAGCATGCCTTCTTCTCAAGCCCATCATGATAATCATTATTTGTATAGGTACAATGCTCCTCTCCCCATTAAAAAAAAACCTAAAATTTTAAAATTAATTTATTTATTAATATTATTACTTATTAAAAATATGGTACTCTTTGTCTTGAAACATGTAAATTACATAATATTCGACATAAAAATTAAATATGATGAGTGCAAAACAAAATAATACCAATCACTGTCCTGAAAAATATAATTCTGGTTTGCTGTTTTGCGATCTGGAAGGTCTTTTACTAACTTTGATGTGCTAAATAGATTGTGCTATCCATTTTTCTTTATCCCATAAGGTTTTCTCACAAATCACAAAATAAGATTTTGAAAATACTGTTTCTGATGTAAAAACATGTGTTACAAAATAAATACAGAATGCAACATTTCTCAATCATAAATACAAACACCAATACACCTGCAAAAGTAGGCATGAAGTTACTTTTTCCTTGGCCAGAAGGATGGCTGCATTGATTTACGTTGATGTTGTAGTTAAGGAACTTCCCTTTTCAAACATCAACAGTAGTCCACTAACATTGCAATATTCTAACCGATCCTATATCCCCTCCTTGACTTCTTGATGAAGTCTCTCACCTTGTTCATCACTGAGGGATCCCAAATTATCAGGAAAATAGTCTAGATGAGAATTCAAGAAGTGAAGCTTTAAACTCATATTACACCCAAGAGTTTGTAGCTTTTCTAGCATATTTCTCACAGTTTCTTTGTACTACAGATTTTTTACATTTCGAAGAAACTTATCACTACCTATTTTTGTTAGAGCCAACATGAAAAATTCAATGCCATGGCCAGGATTTGAACCACGGATCTCCTGGTTCAAATCCCGGCCATGGCATTGAATTTTTCATGTTAATATTATCAAAAACCTTAGCCTATATATGGCTATTGTAAAGAAATGATTAATTTCCATCAATTAACTAAAATTATGACTACCTCTTTGAAAGCACACTATTCTTGCAGTTCTCAAATGTACTGTCCTTCATTAGCTGTCTTATCTGAAATCCATCAAGTATACTCTCTTTTTAACTTAGCTTTGAACATCACAGAAAATTTACCACTCAGGTATTTGAAACACAAACCATTCTGGTCTAGAACTTTCACGAATTGTATCATAAATTTTATATGCAAAGGAGGCAATAACATT
Organism: Mantis religiosa; assembly: GCA_030765055.1. Classification (NCBI taxonomy): domain Eukaryota; kingdom Metazoa; phylum Arthropoda; class Insecta; order Mantodea; family Mantidae; genus Mantis; species Mantis religiosa. The sequence continues at coordinate 99,040,281 of CM060947.1, read as the reverse complement.
TTCTTTTGATCAACTAGACTGGCACGAATGACGTTTCTTTCTCCTGGTGTTAAACCGTTTGTCTTAGGCCATTCTATGCCAGGTTTTTTGTGAAGCTTTGTCGTACTGAACAGTTGTAACACATCAAGATGTATTTTTAAAAGCCAATAAAAACACAATCATTGTACTGATCAGTGAGTACTCATTGAATTTACTACTACAAACATGAAAATTACCACCTCTATTGAAGATAAAACTTAAGACCAACTATAGCTTTCTTCTTTATCACGGAACACGGTGATTAATATCTGTTTTTACCACATAACACAATTTGCGAAACAAAAGGCAGAAAGAATGGTGGAGGGTGTTGAAAATTTCGGCTCATAACATTAAACCTTATGGAATACAAGTTCAAATGTCTATTATCTCAGCAAAAAGTTAATGTGATAAACTGGTGTTTAGGCGGCAAATTTTAAAATAAAATGCTCTTCAGTATCAGATTATTTTCCTTTACTGAAGTGCCAGTAGATTATATGGTCATAAATGAAATTTGTATCATAAAGTTTAGAGCATAAATTCACATCTTAACTGTATGATGTTGCAAGGCAGAGAATACTTTTTATTGAATTTTGCACTGACAAACTCTGCCCACCTTCCATAATTAAGTTCTGTGTTACCTTTATTGTAATTCTTCTAATTCAGTATGAAATGCATATATTGCGAGACTTTTTTTGCACTTAGCTATGTTTATTTAGCATGACCATTTCACCATGTTTTACATTACATTATCTGACTGACTTTGCAAGTCTTTGTAAGTATTACCCTTAAGAATAAAACTAGTATCATTGCCGAACAAAATATTTTTAACATGCAATACATTGAGAAACAAATAATGTATTCTAAGAAAAATAAAGGTCCAAGAATAGAACTATGGAGAACTTAACATTTAGCTATCTTTGTAACAGAATTCACATGACTATTGTTGATATTATTACTTATAATAGTAATTTGTCATCAATTAGGTAGGATCCGAATTGCTTATGTGCTATCCCACGTACTCCTTAGGCTTCTAATTAGGACAATATATACAATGATCTAATAAATTAAATTAAAGGGAGTCGATTAATGACACTAAACAACACTTACTTTTAAATTTTTCCAGAACATGTTTCAGAGACTTTGCCTCTATCCTCAGCCGGCCATCGATGACCGGCTGAGGATAGAGGCAAAGTCTCTGAAACATGTTCCGGAAAAATTTAAAAGTAAGTGTTGTTTAGTGTCATTAATCGACTCCCTTTAATTTAATTTATCATAACAACACTGTTTTCAACACTTCCAAGAAAGGAATTGCAATGATCTAATACTTAAATGGATTACTCAGTTTATAAATGTCAACTGTGGGTTTTGAGTATCAATTCCTTTCAGTGTTTCCTCTATGAAGTCATAAAAGGCATTTAGGGAAGGCACTGTGAAAAATGCTAAAATCCAGAGTTTAGATCAGAACTGCTTTAGATTTTGTCATTAAGTGGACTAAAGGGAATCTAATTAAGCATCCAAACTTCATCCTTCTATCTTTAATAGTTTTTTTTTTTTTTTGAAAAACAAAAATATAATACTAAACTTAGGCAAATGAGTCAATCTTGTATATACTTTTCTCCACTTACAAGTATTTTAATGAAGGTGCTCAACCACAGAACTGAAGATAGGGAAGAAGTTCCCAGAAACTAGTCTTCATTAAAAAACTTGTAATTGGAGAAAAGTATATACAAGATTGACTCATTTGCCTAATTTTAGTAACAATGGCACTCCATTTTCTGAAATACTTCTTTTTATTCTATATAAAAATATAATACTTTTATAATGTGATTTTTATATGCTACGTAAAATATCCCAGGCCATACAGCTTTCTTAAAGAAACTTTAAATTTTCAATTCAAGTTTCTATGTATACAAGTTATAAAATTTAATATACTTTTTAATGTGTGTCAATTAGTTTTGGAGAAACAAATATTTATGCGTAAATATATTAAATTTTCCTTAAATTTATGTCAATAATGAGGTTTAAAAGTCAATAATAAATAAACTATTCAATGTACAACTAAAATATCAATCTTCATTAAAGTTTGGATGAGTAGAGCCAGACTGAAAAATTCAGTGCCATAGCCAGGATTTGAACCACAGATCTCTCAGTTTCCGTCTGATTGCTCTAAGATAAAACTTTCAGAATTTTTCAGTCTGGCTCTACTCATCCAAATCTTAACCTACACACAACTAATGTGGAAGAAATGATTATTTCATCTTTGTTAAAGATTTATTTAGAAATATGTATGCAAAGTTTCAAACTTTTTTTTTTTTTTTGAAAATTGTAGGTTCTAAAGCATTTTGAACATACAAAAATACTGAAAAATTCAAAGTGTAGAAAAATGAATTTAAAATTTTATATAGAAATTACATTACTCTGTTTTAGTCTTCGCATATCATTAACAATGCTAACTTTCTTGCTAACAGGATTTACTTTACTTGTTGCAACTTTTCGCTTTACATTTAGATTAGCTTCATAACCTATTTTAAATTCACTAACAACTGCAGTCATTGCAATTTGCAATTTCTTTCTAAATACAAAAACTTCTTTGAGACATTTACTCCATCATACTATGCAAACTTTAATTCGCATTCGCTGTTTTTCCTTTGGTACATTTTTCCAGTAGATTAGTACCAGCTAATTAACTTTAAAGAGAGTCGATTAAAGACACTAGACAACACTTACTTTTAAATTTTTCCGGAACTAATTTCAGAGGCTTTGCCTCTATCATCGGCCGGCTCTCGACTGGTTCTCATTGGTGTAGCTGACGATACCTTGTCACAGGTCTCCTCTGGTGGCGGCTCAAGGAACTTGCTGAACAAATCCTTCTGGGGGATGTCGAAATTGAATACTTTGTTCCTATTTTATGAAATGAAGATTTGTTCCCATGTGGATAGTTCTTGTTTTCCTGATGTATGTTTCAGTAGTTTTGGTTCTGGATTTATGTTGTGGTTTTTTTCCCAAAAATGTGTGGCAACTGCTGATTTTTCTAATTGTTTATATTTTATGTTTCTAAAGTGTTCCTTTGCTCTTGTTTCTAAATTTCTTTTTGTTTTTCCAATATAAATTTGACTACAGTCATTGCATTCAATTTGATATATACCAGATTTTTTGTTTGATGGAATGGCATCTTTGATGTTTGAGCAAATTAGGTTTTTTAAGGAGAAATGGTTGACTGGTGCTAGTTGAATATTTTGTTTTTTGAAGACTTTTTTGAATTTATCATAGGCCCATGGATGGTAAGTGAATTTTTTGAAAATCATATTAGTTTCTGTAGATGAGAGAGTTGTGGTTTCCTTTAGTAGCTTCTTCTTTTTTGCTAAGCTCACTTTTTTGTCCACTAATGATTTGGGAAAGTTATTTTTTTGTGCTATTTCAATTATTTTGTTGTATTCTGTTTTGTATTCTTCTGCTGTGAGAGGGATGTTTACCAGTCTGTGTGCTAAACTATTGAAGATTGCCTGTTTGTGGGATCTTGGGTTGTAGCCATTAGCTTTTATGTAGTTGTCTGTCTGTGTTGGTTTTCTGTAAATGCCAAAGTTTAGTCTGTTTTTATTCCTCATTATTTTTAGATCCAAAAATGGTAAATGCTCGTCTTTTTCTATTTCTACAGTGAATTTGATGCTTTTTTCTTGGATATTTAAAAGTTTCAGTGCATCACTGATGTGTTTTTTTGGTACTATTGCAAAGATGTCATCTACATATCGTTGCCAGAGTTTGAACATCCAAGGGAAACCTTTGTTGATCCTTATTTCTAATGCACTCATGTACAGATCGGCCAGGAAGGGTGATAGTGGGTTGCTTTTGCTAAGCTCACTTTTTTGTCCACTAATGATTTGGGAAAGTTATTTTTTTGTGCTATTTCAATTATTTTGTTGTATTCTGTTTTGTATTCTTCTGCTGTGAGAGGGATGTTTACCAGTCTGTGTGCTAAACTATTGAAGATTGCCTGTTTGTGGGATCTTGGGTTGTAGCCATTAGCTTTTATGTAGTTGTCTGTCTGTGTTGGTTTTCTGTAAATGCCAAAGTTTAGTCTGTTTTTATTCCTCATTATTTTTAGATCCAAAAATGGTAAATGCTCGTCTTTTTCTATTTCTACAGTGAATTTGATGCTTTTTTCTTGGATATTTAAAAGTTTCAGTGCATCACTGATGTGTTTTTTTGGTACTATTGCAAAGATGTCATCTACATATCGTTGCCAGAGTTTGAACATCCAAGGGAACAACCCACTATCACCCTTCCTGGCCGATCTGTACATGAGTGCATTAGAAATAAGGATCAACAAAGGTTTCCCTTGGATGTTCAAACTCTGGCAACGATATGTAGATGACATCTTTGCAATAGTACCAAAAAAACACATCAGTGATGCACTGAAACTTTTAAATATCCAAGAAAAAAGCATCAAATTCACTGTAGAAATAGAAAAAGACGAGCATTTACCATTTTTGGATCTAAAAATAATGAGGAATAAAAACAGACTAAACTTTGGCATTTACAGAAAACCAACACAGACAGACAACTACATAAAAGCTAATGGCTACAACCCAAGATCCCACAAACAGGCAATCTTCAATAGTTTAGCACACAGACTGGTAAACATCCCTCTCACAGCAGAAGAATACAAAACAGAATACAACAAAATAATTGAAATAGCACAAAAAAATAACTTTCCCAAATCATTAGTGGACAAAAAAGTGAGCTTAGCAAAAAAGAAGAAGCTACTAAAGGAAACCACAACTCTCTCATCTACAGAAACTAATATGATTTTCAAAAAATTCACTTACCATCCATGGGCCTATGATAAATTCAAAAAAGTCTTCAAAAAACAAAATATTCAACTAGCACCAGTCAACCATTTCTCCTTAAAAAACCTAATTTGCTCAAACATCAAAGATGCCATTCCATCAAACAAAAAATCTGGTATATATCAAATTGAATGCAATGACTGTAGTCAAATTTATATTGGAAAAACAAAAAGAAATTTAGAAACAAGAGCAAAGGAACACTTTAGAAACATAAAATATAAACAATTAGAAAAATCAGCAGTTGCCACACATTTTTGGGAAAAAAACCACAACATAAATCCAGAACCAAAACTACTGAAACATACATCAGGAAAACAAGAACTATCCACATGGGAACAAATCTTCATTTCAAAAAATAGGAACAAAGTATTCAATTTCGACATCCCCCAGAAGGATTTGTTCAGCAAGTTCCTTGAGCCGCCACCAGAGGAGACCTGTGACAAGGTATCGTCAGCTACACCAATGAGAACCAGTCGAGAGCCGGCCGATGATAGAGGCAAAGCCTCTGAAACTAGTTCCGGAAAAATTTAAAAGTAAGTGTTGTCTAGTGTCTTTAATCGACTCTCTTTAAAGTTAATTTAACATAACAACACTGTTTTCAACACTTCCAAGAAAGGAATCTTATTCAAAGTTTCTCTGGAATAAGTACATAATCTGAACTTATGTCCATATTCATTTCATTTTCATCATTACTACAGAAGTTCCCCAAATTGCTGCCACTTGAACCAGCTTCATTTATATCTATTTTAGGTACTGTGCTTGTTTCAGATTTTTGAGACTTCCACTTTTTCAATATATATTTATTTATTTTGCTGCAAGAGATCACTGTTTGCCTATTCTTAACCATCTTACCCATTTTTATGCAATTTTATGCAGCACTATACAGAGAAATTTGAAAAATTGAGAACTGAAATGCTCAAGTTTTACAAATACTAAAATAGCCACCTGCTGATATACATACACCTAAACAAACTTGGTGTGAATTATATACTGTTGCAGCAAGAAAGTAATATAATGTTAAATCAAGATTTACTCCTATTCTAAACAATACTTAATATAAGTTGCTATCCATGGTTTTCATATGTATGAAAACCACTTTTCACACTCACAAACCATAAAACCACGAGAAAATGCCAAAAGCAGCAGAAGTGTTCATTAGCTTTCACAAACATCCAGAAGATGGATGTTGCACATTACCACAAAGCATTTTGTCTATGGAATCCAACCATGTAATTTGAATGTGGAAATTCTACCAATTTCTTTGCAACAAACTAGCAAAGGCAATTTAAATGATCATGCCCACCTGCACTGGGGCATTTAAATTATGACATAGTGGCTCTTTAAATGGCGCTAGGACATAACTGATGGCAGATTCTGAAACTAAAATGTATAAAGATAATTTTAAGATATAAAATGAAAAATGCCACATTTTTGTCATTTTTGACGAAATTTCACCAATTCCTCCCCTTGACTGTTAACGCCCAGTGATCTATTTATACACCACTACAGATATTTTTTTCTCGCTAGTTTATATGAATATTCAAGAGTTATTCTTACCCTATTTATCACTGATATTATATAATTATATGAAGACATCATCTTTTAAAAATTAGAATAAGTGTAGTCCTGATTAAAAAAATCCTTTTATGGAAGTGTTGAAAACAGTGTTGTTGTATAAATTAAGTTAATTAGGAGTCGATTAATAACACAGTGTTGTTTTGTGTTATTAATCGACTCCTAATTAACTTAGTAGTCCTGATTATTTGTGTGAATTATCCAGTTTGTAAGATTATCCTCCATCCCTTCCAAAAAGGTGTTTACATACATGATTTTTCTCTAGTAAACAGAAATAAACAATCTGCTGCATGACAATAAGTGCATTTTCGGCTAATATGTTCCATATAAATTGAAAACAAGTTCAGTTTTTCTACATTATTCAGTATATGAGGTCAATGAAGCAAGTAACATTTGTAAAAGAGATGGTTAAGAAACAGAAAGAAAATATATGCTACACAAAATAATTATTTGTAACAAAACTTCTCTTATATTTCCGGAAATTGATGAAAATTTCAAGAATTGTGTTAAAACCAGTTTTGTAAACTCTTGTTTACAAGAGTTTACATCCTCAGTTGTAAGAATAGTTCACGGCAATATTAAGTGCGAGTCAGTTAATGTCACTTTGTCTTTTGGCAGTCTGAGAAGAAAAATGCACATTTACTAGTTGAAGCTATCCAAGAAGCTGTGTGTGCAAGTCACATTGTTACCACACACAAAACCTTCTCAAGCATTCAAATAATGGGACTTCAGAACTTCAGAAGTCTCTTGTCATGACCAGCATATATAAAAGGTGGTGCAAAGTCTAGCAGAGTTAGTTGAGAAAGTAAAGAAGAGAGCACAGAAGTTGCAAAGTCAGAGTTACGAGAAGGTCTGGAGGAGTGCAGTACGTTACAGCTCCAGAGTGGTGTCAGAGTCAGCAAGCAGGACAATGTAAAAGAGAGAAATGTTGCATACGTGCCACAGAAATTACTAGCAGAACAAATTGGTTCATGCAACAGACACAAAGTAATATTAAAGAGGTGTGTTTATGCTATGTATTTGTGTAAAAAAAGAAAGTGAATGTAAGTTAGTACTGGGCTAATGATTTTAGTGACAAAACACTGAATTCTGTTTTATAATTTTTGTCGCACTATGCTTTAATTCTTTTTGGAACCCAATGAGCTCAGAGCTTTTCTTAGGCATATTACGCTTTCAGGATACTGGTGACTGCCTTTTGAGAGGCATATTAGCCAGAGGAGCAAGATTTGGGGTTCAACGTTTAAAAAAAAGATGCTGTCTCTAAGTCAATATCTAAAGGTGAATGCTTCACACATTTTAGCAACAATGCAAAATAAAGGATTCCAAGTGGGATCACTTATGCTTCCACTCAGCAGTTCAGTATATTTTCAGAAAAGCTATGAGATGAAAGTAAAATATTATGGCCATAATTCTCTCAAACAATTCATTAGAGAAAATTTCTCTCATTTATTTACAAGCTGTGGACTCTATGTGGTTCTAATTTGTACTGCTACTACAAATTTGACTTATACTGTGGTAAAGATACAAGAAAAGATCCTTATGACAGAAATTACTAAGTTTTGACAGCAGATGGGTGCTGAACATATTGATTGCACTGATGATCATCATTCTTTTGAACATAAAGTTTGGTGCCTTTTTTTTCAAGTAGGGATAATTTGCTTCACCTTCAAAAGCTTGGCTTTTGGGCTACTGGAACTGTTAGAGGAAACAAACTTCAGAAATGATCTTCTAGGATTCAAAAGCATTGCAAAATATATGGAGGGTACTATGATTATAAGTTTGATATTCAAGTTGAAATATTTTTTGTCAAATGGGCATGATAATAAATGTGTAGCACTGCATCAGACTTTGATGTAGTAGAACCAGTGACTTGTGTAAGCAGGTAGAACAGAAATGCAAGACAGAAGGTGATGTTACACAGCCATTAGTCATAAAGCACTAGGTAAGAACAGGGTGAAGTGGACCATCATGACTGATTGTAAGGAAAATATGCTACTCTATGGAAAAAGTGGTGCTAGTCCCATTCACAAAAATTTTGGACTTGGCTGTACTAGACAGATGGATTTTCTACAGAGAAATACACGGATGACATTCCATGGACTTTTTCGAATTTTGACAATACTTGGTAGTGCAATTACTCAAGATGTTTTCAAAAAAAAAAAAAATGGGGCAGTTAATTTCAAAATCCCTTACAGTTTGATTTGAGATCTGAAGAAATAAATCACTTCATGACTAAATGTATTTCACAAAGATGGTAGGATTTAAAAGCAGACCACTAATATACTGCAAAAAGTGTGATGTAACACTCTGTCACAAATGTTTTAAACCTTACCACAATACAAAATTTTGTGCTTTGGTTTAAATGGTCTATAATTAAGATAAAATACTTCATTAACCTTTCAATTTATACATAAATCATAACTTTGTCAATAATACTACACAATTATATAACATAATACTATATACAACAGTATGTACAAGTGAGTGAGTGTGTGGTGTTTTAGGGCCCGTCGACAACGTCATTTGGGTCCATCAGTATGTGCAATATGAAGAAGCTTATACAAGAAGTAATATTTACAAAGTTATTACAAATTTATGTCTTTAAATTCCTGAATGCTAAAAGGTACATGTTTTAAGAATGCTTTTGTACATGTTTTAAGAGTTCCTTTGTTAATGAACATTTATTTGAGATAGACCCGATCTTTGAAATGTCCAGATAACTGCTTTAAGAAATTAAGTTTAAATTAAAATACTGAAATACTAATATGTATGTTTTGTTACCATTAATGTCCAGGGGTCAATTTTTAGAACTGGGTGATTTTGGGACACTGGGTGAACAGACAAGCAAATCATATATATTTTCCTGAAATAAAAATATGTTGGGCATTGATTTATAGATTTGTTTTCTTGAAGCAACTTTGTTTATAGCTGAAAGTATACCTTTGTTGGAAAAGATCAATTCTATCATGCATACCACATTCAAGAAGTTTTGGAAACTTAACTATTTAAACTTAACTCTTTTTTGGATTAATGATTTTGTTCATCATCATCCATCATCATCATCATCATCATCATCATCATCATCATCATCATCATCATCATTATTTATTTTCCAAAAGAAGTAACCCTATTTTACCAGTAAGGTATGTTAGGGTTCTAGTTACAAACACACATAAATACAAAGATCAAAATAACAGAACATGATAATAATTATAATGTTTTAAAAATCTGGCTAATAAAGTGCTCAAAGACTGAAGTGCAACATTTTTTAAAGAATACATTGAACAACGGCATTTGAAGATCTATATTACAACATGAAAGATGTTGAATAAGACTATATCTCTTTTTGGAGTGAAGATCACATCTAAATATCAAGTGTTTAATATTTTGTTAATTAATCATGTGTTGCCAGCCAAAGAAATATAGTATTATTACTTTTTATTAAAAGACTTAAGACCCAATAAGTCTTTTAATACGAAATTAGCTTCACTTTTAACACTTCTAATCATAACAATTTAAGTTATCATTTCTGTTTAGATGTGGATTACCATTATTTTTTGGCTGTAGCAATGAAATTCAAACAGCACAGCAATAAGTTTTGGCAACTTTTACTTGATTTTTAACATTATTAGGTATTTTTATGACTTTTGTTTTACTGAGTCATACTTTTAACTGTTTCAAAATTATATTTCATATTGTTTTACTTTGAGTCGATGAATTAATAATGCATGTGTCACTGTACTAGCTTTTGCAGCCTTAATTACGTTATTTATATTTGCTTATACTGTTTGAGATAGTTTTAAGTATTCTCTTTTATTAGAATAACTAATTCTAGCTGATAACATTTACCATTACTTGGGTTTACAAATTTCTTTGGTAATCCCATGTTTCCTTACACACATCTGTTCATATTTAATTCCTTTATATGGAACGGCATAATGATGCTTGAAGATTAACAAAGTTATGATATTTCAAGTTCAAAGAGGGCACACTATAAACATATGACCAATTTTCATTGGTCAGAAGTATGTTAAAATACAAGTTTTGATTAGAAAAAATTACTTTGTACTGTTCTTGAGGCCTAGGCTTATTGGTAATGTTTAATATTTAGCAGATGAGAATACTAGTTACTGCTAAATATACTTTATCATTGAAATACATTAGAGCTAACTTACCTTGGAACATGTTACCCAGCTTCAGAACAAATCACAACTGATCTTTGTAATCCAATTACATTGGAAGTGCACTATCCACAACTGAACTCTCACTGCCAATATCTACTAAAAAACTGCCTGCTGAGCTATAGCCAGCTTTTTATACAGGGCCTATACACAAAGGTAATGTTCTGCAAAAGAAATCTACTTGAATAGCCAAGGCAAATTTTCTAGAGAGGGAAAGTGTCTATTGCTCTGTAGGAGACTGGCCATTAGAGCTGCACCAAAGACCAGATAATCAGGCTGGTATAGGGTGACCAACTCTCCCGTATTTCCCGGGATTTTCTGTATTTGAGCCTATTTTTTCAGGCTCATTGTGAGTTTTCCTCCCATTTTTAATTCTTTTGTCTTTTTACGTATGTACAAATATTTTTCAGGGATTTAAATTTTGCGCAGTTCATGGCCAGAATGCGCTGAAATGTTGGACAGCAGAAATCTGTGCTTCTTGTCTGCAAACCAATGAATGCAATGAACACTTGCTAAATGCCTCCACTTCTTCTTCCAATAGTTCCTTTCGGTTCCTTTGTTAATTCCTTTCTTTGAGCCGGTAGGATGGTAGCGGTCAGACATGACTTTGTTTCAGTGCCATTGCTTACACCTTATTGTGAAGCCCTGTTCAAGATCTTAGGATGGGCAGCGAGGACGAAGCTAAAAGGCCACTCAAAAGGAATAGGAAAATATATGTGTACATATCTTACAAAGTGGCAAGAACAATTGTGTACAGCACATGAATACTGCAGGTAAAATGTTAATATTATTTATTCTATATATATATATATATATATATATCTTACTGTTTAGCATGTAGTACTTAGAAACTGGAAATTTTTTGTGTTAACTTTTTGTATTTGTTTGTAGGTCACAAAAGCAAAGCAATGTGACTACTTCATCCAAGATAACTTTCTTCAGCTCTCCGCACCTGAGCAAAGGCCTAACAAACAACGACGTGAAAACCATTGCTGGTGAACTTTCATTATCTGCCACAGCGTACAACACAATCTAAGCTATAGGAGCTTGGACTGTGCAATGAAACTTTCACGAAAGGTACTCAGTGAATGTTAAAGAATCTCACAGAAAATATCTTGTGGGTGAACTATGGCTGAAACAATTATAAATAACGTATTGGCCCCAAGAAGTGTGAACAATTTTTTGGAAGTTTTAAATGACCCAAAAAAGTATAGCATGTTCTTTTCTTTAGCAACAGATGATTCCGATTATTTAAACAGGAAAATGTTTCCGGTTGTAATACAATATTTTGTCCCCTTCAGTGGAATCCAAAACAAATTATTTTATTTCATGGAATAGGCAGATGAAACTGCAATGGATGTCCATAGGTTGTTAATTAACTCACTGAAGTCAAATAATTTGAAAGTCAGTAATGTATCATCATACTGTGCTGATGGTGCCAATATAAATTATGGTAAGCACCATTCCATCATGAAACTATTAAGTAATGAGAATGAAAAAATCCTCAAAACCAGTTGTTTTAACCATGTTCTTCATAATGCCATAAAATGTGCATGCAACTGTTTACAGTACATAGATGCTGAAGTGTTGGTATTGACAATATATAGGCATTTTTCCTGTTCTGTCAAACGAAGGGTAACGTTAAAATCATTTTTTGAACTTGTTCGTGTTAACTGGGCTGAAATCCTGCAACATGTATGTACTAGATGTTTATCACTCACACTTGCTGTAGAATGGCTTTTAAAAAGTCGGGAGCCTATAAAAAGTATTTTAAAAGAACAGACGATTCAGACTGTCCTAAAGTTTTGAAAAAGTATTTTTGCCATTAAAATTGAGAAGTAAAAACAATTATTCAGGCTTATATTAGTTTCTTTGTGAATATTAGAAATGTTTTCATTCAAAAAGCAAAGTATTTGGAGAACTCTGATCTTAGTATTATGGAATCTGATAAAGCTATACACTTGCTAATTAGTAAAAGTGATGATGATGATGATGATGATGATGATGATGATGATGATGATGATGATGATGATGATGATGATGTGAATAAGGGCGCTCAACTACGGCGGTCATCAGCACCCTTTAAAAAACAAGTCAGGGCAAAAGCCAGATATAAAAATTTCTAAAAACTATATATTTATAAATAAACCTATTAAAACTGCACACACACATATAAAAAAACAACAAACAAACAAACTTACTAAAAATTCCTTCACTAAATCCTAAAGTCTAGTTTGGAAAAGAATCTAAAAACCTTCTGCACCACTGTGTCATCGTCCGCTAGCATTTCTGCAAAGCTGGCCGGCAGCTGCAGAGACGTCCTAAGGTCTGCTAGGTGAAAACACTCTAGCAGCACGTGTCGCACATATAACGCATCATTGCAAAACGGACACAGTGGTGCAGGCCCCTTTTTAAAGAGAAAACTATGGGTAAAAAAGCAGTGCCCAATACGCAACCGAGCTAAACTCACCTCCTCACGATGAGATGACCGGCAGGAGGTAACCCAGGGAGTCGGAAGTTCTTTTACAGTTCTAAGTTTATTATTGCGGAGAATGGACCACTCTTCCTGCCAGCAGGTTAGCACAGCTCTCCATAATTTGGCCCTAAAATCTTTTGATGTCACACATGGTACTTGAACCCTGGGTGTCATGGTAGCCATCTTGGCTGCTGAATCCGCCATTTCATTCCCTCGCAAGCCTACGTGACCAGGGATCCATGCACACACCACGCTAACGCCAGAAGTGTGTAAAACGTGGAGGGCATCCTGGATACGCTGCACAATAGGGTGGTAGTTGTACAGCTGCCGTAGGCTTGGAAGTGCACTGAGGGAATCACTCAGGATTAAGCAGTCCCCCAACTTTCGTCGACGTACATGTAAAATGGCCCGGTATATTGCACAAAGCTCTGCAGTAAAAATGGAAGTGCTAGTGTGGAATCCGAATGTATACGGTTCGGTTCCACACACGTAAGCACAACCAACACCATTTGAGTTCTTGGAGCCATCAGTATAAATTACAAAATGGTCCTCATATCGCGATAAAACTTCTAAAAAACATGTGCGGATACTAGACATAGACATGGTAGATTTATCGCATTTAGTCATGCCCAGATCAACATGGGACGCTCTGCACAACCAAGGAGGGTAGGTCTTCTCCCCCCTAGGATACATCTTGGGCATTTCAGTATCAAGATGTCTAAGGAGCTCCCGGAAACGAAAACCAGGTGGCTTTGGTTTAATAGAAGTGTTCCTATAATGCGCGTCCATTAATGTGTTAAAGAACAGTGGAAACGACGGATGTGTGGGCATGCAATTAAGTCCACAGCCATAATTGGCTAATAGCATGTTGCGCCTGTACTGCAGGGGAGGTTCTGCAGACTCAGCATACAGGCTTATAACTCGGCTCGTTGGAAATGCCCCAACTGCTATACGTATGCCACAATTATGGACTGTGTCTAATCTCTTCAGCACAGATGGTCGTGCTGAGCCATAAACGATACTACCATAATCTAATTTGGAACGGATGAGTGCACGATAAAGTCGCAATAACACTGTACGATCTACTCCCCACGATTTTCCAATTAGTACCCGCAAGATATTTAAAGATCGATCACATCGTGCTTTCAGTTGTGCTATGTGCGACGACCAACTAAGTTTTCTATCAAATATCAATCCAAGGAACCTCGTCTCATCTGCAAAAGGTAGTAGATCAGCGCCTAGCCGGAATACTTGGAGGTAGTCGACTCTGCTGACACCAAAAGTTAACGCAGATGGTTTTCTCAGCGGAGAATCAGAAGCCATTCTTTAAACTCCAACTCTTAAGATTGTCCAAGGTGGTTTGTAGACGGCACTCTAAAAACGGTGTGCGCTGAGATGTACAGTAGACGGCAAAGTCGTCCACAAATAGGCATGACGAGACCTCTGGAGGTACACATTTCGAGATAGAATTAATCGCAATAGCAAACAACGTAACACTTAGTACCGATCCCTGTGGCACACCGTTCTCTTGAACAAAAAGATTCGAAAAAACCGAGCCAAACCTTACTTGGAATACGCGGTCTTTCAAGAATCCCTGAAGGAAGAGTGGTAGGCGTCCACGTATATTCCAGGTGTGCAGAGTACGTAGCAACCCTGCCTGCCAGCATGTATCATAAGGCTTTTCCAGGTCCAAAAATATTCCGACTGACAGTTTTTAAGATATCCGTTCATAATCAGTGTCTACATGGACACAAGATGATCCACTGTTGAACGACATCGTCGAAAACCGCACTGGATGTTCTCTTGAACAAAAAGATTCGAAAAAACCGAGCCAAACCTTACTTGGAATACGCGGTCTTTCAAGAATCCCTGAAGGAAGAGTGGTAGGCGTCCACGTATATTCCAGGTGTGCAGAGTACGTAGCAACCCTGCCTGCCAGCATGTATCATAAGGCTTTTC
This sequence comes from Mantis religiosa, assembly GCA_030765055.1. Classification (NCBI taxonomy): domain Eukaryota; kingdom Metazoa; phylum Arthropoda; class Insecta; order Mantodea; family Mantidae; genus Mantis; species Mantis religiosa. The sequence continues at coordinate 99,025,225 of CM060947.1, read as the reverse complement.
CAGGTCCAAAAATATTCCGACTGACAGTTTTTAAGATATCCGTTCATAATCAGTGTCTACATGGACACAAGATGATCCACTGTTGAACGACATCGTCGAAAACCGCACTGGATGTTATTCAGTAGGTTTGGCGTTTCCAGCCACCATACCAACCGCCCATTTATCATGCGTTCCATCACCTTGCAGACGCAACTGGTGAGGGAAATAGGACTGTAGCTAGAAGGGAGGTGACGGTCCTTGCCAGCTTTCAAGATAGGTATAATGGTGGCTTCTCGCCACTTGTCCGGAAACGTGGCATCAACCCAAACACGGTTATAGACCTCGAGCAGGAATGCCTTGCCTTCAGGTGAGAGATTTTGTAACATTTGAACGTGGATTCCGTCCGGTCCTGGTGTAGTCAGTTGCGATGATGAAAGAGTGTGTTCTAACTCTGCCAAGGTGAAGAGGCGGTTATAACCTTCAAGGTTTCTGGAACTAAACACGATACCTTGAGATTCTACCTGAGTCTTAATTGAGATAAACTCAGGAGCATAATTACTGGAGCTAGACACCTCAGCGAAAGCACAGCCGAAGGTGTTAGCCACGACAAACGGATCAACAACTCCTGCAGGTGTTTGCAGACCAGCCATTGGCAAGTGGGTTGATTTTCCGGCCACGCATCGTAACCTATCCCATACAACAGATGAAGGTGTACATCTGTTAAAAGATGATACAAAGTTGTTCCAGGAGATCTTTTTGCTATCCTTAATTATTTGCCTAGACTTCGCACGCGCTTTCTTGTACTCAATTTGATTACTTAGGGTAGGGTGTCATTGGTCCACCATGGGACAGGAAATTGACCGGGTTGGGTAGCCAAACGTGGAATAGACTGTTCTGCAGTGGAAAGAATTTTCTCTGTGAGATGATCGACTGAATCATTCACAGAATCGTGCTCGTTGTAATCAAAGACAGCCAACTGGGTGTAAAGGTTCCAGTTGGCACGATCAAAGCGCCATCAAGGGATACATGAGGGAGACACATCTTGTGCTAAGAGACTAAGAAGACATGGGAAGTGGTCGCTGGAATGTAAATCAGAGATGACATTCCACTGCAATGAAACTGCTAACTGGGATGAACACACTGCCAAATTGATGTGCGAATAGGTTGTAATTAGTAAAAGTTAGACAGAGAAAGGAAGATAGATTTTTCGGTAGTGGTACTTATAAATTGTTAGCCACGGTTCTTGATTCAAATTTGAAATATACTAGTTTGAAAAATGTCACTGAACTCTATGATTCATTATATTCTTACTTAATAAACAAATTTCATGAAAGTTTAAAGTGTTTAATTCACTATATCTAAACAGGGAATTAACATTCAATGACATGCATGAAGTTGTGTAACATGTCAAGCTGGATTGTGTGAATGAAGATGAATTGTATGAAGAATTTGTAGATCTAATATTGCAATTAAATGCGCTGACTCTTTAGAGGGTAGTGTTTCCCAGTTTTCACCAGTTCTCCAGTTTGAGAACCTGGGTAAGCTGGAAGGTTATCTTATAAGTACATCAAGGAGTAATGCGCACACCGAGAGTATTTTCTCTTATGATTAACAAATGGACAGATGTAAGGAATAGAAGTAGTACAAACCTAATCAAATCTGAACTGCAAGTTACTATGAGTTTTCCTTATTCATGCAATGAATTATTTGAATTTGCTAAAAATGATATAAAATTACTGACTGAGGCAAAATCTGCTGCAAAATATGTATTTGTGATGTGCAATTAAACAGTTATTGTTTACAAATATTGCAAAGATTTTTTGATAAAAATTTGCTGTACTCCTAATTTCTCTTATTTTTTGTCAAGGATATAAGTATCACTCTTAGTTTCATTTAAAAAAAGAAATGGTCACCCTAGGGTGGTATGTGCTAATCTTCCATGGAACTGTAGTAACTTTGCAGTAACAGTATATTAATCTCAGAAACTATTTGTAGTTGGTTTATTAATACTCGTTACTTACTTGTGACGAGTATTAATAAACCAACTACAAATAGTTTCTGAAATTAATTTTGATGTCACTGTTACTAAATTGCTCCAAACACATATAACAGTATATTAGTTAAACTTAATACTACAGCATTATGATTACAATATTCCACATCAATATCAGTGATAAAGGAAATGGTATTTCATCTCTTACGCTGGCCTGTCATGGCGTACAAATGTTCCACAATTGGTGCTTGTGAGAAAATCCGATGGACTTTAAATCTCCTGCCAGCCAGGTCCGATGTACCCACTAACCAAAGGACAGGTGTGGCCCTCCAGACATACTGGGGGTTAAAGTGAGTGGATGATGTAGCCACCATTACAAGCAAAACACTGGTGTCCACTTACAAAACAGTTACATTTATGCTACTTAAAACATGACAACTCCTTTAGACAAGTTTTCCGGAGGTAAAATAGTCCCCCGTTCGGATCTACAGATGGGGACACCTGCAGGACGTCACTTACAGAATACCTTCAAAATTCTCTGATGGAATGCAGGAGGACTTTCGCAGAGTAGAAAAATGGAACTTCAAAAAGTCATAGAAGAAAAAGAAATAAGACGTATTCATCATTCAAGAAGCTAATGTAACAAGTGATCTACTAAAATATTTTCAAATTTCTGGATTTAATATATATGTTCTCCCCAAACCACGCCAAATAGCTAGTGGAATACTTACGGGTGTTATAACAAATATCTTATCAAAGTTTAAAATTATAAAAGAAATGCAGCAAGAAGATAGAATAGAAATTATCCAAATTGAAATCTGAAAAGGAAATTCACGTTACATTATATATGGAATATACAACCCACCAAATAACAATCTTTGTCTGAATATACCTTAATAACACCTCTTTTTGCAGATGACATGATCATGTGGACATCTTTCCCACAAATAGAGAAATCCAAAGCTTCAATGGAAAAGGCTCTGATACTACTGGAAAAGTGGACTGACAACAATTTGATGAAAATAAATACTGATATAACAACATTCTCTTGTTACCCCACTCCTTTTATATTTCCCTCTCTCTTGCACACTCATACAACATGCACGTCTGCTTGGCGCAGATGTAAGGGTAAGCAAATTATATTTTACAAACTTTTACAATGATGCAGTTGCCAAAATCAAAATTGGAAAAAGCATTTTCACAAATTATGTATATTTTAAAATACTATAACTATAGTAATAGTTTATGAATTACCTGTTTTTCTAATCCAATGGAACTGCCAGTGGCTCATCCATATCGCTGTAAATGTCACTTCTGTTAAGAGACAATTCGTCATTGTCACTGTCTTCATCATCTGAGTCTTGCAAATTTATGATTATAGGTTTCAAGATCTCATCACATGCTATTTGTTTCTTAAAATTGTCTTCTTGAAGGTTTTCTGCATGCCTCACGCAGTTTTCCCAGTCCTGTTGTGTTACCTTGTCAATTTCTTAGTAAACAAGTCATTTAACGTCAGTCAGTTTAAAAGAATTATTTATTTTTGCTATCCCCATTTTTATTTGAGCCCACACCAACTCAAATGGATTATATTGGCAGTGGTAAGGTGGGAGCCATATTACTTCGTGTCCTGTTTCAATTGCAAGTCGATCCAGCTGATACACTTTTTCCATGTTTTTAAACAGAAGTACTCTTTGCAATAACTCATTTTTAGTTTCTGTTTCCGAAAAATTTTTGAAGAACGTGTACACCTTAAAAATAGTACTTCAAGCCTGACTTTGCAATACCAGCCTTTTTGACTTGCCTTTTTGACTTGCCACTAAATTTACCGCAAGAAGCCATTGCACTATGTAACTCTTACTCTACTGTTGTGTAAAGAATAACTGAATGATATTGATCTGAACTCTCCTGAGTAAATAAACACTTCTTATCCAGCATTCATTCATAAACATAAGCATACAGCATTCCACAGGCTAACAGGAAATGAAGTGTTTGCTCTTTCTGGAATTTAACACCTTTACTTATTCACAGTAATTCTTTTATCCGTCATGTCAGTAGTTTTAATTTCAGTTCTGAGTAATTGAAAGTATATGTAAATACACACACACCAACCACTTTGAACTCTCTAGAGTAAATAGAGATTACAAACCATTCATAAACAAAGATATAATGTGACCAGATACGTTCTGCCAGGGCAGCCGGAAATTTGTTTCCTCTTGCTCAAATTGGATTACTCAAAGCAATTCTTTTATCACGTCATATCAAACATTTACATTTCAATTCGGAGTAATTACATACATGCCAATCAATAATGATATTCATACAGTGCTTACTAGCGATTTATTGTTATAATACAGGTAATAGTGATTTATTTGTAAAAAAAATTAAAAAAAAAGCTATTTGAGCTAAAAATATGGGGTTTTCATGGTTATGTTAGATACATTACTCTCTACCTTCCACATGGATCAGTTTTGGCAAAATCTGAATTTTTGTCTTAGCGCGAATAGTAGTTCATACAGATTGATTAGGTTGGAGCTCCTCACACAGCACTTAGCGGGAATGCAATACGACAACACCGCAGGACTCTTGATTTGTTGCTCACCTAGTAGTGCTTGAGGACAAACACCTTCCCATTTGAAACACATAATAGTCCCTCAATAATATAAAAATGTAAATGACGAAGTATTAAAAACCGACTACAAATAGTTCTTTCAATTGATGGTAATATCTACTTGGTCAAATAACTAGACATCAATTATGTTGTTTTCTAATACCCAATGGTTGACAATGAATGTTTGGAGGAATTTAGTAACAGTGACAGCAAAATTAATCGTAAAAACTATTTGTAGTCAAGTTTATTCACACTTGTCACTTACTGTTTTTATTATTGAGGGACTAGTTTCAAAGGCCATTGCCTCCATTTCAACCTCTCTCCAACTGCAACAACAAACAGTTGGTTGAAAATGGAGGTTGAAAATGGAGGCAATGGCCTTTGAAACTAGTCCCTCAATAATAACAAAAAAAAGTAAGTGACAAGTGTCAATAAACCGACTACAAAAAGTTTTTATGGTTGACAATGAAGTTATTATCTTTTTACACTCCAATACTTTTCATAATCATTCTGTATATTGTGAACTGATATTACAGTTATGAAAATGATTATAGTCCATGACATCAATTACTGAACTAGAAATATCTGCTTCTCTGGATTTCCAGTTTTTTTATCTTTCTTTCTTTAACAGTCTCCATAAATTAAGATCTTTTTACATTTTAGTTGAGTAAATTTTGACATTACATCATTCACTTATTTAATAAGGAAAACATGTTTCAGTATCTAATTGTTCCCATCCTGTTCCAAGTCAACTTCTTGGGTCATTCATTATGATAGTTGGCCTTGTCCATGATGAACATCCAGGTAGCAAATTAAAAACTGAGGATGAGGTTGACTGGCTCTTGAATTACGTAGTCCTTGTTAAATAAGTAAGAAATATAGCATCAAAATAATCTCAATAATTAAGTTGTTAGTGCACATCATTGTCAACAAGTCCAATATACCCAATTTAAATTGTAGATAATTAAATTTTTTACATGCTTTTTATAATGAACAAATTGCATTCTCAAATTTATATAGAAATGCAATATAGTTTGTATTACGTCTTCAAAATATACATTTAATGAATAATTTTAAATGTTAATGTTACTAGAGTGTATTTGATCATTTTTCTTCTTTTAGGGTAGATGTTTTTACAGGACTATGTTTAATGTCATTTTTTATTGTTATAATATTCCCAATGAATATAATTCTCCATACAGTAAATGTTTTCAATTACAAAATTTGAGAGAATAACTGACTTTCTATGCATGTAGTAATTCTTATGTCAATTCTCAGTGAAGCGCCAAACCTATGTGTTTCCCAGAGTACTTAGAAGTATTTCTAAATCCTAGAGTTTATAACTAAGACACTATACATTTTGATACATCACAATAAAATATTAGTTTTTTGCTATGCACTAAAAAGTTTATTCCAAACTGTTCTGGCATTGTAAACTTTGGGTTTCCACAGATTATTTTTACACCATTAGTTTAGTAGTTTTCCACTCTTGGTAATGGCTGCTTCCCTCATGCAGCAACCTTCCAAATTTCACAGCTTTTCTTCTGTTGAGATGAACACCATCTCTTAGCAGATCATCATATGTTCATAAATTATGTAGTGACCTTTGGCAACATATAGCAAAACAATGTTCGAAACGAATAAAAACTAGAAAAAACAATACATCATTTTTGTACCACTGTGGTATGTGGATGTAACGTGAGTGTTAAAAGACATAAGAGGAAAATTATTTTCGACATGCTGATATAATAAAATGCAAGAAATTCTATTTATGAGCACATATACTTTATTACATTCATGTGATTTATAAATAAAATGCTATTCTACTCAGTAGACAGTAATATTCAAACTTATTTACATTTCAACAAATGCCTAATTTATTAGGCAAGAAGTTGCAAATAGTTTTAGTGCTTACAGTTTATCTTTCTTAATTTCATTTGTAATTAAATGAAATGCTGCAATATTCAAATTGATGCAACTGAAATCATAGGTTCACTTATGTGTTCTCTGATTCAGAGGTGTTATTTTTTATGGATGTTTCATTTGCTGATGACTTGCTTTCTTCCTCTGTTAAAACATTGTCCATTTTTGCAGATTTAGTGTCACACTTTGCTGACTCTGATTTACTTAGTAGTTTCTTTTGCTCTTCATCTGTTTCTAAGAACTCGTCCCATTTGGATAACCTCTGTTTGATTTCAGAATCAGTCTCACCAATTCTGTTTTAAACAAAAAAGACAAAAGGTATATAAAAACTCACAGTATATAAACTTCAGAAATATAAATATGGTTATATCCCAAGGGCACCTCCCCTATGCATAGGGTATCTTTTTGCCCAGTTGCAGCTAATGGCAAGGAGAAGCGCAAGAGACATTGGCAGGGGTTATTAGCAGACCCCCAGACCATTTGGCAACTACTTGACATTTTAGGGATGGCACCTTTCCATCAGGATAGCTTCTCAATAGGCATCATGAGGCTGAGTGCACCCTGAACCAGATTTCCGAGTGGGAAAAAAATCCCACATCAAGACCAGTAAATCAAAATAGAGACCCCAAACATAGGCAGGCACACTACCACTGTACTATGAGTAGGTCATGGTAGTTCTATGTTTCCTATTTCTATTATCTCTAAATAGGAATGGAACACAGTACTTTATAACAGCTTTGTAAATAAAATGTACATTCATTAAACATTAAAATATTGTTTCAAAATTATTAATACATTTTTATTCACAGCAAACTTTTTGCATTTTATAAACACTTGAGGAAGAACTTCATGGATGGACAGAATTGAATCATTTCATATCTAAGGAACAGAACTCAACGTGTTGAAATAAATTACAGAATTTCCCATTTCTGTTATCTCTAAATGGGAATGAAACTCAGTACTTTAAACAGCTTTGTAAATAAAATGTACGTTCATCAAACATTAAAATATTGTTTCAAAATTATTAATATATTTTTACTCACAGCAAACTTTTTGCATTTTATAAACACTAGGAAGATCTTCATGGATAGAAAGGATTGGATCATTTCATATCTAAGGAACAGAACTCAATGTGTTGAAATAAATTACAAAAATAAAAATTGAATAATGGAAAAAATAAAATAACATTACAAAACTATTAAATAGCAAGGTTCCAACTAAGGTCATTCTTATTTTTAATATATTTGAATTTATTTTAAGAAGCAGTGGCTTAGCCATAGGATACATAGATGGCATGACACTAATAATAATTATTAAAGTCAAAATAATAATTGAGGTCAAGGGAAAAACAGTTTCTCTACTAAGAACGGTGCAATGTATTATGCAAATTTACATATCTATTAAATGTATAGGTCTAATGCTCAGAATATAATAAAATCATTTTTTCTTAACTCGTACATTTACCCAGTAAACCACTAGCGGCTCTTGCATTCGAGATACACCGTTTGTAGCGACTTACTATCGTAGGTACTTGAGTCCCAGGCTTCATCATTTAACTCTTTTTATTTTAGTTAATTGATGGAAATTAATCATTTCTCCACACTAGCACGAGCTCCACACGAGTCCAAATGGAGAATATAATGTCAGGACAGCACGTTGGCCATGGTAGCTCAATGGGTTAGAGCGACTGGACGGAAACCAGGAGATCTGTGGTTCAAATCCTGGCCATGGCATTAAATTTTTCATGTTGACTCTATCAGAAACCTTAGACTATATATGGCTAGTGTGGAGAAATGATTAATTTCCATCAATTAACTAAAATAAAAAGAGTTAAATGATGAAGCCTGGGACTCAATTACTTACGATAGTAAGTCGCCACAAACAGTGTATCTTGAATGCGATAGCCCCTAGTGGTTTACCAGGGAAATGTACAAGTCAAATGGAGAATTTAATGTTAGGATGGCACGTTGGCCATGGTAGCTCAATGGGTTAGAGCAACTGGACGGAAACCAGGAGATCCATGGTTCAAATCTTGGCCATGGCATTGAATTTTTCTTGTTGACTATCTATCAAAAACGGAAGTGTTATTTACACAGTTACTACAGATTTGCCACGGCAGTAGGAATTGAAGGAAAGGCTGGTTATATCCCATTAATTATTTTCAAAGCCCAATCCGATGGATCCATAGACAGCAAAAGGTGTGTTCCCTCCACAGTGTGAACATTAAGAAGGAATGATTCAACTGCTAACTTACAAAAAAAGAGCTGTCAAAAAGAAACAGTTGAAATCTAATCAATAAACAATGTTTATTCTTAAAGATATTTGGACAAATTTCGTAACAGTAAGTGGCATAGTATGAAAAAATTGACTACAAATAGTTTTATGAACTAATGTTTATGCTAAAGTACCTATATACACCAAGTTTGGTACTCATTAGAGTTTTCATTTTAAAGTTATGTTGTTCACAGACACATGAATCTTTTACTAAAAGTGCTTTTAAGGAAATACTGTATTTGATCATTTAAATTCATATGTTACAATTCAAGAAACAATCTCATGTTATGAGGTCGGTTCAATAAGTACTCGTGTTAGGAATGAAGATGCCAGTTTTTTCAAATACAAATTATTTATTTCTCAACATAGTCCCAATTTACAGATATATGCTGCTCCCAACATTGCCATTTTTTAAACTCTCCAAAAAATAAGAATTGTCAGCTCTGCAAAATACACCTGTTTCCATGATCTCATTTAATCTAAATTTTGTTCCTGAATGCCATTTCTTCATGTTTAGGAACAGGAGAATACAGGGGGTGTGGTAGCAATTTCTAACAAGTTCATGCAGTTTGGCGGTGGCAACTTCATATGAATGTGCTGAAGCACTATTGTGGTGAAAAAAAACTTTCTTCTTCACCATATGGGGCTGCATATCTTTCAACTTCTTATCGAATTGGGGCAATAAATCACTGTAGTATGCTCCAATAATTGTTTTTTATTTTTCCAAAAAGTCAATGAGTATGACACCGTTGACATCCAAAAAAATCGTCACCATTACTTTTCTGGCCAATGGGACCATCTTTGCTGCCTTTAAGAGCAGATTCTCTAGAAGCAACCCATTGTTTAGATTGTTGTTTGGTTTCCAGAGTATAATGATGAATCCAGGTCACATCAACAGTGAGCACTCGACGCAAAAAATCCTTCGGATTTCGCTTAAGCAGCTTCAAAGTTGAAAGTCACACCTACCTGTTATCCACTGTGAGTTAATGTGGCACCCATCGAGCCAACAGCTTTCTCATCTCCAACTTATGGAGCAAAATATGAATTGCCATTCCCATTGATGCACCTATGGCCTTTGCCACTTTGCAAATTTTTGTTTCACGGTCAGCAAAAATCATATTGTGGATTATTTTAATGACTTCTTTGGTAACCACATCTGCAGAGCATCCTGGGCACTCCTCATCAAAAATGGATGTTCAACCACGTTTAAATTCGTTAAACCAATATCTAACTGTTGTCATAGTAGGCAATATGCCTCCATAAACAGCATCTAATTTCGCTTTTATCTCCTTGCAAGCTTTCCCATCTAAAAGTAAAAAGCAAATCACTTAACGATACTACACTTTTTCAATTTTAGCAAAAACACGTTGAACAACTTATTGAAATGTCTGTAAAATCCAAACTAACTTATGAATCAGCACCAAATTTGTTTTGATATGTAACAAATGACTACATAACACAAACTTCCCTTAGCAATACCATATATTTTGAAACATGGGTACTTATTGAACTGACCCCATATAGCATTAAAATATAAATTCTCAGAATACGGAGAAGGAAAAGACAGTGAAGTGACGTCATTGACAGAAATAGTGTTACCACCAAAAGAAGAGCAAATAGAGCTTGTGAGAGAGTGGAAGGAAGGTATGGCTTCAAAGCAGTGGCAGAAGTTCATTGGAAGGGAAAAGGGAATATGTCTTTTTGTCAGAACATGACAAACATAACAGATGTCAGTGAGATTTAGAGAGTAAGAGAGTTTTAAATAAATTCAGGAGAAGAACTGATTCACAATAGGACGAAGGGAAGTTAAGGAGGTGAGGTTAGATTAGGTTTCTGGAATTGTGAGAGGCTAAACAACAAATTATTTGTGGGAAACCAGAATCAACTACTAACGAAGTTTAATTCTTTAGTGGTAGTGGAAACATGGTTAAGAGATGGAGTAGAAATAATTTTGTTTATACAGGGATAAATGGAGAAGTGATTGTTAGAAAGGGAAGATCTTTGTGAGATAAAGTATTCTTTATCAAAAAACTTGAGAAAAGAAATTAGAGAAACTTGATCTTGAACAAGCAATGCAAAGTGGACTATACAGGGTGTCCTACATAAAACCAGTATGCCTTATAGCCTCACTGCGCCTAGCCCACTTTGTTCACACTTAGCACCTGTTTTCTTATAAATAATGTTGGCTACACTGCATGACCAATTGTTGGAGTGATGTATTTTAGTTTGACAGCAATTTTTTGTGAATATCGTGGAATATTGATAGAGAAATGGAGCAGTTCTGAATTGAAAAATGAATTGAAATAGTGGAATTTTACTTAAACCTTTCACCAATATGGATGTGACATGACGTCCAAGTTAAAATGCTGCATAACCAATATGGACATGTATAGATGTCTTGCGCATACATGCATTTAATGCTTATTTAATGCCAATTATTTTAATATTTCTCTTTTACAATAAATTTAAATTAATTCTACAGGAGCTATAAGCTTACCTTAAAAAATGTCTGTTTGAATGATATACCTCAAAACATGGATAAACATACAAGAGGACATCTTTACATTCATGGCAAATAATACTGGTTTCCTTGCAAACTCCTTTTTTGTGGCACTCAAAACTTTTTCGAAATGGGCATGACTTTTTTTTTTTGCCATGGGTGCTATCCTTAAGTGTTTTCCTTCAAGCATAATGGGTGCTGGGGTGGTGGATTTCTTACCCCTTGAAACAGTTATTTTATGTTGTCCCCAAAGAGTTTCAAATATTGTATTATGTGAGGTTATGTAGAGTGAGTCACGCACAGAGAAGCTATGTAAGTGGAAATGACGTCACAAAAGTGTGGAATAACAAACTTATTTGTGATTGGTGTGACGCGTATATCGTAAAACGTGGACCAATCAGATATAGAAGATTTTACGTTGCCATGGAGGATATTCAATATTCCTCTAGAGGGATCGAACTATTAGCGAAATGCTAATGTGTAGAAGAAGCGGAACCGGTCATTCTTCTCCTAACAGTCGCCGTGAACGGATGTAAGGTTCTCTTCTTAAATGCCGTTGTGTGCGGAAGAGTATAAGTTTATTCTCGTAACAATCATCGAGTATAATTAGATAATCTTTGCATTAAATTTCATCGCTAGAAGACACACAATTTAATTATTATACACGGTAGTGAAAAAACGTATAAAACTTTTGATTCTTGCACGCATCCAGATAAACGCGTCACATCAAGTGAATCTTGTGTAAGAATAGTGTTATAAATGTTGTATCATACATCTTGTTCGAACTGGTGTTAATTGAAGTAAGGAAATAAAAGTTTCTACATTATTTAATACAGAGGAAAATGATTACTCATTTTACGTAAAATTTCCTTCCGCCGTACCACCCCTGTAAAAGAAGATATCTAGCTCAACCGACTGAAGCCACGCAGAGGTAAGCTGGGACTTCAAGAATCATCAATTCCAACCCTGTTCCAAATGATCACCTCAACGATGGGCATAATTCACCATCCTTCAATACGATACGACCAAAATCCAGTTCCAAAATGGCGCCCAACTGTATGGCTCGAATAGGCAGAAGGAGGATTACACCACAGGAGAATAAATAGTGTAATGGACAGGTAACTTCGAATCAAGAAAGAAGAAAGAAGAAAAGTGAGTACGGAAAATCTTAATAGATAATTAATAGAAAAAGTGACAAAATTATAATTTTCATTTTTTTATGTTATTAAGAAAGGGAAAAATATTACCTAAAATGGAAGGTAAAAAATTAACAGACAATAAGAATAAAAATGTTGGGGAAGGAGTGGAAAGACTAGTTAGTGATAAGAGAGCAGAAATACAAGAAGTCAGGGAAGTAGTGGAAGGAATGATTAGTGATGATGCAGGAACAAGTAGAACAGAAATTATGCAGAGTAAAGGTAATGAAATGATAATAGACAGGTTAGAGAAAATGATGAGTAATTTTGATGCTAAAATGGATAGTTTTAGACAGGAAATAAGACAGGAAATAAAACAGAATTCAGAAAAGGCAGATCAAAATTTAAGGCAGGAAATGAGTAATTTAAATGCTAAGGTAGATCAAAATTCAGAAAAGGCAGATCAAAATTTAAGGCAGGAAATGAGTAATTTAAATGCTAAGGTAGATCAAAATTCAGAAAAGGCAGATCAAAATTTAAGGCAGGAAATGAGTAATTTAAATGCTAAGGTAGATCAAAATTCAGAAAAGGCAGATCAAAATTTAAGGCAGGAAATGAGTAATTTAAATGCTAAAGTAGATCAAAGTTCAGAGAAATTAGAAGCTAGGATAGATCAAGGTTTAGGTAACCTAAGAAATGAAATTGAGAAAGGAAGAGAAGAGTGTAGAGAAGGCATAAAATCTTTAAAACAGAAAATAGAATCTCATGATGGAGAAATGTCTAAGTTAAAAGAGATGTTTCAGGAAATGAAAATAAGTCAGGAAAATGTAGTAAAAGATATAAGAAGTGAATTGGCTAAGGAGTCAGAAATCCTTAAGCAACAACAAATAGAATTTGTAGAAAAACAAAAAGTAGAAATAGGGGAATTAGAGAATAGAATAAGACAAGAAATAGATGTAGTCTTATTAGATAATTCACGGAAATTCCATGAGGAAAATATTGAAATACAGAATAATTTTGTAAGAGAGGTAAATAGTGTCAGAAATGATGTTAAACTAATTGCTACTGAGGTGCAAACACAACAAGATGAACTAAAAGTTAAATATGATGAAGTCAGTAAGTTGAATAGTGAAATGATTACAAGAATAGATTTGGCACAGGAAAGTTTTGAGAGAGAGAAAGAAAACATTAGCAAGCTGAATCAAGTTGTGATTGCATTACAGGCAAGCAAAATTTCTGAGAACCAGAGGGTAATAAAATCTAAGAATATTACATGTATTGACTCACCTGGTAATTCAGGTAATATTGTACAAAACTTAGAGAATTATTTGGAGAGTGACGATACAGAATCTTTGTCACCTGATTGTGAAGTAAATGGTAATGGACAAATACAAAACATGCACACACATACACAGTTACACAGTCAAGGTAACACAAATTGTACAAATTATTTGTTGCATGACATAAGTCCACCTACTTTCGAAGAAGAATCGGGAGACAATCCCAAAATATTTCTAAAGGAATTAGAAGAATATTTTAAAATTAAAAAGATTCCAAATGAATTTAGGATGATGATTGTTAAAAGGTGTTTGAAGAAAAATGCTTTAGAATGGCTGAGGTTAACACTAGCATCACATGAAACGTATAGTATGTTTAGGAATGTGTTTATAAATAGGTTCTGGGGTCCAGAAAGACAGAGAAGAATTAAAGTCGAACTGGCCACTGGTAAATTCGAGTTCAAGAAGGGTGTGTCCATGACTGAATATTTCCTAAAACTTGCTAACAAAAGTAAACTTGTGAATCCAGATATGTCAGAAACCGAGATCGTGAATATGCTAATACGACATTATCCACCACACATTAGAAACCACCTAATTGTGGCTAAGCCCGTCGACTTTACTGATATGATTGAGTTGTTATCAGAATTTGAGGCTCATAACCTTAATTCTGATTCTACTCATAGTCAAGTTGATCCTGACAAGACTCATATAGAACAAAAGCAAGTAAATAGACAGGAAGTAAGACCAACATTCAGGGAAAATCACAACCATACTAACCAAAACCAAAATAGTTTTAACCAAAATTGGGGCGGGGCACGTTCAAGAGACAACTATGAACGAAGAGAGTACAACCCCAGAAAGACATATGAATCGGTAGTGCCAGGTATAGGAAGGAGAATTCCAAATACTCCTAGGAGGAATTATAATAATGACCAACCTGTGGGAAATGTGAGGAGTAATCAGGTGAATCAACTGAGGTTTTACAGGGGAAATAACTTAAGAACGGGTTATCAAAGTAGAGGAAGAGGAACTAGCATCGAAGACTCTTCATTAAGAGATTTTAGGGGTCCTAGGTTTGAAAGGGCAGACAATAACCTAGAAAGGACACCGACTCAGGGAATAGAAGGAGAAATAAATAACGGTAGTACCAACCCAACTGCTAGTGTAACTACCGACCGCACTAATGCGGAAAACTGAGTACCAAATCATTTTGTGCCTTGGAAAGTGGTTCGGTAGAAATGACACAGGGCAAAATCAAAATTCAAAATTTACCAGAAGATAAGCTCACTCTCTCCAGAAGTAAAGATCGGGAATTAGTAAATCCACCTCAGATTAACCTTCGTATAGGCGATAGAGAATATAAAGTATTGATAGACACAGGAGCTAGTTCATCAGTAATAAGTGAGAACTTATTCAAGGAGTTACTATCCAAGTTTAGGATTGAATATTTAAACGTGTGTAATGTATACTGTAGCACAGCTATTGGGAAAAAGAAAGATAAAGTTAAATATCAAGCGTTAATTCCTGCGCGAATAGATGATTGGAATTTCAATTTTATCGTATTGGTAATACCAAACTTAGCTCGTGATATTATTATTGGCAATGATGTATTGTATGGTTGGCAAAGTGTGATAGATTTCGAAAAACATGAAATGAAGGTCAAAGGAGATAATGAAGTAATCAAAATAAATTTGTTAGAAGAAATTATATTAAAAGAAGATGAGAAGGATAGTATAAATAATGATAAGTTTTTTGTAGAAAATATAATATTATACGAAGAAGATATAATAAATAATGAAGAAGATGATAGTGGTAAAGAAAATTTACTTTTAAATAATAAAGAAAATGAGACGTTTGACCTTGGAGATCATTGTTGCCAAATAAACACATTAAATACCGACACCGAGCGAAAACAAGAAGAGGAAGAAATGATATTCCAAAGAACTTTGAAAGAAAAGTTAGGGAAAACATACAATTTAAATCACGCGCAAAGAGAACAATTGAGGTTATGTATACTAAAGAACAGGAACGTTTTTAGTACGAAACCTGGATTGTGTAATAAGTACATACATACATTTAAGGTGAACGACATTGCTCCTTATACTCATAAAAGTAGATCTGTGCCTATCGCTATTAGACAACAAGCATCTGAAGTAATAAACGATATGCTAGAAAATGGAATTATAGAGATTTCTAATTCGCCTTACCTAAATCCTTTGTGCTGGGTACATAAATCGAACGGAACACTGCGTATGACGATTGACGCAAGAAAGATAAACTCACTAACACAACCCGATCACTTCAGACCTCTAGGAGTTGATGAGGTATTATCAAAATTAGGACATGGAAAATATTTTTCAAAATTAGATTTGGTTTCATCGTATTGGCAGATACCACTAGATGAATCTGTTCGAAAATACACAGGATTCAATTTTGGAGGAAAAATATACCAATTCAAAACATGTGGTTTTGGATTATCCACTAGCGGAAGTGCATTACTTCGAGCGTTACATAATATTTTCGGAGATACCATAGAAAATTTCGCTCTACAATATATTGATGATTTTCTTATTTTTGATCAAAATTTTGACGACCATATATCACATCTAAATTATATATTTACAAAATTTTCTGAAAGTGGTATGACAATAAATCTGGATAAATCGCAATTTATTGCCAAAGAGATTGAATTTCTAGGTTATATTATATCTGAAAAAGGCATGACACCGAATCCAGAAAGAATCAAATCGATTGAAGCTATCCCTCCACCCAAGAACATCAAGCAATTAAGAAGATTTATGGGAATACTACAATATGAGAGTAGGTTCGTTATAAATTATGCCAAAGAGCTTAGTCCTTTGAGGGAACTTCTTAAGAAAAATTCAATTTGGAAATGGACTGAAGAACATCAACAGGCTTTTCAAAACGTGAAAGAATTATTTAAAAATGCCATTCTTTTGGAAAGACCCATTCAAAATCAACCATTCAATATATATTCTGATGCTAGCATTCAAGCTTATGCAGCTGTACTAACGCAGATTGATGTATCTGGAAATAGTCATGTAATTGCTACTGCTTCCAGAGCATTGCACAAAATAGAAGCTAATGCTTGCATAACCGAATTGGAAATTGGAGCTATATATTTTGCTTTACAAAAATTTAGGCAATATGTGTACAATACCAAAGTTATTGTGTATACAGATCACATTAGTTTATTATTTATAAAGAAATGTAAATTAACTAGCTCAAAAATATCTCGTTATATTCATGAAATTACTTCGTATGATATTGAGATTAGGCACATTACAGGAAAAGAAAACATCTTTAGTGATTTATTATCAAGACTAAGATGGGAAGGGGAAATCCCAGAAACATTATCACATCCACATCATGAGATTAAATTGTTCGAATTAAATTTTAAATGGAATAAAGACCTAACCCAAAAGTTTAAGAATATTTCGGAAACCCAACAAAATGATCCAAAATTGTCTTTATTGCTACAACATGTTCCAGAAATTGGAGAAAATATAAATTGTAACATAGCAAAGAAAAATGGTATTCTTTACAAATTACATGGGGATGTAATACGAAAATGGAAAGTGATAGTTCCGAGTAGTTTGGAAGAAAATGTAATAATTTCTTTTCATCAAAATTTAGCACATTCAGGATGTGAAAAAACTGCTATGACTATAAAAGAACAATTGTACATTAAACATATTGACAAGAAGGTTAGGAAATTAATTTCAACATGTGAGTTGTGTCAGAAAGCTAAACCAATAAACGTCAGATATGATTTTGAACCTCAAACTATCATCAGGGATAGAAAGAACGAACTAGTTGCTATTGATGCTCATGGAGAAATGCCAGCTAGTCAACACAATTGCAAATACATTTTTGTAATGTTTGATATTTTTTCTAAATTCGTAAAAATTTATCCTGTACAAAATATCAAAAGCAGAACGTGCGTAAATAAAATTTTAAAAGATTGGGTACCAAAGTATGGGCCAATAAAGGCAATATTATCAGACAACGCAACGGTTCACCGGAGTAAATTGTTTACTTCAGAAATGAAGAACAATAACATTAAGATGTATTACTCTTCAGCATATTTTCCCCAAGGAAATCCTTGCGAGAGAGTGATGCGTGATTTAGGCTTGTATTTCAGAATTCTGTGTCATTCTAACCACCGAGGCTGGTACAAATACTGCCATATTATTGAGAAAATCATTAACAATACCCCAAACTCTACTACCAAATTTTCACCAATCGAATTAATGACTGGACTACAACCTGAACCTCTAGTAATAAAAGCACCAACAACCTTAAAAGTAGATGAAATGGAATTGAATGAAGAAGAAAAGTGTGCTGAAGCATTTCGAAGAATAAAAGAAAAAGCAGAGAAAAGATTATCAAAGATACAAAGAAAAGGAGCGAAATGGAATCCTGAAATAAATGATAAAGTTCTCGTAAAGACATTTAATATCTCCAGTTCTAAAATCAAATCCTATTGGAGAATGAATTTGTTATATAAAGGTCCATATAAAATAGTAAGAAAATTTGGGGATCATACGTACGAATTAAGAGACGATGATAATAAAATGATAGGAAAATATCACAAAACACTTTTAAAACCATTCAAAAGCCTTGACACTCACAAGAATAAATGATTTAAAAAAAAAAAAAAAAAATAATAATAATATGTTTATGAATTACTGAAAAATGTTTTGTTTATTATTATTGTGTTCGAATAATTTCTGATTTTATATTGTTATTTTAAATTGTATTAATTGTTCATTGTTGTAATAATGTTTAATTATTGGGGCATTCTTCAGAATATATGGAACAATATTATTGGGAGATTTAAGTTAATTTTCCATATATTCTGAAGAGGGGCATCTGAAACAGTTATTTTATGTTGTCCCCAAAGAGTTTCAAATATTGTATTATGTGAGGTTATGTAGAGTGAGTCACGCACAGAGAAGCTATGTAAGTGGAAATGACGTCACAAAAGTGTGGAATAACAAACTTATTTGTGATTGGTGTGACGCGTATATCGTAAAACGTGGACCAATCAGATATAGAAGATTTTACGTTGCCATGGAGGATATTCAATATTCCTCTAGAGGGATCGAACTATTAGCGAAATGCTAATGTGTAGAAGAAGCGGAACCGGTCATTCTTCTCCTAACAGTCGCCGTGAACGGATGTAAGGTTCTCTTCTTAAATGCCGTTGTGTGCGGAAGAGTATAAGTTTATTCTCGTAACAATCATCGAGTATAATTAGATAATCTTTGCATTAAATTTCATCGCTAGAAGACACACAATTTAATTATTATACACGGTAGTGAAAAAACGTATAAAACTTTTGATTCTTGCACGCATCCAGATAAACGCGTCACATCAAGTGAATCTTGTGTAAGAATAGTGTTATAAATGTTGTATCATACATCTTGTTCGAACTGGTGTTAATTGAAGTAAGGAAATAAAAGTTTCTACATTATTTAATACAGAGGAAAATGATTACTCATTTTACGTAAAATTTCCTTCCGCCGTACCACCCCTGTAAAAGAAGATATCTAGCTCAACCGACTGAAGCCACGCAGAGGTAAGCTGGGACTTCAAGAATCATCAATTCCAACCCTGTTCCAAATGATCACCTCAACGATGGGCATAATTCACCATCCTTCAATACGATTCGACCAAAATCCAGTTCCACCCCTGGTATGAAGAGGTCTCTGAAGCCTAATAGTGCTCAATTAGGCTGTGAACTATTGGTAGGTCATTGTCTTGCATGAGTTCAGAGCTCTTCAAATTACTAAACAATTGTATATTGCTATATACAGCTAGTGTAAGAATGCTTTTCTATATCATTTATCTGTTTTTCGTAAAGAGAGAGATATGCTTGTCTTACTGATCTAGTAGATACACGCCACCCATATTTGACCCTTATTTCCCAAAAACTGGAGAAGCTAGCATGCCATCTGTAGACCAGTAAATGTCTAATGTAGGTTTACAAATAACACACTCACCGTCCATTTCTAAATTTTCCTCTTAAGCCCAAAATTATCCTTCGAGGTCAGGTTTTCCTTCACCCTACTCACATTTATATTTCCCCAACAATGAAGTCAGCAGGAAAAAAAAAAAAAGTGACCCTGGGAGAGTTTAAGTAACTAAGTTACTGAGTGAAAACTACAGCTGCATAAGGCTACCATAAACGTTGTTGTGAAGTGCCCTAAGAAGTACATATAGATGTCAACAGAGAGGTTTTCTTTTTTTACAGCATGACAAAATGATTACCAAGTGGTAGCGTAAACTGAACCCTAAAACTTTCTACAGGAGAATATTTTGCTTATGCAGCTAATATATACATATTGTTCACATGCACACAAAGCAAATGACTCACAAATTAGATGTGTTCAACTGAAAGAATGGCTTTTGTGTGAGTGAAACAAAGTAGTGAAATTTTACAATTTGTGACTATAATTTCTACTTTAATGATACCATAGTTGTATACTGCTTTTAATGGGCTTTAAACCAGTTTTTGTTTCGTTAAAACATATTAAAATAACTAAGATAAGAATTTGTATTTATGAAGCATTTTTACAGCATTTAACAATTTAAATGTCTTTTGCTTGTTATTGGGTACCCGTTCCTGGCCCGTGCAGGGATTAAATGGCCATCGGTGAAGCGGATCCATTAAGGAGGCTAAAGAAATGTTTGGGGGTAGATACCTTCATGACAAGCTACCCACAACCAGAAGAATTCAAGATTTGTACAATTAATGGAGGGCTAAAGGTTCCATCATGAATATGAAAAACAGGTGTATAAGACTGAGAATCTGCCAGTAGTTGACAGAATTCAAACAAGTATAACGAGAAGCCCCATAAGGAGACTGTCTCAGCAAGTTTGTGTATCTTGTACAACATACCATTGTGTGCTAAGAAAAGATCTCAAATTCCAACCATTTCATGTCAGTATAGTGCACAAGTTACAAGAACAAGACAAAGAGAAACAAGTTACTTATTGCAACTGGCTCTTATCTTTGATCGCTGATGGTTTCTTGGACCCAATGCTCTCTTTATGACAGATGAAGCCTGGTTTCATCTGTCTGGTTATATTAACTCACAGAATTGCAGATACTGGTTGCAGAATAACCCAAATGTTGTACATGAAGAACCCCTTTACCCACAGAAGATAGGCATATGGTGTGCATGTCAGGAATGCAAATTATCGGCACCATTTTTTTTCTCTGATATGATTAACACTGCAAGATATCTGGAGATCTTTGACATTTTCCTTGCACAATTAACAGAAAATGAAAATGAGTATGGTGTCTTCTAACAAGATGGTGCCAGTCCTCACATCCAACCAGACTTATGGCCAATATAAGCAGAGTGAATCTTGAAAAGAGGCATGTCAGCAAAAACTGGTGGCCTTCAGTCACTAGATTTAACATGCTGCAATTTTTATTTATGTGGAGCTCTGAAAAACAGTTTACGTAAACAACCCTCAGACGATAAAGAAACTTAAAGAGAACATTACTAATGAGATAAGTAACATCTCCCTTCAAGAATTACGTGTCAACCAGAACAATCTTGTAAGAGCACAGTGATGTCTGGATGCTGGTGGAGGGTACTTTCAGCACTTGTTATAACCAATAAGTCTGGCCTATATTATATTAATTCCATATTTACATAGGTAGTTTCTTGGTTGAGGAATTAACATAATGTAATGTAATGAATGCATCGAGGCATACCGATTTTATGTGGAACCCCCTTTAATGGAAGACAAGGTTCTAGGTGGGAGTATAACATGTCTAGTTATAATCTATAACACCCCTATTCCTCACAATTCCATAATCTGGATCTGCTTAAGCACTTGAATAAAGTCAATGATATGTTAAGAGAAAAATATACAAATGCTGAGAATAAAAATGGATTTTAATATGAGAATAGAGGAAAATGTGGTTTTTAAGAATGTTAGAATGAACAGTGAATTGATAATGGAAAGGCAAGAGGCATGCCATAGCAAATAGAAGACTGCAGACAGAGGATATGAAAAATTAACTGAATTTTATGAAAAGAACTGGCTAAATCTTATAAATGGGAAATACAGTGAAGTGCAAAGAATTTACGCATATGACAATAATGGACAAATTGTAATAGATACCATATAGTGACCAACTGATATGTATATATTAAGTAATTTTAGAGTTCTAGGAGCAGGTACTAGATTCAAATTACAGTCAAATTTGTCAATATGGAATAAGTTATATTGCTAAGGGATATGATACTGAGAATGCAATCAATATTTTAATTGTTATAATGTATAGTGCAGGAAGGGAAATTAAAATGAGAAAGATGGCAAAGAAAAGCTAGAAAACTAGTTTGATAAGATTTTAGGGGGGTCAAAAGAGTAGCAAAACAGTTCAAAAGTGAATCAAGAAGATATTGAAACACACTTCAAGAGCAAAAGCTCTTGAAACATGTTCTATGAAAAAACAGTGTGACTGAAGCAGTGTGTCAATATCTTCTCAATTCACTTTTGTGCTAAGTTGTGCTTCACTGTCTTTACACTCCTTTCAATTTTATACTTTGAGCAAAACAGTTGTTGATCAAATGGAGGGAAGTAGGAGGACAGAAGGCTAAGGATGACTATTGGTAAGGGAAAAATCACTATAACTTATTACAAGAACAAAAGAAAGCAAAATACAGAAAGCAAGCTGGTTAATTTTGGGGTGGAGGTATTCAACCTATAGAAAATATGCAATTAAACCAAATACTGAGCAGGATGAATGAAGGAATACTTTAAAAATGTAATGGACAGGGCATGATAAAAGTTCTACATCAATAATGGAAATTAGAAAAAGCTATATATAGATTCTAGATGATGAAGTAACAATGATGAAGTAATAAAGGAAGTTTTCTAATTAAGAAAAATAAAGGAAAAGGTACAGATGATATTCCAATCCAACTGAATTTATTAAATAATGATGTTCTAATGTGGAAAGAGTTAAGATCATAGAGATATTTAATGCAATAAAAAATCAAATGTTATGTGCCTGAGAATTGGAAGAAAGCTATTATATACCCAATATATGAGGGCTGGGAAAAAAGTGGCAAGTGTTGATAGATTGAGTCAACATGAAAATTCAATGCCATGGCCGAGATTTGAACCACGGATCTCCTAGTTTCCGTCCAGTCGCTCTAACCCATTGAGCTACCATGGCCAACATGCCCATTAAATTCTCCATTTGACTCGTATATTTCCCCGATAAACTACTAGGGGCTCTCGCATTAGAAATACACCATAAGTACTTACAATCGTAAGTACTTGAGTCTCAGACTTCATCATTTAAGTGGCAAGTGTGTTGACAGAAGATGCGAACAAATGTTCGTGAAATCGATTTCATCAATTAATAAGAAAAACTTACATTTTCTTAAGATAAGTGAAGTTTTTGTTGCAAATAGTTGTATTTGTGTAATATTTATTGCTTCACTGTAGCTAGCTTGATTTTTTTTACGAAATCCAGGTCTATGTTTCCAGTGATAAATTTATAGTATGATTTATGATTTCAATATTCAAGATACTGTAATTTTTTTGTTTCTTTTTTTGAGCAATGTTAATTGATATGGCATAAAAAACAGTGGATTCTGATAATGCATGAAATGTAAACTGAGAAAGGAAATTTGGGACAGAAAAATTCAGGTCTTAGTTTGAGGTACCTCACAGTTACTATAAGGATGCTCTGGATAAAACTTCAGGGCAGTCCTGGCAGGCTATGAACCATAAACCTCCATTTATGACTCATTGACCACTCGAGTATATTGTCATCAAGAGTTCACGATGGCCCAAAAATAAGTCACCCTCACATATAAGCTGCACCCTATTCTGAAGAGGGAAAAATGGGAGGAAAAAAAAAGTTTATGCCTGAAAATAAGCCTCATCAAGATTAAGGGAATAAACATTTATTTTCTTGCAGTTACCATCACGTAAACATGTTTTCCTAATGTTTGGTAAGCACACAGTCATGTAACAAATACCATTATTGCACCATTTTCACTGCCAGTATTCACTTCATCAATGTCTCACTATTTTCTTCACTCTCCTCCAACAATATGTCATCCTCTGAGCCATCCAATGCATCTGATATGCAGTATTTCTTGGACCTTTTGATAATGGATTGATGATGTGGTGGACCAGATCCACTCACACAGAAGGGTAACTGAAGGCCAAATGGTGTAAGGGCCTGATCTGCTTCCAGGAGAAAATCTGAATACCATTTTCGGTGATAGTCTTTTAAAAGTTTGTTTGCTGCAACATTTTAGCATCTGTAGTTGTGAAGTCATGCCTCCAGGTATTACGATGATATCTGTATTTTGTAGGGCAAAATTCTTCTTTACGTCAGTACCTAGATGTCCCTTAAAAGCATCCAAAATCAGCATGGCTTACTTAGCAAGCAGTGCTCCAGGTCTGTGATTCCATACAGTAGTCAGCCAGTCAACCATTAGCTCAGCTGTCTCCAAACTTTTTCCTGGCAACAAATTACTATGCCCTCAGGAAAAGTTTCCTTGGGAATGATTTTTCACTTGAAAATCATGTAAGGGAGTAACTTTCCCCATTGTCCATAACAGCTATCATCATTATTCTATCCTTCTCATTAAACTTTTCACTTCTTTCCTGTCTACTGTTGTATCGCTCAGCATATCGAAATACAGAGGTATTTTGTCTGCACTGCCGATCTGATGAAGAGGATATAAGTGACAAAGTCCCATTTCAATTATGTACTACTGGAAGTTATCCAGTTTCTCCTCAAAATCAGATGACAACCTCTGTGCTAGTATAGTACTTCATCAAAAAGCAAAGCCATTTCTCTGCATCAACAGATGGCACAAACCCATACTTGCCCAGAATTCAATTTGTGGTATGTCTAAGACTTTTGCAATTTCAATGGCCTTCAGTTGGATTATTTCTTGTAAGATAGGCTTCCCATCTTTCCTCTTATCTTGCACATGGGAAAGAGCTTTAAGTTTTGGATATTTACCACATTTTGGTTCACTAAACGAATATCTTGTTGAAACTGCTTTGTTCCATTTTTATCGTGAAGCAACCCACCGTTGCACATTAGATTTGCCCAATCCGTACTTTCTGCCGGCCTCTCTATTGGTAGTGGTTTTGGCATAATGCAAACAACCACAAGTTTGAAACTCCCAACATAACTATGCCAAATTCTTTGGCTTGATGATGCTTTTTGTTCTAAATGATCACTCATTTCTGTGATAAACTGCTGTCTTATCAGTATATAAATTCCTACTGAATTCAAACTTACAAAACAGTACACAATTTTAAAGCAAAAACAAGAGTTTGCATTGTTGTGTCATGAAATGCCAGCAGTTTAACTTAAGATATGCTAGTTGTATTGTTGCAATTAGATATGCATAGGCAGATTTAAAACAGAACATGGTATGTAAAAGTTAGGTAGCAAATATAGGTTGCACCTTTAGATTTTTTTGGGGGGGGGGGGGGGGGAGGCGGGTTGAAATGTGAATAAAAAGTGTGGCTTATTTTTAGGCTAATATGGTGTTATGCATGAAAGAAATTAAAAGAAGAAAATATAATTGATTCATATCTTATTCTGGGATTAGGATGTTCAATTGTTGAAAGAGTATACTAAGTTATAATCTGAGATGAATACATCACTATATAAGAAAATGCTGGACGACCACTCTGTTTTCCTTCACATGCCTCTAAAATCAGATACTCAAAATTATATTTAAAATTTCTACTTTAACACTAATTTCTTTTTCCATTTAATTAAGACAGCTGTTTTAAAAAACAAACAAATTTTCTTACTTATACTTTGTTTTTCCATCCCATATCTCTGCTGTTAATTTCCTTTGACAAAACCAACGCCCATTCAGCAATAAAACACATGCATCTGCTTCCTCTGGCTCTCTGAATGTAATCTGTGCCACCCCCTCCGGATGTCTCTATTAAAACAAAGAAAACATAATGAGAATGGAAAACATGCACATCTAAAAACATATATTCTTTACTACATTCCACAGCAAACTAGGAACCCTTGTCAGTTTAAACTTAAAAACCACATCAGTAATTATTTCAGTGAAGTACATAAAAATAATGAAGAATATTAGAAGACTTATTTAGTCATACTTCCACCATCTTCACAATCAGTTGTCAAAGGTAACTCTTGTAATTGGCTACCTCTCTCAGAAAATTTCTTTAATACGTTCCTTCGACCACTTACCAACAGCATTTCAAAGTGTGGAATGTTTTTTTTACAACAAAAATTTTTAAATTTTGATACGCCATCTGCTTTTTCTACTACTAATACAAGGTAAAATGCTTTTTAAACCACTTTAGCTCAAGTTTTCTTTAAATGTATTTTTAAGTTTTCTTTAATAATAATAATAATAATAATAATAATAATAATAATAATAATAATAATAATAATAATAATAATAATAATAATAATAATAATAATAATAATAATAATAATAATAATAATAATAATAATAATAATAATAATTTTATTCATCAAAAAAGTGAGCATTAGCTCCATAAACAGGTGACACGTCAATGAAATAAAATATTATTGACATATATACCGGTGTTTAACACTAATAATGTAAAATATTTAGGCAAATTGCCTTTACAAAGTGGAGAGAGTACAACAATGTTTATAAACTATCCTCTAGATGCTCCCTTACTGAATAATATGTCCTTTTCACCAGCATTTCTTTGATGGCTTTATTAAATGTTTTTATTTCTTTTGTCTGCCTTATTTTAGTGGGTAATTTATTATACATTTTTATTCCTGCATATAGTGGACTTTTTTCAAATAGTGTTACTCTATGTGCTAGTGATTTTAAATTACTTTTGGCTCTGGTCTGATAGCCATGTTGTTTTTGTGTACTATACAGGTTGTCAAAATTTATTATATACTTGCAAAGCTCTAGTATATATTGCGATGGGAAAATTAATATTTCCAAGTTTTTGAATAATGGTCTACAAGATTCTTTTGGACCTGTGTGTGTTATTATGCAGATTATTTTCTTCTGGGTTTTGAATATTGATTCCCAGCCTGTTGCATGACCCCAGAGAATTATTCCATATGACGTGATAGAATGAAAGTAACTAAAATATACTACTTTCCTAGTCTTCAACTCCGGTTAAAATCAGTCTAAAAGAGTAAGATAGCGTTCAAATTTTAGTTAAAATATAATATAAAAATATACTTTTAAAATCATTAAAAAGTTAATGTACTGACCTTTAAAGACTTCTGATAACATTTTGCTACTTTTTTAATATTACCTTAAATGATATTTTTGCTAATTAGTTTCTTTTAATTTACTGTTCAAAATTAAAGATATTGTGCAACTTCTAGCTTATTTATTAACTTTGTTGTTCCAACTCCTTACCCATATTAGAAAACAATATATCATACAAATCTAATATTTTATTTGCTTTTTCTTATAGCAGTTTTAAAAAAAAATTATGGTTACATTCACATGTCTTAGTTTAAGCATTCACCCAACTATTCTTTCAATATCTTAATCTATCAACCTAATTTTAATTCAAATACATATTTGTAGATAGTTTTATTACATTAATTTTTTGATTTGCGATGAACGACTTTAACACAGTGAAGTGAAAGGGTTCAGCATTGCACGAGTGTGTACTGTGGGAAAAACTGAATATAAAATTTATAATCTTGCTGGAAACTCTGTGCAATTAACAGTGTGACAAAGCGTAAGTGCTAAACATTATTTCAGTGTATCCACAACGTTCCTTCCCGCCTCATACACTTTGAATCCTGCCTCACCCAACATTTTAACCAGCAACTTATAATTTTCTGGATCACTCCTGAGATTCTTGCTACCAGATCCACATCAAACCAAAGTCAACGTCATCTTCAACACCAGGCCAAGCAGCACTCCAACCTTAATCGCAATGTCGCATGAGAAGAGGTAAGAAAACCATTTCATTGGAGCTTTGCAATTTTATTATCCTTGCATGACCAGTAGAAGAAAACAAATTACTTCCCATTTGAGAGAGGTAGTGTCTGAAAATTCAAACCAATAATAAAGAATATGTTGGAAATAATACCAAAAATTATTAAATTATAGATAAGTTGTATTTATTACACATCGGCTTCACTTACATACCTATACATGTATATCATACTCCAACAACCCTGATGAGTTCTTTGCAGATATAGAAATAGCAGTAGAAGGCTTAGAGACTATGGATAAAAATATAATTAGGAAAAAATCTACTTCTATATTGGAAAACTTAGCAAATAAAAAACCAGGAAAACATAAGAAACAAATTAAGATAATTAAATCTTTAAGAAAAAAGGATGTAATCTTCTCAAGAGCTGATAAAGGGAACAAAATAGTAATTTTAGACACAGATACATATTGTTAGATGTACTACAACAAAAAGAATTCAAAGAAATATATTCAAATCCACTCAACCAATGCATAAAAGATGTACAAAAAACCATCAATAATAGTAAAATTTTAACAACCGCAGAACAAAAAACTATCGAACTGGACAACCCTAACCTTGCAAAATTATATGGATTGCCTAAAATACACAAACCCAACATACCCATGAGAACCATTGTAAATAATGTCAACACTCCTACTTACCTTCTGGCAAAAAGGCTGTCCAAAAAATGTCAGTCCTTTCCACAGTTCAATACTCTGAGCATAGAAAACTCTTTAGACCTGGTAGAAAAAATTCAAAATCTTAAACTAAACCCTCAAGACACTTTAGTATCCTTTGATGTCTACTCCCTCTTCCCTAGCATCCCACTATACAAACTTTTGATTCAACTTAGGAAATGGTTAACTTCTATTAACCTAGATGCCAATACAATAGAAGAATATTTGGCAATGAATGAAATATGTATACACCAAAATTATTTTGTCTTCGATGGAAAGTATTATAAACAAATTTCAGGACTGGCTATGGGAAGCCCCTATCACCATTTTTGGCCAATTTATACATGAGCTTTTTCGAAACACATGTAACTAAAGCCTTCCCTCATATTTTTAAAACATGGTACAGATACGTAGACAACATCTTTGCAATAGTACACTACAAACAAACAGATGATGCTTTGAAACTACTCAACCTTCAAGAACCTAGCATACAATTCATAGTAGAAACTGAAGAGGACTGTACTCTACCTTTTTTTGGGCCCTTAAAATCACAAAAAACAATGAAAAACTAGAATTTGGTATTCATAGAAAAGCAACACACACAGATAATTACATCAAAGCAAATAGTTTCAACCCAATTCCACAAAAACATTCCAGCATCAACAGTCTCACACACAGATTAGTAAATCTACCCCTCAGCCAGCAAGAATATCAAAACGAATACCATCAAATCTTAAAAACTGCAATTAAAAATGGATATGGAAAAAGCCTTGTAGATAATAAACTAAAATCATTCAAACTTCAAAAGAGATTAAAACAGATCACAGCTCTTTCACCAATAAAACAAGAAATTAGATTTGCTAAATTTACTTACCACCCCTGGGCCACAAAAAAAGTTTCAAAAAATATTCAAGAAATACAATAAAACAATGGCACCAAAAAACAATTACAACATTAAAAACCTACTTAACAGTAATAATACTGATAAGATAAAACCAGAAGAAAAGTCAGGCAATTACAAGATTAAGTGTAAAGACTGAAAAAATTTACATAGGGAGGACAAAAAGAAACATAGGCACTAGAAAGAAAGAACATTTTAGGCACTTAAGATACAAAAATATTGGTAAGTCCGCAATAGCAGCTCATTTCTGGTCTGAAAATCATGAAAATGAAGATAGCACCAAATTACTAAAATATGTACAAAAACATAATGAACTCGTCATATGGGAGATAATATACATAGAAAAACATAAAAACCAACTAATGAACTTTGAAATCCTGCCAGAAGAGAACCCCACATTTAAATTCATCACAAAATCAACAGATGGCAGCAGCAACTCCAGAATTACCCACACCACTGGATCAAGCTTTTTTTGCATAAGAGCCGACAATGCGAACGATGGTTCACGAAACATGTCCTCAATATAGGTACGTAAGTGAAGCCAATGTGTAATAAATACGACTCAACTATAATTTAATAATTATTTTGCTTCACTGTGGTGTTCCAATACAGTTAAATTTCGAAATACCAAAAATGTTGATATAAATTGTGTGCTTTAATATGATCTACATGTTTCATGTAGTACTTTCACTATCTCTTATTAGTAATGCTCAGTCATTCTGTATATTTTGGAGTATTTCTAGTGAAATATCAACATTAAATTTTTGAATGAAATGCAATACTTCCTCTACTTAGTATACATAGTAGAGAAAGAAAAAATTAAATCTGATACATTCAAATGGCTTTTTCTGTCCATTCTTTGACTACAACTCTTACAAAAGTATGTTCTGCTACCTTAATATTGAGATGAACATTAGCAGAAAGTTCTATTACACATTTGTTGTTGGTGCAAGGGAGATACAGAGGAGGCTGAAGCATTTGTAACTTAGCACTTTAGAAATTCAATGCCAATATCACAGAATATTTAAAAGATAATATTGTCACAACTGACTGTTTTGATTAACACAAATAGTAGTTCATTTGACTGCAGAGGTATGTGTGATGTCACTCCCCCACTCCTTCACCTTCTGGATAGTGAAGCTGTACAAGCAGGTTTCCCTCTCTGCCTCTCTAATGTAACATTCATAGACCTGAATGGACGTATTTGTCCACAGCATCTGAGGCAAGTAACTGGCCGGTGTGGCCACCCATGTATCTTTCTTTATTATAGTAAACCTTTTCTTGTCTAAATTGTTGTTTTGACATGTGGTTATATAATTACACCTGATAGAAAACCCCAACCTCCTCACAAAGCATGTGACTCCTACCTAATGAGCTATCCCCCATGAACGATCTGGCCATGTGCTAATTATCCATTACCATCTTTGGTTAGATCGTTACAAATTGGTGTTTGGCGCCGGGTAAAAAAAATAATGATAATGTGAAGTTAATTTCTTGTTAAAGTTTGAATTTTTATTTTCTCCCACTTGTTCAGTTTCCTTTGTTCAGACCTGGTAGTGAAACATGAGGTGATTTGCAGTATTTGTGATGTAATTATTAATTAGCAAATGTAATTATCAAAATTTGAATAGGTCATTTTTTCAGAATTTTGTAGACATTTTCATAATTTTCAGTGGCGTGATGGCTCCCACGTGTTTCGTGTAAGTATTTTTATGTAGTTAACTTTATTAAATGTAAAACACAAAAATTCTTCTCTTCAGTAGTAAAAACTTTTGATTAAATAATTTTCTAGTAAATTTTTTTTTTGTAATAACTGAGTCATTTTTCTTAAAAAATAATTAATTCTGCAAGTACAAGTTTTCCCAAGTTGAAAGTAATTTCTGGTTAAATGGTGCTTATAAATTTCATGTAACACAAGTGTTAGTCATCATCTGGTTTAGCTCATCCACTTGTTTTTTGGATTAAAATAGGTACATGATATATTTTGGGATTTGTGTGTTAATGATTTAGTGTTATATTAGTTCGGTTTTATAGTTTGGAAATGTATGTGATTTAAGTGCTAATAAGCGATGTTTTGAAGTGACCAAATGTTTTCTTTCCTAGACTGTGATTCGAAAAAGTGAATCTTTTTAAGTTGATACAAAAGTTGATTGTTTCTCTAGGAATTGTTTGGAGTGGTTTTGGTCACCGATAATATCAATGTATTGAATTGTGATTTTTGGTTCCAGTAGGTGGAAGCCCCCCTCCCTCCCAATGTCTCTAACAATTTGAAGGTTCATTTGTTAGTCTGGTCTCAATTTTGACAATTTTTTATTTTTTTATTTTTGTAACCCATTTGTTAATTTCTGTGTAAATAAAGAGAAGTTTGATAGTACATACAAAATAGTTAAATCTGAGAGATTAATTTTGATGTGTACACTTCGTATAGTGAAGTTTTGAAATATGTTTGTGATAGTTTTCAAGTTTTGAGTTGATATAGCTCCTCAATTTTGGAGATGTGTTCCAGTGGGTGGAACTTATTTTGTGCCCCTAACAATTGGTGGATTCAGTTGTTAGTTCTGGCTTCATTTTTGATATTTTTTAAATATATATATATATATATATATATATATATATATATATATATTTTTCAATGCACATAGTATTTCTGCACAAATGTGCCAAAGTGCCAAATAGTGACTTTTTCTCCATTTGCTGGTTTTCTTAGTGATTTAACTTTTGATTTAGGTGATTACAGGAGGCGGTGAGAAAAGCTTTTAATAGTGTTATTCAGTGTCATTAAAAGTGTAATATTTCACAACCAGCTGAACCTGTAAGTAATTTTCGCTTATAGAAGTTATCATTAAACCTTCAACTTGAAGAGTAAATGTTAGGAACTTTAGGCATTGCATAAAACGCATTATTTATTATATATTTAATTTCATTTGGTTAGCTCTCTTCGAAACATTGCTATTTTGTTAGAGAAGCAAAACGTCAGTTGTCTGCAACACAGACTGTCTTTTGTCTAGTTGCCAACATCATGCAATCTAATCAACAAGAACAAACCTTATCAAGTTCACATTCTATCAATACTGTGGACACTGCTACTACATCTCGTTCAGTCTTACATCCACCCAAATTAGTTCACAAATGGTCGTTCGAAGAACTGAACCAAGACGCCTCCACATCAAATGATGGTTTTTTCACTCCAAGCAAAAAACATACAGCGTTGGCCTCAGCTATAAATTCTAAATACATTGTGGACTTAACCTCCATACACAATAAATTTTTGCCTTTGGAAACAATGGTGGAAGATGATGACTCAGCTGCTGAAGTTAATTCCTCTGCAGCTCCTAAAATCAGGATTCCACCTATATTTCTCCATGAAGTCAACAATTATCAGCAGATTATGCGAGACATAGGTGCTATTGTAAAAGACGACTATTCTACCAGTAACGAAAGTTACCAGGCTGTTCTAGAAAGATCGCCAACCTATGCCCCTGTGTGCTGTAGAATTAGTAAACAACGAGCAAGGGAAGAAGATCTTTGAAGTTAAACACATTCAGCATGCTTTAATAAAAGTTGAGTATCGTAAAAAATCCACAAGCATCCCACAATGTACACGATGCCAGCGCTATGGGCATACTAAAAACTTTTGTTGTCTCACACCTCGATGTGTGAAGTGTACCTCTAATCATCATTTCTCTGAATACCCAAAAAACAAAGACACTCAGCCTTCCTGCGTGAACTGCGGAGAAGCTCATCCGGCAAATTTCAGAGGTTGTCACTATTACCTGGAATTTATAAAGAAATCCAGTGCAAAAGTATCCGAGCGCGTAATAGCACCTGCACCTCCAAAGCTAAACGTGGAAAATTTCCCAAAGTTGACACCAACCTCTCCCTCTTCTCCTCCTGAAACTCCTCAGTGGCCACGCTCTGTCCCTCCAGAAGACAAAAGTTTCCTGCCTTCTACTCAACAACAATCTACACAATGTTCTTCTTCTGCTTCTTCCTCCCCTGATGACACAGGCAACCTTCTTCAGCTAGCTATTAATTTTCTAGCACCATATCTACCAAAAATCAAACCCCTTTTTATTACAGCTTTTTGCAAGTTTGTTTGCTAATGGCCACTAAAAATCAAGTTAGTACATTCTCTCAACTAACTATACTAAACTGGAATGCTAATGGAATCAAAGCCAAGCGGGAAGGCTTTTTAGATTTCATCTCTAGATACAACATCAAAGTAGCTTGCATCACTGAGACTCACCTAGTACGGCAGGAAAAATTTTCAGTACCTGGTTATGCAGTGTATGGGTCCGATCACGACGCTCCTGTCGCCTCGGGTGGAGTGGCCATCTTCATTCAAAAGGACATACACCACTACTCGGTTTTGCTACCCCATCTACCAGCCTCGAAGCTTGTGCAGTTCAAATATTCATGCAAAACTCCTCCAAAACGACAATAATTTCAGCATACGAGCCGCCAGGACTCAGTCTCAATGTTCAGGATATTAATACTTTATTTTCTGATACAGTGCCAACCCTTCTCGTGGGATATCTAAATAGTAAGCATGAAACATGGGGATGCCATGTGACAACTCCAAACGGAAGACGATTATTAACAGCAGCTGAGCGTAATGCAGTCAACATCATAGCCCCACCTGGTCCTACTTTCTATAGGCAAAATATATCACCTGATATTCTGGATATAGCACTCTATAAAAAATCTATCAGATATTCCCACCATGCCAGTAATACCTGAAATGGACTCAGACCACTGCCCTGTCTTTATCTACCTTGACGATAATTTGATTCTACGTCCGATACCCACTTGGAGACTCCACAAAGGTTTCATAAACTGGGAGACCTTCCAACATGTAATTGATAATGAGTTGAAAACTGCATGCAATCTGAAAACTCCCAGTGATGTAGAAACAGCAATTCTTGAGTTCACAAGGCCGCACCGTGGCTCAGTGGTTAGACCACTTGGCTCTCACCAAGGCGGCCCGGGTTCGATCCCAGGCGAATGCAAAGTGAGATTTGTGGTGGACAACACGGCGCTGGGGCGGGTTTTCTCCAGGATCTCCGGTTTCCCCCGCCATCTCATTCCACCGGTGCTCCATCTTCATCTCATGTATCATCAGTGTCATTGCCTGCAGTGTCGTATGTAGTAAAAGCGGGCGTTAAACACTACACATTTCATTTCATTTTTTGAGTTCACAAAAGTTCACAACAGCTCCAGCCAGACCTCAGTAACAAAGAAAACCCTTATTAAATTTTAGATGAGTCGTGTTCTATCCTGGGACCAGTTCTATTCAACTTGTAGACCTCTGATATTCCTGCAATGCTTACAGCTCAAATTGCTATGTATGCGGATGATATAGCAATCTTCGCAACACATTGCAATATCCACACCGCCAGAAATCATCTTCAAGAGGACGAAACTTAATTATATACTGGCTTGATAACTGGCATATTTCGCTCAACCAGCAAAATTGTGAAGCAATGATCTTTACACTATGCAGACTGAACTATCCTCCACCAGTAACACTCCCTAGAAAACTGAGACTGAAACAGTTAAATACCTTGGTGTACTCATGGATCGATGACTCACATGGAAACAACACATAAGTAACAAACTTAAACTAGCTCGAGCAAGATTGGCTAAGCTCTACCCTCTTCTCAACAAAAGATTTTCACTCAACTTAAAAAACTGCACACTACTCTACACAACTTTATTAAGACCACTCCTACTATATGCCTGCCCAGTCTGGAGAGGGACCAGTCCTTCCAAAATCAAATGTATCCAGACATTTCAAAACAAAGTATTACGAATCTCAACAAATGCACCATGGTTTTTCAGAAATAGTCAACTACATAGAGAAACTGGAATCAGCACCATTCAACAGTCAATTTCTTCACAAGCCGAAAAGTTCTACAGCAACCTAAAACATGTCTTAGGAGCCATTCACTATTCCCTTGGCAGAAAATCTAGCTTTCCAACCTGCATCAGGAGTCGTCTACCACTGGATCACTCTCACAATAACATCTTCTGTAATACTTAAAACAATTATGTACCTACTTATGGGGAGCCCAATTGGGCTTTCCTCATTTCATTGTTATTCATTGTATCATGGATGTAAATAATGTGTATGATCAATGATCTGTAGAGCACAGATGTGCTGATCGATCAATAAATGAGTTTAAAAAAAACAACTTTTGATTTGTGTAGTAATAAGTAATCACTACCTAATTCATCATGTCTAAGTGTACTAGGCAGCAATCTAATTTACCAAATGAACCCTTGGTAGAATCAGAAGGAACCTCTAATTCTAGTGATGTTAGTACTAATATTCAGCTTGTGTCCACCCCAGGTCAAGCTATGGCTCCAGTCATGCAAACACCTGTATTTAGGCCTGCAATTGAACCATCATATTTTACAAGTGCTTCTTCAGAATCACCATTTGATTTCCTTAGAAACTTCGAAATGGTAGCCTCAGCCAATGGGTGAAATGATGAAATGAAATTGCAATTTTTCCCTTGTTACTTAAGATTCTTCTGCACAATGGTTCCAAATTTTTCAACATAGAAATCCACATCATGATTAGACAACATTAGCTAGAAGTTTTCTTACAGCTTTTCAAATGACCAATTCAGTAGACTTGCTAGAAATTAAGCTTAGAAAGAGAGTTCAGTTGGAAACAGAAACTGTGATGGACTACATGTATGAGGTACTATCTCTGTGTGACCAGATTAATCCAGCACGTCACAAGCTGAACAATTAAACATTTGTTGAAAGTAAATGAGCATTGAGTATTAGTTCGACTCAAAATTATATTAATTTTGTGCTTCATTATATCATAGTCCTTACACATTAGAATTTGTTGAAAGGTTTAAAACCTCATTATGTGCAAACTTTAGTTCCCCTAAACCCACAATTAGTTGATGAGGTTTTAACTGTCATTCGCAGAGTAGACCAAGCTCAGTTTTATGTACAAAATCGACAGCACATGTTTACCCAAACTAATGTAAATGCTACAGTTTAGCCTCCCTTAGGCCTTAACCAACCTTCAATGCCACAACTGTTGCCATCTACTAGTACTGCATCTGCGCCTCCTGTACCTATTACAGATTTAATTAGTAGAGTTGAACAGTTATGTACACAGTTCAATCAGTTTCGGACACCACCATCAGTGCCTGTACAGTCGAGCCAGCCTCGTTTTCAGTTACAGCGCGGTCAACCTTCTGGACAGTATTCAGGTCGTCAGTATCAGAGCGTTCCGTCAGTCATCTGTTACAGATGTAACAGAAGAGGTCATATGGCAAGAGTGTGTCGCAGTCCCCTGCCTCAGTCAAAAAACAACCAACGCCCAGCCTCAAGGAACCAGACCTAGCAACATCACAGCCATGTTCCAGCCATGCTGCTAACCCTCCAGCCCCAACTCTACAGGTATCTCAGGCTCCTTCACACTCATCAATACAAGGGAATGTAGCCACTGTATCAATCAGATCAGATTTGCAGTTCATGCTACTGATGTTTCAAAATTGCAATCTATTCCAAAGATATCGAAATTTAACTGTATTGGAGCACCTCAGTGAAGCAAAATAATTATTAAATTATAGATGAGTTGTATTTATTACACATCGGCTTCACTTACGCACCTATATTGAGGACATGTTTCGCAAACAATCATTCGCATCGTCAGCTCTTATGCATCGCATAACAGCTGATGATGTTAGGAAGATCCTAATGAAACATGTTCTAGGTAAACACTAGCAATAAATGGAGCATTGAGTATTAGTTCGACTCAAAATTATTTTATAACTTGTAATTTATTTCTCATCATTCCTTTTACAACATCAAATGGAAATACAAAATCAAGATTACAATTATAAAATCCATGCTGGAAAACACCATATATTCCTAAATCCTGAAGATCCTATCATGTTGCCCACCATTGAATAATAATTAGATCCCCATACACCTAACCCTAGGTTTTTCTGTATTGGAGGCCCTCTACTCCTTTTTACACATTTTGCCATTTCACCTATCCTACTCTACATTTTTCTTAAATTGTTCTTAGCCATCTCTCTTTAACTTTCCCTATATTTCTCCTGTTCTTTTCTCCTTTTACTGACAAAATTTGTCTGATTACTACTTCACTCCCCAATTGTCCCATTTACATAGCCAGGCCTGCTCTCTCCATATCTTTGACTACAATATAATATACAATGGAAATCTGCATTCTCTTCTCCACACAATGGACATTTATCTAGCTCCCTCTCTTGACCTATACCTTTCAAGTTTCACACTCCTGTTCTCGCCCAAGTGAAACCTTCTTGCCCTAACTTACTGCATATATCTATATATCCTTCCCTCCCCTAGGTTGTTTTTATTTCTCTATATAATCTCAGTGAGCTTTTGTCACTTGTATTGGCAAAAATGTCTTGTCTGTCAATATCTTCTAATCTTAGCTTAACTTCTTTCCAGAAGCCTCTATACCCATACTCTGCATTTATCCAAGAATGACCCATACCAATCTGCTTCAACAAGTCATACATTTTATGTGCCCAAGACCTACCCCAGTTACTTCTCTTTGGAATATGAAAAACATTCTTTAATAATATTGCCATCTTCCAAGTTTGTGATTCTGTATTAATATTTCATTGCCCTTGATAAGATTTTAATTTTAGTAGAATGCCTGCCCAGTTCCAATTGTGCTGCCCCATTAGGTGATGCTATTGGTAATCCCAATATATATATATTTACAAAAGGATCTATGCACTCTATCAGTGTCTCTCCAAGCCTCATCCACTCCCCATACCTTCTGATTCATGTAACATTCTATTTTCTACTACTGCCGTATAAATCCTCTCCAACCATTTGACATTTATATCTGGCAGTTTACTGTAGCATGATCTTATCAACCTCATGGCCATTTTACCTTTTGCCACAGACATCCAACCTTGTCCCCAAATAATCAAATCTTTTTACTACTCTATTTCTCTTCTATTAACCTCCCATTTCTCATCCTTATGCAACCTGCATCCTTTTTCCTAAAAATGTTAGGGATGTTAGGAAAGTTATAGGACTCTTTAATTTTTATAGAAAATTCATCAAAAACTAGGCTACCATAGCTCAATCTCTGATACAGTTAACTAGGAAGGATCAACCTCTTATATGGGGTAGTGAACAGCAATCTGCATTCCAAGTGCATTCCAAGAGTTAAAACAATCTTTGATATCAGCTCCTGTTTTGGCCCATTTTACTCCAGGTGCATACACTAAGCTTCACACTGATGCTAGTGGTTTAGGTGTTGCCTGTGTACTCTATCAGAAAATTTATGTGTTGAAACCTGTTGGCTATGCTTCTAGAACATTGTCAAAGTGTGAAAGAAATTATAGTGTTCCAGAATTGGAACTTTTGGCAATTGTGTTTGGCCTTACACATTTTCGTTCCTTTGTTTTTGGCTATGTACCTTATCTACGTACCTTTCAGGTATATGTACCTTTCAGACCACCATTCTCTGTGCTATTTAAATAATTTGAAGGACTTGACAGGTCGTTTAGCTAAATGGAGTTTAAAGTTGCAAGAATTTGATTACACAATTTGCTATAAATTTGGAAAGAAACATCATGATGCAGATGCTTTGTCTCATTTTCCTGTGTTGCAAACTCGAGATACTGAATTAGAACCATTAGATGAGCTCATTACTTGTCTGTTGTCCCTAGTTGAAGTTGCAGACCAGCAAAACAAAGATCCTGCACTTATTCCAATCATTCCTGCACTTCTAGATCCTAATTCTGCTCCTGCTAAAATTCAGACACAAGCTTCCACCTACACACTCAAGTCTGGTGTTTTGTATAGAAAGAATGCTGGTTCTATGAGTCCTCTACATCTATTGGTAATTCCAGAAGCTCTTAAACATGAAATTTTATCATCATTTCATGAAAATCCCCTTTCTGGTCATTTAGATTTTGCTAAAACATTTGCAAAAATTCACTCTCGATACTATTGGATTGGTATGAAAAAAGATATAGAACATTTTGTTCGTTGTCATAGCTGTCAAATGAGAAAAGGTCCAACTAATCAGAAACCTGCTGGTCTATTACAACCTATTCCTGTGACAGCCATTTGTGAACGTTGGGGTATTGATTTGTTAGGTCCTTTTCCAAGATCCAGTTCTGGCATAAGTATATAATTGTTGCAACAGAATATGACTC
Organism: Mantis religiosa; assembly: GCA_030765055.1. Lineage (NCBI taxonomy): Eukaryota > Metazoa > Arthropoda > Insecta > Mantodea > Mantidae > Mantis > Mantis religiosa. Next base: position 98,985,736 of record CM060947.1, on the reverse strand, counting down.
CCATTGGGTTGAATTTGCACCCTTGTCCTCTGCTACAATTCCATAAGTTGCTAAATTCATTTTACATAACATTATATGTCATCATGGAGCTCCTGCTACATTACTTTCTGATCGAGGTTCAGTCTTCCCTAGTGAAGCTACACAAGAATTGTTAAAATCTTTGTCTGTGTCACCTAACTTCACCAGTGCTTATCACCCAGCCTGCAATGGATTAACTGAACATTTTAATCAAACCCTTTTGAATATGCTTAGTCATTTTGTTGACTCTAATCAGAAAATTGGGATGTTACATTGCCTTATGTAATTTTTTCATATAACTCCTCAGTCCAGGATACCACTAATTTTTCCCCTTTCTTTTTGATGTATGATTGAGAACCTACTTTGCCTAATCAAGTGCAGTTGCAAGCTACATCTAATGACGTTTTTGTGCACCAGACTCTTCAGGATATTCAGAAGGCTCGTGAAGTTGTTATTTGTAATATCAATCAACAACAACTCAAGCAAAAAGCTTTGTATGATGCCAAACATAGAGATGTTAAATTTAATGTTGGACAACTTGTAAAAGTCTTCACTCCCATTCAAAAGAAAGGTAAATCTACTAAGCTCCTTCATAGGTATTTTGGACCATTTGAAATTATTAAACAAATCTCTCCAGTGACATATATTGTCGGTCGACCACATGCTCCATGCACCAAACATCAAAGTGTACATGTTTCTAGAATTTTTCCTTATTATGATCCTGTAGGCCCTTATAGGTTATAAATTTTATTTTATTTTATTTTTGTAATTCACATAGGAATACCCAACTAACTAGATGCTATTTCATGTTTTAGATGCTGTGTTTCTTTTTAGTCATTGCTAGAACTTGTCATTTATTCTGTAGTAAAGTGTTTAACAATGCATTTATCTTTTTTCCAGGTATGTTATGTTTCAATTATTACTGACTTGTCAAATATTATGGGTAAATTTTGACAGTGACTCTTGTTCTGTGTTGTTCAACTTTTTCAGATGTGATTCTGCTGTATTTTCTTTTCTTTCTGTTTAGGTTATTATAAGTCTGTGTTTTCTAAATGAGTGATGCAATGCAAACTAAGATTTTTATGTATGTTTGATGTATTTGAGATATGTTAGCTTCAAGGAAGTGCTGAAATGCAACCTTGGATGTGCTATGGATGTTCTAATTGAGAAAATATATTTGGTGTACTTGTGAAGTTTTACAGGGTAGCTGATATGTGCCTGTAGGACGGATCATTTATGGCTTGTCAGGAAGCTGATATGTACCTAACACAGCATTAAGATGTAATATTGTGACTTTGTGGGTTCGTAGAATTAAAAGTCAGAGTTGCAGATATTCTAAATGTTCTTTATTTCCGTAGAAATACACTGTTAAATTCTCACGTAACAACATTACGTCACATACACCACACAATCTACCAAGGTCGATGACAATAACAAACAGCGATCAGTTTACAACATCAGCTCAGCTGTTTACTACTTACGACTGTTCGCGACTCCTCTTGGCAAGTCGTCGCTCCCTTAAATACCTCACTGATAATTTCGAGAGATTTCTGGACCAAACCAGAATCGAATGTTCTATCACCTTCCAGAAGTGTAACCCTATCTGTGCCAGTAGGTCTTTTATCTCGTGCTATCTTTATTTGTTCCAGCATACTCCTTATCTCCAGACTCTTTGTATACACAAGCCACGCTATCGCGATCGGGTTTGCGACAATATTTTGGGAGAATATGTTGTAATCTTAGTGTGGTGTGTGTTTCTTGCAACAGGCTTATCTGAAAACTGTGAAAATATCACAAAACAAAGTTATATCTTAACTAATTAATTCTTCTTTTAAGTGTTGATAAAGTGTTATGTTTCATTTAGGCCTTAACATCTTGAATACAACCTATGCTGTATTTGTTTTCTTGTTTCTCTATTTGTCAGTGTTTGTTATGGCATCTGATAATACTTTGTGGTATTACTTCTACATTATGGATGTTTATTCAGTGTTTGGGATGTTAGCTGCATGTTTGGTATGTGTAATATGCATATGATAAAGTATGGTTCATTGCATCATGTTGCATGAAGAGAGCATGTATATGGTTCATTAGTGATGATAGCAGAAGAAAATAAATTGTCACTCAAGATTTCACTTATAAAGTCGTAAAGTCGACTTATGCCATGGCCTAAAAAAAAAAAAAAAAAAAAAAAAAAAAAAAAAAAAAAAAAAAAAAAAAAAAAAAAGTACCATTGAATGAAAGAAAGGAAAAAAGTTCATGAAGCAACACAATGAGTCTGAATAAGAAATGTACATTAAATGAAAGATTGTCATTTTCAAGAGAATAGTGTGTTCATCTTACAGTTGTAATCTTGTCAGTATATTATATCAAAATAGTTAAGTGTTAATATGTCTGTATGTCTGGTCATATTGATTGATTAAGTGTTTTGTATCAATTGTCAATTTGTTTTTGTCTTTTTTTTTGTTTTAGAGGAAAAATATAAATATTAGTAAGCTTATAAATATTAGTCAACATGAAAAATTCAATGACATTGCCGGGATTTGAACTATGGATCTCCTGGTTTCCGTCCAGTCGCTCTAACCCATTGAGCTACCATGGCCAACATGCTGTACTGACATTAAATTCAAACATCAATTTGAATAGTTGACTCTGTCTATCAAAGACCTTAGCCTGTATACGGCTAGTATGAAGAAATGATTAATTTCCATCAATTAACTAAAATATTAAGAGTTAAATGATGAAGCCTGGGACTCAAGTACTTACGATAGCAAGTCGCCACAAACGGTGTATCTCGGATGCGAGAGCCCCTAGTGGTCAACCCGGAAAATATATGAGTCAAATGGAGAATTTAACGTCAGGACGGCATGTTGGCCATGGTAGCTCAATGGGTTAGAGCGACTGGACGGAAACCAGGAGATCTGTGGTTCAAATCCCGGCAATGTCATTGAATTTTTCATGTTGACTCTATCTATTAGTAAGCTTGTTTGTAATTTCTAAAATGTTAGATTTTCTAAGTCAAATCTATGTAGTGCACACTAAATTTTCAAGGGTAACCTTAATTAGGTTTATTTGTGGCCACACACATAGTTTTTCTATATTGTTAGTATGTGCACATACATATTGCTGTTCTTTATTGTAATTTTAGGTTCATTTATTAAAAAACTTTGATTTATTGTACTTGTAATCACAGCTTATTTTTTAATGTTTTGTATTCTATCTACTCAATTTGTATGTCACATTGAACAACACTTGTGTATTGTCTCTGATACCCTTGTAAACTTCCAGTTTGGTTATTTGAGTCCATGGAGCCCCAGTTTGTAACACTTCTAGCCACTACTGACAGCAACCAACAACCCCCTAACTGCCTGGCATGCTCGCCAGCAATCTGTGTGCCAAGTATGGCCATTCTCTACAGGTGCTACTCACAATCGTCAGGTGGGGAGGTGTTTTCTTCTCACCACAGGTCCCAGAGGATACTAGCGGAAAGTGTTACCCGAGCAACGTCTGACACCAGATCTTCATGTTATAATCGTGTGTGGGGAATGGTTCCCTTTACTATACCAGACTAATTGTGCTGACCAGCAAGGTCAGTTGGTCTCCCTTAATCAACAGACATCTACAGTTAGTGAGCAGTGCTTTAAAAACAAAAACAACTGGAGTGTTGCATTAAACTCAGTGGGGTTGTGTCAAGTGACAGTGATTTTATTTTTGTTTTTTTATTACTTGTGGCTAAACTTTCGAACTAAGAGTTTTTGCACTGCGGACTCCAACTTTATAATCAATTATTTTTTTTTTCAAAACCATGTGAACAGAACAATAAAGTTTTCAAAAACAACAAGAAAAAAAAAACATCTTTGTGAAAAATTTAATGTTAAAATTGTTTTAAGACCAATGTATACATTGATCTTCGAGGAAGCAAGGGAGAGATGTTACAAGTGACTCTTTTGATTAACACAAATAGTAGTTCATTTGACTGCAGAGGTATGTGTGACGTCACTCCCCCACTCCTTCACCCTCTGGACAGTGAAGCTGTACAAGCAGGTTTCTATCTCTGCCTCTCTATTGTAACATTCATAGGCCTGAACAGACGTATTTGTCCGCAGCATTGATTTTAGAAAATATACAATGTTTATGTAGCAAACTCCTTCCTATCTCTAATGGTTCAGTCACACAAAATTCATCCATATGAAGAATTTACAGAACATTTAGGAATTCATGTTTTCATTTAGGAATGCATATTTCTTAAACTATGATATTTTAGTCAAAATTGTCAGAGAACACTTTCTGACAAAGTTCAAAACAATCAAACATTTTCCATCTAAAGGGCAGTATGAGGTAGGAGTTTTCTTAAAAATCTTTGCCATATTCTTGGAAAACTAAACTTAAAATACCGAATTTGGAATTTGATACAGATATTTGGTGTCTTGAGTTATGCTGCTCATAGACAGACATACACCTGAATTATCTAAAACGTTTCTGTATTTGAAAAAAGGGGGGAACCTTAAAACATGGATTTCTGGTAAGATCTTGATCTTGAATTTTGAATGGTAGTACAAACTTTTCTCTACTTACAGCAGATAAACAGTAAACAAAGTAAAAATTGGTAGTTAGCCATTTCACAGCTGTGGCCTCTGTCCACCATCACAATTACTACACATGCACTCAAAGAATCAGCAATTCCAAATTCCACCAAACTCAAAAGTAACCAAACTACATGGTATAGAAACATGACCATGCAGCTAAGATCCATATAGTACAGTATATACTGACTTTTGTGAATTAAAAAACCCACAGTGATGGTCACAAAACGGTGAAAAACTTAAAGTGATGTTCAAGAAATTCAGATGATACACATCAGAGTGATTAAGCACACAAAACTGTGTGGTCAGGAGGTTAAATTGCAACTCACAGATTGCTGATGCTTTCCTACTAAAGAATGTCAGCCTACTGGAGCTCTGTTGAGAACACGTTTCCCTTTCTTTCAGCACAAAGTAAGAAGTGTAGGGCAAGTGAGGCAAGGAGAAAGGTGAATTACTGATAAACAAAGGCTCAGCAGGAAAACAGTTGCATATATTTTACTTGGTACAAAAATAGTTGTAAAACATGACTGAGCCAGACTGCCCTGAACTTCTATTTGCACCATTGCCAATTCCCCGAAACTCTCTGCAGTTCTATTCCTGTCACACAATTCCTGCAAAGTCACTTGTTATTCTCCTACAAGAACCTCATCATAAAAAATGGAGCATTTTAATTAAAAATCCAGAAATTATTCCAAAAATCCCAAGTAAAGCTGAAGTAGCAAATTTTAGATTACTTAAGGAACATGATTATTTGGCCGAACACTTACACAGAATAGGAATTTATACAAGTCCAAATTGTCCTCTGTGCAACAAAGAAGAGGAAATGACTGAAGAACATCTTTTAACCTGTGAAGTCCTACCTGCCGGACCCACTACACAGAAATATTGGAGAGCAAGAGAGCTAATGGCTTCATTGCCAAAGCCTAGCATTTGAAAACAACAACAGACCCTCATCATCGGCATACTGACACAGAATACATGGTTCTATAAGGAAGTCAGGCATGTAAGCAGCGATGAACAGTGGTGACAGTACCCGACCTTCAGGACTCCAGCTGCTATGAGTCTGACTGAGGATAATTTCCTTCAACCTATACCCTGAAAGTGCAATCTCAGAGGAAAGTGCTGACAAAGTGAGATGGGAGGAAGGAAGTTGTGCTTCCTTGAGTCTGTACAGTAGCTCTGGAGCCAATGTGGCAAAAGCTTTTTCCATGTTCAGGAGTACTGCAACACATTCTAAGTTTCCCTGGAAAACCAGGGCACACTTCTGTACCAGTCACAGCATTTGCAACTATGCTATTCTTTTTATAATTTATGTCCTCCAATGTTAAGTCATATCGGCCAATGAATGGAATGGGTGAAATAATGCTCAAATGAGCCCAGGGTCCATAGAACTTTGAGTTGAGATTTGTCCTTCAGGATAAGGGAAAACCCTGAAAAAACCTTATCCAGGTAACTCACTCTGACCGAGATTTGAACTCGGAACCTCTTGAATTTGAGGCAGACACGCTACCATATACGCTACCGAAGCGGGCGCAAATGTGCTATTGGCCCCAACAAAAACCAAACTGGTGATCTGGAATGAGGTGTTGTTTCTGAATGAGATGGTTTCCCATACATACATATATACCAAAGATTATATTTTCTTGTTCATGGATTATTTTCAGATCTCAGAAGAGTAACATGCATTCTTTTTCCACCTCCATTATGAATTTTATTGAACAATTTTTTTAAATTGAGTAACTTAATGGAGTCTGTATGAACATGTTAGGAACTATGGGCAAATATGTCAAATATTGGCACCAAACTTTGAAAATATATGGGAAGGAAGATTACTCTGATTATTACATAAAGAACAATAGTTTCAATCGCTTAACACATAAACATGCAGCACTAAGCAGCTTAACACACAGACTGGTGTATAGTCTCCTGAACAAACAAGAATATCATCTAGAATATGATCATATAATAAACATACCAAAAACATAAGGTTCAATAGAGTAGCAATCGACAAGAAAATTGCAAAGTTTAAGTAATGGAAACATATAAAACATAAAACACAAATCTCATCCAAGAAGAAGGGGAAAAGAAGAAGAAGAAGAAGAAGAAGAAGAAGAAGAAGAAGAAGAAGAAGAAGAAGAAGAAGAAGAAGAAGAAGAAGAAGAAGAAGAAGAAGAAGAGAAGAAGAAGAAGAAGAAGAAGAAGAAGAAGAAGAAGAAGAAGAAGAAGAAGAAGAAAAGAAGAAGAAAGAAGAAGAAGAGAAAGAAGAAGAAGAAGAAGAAGAAGAAGAAGAAGAAGAAGAGAAGAAAGAAGAAGAAGAAGAAGAAGAAGAAGAAGAAGAAGAAGAAGAAGAAGGGAAGAAGAAAGAAGAAAAGAAGAAGAAAGAGAAGAAGAAGAAGAAAGAAGAAGAAGAAGAAAGAAGAGAAAGGAAGAAGAAGAAGAAGAAGAAGAAAGAAGAAGAAGAAGAGAAGAAGAAGAAGAAGAAGAAGAAGAAGAAGAAGAGAAGAAGAAGAAGAAGAAGAAGAAGAAGAAGAAGAAGATGAAGAAGAAGAAGAAGAAGAAGAAGAAGAAGAAGAAGAAGAAGAAGAAGAAGAGAAGAAAAATAAACTGAAATTTTAGAAATTCACATATCATAAAAAAACATTTTACAAATTTAAAATTTTCAGGACGCACCAACATAAGCCTAGCCCCGCAGAAACCAATTCCAGCATAGAGAAATATTTTGTAATACATTAAAAGATACTATAACATAAGAGAAAAAGCTGGAATTTACACAATCAATTATTCTGATTATAATAAAGAATATATAGGCAAGACAAAAATAAACCTAGAAAAAACTAAAGGGACATATGAGATGCTTTAAAATACAAAGAGATGACGAATCGACAGTTTCACCTCCATTTCTGGATGACTAACCATTATACTAATCAAACCGACTGTCATACAGCAGAATGGACACATGGAAGAAGATCTTTATTTTGGAAACAAATGAGAATTAATTTTGATTTGCCCCTACAAAGCCCCCCCTAGAAGGGACATTTCACCTTTCACCATCACATGATGCTGCCATAATAATGACAACCACAACAGATACATCAACTCAGGCCAGTTGGATGCATTCTGAAGACAGGAACATGTATTCCAAAACATGTTAACAGTGAGTAAAATAAGTGAAGTTAGTGTTACAAGTGCCGACTCATCTTCAGTAAATTATTTTGGACTTGTTTTCACTTATAAAAATCATTTTAGTTAAACTTGAACTCTTGGCCAAACAGCTGAACGAAGAAAGCTTTTACCACATTAGAATAATATTTTTCAAGAAGGGAGTATAGCATTTCCAAATACATGATGATTAAAGATGAACTGAAAGAAACTTTCATTCAAATACCAGGGCAGAATTTCACTACACCTCAGTTGCACAGCTTCCCAAAATTAAAACCTTGCAGGTACACTGCTACAATTTTGGAAGCATCTATAAATGTGAGCATATATTTGCTATGATGAAATCAGTGAACTCAATTTCTGTTCAAGAATAAGTGACTTACTTATTAAATTATAGATGAGTTGTATTTATTACACATCAGCTTAACTTACCACATAAACATAAATTTCGATAAAGTGACTTACTGTTTACTTATATATGTCACCAACATTGAAACAGATAAACATTTTCTATGTATAAAATTAAGGCAGGAATGTAAACTTAGTCCAGCACTATTTAACCTATATATATATATCAATGGCATTTTGGAGGAAATATCAAGTTTTAGGGTACATTCATCAGTTATAAACAATAAAGAAATCCCGGGGCTACTGCTTGTAGATAACCTAGTAGTTGGGTCCATATCAAGTGGAGGGCTGAGAAAAGTAATTCTTATTGCAATAAATGGGGTTTCAAAGTGAATGAAAACAAAACCAAGATTATGGTCTTCAAAAAAGGATACAGGTGCGTAAGGATCAGAAATGGGAGGTTAACAGAAGAGAAATAGAGGTAGTAAGGAGATTTGATTATTTGGGGACAAGGTTGAGTTCAGATGATAGCTGGAAAGAACAAAAAAAGATGTCTGTGGCAAAAGGTAAAATGGCCTTGAGGGTGATAAGATCATGCTATAGTAAACTGTCAGATATAAATGTCAAATGGTTGGAGAGGATTTATACGGCAGTAGTAGAAAATAGAATGTTACATGAATCAGAGGTATGGGGAGTAGATGAGGCTTGGAGAGACACTGATAGAGTGCATAGATCCTTATGTAAATATATATTGGAATTACCAATAGCATCACCTAATGGGGCAGCACAATTGGAACTGGGCAGGCATTCTGCTAAAATTAAAATCTTGTCAACGGCAATGAAATATTTATACACAATCGCTAATTTGGAAATGGCAATATAATTAAAGAATGTTTTTATATTCAAAGGAGAAGTAACTGGGGAGGGTCTTGGGCACATAAAATGAATGACCTGTTGAAGCAGATAGGTATGGGTCATTCTTGGATAAATGTAGAGTATGGGTATAGAGGCTTCTGGAAAGAAGTTAAGTTAAGATTAGAAGATATTGACAGACAAGACATTTTTGCCAGTACAAGTGACAAAAGCTCACTGAGATTACATAGAGAAATAAAAACAACCTGGAGGAGGGAAGGATATATAGACATATGTAATAAGTTAGGGCGAGAAGGTTTTGCTTGGGCGAGAACAGGAGTGAGAAACTTGTAAGGCATAGGTCAAGATAGGGAGCTAGATAAATATCCATTTTGTGGAGAAGAGAATGCAGACTTCCATTGTATATTATATTGTAGTCAAACAAAAATATAGAGAGAGCAGGTCTGGCTACGTAAATGGGACAATTTGGTGGGGGGGGGGGGGGGGAGTAGTAATCAGACAAATTTTGTCAGTGAAAGGGGAAAAGAACAGGAGAAATATAGGGAATTGTTTAGGGAAAGTTAAAGAGAAATGGCTAAGAACAATTAAGAGAAATGTAGAGTAGGATAGATGAAATGGCAAAATGTGAAAAAAGGAGTAGAGGGCCTCCAATACACAAAAACCTTGGGTTAGGTGTATGGGGACCAAATTATTATTCAGTGGCAAGCAACATGGTAGGATTTTCAGGATTTAGGAATATATGGCATTTTCCAGTATGGATTTTATAATTGTAATCTTGATTTTATATTTCCATTTGATGATGTAAAAGGAAAGATGAGAAATAAATTACAAATTATATGTATACTATATGAGATTTTCATTTTTAAAATTTAACCACATATTGTTTTGAGATTTTCAATTTAAGAATGCTAACAAATTATTACAAAGGCTAATTTAACTCATTTAATTATTATTTTATTTGATTGTATCATTTGTTCTATTTTAATAATAATAAATGATCAATAAAGTGGGTCATACCTATAAATGATATTTTACCTTTAAATCCTGCGTGTAATCCACAGTTACAAAACTATTGTCAACCCTCACCATGTTACAGCAAACTCCATACCATGAACAGTAATATTAAAACACTTACATCATATATAAGTACTCGACGTACGTCACCACACTTGCTGCATTCCTCTCTGAGATCCTGCTGGTACTCAAGAAGTAATGAAACATCCTTATCGAATAAGCTGGGTTCAAACAAATTTTTTACAATCACCACTCGTTCATGTTTTGACCGTTCACCTCTCATCTTCTCTGGCCGCCAATCAAAAAGCCTGTAATTATAAATAGATCTCATAACATAGTGCAGCAACTTATTCTTTAACTGCCTTCTTATACCACTACGTGGCGTCAGTGTGTTCTTTTTCCTTTTAACCATTAAGCCTGTAGGTGGTGGGTTGAGGAACAGAATATCTGGATCAATGAGAGAGAGAGAATCCAGGATGGATGATATGCCTGATGCCTGGTATGAGAGTGAGAGAAGTGGATGACAGAATGAGGGCGAGATGAAGTAATAGGAAAGATGATAATGGAGCAATTCGTGGAATGCTGGCAGGAGAAACTGGAGGACCGAGAGAAAACCCGCCCTAGTGCCATGTTGTCCACCACAAATCTCACTTTGCAGTCACCTGTGATTTAACCCTGGTTGCTTTGGTAAGAGCCAAGCATTCTAACCACTCAGCCATGGTGCGGGCCTAGTGCAGTGTACAGTAAATTAAATTATGCATTATTTTGAGATGTTATATATGCATTGAATACTATTACATAAATAGGAGTAACAATACAGGCAACTCCATACTAAGACATCTATTATAACCAACCAGCACTCAGAAGCAAAGTGAAATATTGCAAACACATTCCCATACAAAATATCAAATCATTTGTTTCAAACATAAATCACCTATATTCATCTTAAGGTAGCCCAGGAGTGATAAACTAGTGAGATAAGGGACAAATGTTACACGAAAATATCTTGTATGTCCGATACTGTTTTCTAACAAGGTAAGCAGCTTTCCCTCATATGCTCTCAGTAAACCTTCATCATACAGGAACTACATGAATTTCCTCATCCTGACACAATGGTGCGAGATCAACAATGTTAATGAATGTACCCATAGCTGTGAAACACTACTTAAACTTACGAAGTCTATTTACTGAATGGCGAGGACTGAACAGGATATTCATTTTCACAATTATCGGTAAAGGTAGCTTACTTCTAATAATGGCACATGTAGTGGACACAAGTGTAGTTTTAAGACTGTCTGCAACTCATATGTCAAAGAGGCATTAGTGCTGAGGCTGGCAGAAAATAGCTCTGTAACTATTGTGGTTAGCTGCATTGCTATTCATGGCAACTTAAGTGGTTGTGTCAGCACTTGTTTCAGCTGGTCTGATGTTGGACTTAGAAAAACTTTCTGAGAGAGATAATCAAAAGAATATCTGAAAAACCCAAGGAGGAATGCTTGCCATAACTTATGATACAAAGGATATTTATATTTAACATATTCATTACATAAAATTTTTAAATATGAGAATTAGTTGTATGCCAAATGTGTATAAGGTCACTCCTTAACAAGCAGAATATATACCAGGTGAGTCAGCTGCCCCTACTTATTCTTATCTATGCAACCCACAGTTTATAGTCTAATGAGAAAACATTGACCCATTTAGCATAAAAGCCGTTATTGCAGCACTGCCCCTTTATTCAGTACTGTATGCACAAAACATTAATACTTACAACCTGAATAAGGACGAAGAAGCTGCAACGCTTAAATAAACAACTTTTTCATGCATATAGAACTAACAAGTTGCCAAACTAATGCTTTCCGAAAGAATGAGATGGAATACTTGGCAAGTGGTCGAGAGGATTAGCTGGTGGACTATGGGATGCAAAGGCTATGTTTGAAATGTCACATTGCTTTGGTTTTTTTTTTCCTTCTCCTAGTATTTATTGTCTGTATTTTAGTTACTAATTTATTTATTGTTGCTATTGCTTCTCTTGTGAGCCAAAAACACAAGAATTACAATCCAATGATTACGGATCTGCAGGAATTAGCTCACCATGTAAGTTGGGTCGAGCTCACTCTACCAGCAGTTAGGAAAGGCCCTTGCCCTTCAAAGGGAAACTACGGGCTATCTTTATCTTTAATTAGGAATCCTGTTTAATATAAAAATTATTTGTGGTTGGTTTATTGACACTCGTCACTTACTGAAAATGGAGGCCAGGGCCTTTGAAACTAGTCTCTCATAAATATATGAAAAAGTAAGTGACGAGTGTCAATAAACCAACCACAAATAATTTTTATATTAATTTTGACGTCACTGTTACTAAATTCCTCCAAACACAAATCCTGTTTAACTTTGTGAGCCATATTACCTTTACCATATCTGCTGTCGTAAACCATATTGGCTTTCATCTTTTCAGGAGCATGTCGAGGACATTATTAGTTTTTGTTTATGCTTAAGACTTATGTTTCACTTCAATTTGTGAAATGTTTCAAACTTGGTTGAATGGGTCAAGCACAATACCAATCATAATAAAATATGTACTACAAACTATAAATTATAACTATTTGCCAGTGGAAAACTTGGCAATTATTTTATCTTGTAATCACCTATAAAGTTATAAAAATGTTATTTGTATTACATCAAATTATATGCACCAAGAGGTAAAAAAAAGGCAATAACATTTTTGAGCTGAACACGAAGGATTTCAACCCAACTCAAAGTGGCAGAGTGGCGAAATAACCTTTATAATACCATTTAGCCAATGCTACCTTGCAAGGAAAGTCCTATACAAATAAGTAACAGCAGACCTCAGACTCCACCTTGAATTTTTACACGGTTTTTACAGATTTATACAGTGTTTTGAGCTTGTTTTGATAGTTTTAACGCAAGTAAAAAACCTGCATCTGCCATCAATTACTGTATGAGCTAATTACTGCCAGAAGCGAAAACAATATACCTAATACTTAGCATTTTTTGACATGGCACAATGAAATCACATGTTAGCTGAAGATTTAAATCCAATTGATCCCACTGTGTAGATCTACCATTTTGTATTCCAATATTGTTATCAACTGATGTTCCTTCAGGGGTGTGTTTAAACGTGGGTGGGTGGGTGGGTGGGTGGGTGGGTGGGTGTGTGTGCGCGTGTACGTGTGTGTGCATGTGTGTGTGAATTTATGCAAACGAATAAAAGTTATTAGTTTTTGGAATCAACATACATAGTGATTGTTTTCTGTCCCATACAACATTATGCACTGAACGTCTACCCCTCCTCCATAAACTGTTCTGCAAAGCATGCATTAGAGGATATTCAAGAAAGGCATAAGTCACATGTCGCTTAGCATGTTGCATACATTAAAAGATAAATAGGGGTTGGTGACTCATCTGGTAAATTGCCTCTTATCTAAGTATCAATGTCAAACAATTGAACACTCTATGACAACAAACAGTCTTATTTATTGACAGCATAGAGGGGGAAACTCACTGCTTAGGGCAACCGGAAAGGCAAACCTATTAAGGGAAGGGCTATTAGTGTAAGGGGAATGCTTGTACCATACACTTTGTTAATATGGGACTGCAAAAGACAATGAAACCAGCCCACTGTTATCACATATCTATTAATGTCAGGAACCACTCCAACAACCCTAAGACTTGTCTATATGACACATAATGGGATGATTTACCCTGATATACATTGCATTGACTATTTGGAACTTCAGCAGACTTAAAACCTATTGTTCCAAAATTAGGTTTTAATATGTCAATGCAAGTTAGGAATCTTGTTTTTGGAAATTTAATCATTCTTCCGTACTAGCTGTGTGTAGGCTAAGATTTGGATAGCTAGAGTCAGATTGAAAAATTCAATTCCATGGCTGGGATTTGAACCACGGATCTCCTGGTCTCCGACCGGTTGCTCTTAACCATTCAGCTACCATGGCCAACGGGCCTTCAGGACATTAAATTCTCCAACTGACTTGCATGTTTCCCGGTAAACCACTAGGGGTTCTCCTATACAATGAGATATGCATGAAATACCTAAATCTTATTTTATAAACACTTGTTACATAACATTATTCAAAATTCAAATATAGGCAAGATATTCATAGTTTCTGAATTAGTAGGCAAGCAATATTAGACTTTGTAATTTACAATCAATTAGTTATTAAGTACATATTATATTCCCTTAAATTTATTATTGCTTTGTTAAAAATAATTTCATCTTTCCACTTGCCTCACCTGCTCTACACTTCAGAGCTTATTCACTAATGAGGCTCATAGAGCTTGAATTCCTTCTTGACTGGGGGGTGCCCTATATAAGAATCTTTTTCCTTCTGGGATTATCTCTTGCACTTCTTTAACACAAATGTCACGTGAATCTCTATTCACTGTACCCTGTATTTATATGATCAACATTTCAATAATTTCATAAATTGTCGCTATAGATTTCAAATGTTAAAGGAACTTTAAACACTTAAAAAATGTACATATTGTGACTTTGTGGGTTCGTGAAATTAAAAAGTCCAGGTTACAAACACTAAAAATTGCTCTTTATTTACATAGAAATCAATCTGACAGTCCAGAATTATGTCACATACACAATACAACTTGCAAGGTCATTGACCACAAACAGCTCACACAGCTATTCAAGTGCATGCATCCAATTACCGACTGACTGACTGACTGACTGACTGACTGACTGACTGACTGACTGACTGACTGACTGACTGACTGACTGACTGTGGCAGGCGGCAGCTCCCTTTTTAAAGATTTCTCACTATCCGGAATGTTCTCAAACAATCAAGATGGCGCTAGAAGAAAGACGAACTCTGTAGAAATCCATCTCCTTCCCCCCCACTGTTTCGGCGAGCTTTTATCTCTGCACTGCACTGCCCGTCTCTTTGAACTCGCCATGCCACCTCGTCGCAACCACCTCATCTCATCTGATAATTAGGCAAATCATGCAAAAAGATCAAAAGCTACATTTGTGTGCACTGCAATATTAATTTAATAATGAAAATCAAAGTTGTTTACATTTTGAATAAGCTTTACTTATATATCACTCATTTTAGAGTGCTAAAGAAATGTGAAGTACCTACTTAAAACCGTTGAACACAATGTATTAGTTGGATTAATAAAGTAATTTGTTTTTCCTCAAAGCAATCCATATAGCTGAAATTTGGATAATAGAAATACTGATGTAGTTGTATAGAATTTCCTGAATCTAAGTTCATTCTAATTGTTATTTTGCTTTCACATAAATGGCAATCCAGTCTACATAGCATTAATTAGAAAAAAAAAAGAGACTAATTTCTTTAAAAGTAATATAAATGTGCAAACATAAGTATATGACCTCCAACATTTATTTACAAGAGTAATTTACCTATTACTTTGCTGTAAACTATGTCTGGCTTGCTGAATACTTACTTTTCTTGCATCTTTTTTAGCCGTTCTTTATCTTTTCTCTTGCGCTTCTTTGGCTTAAGACTTGGATCATATGAAGAGCCCTTCATCTGAAACTTGGCACGCTCTACGTGTAGTCTGTGTCCTTTGTAATCATAGCCATCCAGCAACTTTAAAGCCAAATCCACTGATTCTATCTGATAACAATTGAAACATGTTGCTATTACATACAAATTCTACATAATTTGGTTTCAACAAAACATATTACTAAGTATTAGAAACACTTTCTTTCCCAACAAAATACACCTTGAAGTGCAAGCCCACCCAAGATGACAAGATAGGTTTAGCTCTCAGTTATATTGGTTATGAGTATGGCCTGTATTTTTAGGATCTAAAGAATATTAAAAATTACCTTAAAATGATGTCTTTTGACCTTAAAGTGCATTAAAATCAATCTTAAAGAACATAGACTTAAAAATTACCTTCATTTGTTGCTCACCTTGTACATCTCACTTATTCTTTATAATTGAATACTGAATTACAATATGTTACAAAAACTTTTTGTAAGTTTTCAAATTTGGAAGTTAAAGCTAAGTTTTATTTGTGCATGTTCTTTAACTGTTTTGGTTCTCTGTGTCCCATTCTATATTAGGCTTGAAAGATTGCTTGATTTTGCTCAATGCCAGACAAAATCCAATGCTTTCCACCGAGTTTGAACCTGCCTTGGGAACCAGAGGCTAGCATGTTACCCCTAGACCATGGAGGACAACTCAGATTTGGAGGGCTGTCTATTGTCAATTATTACAGACTTACCCATTGAGAAGCTTCTTTCAACATCAACAGGAGATACTGGGACATGCTTAAACTAACAAATATTGTAGCTTTTCTTCATCAAGGAAATAATTCTTATCTGACAATACATCAGCAGTTTCACACTGTTCTTTTCAAACAGATTTTTCATTTTTTTTTTTAAATTTATTTAAGGTCGTTTTTACTTCCTAGGTCATATCACGACCATCTTAACAAAATAATACAATTAGTAACATATATAAAAATGTTCATTAAATATACAGGTTTACAATCAAACATATAAAATATAAACATTAATAACATTAATTAGGAAAACAATTTAAATTAAATACAGATAACTGAAAACAAAGACAAGAACATATTCATATAAGGTAACAACAGTATTTTGCAATAAAACAGAGTTTCATTACTTTTACACCATTGTGTAGATTATGAATTACAATTGATTAAAGTATATTGTACATAATTTATATTAATTTCCAAATGTCAATATCTTTTAGGCAAGTAAACAGATTGTGGCATAGTTTGAAACTGTTTAGCAGTGTGGAGATATCCTGTGGGATTCCGTGTTGTTTTCTGTTTCTTTTGTATTCATTGCACTCTATGAGAAGGTGGTAAATGGTAAGGTTTTCATTACATCCTTTACGCGTAGGCTGCGGCTGTCTTGAGAGGAGATATGAATGAGTGAGGCTGGAGTGACCAAATCGTAGACAGGTGAGAATGACTTGTTCCTTTCTAGTAAGTGGCTTGGTTGGGTGAAGAGCGGTGGATCCTTTTCGTACTTGGTGTAATTTTCCTGGTTGTTGTTGATTTCATTCAGATTTCCATTTTTGTACTGGTATTTTGGAGACATGATTTATAATATCTGAATATGGAATTTGGCCGTTCGTTTGTTGGCGTAGTGATGTGGCATCTTTAGCAGCTTCATCTGCTCTTTCATTCCTTATTATTCCTTGATGGGAAGGAATCCAAATGAAAACCACGTCTTTACCAGTGTTGGTGATGTTACTGAATAGTGTCTGTGTGTCCTGAACTAACTTGTTGTCTGTTGTGTAGCTCTTCATGCTCTACAAGATACTCAGCGAGTCAGAGCATATTGCATAGCAGTTGTGGTGTGCTGTCAGTATGTAAGTAAGTGCTTGATAAATGGTGTATAGTTCAGAACTGTGGGTGGAATAATAGTCAGGTAGGCGCTGCTGTAGAATTTTATCAGGAGTTATTGATCTATCAGTGTAAATAAACTGATAGTTGAGGAAATTGTTGCACATTTCATAAAATAGTGTTTGGTACACAATTGCAGTGGTATTCCATTTCTGGTGAAATGTTAGGTCGGTATATATGTTGAGAATTTTGAGTTTCCAGTGTGATCCTTCATGGAAGTCCCTGGTCATTATGGGAGGGATCTTTATGCTGTTAGTATTTAAATAGTTAGCAAGTCATTGATAGAAAGGTAATGAGTGCTTTTTTGTATGGCAGGTCTTGTTGCTTTCTGTATTGGGGAAAACATATGAATGCATACTTGAATGAGGTCTTGCTGCTATTTTGATTCCGTATTTTATGCTTAATTGTATTCTCCTGGTGTTTAACGATGGCTGATTGGCTTCTATCAGTAGATTAGAGATCGGACTGGTACAATATGCTCCTAATATAATCCTCATAGCAGAACTTTAAATCACGTTCAGCAACTTTAAGTAATGCCGGTGCTG
Source organism: Mantis religiosa (assembly GCA_030765055.1). Lineage (NCBI taxonomy): Eukaryota > Metazoa > Arthropoda > Insecta > Mantodea > Mantidae > Mantis > Mantis religiosa. Next base: position 98,967,786 of record CM060947.1, on the reverse strand, counting down.
CAGAGTTGTGATACTGATTGATATTGTACACAATAGCTCCATAGTCAAGTTTGCTTAGGATTAAAGCTTGATATGTCAGTTGTAGTACATGTTGATCAGCACCCCAATTGCGGTGTGATAATGTTTTTAATATGTTTAGGCGCCTTGAACAATCTTCCTTTAGGTTCGAAATATGTGTTTTCCATGACAGGTTGTGGTTGAAGATAAGTCCCAATAATTTTAATTGTTTGGCTGTTTCAATGGGTTTTCCATACAGGTGGATGGTAGGGTTTGGAAGATGCATTGGACTTTTGGTAAAGCAAATACATTTTAACTTTTGCTGAGAAAAACTGAATCCTATTTGTGATGTCTAAATTTGTATCCTTGTTACAGTGTCTTGTAGCAAAGCTTGGGTGGTTGTGATGTTGTTACCTTTACAGAAAAAGGTCAGATCATCAGCAAATAGGCACGCTTTTACAGGGGGATGAATAGTGTTCAATATGTTGTTTATTGCCAGCAGGAAAAGTGTAATGCTAAGCATGGAGCCTTGAGGTACTCCATTGTCTAACTTAACTTCCTTGGATATTGTGCCATTTGTACGTACTCTAATGATGCAATGCTGGAGGAAATTCTGAATGAAATAAAACATATTTCCTGATATTTTATTTTGTCATAGTATTTGAAGTATGTGTGTTCTCCATGTCATATCATATGCCTTTTGTATATCTAGACTAACTAGTATGAGATGTTGATTATGGAGAAAGGCATCTCAGACTCAATCATGACTGAACAGTCCATAGTGGAACGGAATTGCCTGAAACCATATTGCGATTCAGAAAGAAGTTTCCTGATTTCGATAAACCAACGCAATCTTTTATTTACAATCTTTTCTAGAACTTTACACATTGTATATGTAAGAGATATTGGTCTGTAGCTGTTTGGTAGTGTGAGGTCTTTATTAGGTTTCGGTATGGGTATCACTACTGCCGAACTCCAAAGATTGGGAAATAACCTATAAGACCAGATATGGTTGAATATTTCAAGAAGATATATATATGTCCCTCAATGGGTAGTTGGTTCAGCATATCATACTGTATATTAACTGGTCCAGTGTTGGAGCTTTTGCATGATGCGAGGGCATTTTCAAATATTCGATGGTCTCATCAAAGTTTTCGGTACTGTCATTTACAGGTTCGTCAGGTAATGAATCATTTTTCATTTTAAAGGATTTAAATTCTTCCTCATAATTAGCATCAGATGATGTAGATGCAAATGAATATGCTAAGATGTTAGCTACTGACTGTGAATTGGTGGTAGTTGTTTTTGAGTCAGGGTCTTTCAAAATTATTTCTGAGTTATATTTAAACCTGCCTCTAATTTCCTAGATATTTCCCCACACTGTTTTCTGAGGGGTTTGCTAATTTAAAGATGTGACAAAATTCAACCATGAATCCTTTTTACTTTGTTTAACAGTTTTTCTTGCTTTAGCTCTAGCTTGGAGATATTTAAGCTTAATTTCTTCAGTAGGATGGCATCTGTATTGGTAATATGCTTTATTCTTAAAATTAATAGATTTTTGGTATTCACTGTTCCACCAAGGAACTGTTTTCTTGTAAGGGGCTATTGAAGGTATAGAAATATTTGCAGATTTTAGAATAAGTTCATTGAAGTTTTTAATTATTTCATTAATACTAGTGTGAATAAATTCAGTGGCAGGCATGAGCTGAGTTATTTCTTTAGTTATAAAACTCTTAAATGTATCCCAATTAGCCTTTTTAAAATTAAATTTTGGCGTGAATGTGGTTTTCTGAGGACTGTCACTCAGATGAGTAAGAATAATAGGAAAGTGATCACTATTTCCTTGAGGTTCTTTATAAATGAAGTATTCAAACAAATCTGGTATGTTTGGTGAGCACAAAACTTAGGTTTATGGAGCTGAGTGTTCCATATGCTAGAATGAAATGAGTAGGCTCCAGTGAATTGAGTAGAATTAGGTCTAAATTGAACTGTTCAATGAGTTTTCCTCATGAATTGGTGGAGCTGCATCCCCATAGTGTGTTGTGACTGTTGAAATCTCCGAGAATAAGGTAAGGATGTGGTAGTTGTTGCTCCAGTTCTTTTAGTTTTACAAGATCTAAATTGTGGCTGTTGGGGAGATATATATTACATATACATAGTTCTACTGTCAAAAGAACAGAAACTGCAGTAGCCTCTAAAGTAGTATTGAGCGAGATAGTAGTTGCGGCGTGTTTCTTAACATAGGTGACTACCCCAATGCTGGCATGTGTACATTCTTCTCGATTTTTATTATAGGCATTGTAACCTCTTAATAGAGCAATAATCATGCTTAAAATTTTTTTCTTGTGCACAAACAACTACTGGGTTATGTTTATTAAGTAAGAGTTGAAGGTGTTCCAGTTGAGAATGAAATCCATTTATATTCCATTGCAATATGTTGTGTTCCAATATATGCTATGGATTTTATTTTTAAGGTTTACTATGTACAGGGCTTCATTTGGATGGTGTTAGCGAAAACTTCTACTACATAACCATCAAAATGTTTAAGAAACTGTGTTTTTTCTATTTATTTCGGAAAACAGTTTCTTTCCTATATGGGTGTTTCGATTTTCATTGTTCTATTGCTAAATAAGGGATGAAGCTTTTTGACTGTATCCAGGAGTCCTTTCAAGTCATCAGTGTAGCTAAGCACAACTGATATTATATCAGATGCTCCAACTGTATTTACAAAAAAGCTTTTGAACTGGAGGTAATTTAAAACGTAGTCGTTGGGTCTTTCTTCCATAGCACTTTTTATTACAGGTATCTGGTCATTTATGAGCGAGAGAGTGTCAGTCGTTTTTGGTTTTTTGTGTGTAAGTTTGGTTACTAGGTTAGTTTCGGATTTTTCGTCTCATCTTAAGTCATTAAAGATGAGTCAGATAGGTTTTCGCCATCGGTTGCAGATTCAGTATGCTTGCTGGATGTTGAAACAGGTCGCTTCTTGGACCTTGTCTTAAGGTTTTGCCCTAAAGGAGGGAAGTTCAATTCTGTGCTAAGTTGTGGCAATGGTGTCAAAGGAGGTTCAGACTGGGAGGTGCCATTTTCTTGTATAGAAACAGTTTCTAGTGACACGCTTTCTGCATCAGTTTCAATCATTTCTGCATTGTCTTTAGTTTTGTCATTTACTGGCATGACTGTGGTGTGTTTACTATCTCTTTCAGATGAGCAACTAACCATCTTAGCATTTATTTCATCTGACGACTTGCACTGTTAGCTAAATATCCTTCCATTTTACATAAAAAGCAATTAGGAACATCGGAAGAAAGGTATATCCAATAGGATGTACCCTCATGGTTTATCTGTAAGATTTCAGGTAGCTTGGCAAAGTCATCAGGTTTTACAAACATTTGTTGGCGAAAGCTCATGATGTGTGTATATCCAGGGATAGTTATTCCTGCCCTGATATATGATATGGATGATACAGGCTTAATTCTATGGGCCTGAAGGTGTTCTTCAATAACATGATTGGGAATAACAGTGCACACATTAGAGAGTATCACTCTTTTATTTTTAGTGAGAAGCAGCTTAATTTCCAAGTACAAGTTGTTCACCTTCATTTTCGGATGTTTAGATACCAGTTCATCTACTAGCTTTTTGTGGGCGAGGTAGATACAGATTTTGGAGTTAGATATTCGAGATACAAATCGAATGTTGCTGGGGTTGGTTAGGTTACTTATTGCTGTTACATCTTCTTTCAGTGTTATGCCGTCGTGGGCTTCAGTTATTATGACTTGTTCTTTATTGGGTCCTGTTTGGGTTACAGCTGAATAACTAGGAGCTGAGTTATACATTATTTGGTTATTCACATTGGTTTTTTCAGCATCTTGTTTTGTTAGGACTGTGGCCGTCATAGAAGAGCAAAACTGTTGATTTTATGTAAATATTGATACGCAGTTGTTTAATCAACAACTGGCATTTGTTTTCACTAACCTCAGCCGTAACGCTGATAAAACTTTAATGAATAACTACTGAAATATAATTGTAACAAGGTTGCCTTTATTTACACAGCAACTGGAGTAGATGTTCTTTTATAATTGGTATAATAACTATATATAACACTGTTATTCTTGAAATATAACTCTTAGAACAGGAGCAATGCAATTTCTGATAAGCCAAGGCAGCGACCTTCACTTGTTCCCATTTTTCATTTTAGTAAAGACAAGTTTGCTCATTTTACTTAGATTATTTGCAAGTGATTTCACCGATACTATTTGATTTTCAATTTCTCAATATCATCATATCGTATAATCATATATGTACTTTATTATGCATTACAAGATATTTATAAACAATAAATATAAAAAATAACATTTATTTTCTTATATGTTTAAGGCCATAAATATAGAAATATAGAAGATTACATATTTCAGTGCAAAATAAGTATTGGCACAGTTGAAGAAAAAATATTCCATCTTGTGCACCACAACAGAAGTTTCAATACCTTGAATTTCCTCGGAGTTTTAGGACTTCTCTTAGACATTGGGCATGCTCCTTACAAACAGAACAAGTTAGTGTTGCAGCACAGGCATAAACACACAGTGCTATGGAAGGAGACGTGTTTGTTCTATGTATTTGTAAAAAGTAAGTGATCGTAAGTTAGCATTGGCAAACGATTCTAGTGATAAAGTGAGTTTAGCAAAATGCATTGTCAGATTTGTCCCAGTATTATTACAAGAACTGACATTCAGGACTTTCGTGAGGCATACATAACATTTTAACAAACAATTACTAAAAAATAATCAACTATATTGTGTCCTCCAGTAAACAAAAGCTGATGATATTTACTGATTTGCTGAAGAAAGCAAAGTGAATTTGGCAATTTAATAGCAGTTTATGCATTTTTGATGCACTTAAATGGATCTATAGCAACTGCTAATGAAAACTATTAGTTTGAAATAAGTCTTTAAGAGTCTTGAGAATATTTTTAACCAAATTTGGAATGATTACACTTTATCTGTTTCTGCAAATAATGCTTATAAAAATAAAAATAAAAAAATAAATCTTTCTGCTTTTTAAAGTTATTTTTTTACCCATGTTTAACAGTTCATAACTTGCAAACCAATTGGCGGAAATGTCTCATTTTTTGTGAAAGTGTAACTTAAAGCCCTACTTACAGATATCACTGTATTTGTTCGAAATGGTCACCATTAACATCCATACACAAAACGATGCGGCCGAACTGCAGCACGAACTACCGATTGCAACGTGTTCAGCGCACGAATATACGATAAATTCCCGTATATCATCCAATGTGCGTGGCTTTTGTCCTTTAGTGCTCTCCATAGGTAAAAATCCAGAAGCGTTAAGTCTGGGGAACGTGATGGATACTCTTGTACAACACCTCTTCGACCTCTCCATCGTGCAAGTAGATTTTCGTTCAGATACTCCCAGACACGATTTTGATAGTGGACTAGTGCACCATCTTGTTGGAAGTAAAACCTTTAGTCCTCATACAACTCTTGGGTGGCAGGTAAAACGGACACCGCTTGTGAGGCGACTGCCGGAACTACAACTATTACATTACCAAAAATGAAATCTTTTCGCCAATTAGTTTGCAAGATATGGACTGTTAAACAGTGTATACCTTTTTGGGCCACTATACTGTCTGTGTCTGTCTGTCGTGTGTGTGTCTGTCGTGTCTGTGTGTGTGTGTGTGCGTGTGTGTGTGTGTGTGTGTGTGTGTGTGTGTGTGTGTGTGTGTGTTTGTGTGTGTGTGTGTGTGTGTGTGTGTTGTCATTGACTCAGAAGAATGTCCTTATTCTTGAGCGTGCTATCCCACAGTGAAGTAATACCAGCAGTTCCAATTTATTGTCTACGATGCAGCTGAACTGTAGGCAGTGCCGGTGTTACTACAATATTACATCGTGTGTTTTCTTGTATTTAATAATTGTTTTGCTGAATATGGTAATATAATGTATTACTGATGCTACTTCGCGTAATATACTGTCTCAAAAAAGAAAGGAAACTTACTTTTGAAGCACGGCGTAAAACCTTCGAGCGAGAGGAGTAAACAGCGGAGCGCTATCTCAGGCGTATCAATCACAAGGTCATAGCTAAACTCTTGGGCCAAATACAGTATGTGATATTAACCGCCCATGCTACCAGTTCTTTAGGATGGAGACTTTTGTTTCACAGATTCAATATTACTAAAAAGAACAGTATTGGCGATTATGGTTGGAGCTGCGCAACAACGGGAATTTCTGAACATCCTGGTTGTTATGTAAAGAGAGTTTGCCCAAACACGGCTCCCATCTCTTAACACATCGTCCTAAATTGCTGTGTTTATACGGTTGCTTTAACAGAACAGCGTTCCGTTTTTAACGATCCAGGAATTTTCTCTTTTCGTTCGCCGCCGGCGCATGAGTCCAGATGTCTAGTGGTGGAGAGGATGTAGGTCATAATTCGCAGTTACGACATCACCGTCTCAATGAGGGACCCCCTGTGCTGTAATTAAAAATACTCCAAGGGGGCTGTGTCCACAACTTAATATGGCTTCACTAAACACTGATGTCATCTGCAAAACCGAACATACGTATAGACAGCCGCCGGGCGGGGCTCAAAGACTTCTGGTTCCGCTAATGCATCCTTAGGAACTCAAGCAGAAACACATGGCTATTTAACTTGATTTACGTAATTGCTTTGGAGCTGTAATTCCCGATGATCTGTTTATGGACTAATGATCCTCTTACGTGAGAGCCCAACACAAGTATTCGGTTATCTCTCAATCATGTTCATTTTGCTGATCACTTACTTCTTTGTGTTTAAAGTTTACAAGAAATTAAAGCTGTATTCGGGCATCTCTCTTTTTACGAAGAAATTGTAAAGAACTTTGTTCATCGCAATCACTGTTTGCGTTGGGTTATCATGCCGAAGTTGTTAACAATACTTCAGGTCAATATAAACAACAGATATCTGTATTGTATGTTCTGGAAATCCCGCTTTACCTAAGAAGACCTTAGGTTTCCATATAAATATAACATGTTAAGCTGTTATCATGTATATAGTTTAGAATCCGAAACTACAGAGATAAAAATGAACTCACTCTAAAGAGTGCTTGTAGTGATGGAAACAACCAAACACTAAAGGACAACAGTTAAATAAAACATGAATGTATTCGCTCTAATTGCAAAATTGATTATAGTTGATAAAAACGATGTGCAATTTCGTACAAGGGCTGAAGAGAAAGCTACTTGTTTCCCAACGGCTGGAAAGTACTTCTGGCAATATAAAACCAATAATTAGGATTAGGATATGTAATCTTGTACTGTTATGAAGTTTTTTAAACATCAAATTTTCCAATCGTAATTGAGGTATAAGTTCTATTTCTTTCAGAATAAATTATTTTTTGCCACTACCACGTTCTTAGAATATTCTTCCTGATATAGTTGTTATTAATGGTGATCCGCACTGAGACCTTCGCTCCACAAATGTTATAGGTACCTAGCAAGCGCTCAAGTCTTCCTGTGCTTTTCGTCTGTTTCTGGACATTTCCTAACTGATCAATAATATGTACATATTTACCTAGTAGATGTTCCCTACCTATGCTCAACTTCAAGAAGCAGCATCATTATTAGGAAGAATTGTATTTAATCATTTGTTAGAACTAAACATACTAGTTTTAAGATTCGGATCCTAAAAATCATTTGCTTATTTCTCTTTTCGTTAGAAGATTTGCCCAAAACTTAAAGTGAGATAAGAACAATGGGAAGAATCAATCATCATCCTGCGAATCACAAGGATTTCATGTCTTATTAGTTACGAAATAAACTTTTAAAAACATCTAATGAAGCGAATAATGAATAAATGCTAAAGCATCTATAGAAAAGTTACGCCTACTTAACGTTCACGGACTCGATATCATTGCGGGTACCAAGTACTGTAGACCCACAACAAGAAGGCAAGTTAGAGGAATGAGTAACGTTATCACTTTTGCTGTCTCAACTGTGTTTATGCTTGCCTTCCCAGTACAAGGATGCTAGTTTCCTTAAAATATGCAAGTGTTGTCACATAATTCACCCATGCATAATACCTAACACTACAGTTACTGAAACAAATTGTAGATCTGGCAGCATGGGTGACTCATGTGCATTCTCATATACTCATTTCCTTGTAAACGGATCCACTAACAGAGCAGATGAACAGTTCAAGCCCATCTTCCCTTCATTCGTCTCTTGCCTTCTTGTCGTGGGTATACAGTAACTTCCCACTACTGTTCGCAGTTCTCTGATCAAATAATGTTTTTGTTGTCCCTTTTGCTCACAACTGCGGTGATGTGTTTCTCCAGACAAAACAAAGTTCTACATGTCTTTATACCTGAAGGCGCAGATTCAAGTTTTGTCAAGTTACATAAACTTAATTTGATTCGTATTCCGTTATATTTACCCAGTGATAACTTAGAACGCATATTTTTAATGTATAAACCTAACGGTAACTAACTGGCAATGATATAAAATGTAAATTAACAAGAGCAAATATAATAATAATAATAATAATAATAATAATAATAATAATAATAATAATAATAATAATAATAATAATAATAATAATAATAATAATAATAATAATAATAATAATAATAATAATAATAATAATAATAATAATAATAATAATAATAATAATAATAATAATAATAATAATAATAATAATAATAATAATAATAATAATAATAATAATAATAATAACCTGATCAGGTTTATATTGAAAAGACGAAACGTAATTTGGAAACCAGAAAGAAAGAACATTTTCGTAGCATTAAATATAAACAAACTGATCAATCGGCCGTAGCAGATCATTTTTGGTCATTTAACCATGAAATAAATTCCGAAGTTAAATTATTAAAACAATTAAATGGTCCCATGGATTTAATAGTTTGGGAAAAGATATTTATTTAAAAAAATAAATATCGGGTAATGAATTTTGACTTACCCGGAGTTGATTCTGTTTTTAGGTTTGTTTCGTCTTCAGATGTTGGTAATGCTGATAAAACATAAGAAAAAACACGGTGACCGAGATTTCCTTGACAACGGAGTTTGTTTTTGATGGACTGAGGACGCAAGCGATTTGCTTGTGAAATAGATTTCCATTTGAAAAGAAGAAAGAAGTATTAACATCAATTTCTTAAGATAAGTGGAGCCTTAGTAGAAAATATTTATATTTGTGTAATATTTATTGCTTCACTGTAACTAGCTTCATTTTCTACGTAATTATAACGTTTTACTTAATAAAGCCTTAATAAAACACACAAATTAACATGGCAGGAAACACGCCCTGATTATGTGCTTAAAGGAATGTCGCAGTTGAACACCAAAAACTCTATTCGTAAATAATTAGCCACTCCATGCTAGATTGTTAATAGAAACAACATTGCAGGCGGAATGTTCAGTTAACCTCGGCGATGCAGAGGTCGACGCACATCTGGTGTTCATACCAGACCGTTGTTTTAATGTCTGGATCCCATGACCCAGATGTTTGACACATATGTATTAACACAGAATACCCAGTACATCATCCCATTGGCAATTTACTGCACTGACGAAGCGAAAACTTCGGGTCTTCCTGCGGGATACGCTTCAGCAACAGGATGGAGACGGTGCCCTAAACAAACACAGTGAGCACAAAAGTATTGGTACACCACTAAATCAGTAAAGAAAATCGCTACTGTGAAGAATATTTAAAGGATATAATAACATTCAATGGACCGTCAGACAACAGCTCCAACACTTTATTTTCTATAGGAAAACAAAAACCACTTATAAACAGAAAGTTTCTTTTATAAAAATGAAACCAAATTGCAATTTCTGAGGCACAAAAACTAATCGTACACTCCAAAAGAAGTGCACATTGTTAGAAAAATGTCATTTACTACTTCGTAGGGTAATCTTTAGCTTAAGTAAAGCCTCTGATCTTCTCGGTAGAGGATGGACCAGTTTTTTAATCTGTGTTAAGTATTTTGTCCATTCTTCTAAAAGAACCGTTTTCAATGTTTCTTTGCTGGAAATTGTCCATTTCTTTATGCATTTTCCCAGAATGCTCCACATGTGATCGATAGTGTTAATATGAGGTGTTGGAAGCTGCTTAGGAATGATTTATAACAACCGTAGTCGCGAATTAAACGCAGTATGCTCTGGACCATAACATCCAGTCTTCTTGGAGGTTCATTTTTTTCACACTGGTACTCAAATACTGCTTCAGAATGCCCATATATACTTCATGTGAGGTATTATTCCATAGATATATGGTGATTGCCGACACCTGACAATGATACAACGCCAAGCAAGGTCGAATCCTCTACCATTTTTCACTGTAGGAATTAGATTTTCTGGCTCCATTTCCGTATTCACTTTCCTCCACACTTTGCAGCTGCAGTCCGAGCCAGATACCTTAAACAGTCTCTCACTTTCGCCCGGAAGTCCAGGTCTTTTCACGATACTTTCACGTGAATTCGATGCTTTTTCCCCTGTTCTGTGGGCTAACAGAGAACTACTTCCGTGGTACCCTCCCGTATATCCTTGGTAAATGCAAACAGATCTTACGGTCCTTGCTGAAACAGTAATGCCTGCCCGCTGCAACTCAACAACAATCTCGGCAGCAAACATTGACGGATTCTTTTTAAGGCAGCCTGGAATACTACCCTCATCTCTTAGGCCGACCACTTCTAGTTGTTTAAGACAGATTTCCTGGCTCCTACCCTGATAGTGATGCTCTTTTCGGTTGACCGTGATCGTCCTACTATCTGCAATATCTCAAGAGGTTTTCGAGAGACTTATGTAGTACTATTATAATTTTTTCGTCTTCAATAGTCGTTTCATTCTTTCTTCGGCCCATTTTACTTCACTTCCGCAAACCACTGCGCTTGATATCAGTCTGAGCATGCAGGTCACTTGCTGTGTGACGAAGTCATGCGAGCTACTTAGAAAGAACGTGTAGCATGTGACATAACCACTGTTTTAATGCACTTCCCTTTGGTGTATGAATACTTTTTGTACCTCAGAAATTCACAAATTAGCTTTGTTTTTATAGAATGTCACCTGGTTTGCAACTTATTTATATTTTATTTTAAAAAATCACTGAAGGTGTCACTGAAGCTGCCATCTGCCAATCGAATAAATGTCGCTACATCCCAGGGGCGGCTTCTGAGGTAGTGCCGCTGTGCCATGGCACCATCTGTAAGAAAACGAAAGAAAGAGAAGTGCATAGGAATTGCGCAAAAAAGATTGCTTGAGTGTCTGCTCCCTCGTGTGAATAGGCACGTTAAACTCAAGCGCTGTCCTGATTGTTTTCTGTGACTTGGTGCCAATTCCAGAACGGCACCGTCTACGCTCATAAGCGCCTGTGTTAAGGGCTAGGATGTCTGCTTATACACGGCTTCTTATGGGAGAAGGCAGTGCCGAGATTTCTCTGGCGCATAGCCTACGCTTTATCCGCTAGTGCAGTAAAGCACGGGACTTAAGATACCTGTCTCTCTGTCGCGAAATCGTACACGAACGCTTTGTATCACATTCTCCATGAATTATATTATCAAACTTTTACAGTGCACATTACACCTGTGCGTAACAAGAGTACGGATGTAATAAATATCTATTTCCGTTTCCCTGTACGTTCTGTTTGGTACAGTATATTATAAAATAGGATGGATTATTGATAACATTACCTAAATCGCTCAAAATTGGTACACATATTTATATTTTAACAACTCTTATTTTTATTTATTTATTCATTATTTATTCATTCATTTATTATTAATTATTTATTTGTTTATTTATTTATGGCACCGCCAATACAATGCCTCACCGGCTGCCCCTGGTATAGACTATTGTGCTTTTTATGTATTTATGTATTCATTTAGTTATTTATTTGTTTATTTATTTATGGTACTGCCAATACAATGCCTCACCGGCCGCCCCTGGTATAGACTATTGTGCTTTTTATGTATTTATGTATTCATTTAGTTATTTATTTGTTTATTTATTTATGGTACTGCCAATACAATGCCTCACCGGCCGCCCCTGGTATAGACTATTGTGCTTTTTATGTATTTATGTATTCATTTAGTTATTTATTTGTTTATTTATTTATGGTACTGCCAATACAATGCCTCACCGGCCGCCCCTGGTATAGACTATTGTGCTTTTTATGTATTTATGTATTCATTTAGTTATTTATTTGTTTATTTATTTATGGCACCGCCAATACAATGCCTCACCGGCCACCCCTGGTATAGACTATTGTGCTTTTTATGTATTTATGTATTCATTTAGTTATTTATTTGTTTATTTATTTATGGTACTGCCAATACAATGCCTCACCGGCCGCCCCTGGTATAGACTATTGTGCTTTTTATGTATTTATGTATTCATTTAGTTATTTATTTGTTTATTTATTTATGGCACCGCCAATACAATGCCTCACCGGCCGCCCCTGCTACATCCTTTAATAATTCTTCAAAATATCAGCCCTCGTCGAAGGTTTTGTAGTGTACGAATACTTTTCGTTCTCACTGTAATTCCCTGAAGACTCAGTTGGCGTTACAGAGTAATATATTTCACTTCTACGTGCCTTGGCAATCGCTCTACGAATATCTGACAACTTAAAGGAACTTCTGACCACGTTTACCTGCGAGGGTTCAGGTTAGCAGGAGTGATACACGAGCGAAATATTTCTGTAAAGAATTCGAAATGCTTCGATCGACTTTAGATCTGTTGAACTGAAGGAAATCTTAATTCAAACCGACGTCAGGTGAAATATCCTACTGCGGCATGCCAAGATTTTTCGGGGTGTGCTGTAGTCACACATAGATTTACATTGAGTTCAAACGAAACTGTTTACAAATGGAATATCGAGTACCAAAGAGACCAATTTTAATAATTTCTACTTTTCATGTGAAGGAAAAAGATATATCAAAGATCTATTCTGAAGAAATAAAATAAGAACTAAAAAAAGTACACTAAATTCAGCGTAACATAATTGAAGACATGACTTTCATAAGTGCACAAATCCAGTCAACTAAGTTTCGAGAAAATCAACAAAAACTTCATAACTTCTGTAAATGATGTGCCAATATTATGATTTTTGTAACACATGAACTTTGACTCATATATGTTTTACTGTTCAGTAATTTCAGTTACCAATAATACTTTGTTATATTTATAATGAACTTGTTGGACTTGTGCAGTTATGAAACTGGGTGTACAAATGCACTGAAAGGACTGTATTATCAAATGCATAGAGAAGTTATTACCCCTAAAGATGCAAGGAATGGTGAAAATATTTTATAGTACTCTAGTGTGTTGAATCACGTTTTATTTGTAGCATAGTAAGAACATTATAAATAAAAAAAACTGTTCTTATCAGCTCAATCTGTGGCTGAAAGAGCGTGGTATAGTGCTATTTATTTTTCTTATTGTTTTTATATTTCAGAACTATATTTCTACTGTACATATATTAATAACAAAAATAGACATTACATTCATTCAGTTATCCTAATCTGAATACCACATCTCACTTCCTGATTCTTCACCATTTGATATCTGTTCTTTGTTATATTTATCACACAGAGTTTGAAAATACGATTGTTTTTCAGGAAGAGCTGAAGCAAGATACTTTGAAATGTCCTTGGCTTTCGCAGCTTTCAGAGGAATTTCTTTATCGTAAGCTTTCTTCAGTATGGTGTCAGCAAACTTTGTGTTTCCTTTGATTAGAAATGCCTCTGTCATTAAACCACTTGAGTTCTTGCTAGCAGTAACAATGATCTATATACAATAATCTTATATGTAGTCACTTTCCACTTCTTTTGGCCACTGGCATAGGTTCCTTCACCTTGCTGAAAGCCATCTTATAGTCCTTGATCATAGACTGATCACATTAATATTCTTGGATGAGTCCTGTATTATGCTTATGCGCACGATGTCTGAATTGCAGAACAACGCAAGTCTGAATTGCAGAACAACGCAAGTCCCTGGACTTGTGTAGCAATGAAACTCACTAACTCAGTAACAAGTGGAGAAGTCTGAAATTTGAGATGTTTTAATGTCATACGATAGAGCTCAGTGAGACGATTACAACGATATGTATAACTCATATGGCGCCAATAAGTGGACTTGTGCACTTATGAAAGTCATGTCTTCAATTATATATGCCTTAATTCTATTATTGTTAGATATTTCTAGTAAGTGAACGTGACAAGTATGTAGTATGTATTCCTGCTAAAACGTACCGTTACTCAGCATTAAAGCACGGATACGGCTGAGCATGAAACCATGTATTTATTAATTAAAATCTTCTGGTAAAGACACTTTGTGATTATCCTGCACCATACAGCGCAAGCTAATGTAACCACACCTCAAGTTCACCAATGATCGAGGTTCATGTCTATCTTCCCCAGATGTTATATTCTACAACCTATGTCCGACAGAATAGCAAAGGGGATGATGATGATGATGATGATGATGATGATGATGATGATGATGATGATCTCCGCGTGGATTATCTCGAAGCCCAGGTTGAGAAGCCGTTTGCAACAGGATTTCCACTCGGATGATGAAATACTGCACCGCGCTGAGGCTTTGATCCTAGACTTCGGTGTTGGGATGCTGCAGCGTCCTGTCCTCGAGGCTCGTTATGATGCTCTGGGTTACTATGTCCTCTCGTACAGTAAGGCCGTTGAATCTCCAGCCGACGTTTTGCGGTTGCAGGAGGCAGAGGAGGAAGGTTAATAGTAACAACACGCAATAATGAGCAATTGAAAACATATTCTCAAAATTATCTTCAGAATGAAAATATAGGATATATTAGCTTTAAAACATTGAAATCCAACGTGCAATTTCATTATCATGCAATATATTCATTACAACTACTCTACTCGAATATTTCTTTCACACATTTTAGGCGTACTAACTGGTTCTCTTGGTAGTACTGGGAGTCTGTACATCCCGTGTAGTGGTCAGGAAATTAAATCTGTCTGCTAGCGCCAATCAGCGCTGTCGCTGCTAGGCGTGGCTTCCGAATCCAACACCGTGTTGCAGTTTAATTTTCTTTGGACCACGTGGCTTCAATTGCTTTTGCTACTTGCGATGGTAAAGTTTCTTTGCTATATTGTGAGTGAGTGAATTCCGACTTTTAGTGTCTACAAGGCCTATTATTATTGCTATTATAAAAATATGGCTATTGGTTCGTGAAATATGTAAATGCGTGAAATATTTAAAATACGCATGTTCCTCGGCTTGAAATTCCTGCTGAAGAACTGTCAACAGCCCGCTTGCCCCTCTCGAGAAATGCCAGAACCGGAGAACTGCCAGCCAAACCAATTAGTTAACCACGGCAGCTACAGTCGTCGCGTGAAAACCTCTTACCTCGTGCGTAGTATCGGGCAGGAAGATATGAAAGTAATTGACTAAATAAATTAAAGAATTGACTTGTTTTTAAATATTCCAATTTTAATTCCCTCAGAAGTCAACATAAACACGTCGTAACACAAAATTAATACATGGTTTCAGAAGCTTCGCAATTCCTTTTACATTATTTCTACTTGAGGATTCTGCACAGATTGTTTTGCTTCCATGCTCTACGGCGTCCATGTAGAGAATGCAGTTAATTCTAACTCATCTGAAATTACTAAATGGGGTGTTGCTATGGCAATTCAATAACTTCTCACTGGTTTACGTTGTTTTAATTGCGCACTTTTCATGACCATATTTGGTCACCTTCATAATCTTTGCTTTAAATCATTTTTTAAAATAATTTAACATTCAAACAAAATTTCTTCAAAATTTAAAGTAATATTATAATCCTTAAACACATTAAGAATATTAATTTTCCTTTGCTTCCACCACTTCAATCACATTTTACCTTCAATTGTTCTTTTTAATCTCGTTCCCTTCCTAATACAATTTTTGATAATTTCCAATAAATTTTTTCTCAATAAAATTAAAATAACAAAATTAAAATATTGACAACTTTTTATGAGATTTGATCTAAAATAACTTATTCATATGATTGGTATAAACGGTCTTTTGCGTGAGTTCCAGTTTATTAATCAATTACCACATGTCCCTCTGAAATGCGTGGTACAGATGTCTTGAGTGGTTGCAAGACTCAGACTTAAAAGAACGGTACCATCCATAAACGTTTAATGTCTGCGTTAATTAAAAGGCTTTGTATATTTGTACAAAATTAAATATGTTTTAAATTACATACATATAGTCTCGGAAATAAGTATTTACACAGTACTGCAATTAAAGTTTATAGCTGATATTCCTATATTACATTAAATGACGACGCTGTGATTTTGAGTAAGAGGCTACCACATTAAATAAACAGCATGATGGCAACAAAAATTCTAGTATTAGATAAACGTTCTTCAAGGAAATAAACGTTTGACCGTGAAAAAGTATTCATATACCACTAGAAATGTAAACATAGAAACCAACAACGAACCGCTTGTAGCAACCAAGCCTCTTCAGCGTTGGTTCTGATACGTAGTGAATGCCGTGCAACAGAAAAACTCCCAATCTATCAATATTAAAAGGGAAAATCATTTTCACAGCGTGTTCATATTATTGCAAGAAGCCGGGAATAAGTACAGTCCATAGTAACGCGTTATAGAGAAAGACATCTCTCATTAACAATCCAAAAAGAGGTCAACAACACAAGCCAAAGAAATGGGAACAAATTATGTTAATAGGGATGATAAAAAAAGATCCTAAATTGTCAGTCTCTGCATTGTCTGCGTATAAACGCTCACCTCAGTAAAGAACTCACGCCAAGGGCATTTCGTTACGTTAATGAGCTAAGGTACCTATTAAAAACAATATGCATAAGCAGGAAGAACAAGAATTTGAGACTTGAATAAGCAAGGTACTGTTCACAGATGAGCATAAATTTAATTTACTCATAAATGATGGCACAATTTTTGGTGAAGAAGACCACATACTGAGCTTGAACCCAAGCACCTTCAAGTCACAGTGAAGAATGGTGGTGGAGGAATTATGGTATAGGAATTGTGTTGGGGAACTTGTTTTGTTGAAGGTAACATGGGTATATTTTAGTGTCTGAATTTTCTAAAGTAAAATTTGAAGGAAAAAAAAAAGGTTGACTTTAGGTACATATTACTATTTTCTCAAGACAATAACCTTAAGCATGTAGCAGAAACTGTTCAAATGTAGTGTACTGTACTCATATTCTCAAGTTTCCAGCACACAGTACAGATCTTAATCCAATTGAACATCTTTGGAGTACACTTGGTATTTCACCGACTTATTGTTTTTGAGCTATGCTGTTCACGCACGCACGCACGCACACATGTACCACGCACGCACACGCACAAACGTATACAAGCGGAACTTCTAAAACGCCTACGTTTGGATTCACAGTCCTCTAAACCTGTAGTTTCAATGAAATCTAGGTATTGCAATACTTCCCCTACTTATTGAACGTATATAGTAGAAAAAGTAAACATTTACGTGCACCTTCCAGGGATACAACATGAATAAATCGATCGCACCACCACAAAGTACTTTTTATGGGACATTTCTGGAACGTTTTTATTTTCTTAAAAATTACTCACAGTTTTTGATTAAATGGCGATATAACTAAGATTATTTTTCAAAATGAAATGTATATCTTGAGTTTTCTGGGAATATCCTCAGAAGTCCTCTTCATCCTGAATGACCTTTGCGAGGTAAATCGTATGATGGACAAAATCTTACCGTATGTAGATCTCGTTAAAACACATCATTTATGCGAAATACAATGCTTTGCGGAATTAACCATTATCCCGATACTCTTTATATTTCTAATTTTTTACCCTAAATAGGAATATGTAATTAGCATATTTTTACCATTTTTTCAAAAAGTATGATATATCAAAGCCATTGTATTTCCACATTGTCCTTGTGGCCTCAAGAAAATCAGCAATTAAATAATTTCTAGAAGTGTTTTTCTCGATTAACCTGAAGTAGACAGAGGAATAAGCGTTTGCAAGAATCATTTATAGAAGAGTAGAGAAAGTCATTTAAGAGCAACACATCAAATATTTTTATGTTCTGGTTATGCAAAGAGAATAGAATTTCAAAGGCCAGCTCTTGAAGCACTTGACTATGGGTTGAGCCTACTATATTCTATTTCATGTCCATTGTACTTACAAGATAGGTAATATGAAATAAAATGGTTTCTACAAATAGCTACCTCGATTATCAGTAGCAGATAGAAGAATAACGTTTTTTAAACAATAGTTTGTTGAACAACAGAGGAAGTCACGTGAATATAACACTTTTTTTCTATGGTTTAGGTCGCTTTAAGTGTGGTCATATTGTCATGATATGTATCGTGGTTCGGTGTGTGATGGATAGTTAACCTTCAAAATCTCATTCCTGCAGCTTACTATTGTGACAATGGGTTCATAGAATTAAAAGTCAAAGTTGCAGAAATTCAAAATTCTCTTTATTTCCGTAGAAAAACACTTGTACAGCTCTGCCAATAGCAGAATGATGTAACACACACGTACGAAACCATCAAGTCCGTCTGACACACGTGCACTCTGCACCGTTAACAACTCGCTCTCTCTCTCTCTCTCTCTCTCTCTCTCTCTCTCTCTCTCTCTCTCTCTCTCTCTCTCTCTCTCTCTCTCTCTCTCTCTCTCTCTCTCTCTGTACGTCCCTCCTATTTATACAAGATCAGCTGTTCTCGACGTTTTTCGACACCTGACGAAGCCGCACGATTTGTCACGAAGCCTCATGGACTATCGCGGTGGATCGAGAATCGTCTAGACCATTTCCATCTTTCTCCCTTTGTTGCTCTCTCTCTCTGGGCGTGGCTTATGCGCTATCTGTCTCTTTCACTCCGCGCTTCCCTCTCTTTCGGCGTTCGCTTACGAGCGGCCTCATGGCAGTATCTTGCTCCATGTATGTATAAAGGCCTTAGTGGTACTTACCTCTGCTTCTACATGTTACGAACAGATGGCAGAGCATTTGCTATTAACATCTCTGTTCATTTTTACTGTTACTTTAAGTCTAAGGTGGAACTTGAAGTGGTGGTATTAAATATTCAATGAATATTTATGTTGTTCGAACCACGGGATTTGAACCCGAGACATCCTGATTCATCTCGCTCGGTGCAGCCTGTTTTGTTGTGTGCGGTATCTGGGCTTTATTTTGGCTACGTTTCTCGTCGTTGCATTAACTGAATTCAAGTTTCCTCATTTCTCGTAAAAAGGCAAATATTGTACACGCAACAATGGCTCTCTTCTGTGTACATTTTGCCTAAACATGACAATTTTCAAAGAGAACCGCTCTCCTTTGCTGCTGGGTTGTAGCCATTAGCCAACAACAGGTGACCACCCAAACTGAGCGAGAGGCATAGCAGCCAGTCTTCTGGTTCTTTTATTTCCTGTAGATACTGCCATGTAAAACCAAACCTCAAAGTAACGCCATCTTTGACAGAATAGTAGGGCAGAGATGTCATGTTTTGGCAAAAACTATGTGACGCTATAAAAATCAGGTAGTAAGGTAAACTGAGACAGTGGTTTGGAAATTGAAGTAAATAACGCTGGGCAATATGAATATTGGCGCCTGCATACACAAGCTGATTAATAGACAGCAAGAGAAGTAGAGCATCCCAAGAAGGCCATCATACCAGACAACTGATTTTGTCACATCAACTATCCATACAAGGCGGAACTGTCAGAACACAGAAGTGTTTGAGAATCATCAATTACCATAACCAAAACAGGTTTCTAAACCGTATCCAGGTATGGTCCATCGCATTTCCATTTGTATGGGCCATTTCCATGTCAAGTTGTACAAGAAAGGTATGAACATCAAGTGCAACATTTTTGTTGAGAGAAAATATTCTAGTACATAACAAGATAGAAGCATAAATCGTCCATAAAACATCAGTAAAGAAGCTATCAGTGTGTAAGCTCACTACAGAAAGCCCAATCGATGCATAACAATGAAACTTGTTCGGAAACGCAGTTTCAAAAGCACATAAATTCCAACCATCTGCTTACAAATTACATTTTTTGGTATTTTTAGGTAAATGTTGCTATTCAGAGCAAGATTTGGTATAAACTTTTTAAATAACTTCTAATAATACACACTAGGATTAATGCTTCTAGAACGCTCTTGTAAAGTTCAAAATATTCATTATACATACATTATTATGCATTTTCAAACTGATTTTGCGAAGAACTCTGGAGAACTGCAAATTCTGGGTCTTATGTTATACACCGCTCGCAAAAGTTAGGCGTGTGAACGCTGGCCAGTGCTCAAGCGGAGGGCTGTTGACAAAAGTAGTGCGTGTACCGCAGTGTTTCTGTACATAAGAGCACGTTTTACACGCCAGCAAAGGTTCTGCTATTTTTACCGTAATTAAACACATAAAATATTCCTAAAACGTTAAAATCTTACCCTGACACACGTCACAGCAATGGAACGCAAGCACGGTTTCCAATCCAGTAACTCGCTTTCCAACTTTGTGGATGTTTCCAAGAGATTGAAATACAGGCACGCTCCCTTTTCCTAAGGATGAAGCTGCTTCACTACAAATTCATGATACTATGTGTATACTACCTACACCACAAGTAATTGCTGGGGTTTTGAAAAATCTAAGGTGCCCTATATTCTGCATTGCAGAGCTTTCGTAAAAACATGTTCACATTAAATATAATTTTTCTGGCTGCGTTTGTTGATCGAAAAATCACTTGTTCAAGCTTCGAGGGACATGTTCACGCACTCGATCACAAACAGTGGAGAAAATATATGTGTATAATAATAATAATAATAATAATAATAATAATAATAATAATAATAATAATAATAATAATAATAATAATAAATATAATAATAATAATAATAATAATAATAATACTAATACTAATAATAATAATAATAATAATAATAATACTAATAATAATAATAATAATAATAATAATAATAATAATAATAATAATAATAATAATAATAATAATAATAATAATAATAATAATAATAATAATAATAATAATAATAATAATAATAATAATAATAATAATAATAATTCAATGTAATACTAACAAACTTTCAATTATTAACAAAGACTTGGTAAGTCTTAATTAGTAAGAAAGTCTACATACAGTGTACGATACTGTTCGAAGATATGACGATACAGGCCACATTAAAACCTTGCCACGTTCAGGAACGCAAAGAGCGACTTCAAAACCAGAATATAAATACATTGATAATACAAAGATAAATACATTGTACTGACTTATGAGACAGGATGAAAGCAGCTCCTGAAATGTAATTCTGTTGAACACAATGCATTCTTCCAAACCTATCAATTCTGAAACTGCATACAATCTGACCTTATTGAAGCAGAACTTTCCGAGGGGGTATAGTTAAAGTTTTAATGATCGCGTGGTAATTTTTATGGTAGAGTGAGGAAATTTTTTTTTTTTCACTGTCATCATTGATCCATCGGGACATAATGTTGAAAGTTTCAGAAAATTTTGTGCTTTTCTTTGGTTACAGTGAGTGCTAGAAGGGACTAAGGTGTAAGATGGAGAAAATTGAGGCCTGTAGTATGATGAAGTTCCTGCATTCGAAGAGCAAAACTACTCGGGAAATCCATGATGAGATGATGGTTGTTTAGAGCAATGATTGTCCATCGTATGACACTATTGTGAGGTGGAAAAGGAATATTCAAACTGCTCGTATATCCCTGACAGACGAGTCAAGAGCTGGTAGATCGTCCTAGACAAATGATGCTGTCACAGTGAAGAAAGTGGAGTGTTTAATTTTGGAAGATAAACGAGAAACCATCCAATGATAATGAATGAGACTCATCTTAGTTATGGTAGTGTCTAGAAAATAATTCATGACGAACTGCACATGTCTAGTGTCTGCACGGTGGGTTCCAAGTTTCCTAACCCCTTTCCAAAATCAAACATGGCGTGACGTTTCAAGACAGATGCTGACGCTCTTGGAACTGGATGATGTTTTTTTTTTTTTTTTTTTTTTTTTTGCTTTTTTTGCTTTTTTTTTTTTTTTGCTTTTTTATCATCGGTAACCATGGATGAATCATGGATCTATCAGTATGATCCAGAGAGAAAAACCATAAGCATGGAATGGAAGCATGTCGATCCCCCCTCCCTAAAAGGCAAAGGTGCAAACGTCAGCTGGTAAGGTCATGCTTTGTCATCCTTACAAATTATCTTGACAAGGTTCAAACCATCACTGGCAGATACTATAGCAATCTTCTGGAAAAGTTACGAGCAGTTCTGATTAAGAAACGGCGCGTATGCTCTCCAAAGCCATTCGACTTCTGGCTGTCAATGCTCCAGTTCATTCATCTCAAGTTGTAGTTGACAAAACAAGGGAATATGGCTTTTAGATCTTGCAGCATCCACCTTGTTCGCCCGATCTCAACACAAAGTAACTTCTTGTTCCCAGAAATGAAGAATACGTTGCATGATTGTCGATTTGATAACACAAATGACGCCATTAATGAAGTGGAAAAGTGATCTAAGTCCAAAACTGCCGACTTCTACAATCAAGGTATTTGAAAGGTCAAGAAATGATGGGAGAACTATGTAAATCTGGATGGTCTGTGTTGCTGTCAAAAATACTTTTGCGTATTAAAAATAAGAAACGGTATCTTTGGATTAAAAAAAGGCATTCAAAGTGGGGATTAAAGGAACGGAAACGAATGTTGTTTATGATGAATCTTATTCGAACTCTTTAATAACAAAGGAGACAACATTGTCTCAATATGTAGGTAATGCCAACAGCCAAGTCTAGAGGTTGACTAAGGTGTTTGGCGGTGTTTCGGTAATAATTCTGTGAGAGAAGTGTCAATCACTGAAACACTAAAGAAAGAAGGCTACTGCAAGATTCTCTGTAAACATGACATGTGCCACGTGGAAAGAGATTAATAGGCAAATGATTTATCATGCATTAGGATAATGATCGCAAGCATTCTTTCAAGCTTTGTCGTGAATATTTGGCAATGAATGCGTCATAGAAGTAAATAAATAATATGTTTTGGATCGCACATTTGCCTCACTAATTCTTTTGACTTAGTTTGGAAAGAATTGGATGAGGACCCAAAGAGAACACAAAACGTACAAGCTTCTGGAATGTTTAAAATAGGCAAAAATTATTTAAAAGCTTGTAAAGCTGTTCTGTCAAAATCTGGATATACTGAAGAATCTAAAATGCACAAAATAAGCAAAAGTATAATTTTCAGTTGCATATGTTTATAGACAAGTGGTTACGCTTTCATATGATATTACAAAAAGATGCCATAGGTATATTTGAGTACATTATTTTAATGAATTTGTTATGCTTAATTATGAAATATAGAATTAAATCCTTTTTGTTCGGAAACTTTTAAGCTGTAACGTACGTAGGCACGCGTGTGTGAACAGCATAAGTCAACTGCCTGGGGTGCCGTAAGTAGTAAGAGCGGGTGTTAAATACAAACACACACACACACACACACACACACACACACACACACACACGCACACAGACAGACACACACAGACAGACACACGCACAGACACACACACGCACAGACACACACACACACACACACACACACAGCCTAAGTCAAATACGAAGAGTCGGTTATACACCAAACTCAATATTTTACGTTCAGCTTCCTAACGTGGAGTAGCTCATTGCGTTAGTGAAATAGAGCTACCCTCTAGCAGAAGGCTTTGCTCTTCAAGGGACACATTAGGATATTATTATTATTATTATTATTATTATTATTATTATTATTATTATTATTATTATTATTATTATTATTATTATTATTATTATTATTATTATTATTATTATTATTACTGCATAGATGTCATATGAAGATTTTAAAAAAAAAATGTCCTCTTCCCGAAGTACCTTAATATGAAATATTTCTGCTATCTTTTTATTCTGCATAATGTGGCTCTAATGATTTATTTTATTAAATTGAGACATGTTTAAGACATGACTAATTAAATGCATATCTTGAATTTTTTGGGAATAGTCTGTGAAGCCCTCTTAATTCGGAATAAACTTTGTATAAACAGTAAACCATAAAATATATGCAGAAACGTACTGCACCGAAACTTTAGAAATCTAAACACACAATTTATTTCGAATAGTGTTTTTCTGACATCAGCATTTTCAAGATAGTCGTTGCTGTTTATATGAGTTGTTGATCAATGCTTCTCCCGTTCATTAGGTGCTGTCATTATTCGGTTATTAGCGGTGTCACTGAAAGCATTTGTAATTTCATTGCTTGTATTTAAAACTTTCATTATCGCCTGGACGTCTGCGTTCACTTTGTATCTACAACGAAATACCTAAGCAAACATTTCAACTGACATTAAAGGTTTAAAAGTATTAAGCTTTTATAAGAATATTTCTTAGGGGAAATATACAAATAAATTTTATATGCTAAAGTAACGCTTGTGCAGGTTAACATAAAGTTCTGTTTAAGCTTATGAGCATTTACAGGTTCCTTGAGCGGAAGCTGTGAATGAGGTAGGTGCTAGAATACCTACTACCTGAAGCGATGCTAAGTGCCATCCAAGGCCTTGTATCGTGCAATGAATATCAAACAGGTAAAACTATTACACCATAATTTCGGTAGAGGAGGGGCCATGGAACTATATAAATCCAGGCAGCCATGACCCACATGTAGCCACATTCCGGCACATCTGTCATGGGTGGAGGTACACAAATTCATAACCAGAAATTGGTGAAGTAACGGTTATTAAGGATTAGCGTTCATGCCAATAATTCCCTGCTGCGTGCTTAAAATCCCTCTAATTTATAACTGTTGAACTAGGACACGATATCTCCATTAACACTGGTCGATGACAGTCTCAACGGGTAGAGAAGCGATCTGGTATGGAACAGGATTCTCAAGAGACACTGCCAGCCTCGGTAGCGTAGATGGTAGCATGTCTGCCTCACGCTCGAGAGGTTCCGAGTTCGAATCTCGGTCAGGGTGAGTTACCTGGATAAGGTTTTTCCGAGGGTTTCCCTTATCCTGAACGACGAATGTCGGGTAACTCTAAGCTCCATGGACCCCGGACGCATTGAGCATCATTTCACCCATTTCATTCATCGTCCGATATGACTAAATGTTGGAGGACGTAAATTACAAAAGACACTGCGAATGCGGATCATAAAAATCTAATGTATACGATTTCATAGGGACTCTACACATGTCTGCATAAAAAGGTAACAACTTCAAACGCATTAGGAAATTCCATCCAAATTTTATGAACACAAAAGGAGCAAATCTCTAATATTACAACTGAATTAAACGTTTGTATAGCTGGTGGATTACGTCACATTTTACTAGCAACATCCACAGAGGAATATACCTATTCAAGACTAAACATTTGTAATTATGCTAGAATCCGATTTGAATTTTCTTACATCATGTAATAACGGCAAACTTTGATACAAGGATTGAAAGTTGGGTTTTATTTCGCAATTTTACGAGCAAAATAAAACTACTTTTAACACGTGTGTCATATACGATTTCTTAGACAGCGCTCGAACTTGTAACATATTAATAATATTATGTTGATTCGCAAAACTAAGAAAAGTCACGTTTAGAACGATAACTTCAGTAAATGGAAATATTTTGTTCTTTATGCATGAAATTCCATTCATTTCTAGGTATTATTAGCATTTGTTTTATCTTATAATTCCTCTCTTCATATGCATTCTTCACACACAGTTGTATTTGACCCTATATGTAGTTTGTAAAAACAATGCCAAATAAATGGAAACAAAATGATTAAATGAAAAGAAAGAAACAAACAAAAAGAGTGCGTTTCAAGTATTACGCAGTAAAATTAGTGTAACTGTAACAAACTCAACAATAATTGCATTAAATACGTTACATTGCTGTTACTGCTGCGTGCAGGTGCGTGCGTGCGTGAACGCGCGAGCGCTGGAATTCACTTCCAAAACCTAGAGATACATATCCAGCTCCAGTTCGAATGTCACTTTTGGAGGGGAAAAAAATCTGTAGTTTTCTTGTAGGCAGAAATTAATGTTGATATGAGTTTTAATGTTCTTCATTTTGCTCAACGTCTCTGCAGGCCTGGTTCATTACAAGAGGCATTTAAGTTTTTTTATTTATTTTTAATAAGATACGACTTCAAAATATTATTAATGAAATGACTTATTACAACAAATATCCATATTCTGTTTAGCATTATATGTACATATGTTCATATCAGGCTAGTCCAACCTCGAAACATGAGCAAATTATTATTTATAGTTTTTCTTAAACTTTGATTCTTCAAGGTCATCAAAATTTTCATGCTAATGTACTTTGGTCAAGAATCTCATGCTAATGTATTTTGGTTTAAAACTTGTCAACTGCAGCTGTCAAGTTTTATGCCGGACCGGGCCGGGCGGTGGCTGAGTGGTTAGACCGCTCGACTCTCACCAATGCGGTCCAGGCGACCGCAAAGTGAGATCTGTGATGGACAACACGGCGCTGGGGCGGGTTTTCTCCGGGATCTCCGGTTTCCCCTGCCATCTCATTCCAACGGTGCTCCACCTTCAACTGTATCATCAGTGTCACCGCCTGCGGTGATACATGTAGTAAAAGAGGGCGTTAAACACTACACAATTATGTTCCTAAAAGTTGAACCGTAATAATGTGATTTGGTATTCCGTCTATTCAGTTGACAGCTACAAAAGCAACTATTCCGAGATAATACTCAGGTAAAGATATCGTAATTCTAGTTTTAATTTATAACTGTTAGGTTGGCGACACAAGTCTTATCTTGTAGGTACGCATATTCCACTTTGTTTCAAAACAAGATTTGCAACTTTTTTTTTGGTTCCATTTATACTCCGCCTTTAACTGCAATAACGGCCGTTCTCCTGTGGAACATATCGAAGGTGTTAACTCGTATTCGTTGTGTTTTAGTCATTAAATCACGCACACATTCGCACTCTCATTCATACTTCCAGACTCTGGGGATGAGGAATTAACTTGGAGAAAAATCCCCACCCCTACCGCCGGGAATCGAACTCGGGACGCCTACTACGGCAGGCAGATGCTCTACCGAATGAGCTACGAAGCAAAAATGGTTTTGCTCATTGTAAATCTCATTGGAAAGTTGACAGTACACCAATTTAGTTTAATATGGATCATTTTAAATGCTTGGGAGTTGTCAGCAAAGTTTTTCTTCTATATCATATTTTGTTTTATGTGAGTTGCAGGAGGTTGACTGGAAGTAGAAAGTTTACGATATATCGCCTTAAAAGGTGTCTGCGGCTTAAGAGCATGAACTTCTGTGCGGTCATCTGCGTGGTTGCCAGTCACACGCGTAACCAAATGGTATTTAAACATCCTGGCCTTTCAAAACGCTATTCGACAGCAGCGAGACTCTGGGTTAAGGCCATTTTGTCTTCCTACTAATCCTTGCTGATTACAGTTCAATAATAATAATAATAATAATAATAATAATAATAATAATAATAATAATAATAATAATAATAATAATAATAATAATAATAATAATAATAATAATAATAATAATAATAATAATAATAATAATAATAATAATAATAATAATAATAATAATAATAATAATAATAATAAAGTGAGAGAAAGCAAGATAACCATTGGGCATTGGTAAGAAATTCACGCCTTTATCTCTTCTTTTTCTCTAGAGGAGACTACTATATAACAGGGCACGAATTAGCAATCCTTTTAATTGCATTATGTATGCCATTTAAAGAGTTTAGTACTACAGTATGAATGTTTAAGGAAGCGAGTCTATGACGCATTTGCGCAGTTTAGAATGTGTTTGAAAAACACTTCATACGTTATCTTAGTAAAAAGATGATAACGAAAGATTTCTTATCAGTAAGCAAGAAACAGTAGCTTTATTTCTTATTTTGTTAACATCACACTATATGAACCGAGGCAGTAGAAAAACAGATACGGAGGAAAAAGGGAGTTCTTAGCTATATGGACATTGCGCTAATTTGTGCATTATTTCACCCATTTCATGACTTCGATGTGACACGTTGGAGGACGTAAAGGAGAAATCAAGGAGAGAGGCCAGTCAATGGGAAGATTCGAATAGCGCTGCGGGTTATCATTAATTGTTACAAAAAATTATTTTCTTAAAATGTCCCTCAAAGAGGTCAAATGCTCGCAACAAACACACAAGGACGTGCAAGTAAAGCCTGGGAAAGGGAAAGCAAACTGACACGACCGTGAACTTGAAAGGTTGATTGCTTCAGGGGCATGAACCTGATTCAGATCTGCTTGAACTTAGTGGACGGACAATCAATCACCTCCATTTCTGGACGAAAATTGTAATGCTTTCATTAATCGATAATGAATTGCTTAAAATCTTCTACGAAATTTAGTTTCCTTAAAAAGTGAATGTCTCAAGGTACACTAAGGCGTCCAAGAACTTGGGGTTGTCGTTTAAGGTGCTTTGTTTCAGAGCTGCAAGCATGAATAATCCCGTTGGTGCAATCTGGTCTCTTGTTTCATAAAGCACTGTCAAGATTGGTTTCATCCCCAATTATTTTCGTACAAATGCCATAAATCTGCGCCACGTACTCAGCGGTTTGATTACAATAAACAAATACTTTATCCTCAATTAACCACGGTTTTTATGTTATACCTAGATTTTATTTGTTGCTCCTTTGTATTCGCTGTGAATCGTTCATAAAGATGTATTTACTGCTTACATCTGCATGCGTTTAAATCATTTTATTAAATTTCTTTGAATTGTTTTTGCAATAAAAAATATGTACTATTATTTCACTAGGCAAATCGTGCATGTGTAGTTTTTAGGTATTCTCTGCTATAACAAAATGTGTGCAAATAATCATTATTTTAATGAGTTTAATGTTTATCTTTTTATTACAAAGCTGGAATGTACAGCCACAGTACCATTCTGAAACATACAAAGTCTACAGACATCTTCGATTTAAAACTGCTGCATCTGATATATCAGTAGAGTAGCCGTAATTCCAGGAAGTCCCTGCAGAAGCGTGTGCCATCCAGCTCAGTGGGAGTGGTAGGAGATGTGACGTTGGTGCACTACTGAAAGGGGATTGGGGAAGCTCTGTGATGTAACCCAAATCATCCTATTTCGCTCGTGTGAGAAATAATATCTCATGTGATCTCTGTTTATGGAAACATTGCCTCAAGTCACCAGCTTATATACCTTATCCGACTTCCTCGCATCCCACAAGCACACAAAGCTTGGTCTCGGACAGTACTTTACTTGTCTGTAACCAATAACACAATAACTTTCGCGCATACAGGTTTGCGCGTGTGACTGTTGGACGGCTCGCATACTGGAATCGCCGTCATTGCCAGGGACTTTATGGAAGTACGGCTACTCTAACACTGCTCTCCGTCGCGTCCTGAATTCCCAGTTATCTGTAGTCGTCCGAGAGAGATACAAAGGATGGCAATGCACACATATATTTTATAAATTTTATGTTCAACAAATGAGCACAAATACATTATATAAGTACCGATAAAGTTTTTGAAGTCTGATGAGTTACGTTCACAGGATTTTCTCAAACTGTATGTTTTTTTTTTTTAATAATCTCTTACAAACTATAAGAACTTATAAGAATTTATTAGTTTATTGGAACTTATCGCAAACAGGGAAATATTGTATCCAACCAATACCGAGATTTCCCGGAAATACATGTTTTGAGATTCCCC
The DNA here is from genome assembly GCA_030765055.1 of Mantis religiosa. Taxonomy (NCBI): domain Eukaryota; kingdom Metazoa; phylum Arthropoda; class Insecta; order Mantodea; family Mantidae; genus Mantis; species Mantis religiosa. Next base: position 98,938,038 of record CM060947.1, on the reverse strand, counting down.
GAATAAAAAAAAAAATATAATTTTAGAAAAACGTGTTGTGTATGCCTGTCTGTGCATCTATCTGGATAAAGCATTAACTCAAAAATGACAAGCAGGTTGCATACAAACTAGGTACTCAAGTTCAGCATCTTTTAAGGATTAATATTAAGATTTTAAAGTAAATCCCTTATCCTAAACCATCTTTACATAAACAATGTTTCGAAAATTTTGAAATTCTCAAAATCGTCGAACGATTTTAATTAAAATACCACATATTTAAGATATTTTCAAGAGAAATGAAATGCATATATTAATTTTCTGAGAATAACCTCTGAAGTGTTCTTAATTCTCAATTACGTTTGCATAACTGGTAAACCGTAAGACTTTCCGAATTATATAATAATAATAATAATAATAATAATAATAATAATAATAATAATAATAATAATAATAATAATAATAATAATAATAATAATAATAATAATAATAATAATAATAACCCATGGTGCGACAGCCCTTAGAGGACCAAGGCCTACCAACCCGACTGCCGGCCTCACGCCCACTTACGCACGGCAGAGGTGGACGATCATCCAACCGATACGGGGAGATGTGGTCAGCATCTCGGCATCCCCCAGCCAGAATGTTTGTTTCCGTGACCAGGGCCGTTTACCTATCGTAAGCTCCTCACTTTCCTCACGATGCTAGGTGGGCACCGGTCCTATACCCGGGACCTAAAATCCACACCCCATGGGTGGGATCGAACCCGGGCCGCTTTCCGTGGCTAGGGACCAAGGCATGCTGCCCTAGCCCGCTACGCCACGGCGCAGGACATTTCCGAATTACTAATGGTTAAATGTCTGAACTTTGAAATGCTTATGCTTTTCTCCAACAGAAAGTTGTTATTTATCTCCTTCTTGGCATTGCAAAGAGAATGGGAGCTTCATAGACGTCACTGCGACTAGTTCTTAAAAGATTTAACTGTTACTTATAGCCTACTATAATCCCATTCTAGCTTAGTACGTATATCTAAACGGAATAATGCAATGAGAGAATTTATATAAACATTTATCTCGATTAACATGAAGTAGACACAAGAGTAAGCGCTTGTAAGAGCAGTTTGTACAAAAGTAGAGAAAGTCGTGTGAGTGAACAACCAGATTTGTTTTTCTACCTACATCATGGTAAGGTACAGAAAAGCTACATTACAGATTTCCTCATATATAAAGGACGGATTACAGGAAAACAAAACGTTCCGTTAAGGAACATATGACAAGAAAAATTGTAGTACTAAATGTTGCGCCAATTTTCTGCTGGAAGTGCAAAATGTCAGAATTTTAAGAAGTGTTCTAGGCAGAAGGAAGAAACACTGGCGTTGATAACATGAAAGATGCCTTGTTTGCTTGATGAATGTTGTCGATTATTGCTTGAAGAACCGTGAAAGTGGCTAGAGCCTTCCTAACATCCGTGTCTTAGCGGTATGAGGTCACGCATTAGCGTACTAGTTCCAAAGTACACTCAACTTTAAAAATAACATTGTAGTTCCACTCTTCAAGAATGCTGAAGAACAAGATCGGAAAGAAGCTCAAATAAGACTCGAGGCCAGAACTTGACCGTGACGTAAACACAGCCACCCAAAAAGCAGAAGTAAACAAATATGCATGCAGATGTTTCTACTAACGTAAGATAATATGATACTTCTGCTTTGGTATTTGTGTATGCCGAAGGAACTTAAGATCTGTGACCGCTTTATAACAACCTATGTATGCACTATTGTGAATCTTAAATCTTGATTGACATAACGTTTGAATAATTGGTGTAATTATTAAAGAACTGCAACATATAACATTTCAGTGTTTGTGGTTTTGAAGACCTACAGTATTTGCGCAAAAACATCCAAGTGCAGATGAAGTTAAAAACAATCTAATGTGCTACATTCTATGCACTATTGTTTTATTTTTATATATAGCTTATACAATCTACTCTTGCAAACCCCTATTTTTATCTACTTCATGAAGAAATAGTCTCATTAAACATTTCTTGTTGGTGCAAGGTGGATGCAGTACTCCTTATCTCTCGTAAAATATTTAAAAAATATTTCTATATGCTCGTCTTGAAATGACACACTCTTCCATGACTGAAACTGAATGGTAACGATACTTAAAAATGAATTTAAAATTTCAAACCAATAAAAATGAATATCTTGGTACAGCTGATGGCACAAAAATGTGTTATTTTAAGTAAATTGTGCTTTTACAAAGAACTATATTTTTTGTACAAATTTACCCTTAACTAATGGCTTACTACTTATACAAAATTGTAAAACATTCCTTTGAAAGATTTAACAGGTTATTCCAAGAAAACGCAAAATTATGTTTTTTTTTTTTTTTTTTTTTGTTATATAGCAAATTCTGTTTATTTGCTTTGTTTTAATTATGCTATTCACACGCGCGATCTTTTTTAAAAAAAAAAATGTGTTCGAATATTCTGGGATCTCAAAACGAGTACTACCAGTGAAATATCGATATGGAAGTTTTGGATGGAACGTATGCCTGGGTAGAAAAAGTAAAATCTTGTGCACATGCGTCACAAAGGCTTAAATATTAGATAGTGTGTGGCAGCGGCAGGTTGGTATTAACATAAGGCACGCGCGCACTCGCTCAGCGTAAACGCCGTAAGTGCTATCTATCGTCAGAGAACTAAAACTTTCTGGAAGTTGGCCATCGTTACCGCTAGAGAAAGTGGTAAAAATGGACCATAGTTTAAATATGGACTAATGCAAGTTCTGAACCTCATGAGCGCTGCATTCCGGTAGAAAAGATTTGAAATGTTACTCTTTAACAAAAGGAGACTAGGGAACAATTGATGGCAACTAACCGTGTGTTTGGACGATGGATTTTTTTGCAACTTCGACATCTTGAAACATTATACAGCTGTTTTATTTTATGCAGGATAATCTATATAACTGAGATATATTTTGTTAAGAGTCTGCGTAGAGGATACTGGTAAACTGCTTTTTTTATTTATTGAGTAATATTTTGTAATAAGGCTTACGGCACATGAAATCGTGGCTATGCTATTGGTCTAAATATGGACTAAACCATATTTACACCAGATTTTTGTGCTTTTGAAACAGAAAGAGGAGTTATCTGCATCCACTGAAAAATAGTCAACAAATAAAGGCAAGAGGTTGGCTTTTAAAAATAACAGTGATACAATGGTCAATAAAAATCATAAAAAGTATCACACACACACACACACACACACACACACACACACACACACACACACACACAAACATTGAAGGAGAAACGTCGACTAGTGGGACAGCATCTAACAGCAGAGGAAAGGCATCATAGGGGATTCTACTGTCTTCAGAATCGAAAGATGTTTTTTTTCGTATCCTATTCTGGAAGATAGCAATGATGCTTAAGTTGATTTACTAAGTGCTTTTCAGCCAATAAAGATGCAAGTTGCATGTACCCCGCTCTAGAGTAGCCGTACTTCTATAAAGTCCTTGCATTTAAAGTAGCTAAGCTTAGTGGGAGTGGTATGAGGTGTGACGTTTGTGCGATAGGATTGGGGAAGCTCTCTGATGCCATCGAAATCAACGTCTGCTTCACTCGTGTAAGAAACAATAACATCTCACGTGATCTCTGTTTATGCAAACATTGCCTCAAGTCACCAGCTTATCCCCCTTATCCGACTTCCTCGCATCCCGCATTACACAAAGCTTGGTCCCGTACAGTACTTCACTTGTCTGTAACCAGCAATACAATGACTTTCGCGCATACAGGTATGCTCATGTAACGGCTGTACATCTCGCATACTGGAATCGCTGTCATTCTAAGGGATTTTATGGATGTATGGCTACTCTACTGAGAACACTAAGGAAGGACTGTGGGTAGCGTGCTTTCACAGCTATATGAAGGTACCCTGGATTCCATATATGCCATTCCCACTGTTTCACGGAGCAATTTTACCAACCTACAAAGCCGGCGCATATAGGTACATAGAACGAGGGGGGGGGGGATGTGACATGTGCCTTTGCTGTTCGACCAAGCAATGGCGTTTTTATTTTTATATCTATATCCTATCTTTAACTTCATATCGCCTTTTGGCAAAGCTTTTTTATTTTTTTTTTTTCCTGAACCAAATCACCAAATGAAATGTTAGAAGACCGATGTTTCTCGAATGGTTCCAGATTTCCAAACTTACAAAATAATGATAACATAAGAAACAGTTTTTAATAAAAATTTGCAAACAATGAGAAAAATTCGCTAGTAAACATAATTTTCATAATATGGACCTATTATAGCGAATTATGTACACGTTAGCAATTTCTACTTGCAACTAACATCCAGGTCCTCCTAATAACATGTTTAAGTCATACTCAAATTTTAAACATTTCACTGAATAATTGAAAATCTGGGTTATTTGATAACCAATTCAATAAATTTGTAATGTATTATTTAGATAAATATTTCTTTCCACTCATGTTGTAAGCATAGTATTATGCATATTTTATCTTTCCGAGTAATTAGAAATTGCCTCTCAAGGAAAGTCAACTTACCTCCCTACTTGCCTTCCTGATATGAAGGACTGAATTTGTTGTAGAGCTGAAATCATTTACAATATTTCTATGCAATTCAGAAAATATCCATAGTTATTTATTGCTACCCAAAGAAAAATATACAATAATAGAAACAACATTAAATACGAATGAAAAAAACGTAACTTGGAAAACAATAACAGATGTGAGAGATTACTTCCTGAATTGCATAAATAGCTAATTGAAATAGAGTAGTAATAGAAACACACTGTAATTAATAAATTCGATATTCATTTACATTTTATATCATATAAATTATTCAAAATTTATTTTAATATTGCAATTATTGCAGGAGGTTATATTTGACACAACTTTTTGACCAATTTCAGGAATGAACTGTATTTCTTTCTTTATTTCAACACTTTCTTGAATATCAACCATGTTCATATTAGCAACTAATACTCCATTAGTACTAGAACTGTCATTAGTACTACAACTACTACTGTCATTCATAATTACACAAAAAATCAATGTCGCCACACCTTCATATAAAAATCAACAACTACTCTCCCATAGCAACAAGCACAATGAGAAACATGAGAAGTCAATGAACAATTTGACTCATTAAGTAATATAAATGAATAAGTATAATATAAAATTGAAATTATGAACCACAAATAACTAATAATAGGTACATGATAAGCATGGGTGGAAAAAAGTCTTATATGCAATTCGGAAGGTAGGTAGAATGAAGCATCCTCGGACTCAATATTGCCAACCCTCACTTCGTTCGGGAGCCGAGTCCTCTGATGGTAATGAAATGAAATGGTAGTGTTTAACGCCCGCTTTTACTACATATGGCACCGCAGGCGGTAACACTGATGATTCATGAAATGAAGATGGAGCACCGGTGGAATGAGATGGCGGGGGAAACCGGAGATCCCGGAGAAAACCCGCCCCAGCGCCGTGTTGTCCACCACAAATCTCACTTTGCGGTCGCCTGGGATCGAACCCGGGCCGCCTTTGTGAGAGCCAAGTGGTCTAACCACTGAGCCATGGCGCGGCTCCCTTCTGATGGTAAATTATACCTACTTCCCTTATAGAATAAATAACTATAAACGCCCCTTTCCCATACCTAAAAGTGAAAGATCTAGTCATCGTATCTATGGCCACGCTACGTAAGGGACATCTCGCCCCAACGCCTATTTTGGGTACTTACCATCCCTGAAAGGAACAGATGAGGTGAAGAAACCTAATGAGACTATAAATTGCAGGCAATATGGTCGAAAAAGGCGCGCAGAGATAACTGCTCATATTGATGGACTGTTCAGAAAGGCTTACCTTTGACTGAACTGGGGACAACTCGACCTGCCAGAGAATGCTGCCATTTAGCATGCCCGAAAAACAACTACTTTGAAGTTAGCAAGTATGTGCGCCATCTGTCCGACTGACGCTGCATAGCTCCTACCAGTACCAGCATGCATGAAAGGGAAAGCAAATGTTAGAAAATGAAGGTTAGAGAAATCACCCCAGGATTCTTGCTGGCTAAGGAAAACCACAAACACACATGGTCAGAGTAGCCAGCCCTAGTAATCGAACCTGGGACCTTCCGAATGCGGCCTTGCAAATTACTACGGAGTCATCTTGTTCAATGAACTTTAGTGAGTATTGTGCTTTCGAGCCATAGTCATAACATAGATCAGCAAAACATACATGAAGGATACAGAATGTGCGATGAATTTGTATATCATTTCTAGAGCTTGTAGTGAAAACATAAAGAAAAAAAATGCATCCCAAATATAAAACTTGGGTTCATTCTTTTGCAGTTCCTATTTTCTAGAGCCTTCGTTTGCCTCAGTGCCACCTGTTTCATACTGGGTCCATTTTAAGTAGAACAAACTCATCCAGGTAGATAGCTAAATAAATTGTCCTCTCCGCTACATTGTTATTTAGTCATGCTCAAGGCCCAGAACTCAGCACGTTCTACTATGGCTCCATTTTAAGTGGAGCGGCACCGCCCGCAGTCAAAGACTTCTCTTCCTTGGCCATCCTTTTTGTTTCGCTCGCATTTAGCCCCCAGGGAGCTCCTCAAGATTACAAAAACGCTTTAAACACCAAGAAAAAAAGCAGCGTTCTCGTTAATAGTGCAGGCTTCATGCAGCGTACATTTGTTACATATGGTCCTGTATGTTATCAAGAATAATTCGTAGAAACACGGATTTTCATATTGTATGATAAAATCCTGTATTAGTGCGCCAAACGTTTTAACTAAAAGCCAAGGGCCACAGAAAAATGATTATTTCATATTTGTTTAACGCATTTTTCCCCCACTCTAAGCGCGCATAGTTCCGAAAGCTTTTATTTCAGAATATTGTACCAACTCTTATTTTGTAAAAAGTCCGTATTTCATTACAACGTAAAATTATCTCTCTACTATTCACCAAAATCTATATATTATAGTTTTTGTTATTTTAAGAATCGCTGAATTCTTTTTATAAAATTAAAATATTAGATTAAAAACACTGCACAGTTTGATTAACAAAAAACAGGCGATGTAAGTAATACGACAATGTTAGTTTTCATAGTTACAATAAAAAAAAACGGAATAAAGCGATTTACGTGGTTTATGCAGTTATTCGCCAGGCGCTCTATACAGTACAACACGAAAGGTTCAAAGAAGGCTGCTATTTAGCAATTTAACATATAAATTCACCTTTCATATTTATGTCTTCTTCAGTGTTTTTGCTACCAATGCTAATTAAAATGTAAGTGTAAGTGGTTATCAATGTCATTTTTGTTGGCGACAGATTTTTCTTCAGGTAAGAATTAAAATCGAAAGAATATTTTAATCAAGTTGAGGTATGTCATACGTAGTCTACGAAACATTGAAAATATCCTGCTATTGTGTTTACACACCAAGATTCACGAAAATCTTTACCCCACATTGCCAACTTTTATGCAATCTGAATGACTCCTTTCATATTTCTATCATGTATGGTGATATTGAGTTTCCTGAAAACAGGGCTTCTGTAGTTCAAGGCCAGAAACAGAAGTTGTCATCTAGGACAGGAAACAGATATCTATAATTTGTCTGCCAGAACTCGATTTAAACCACACCATTTTAAGCAGTCGCCCACGAATTGAATGCCGACAACATTCTAAAAATCTTTCCCTTATATTATCATTTGTTTCATCGAACAATTCGCGCTACTTGGGACCGAAACAACTGACGGACGACACGAGATGCCGAAAGCTTTAAAATAAATGAGGCACGTATAGACAATGCTTATCCAAAGAATCCCAAAAATGTACGTCTGGGAAACAATCCAAATGATAGGTGTCTCCAAGGACATTACTGAAACTGTCCCAGTCACTCAAGTAATTTACATTGCTCATGCTTGCGAAACGAACCATTTCAGCTCTGCAGTTGATTGTCTTAGTGAGCACATACCTAACCTATGATTATGCAAAAACGTGCAGAAAGAGAACAGACTTTAACACAAGGGACTTAACGAAATATTTTCTTCTCATTCCAGTTTGCTTGAAAGGACGTTTCTCTACCACAGAAACAGCTGAGTGTTTCAATCATAACTTCCAAGTTTGTGCGTTAGGTAAGATATACTGATTAAGAAACTACATTTCTGAATTCAGGGATAGATATCTAATATCTATTAGGCAAATGCTTTAGGTACTTTCTCTGTCACCGACCTTTCGTATATAGTATCCACTCAACAAATTTACATCAAAATATCATCGGAAATACATGCTTTGAGATCCCCTGAAACCCCAAAAATATTTTAGAACGCATGCAAATGTGCGTGCGTGTGTGTGTGTGTGTGAGAGAGAGAGAGAGAGAGAGAGAGAGAGACAAAGACAACAGCACAATTCAAAAACAAAAAAGTGGAATAAACATCAAATTTCATGCGTTAGTCTGGTACGATGCCTAATAGATCGCATTGGGAAGCAATAACCTGCATCTGAACTGATCAGACTGTATGCTAGAGTGAATCTAATGATATCAAAATTTTACAGTATCAGTAGCAAAATAGCTATCACAGACTAGAGAGGCGGCTGATTATTTATTTCTTATTGTGCCGTTTATCTTAATACTGGAATGAATAACATCTTTTAATCGCCGAGCCACCAAATATGCCATAAGGGCAATAGCAATATGCCAAAATAATGAATAGTCAGGCAAAATAGGAATCAATCAGAGTAAAAATGTAATCGCGAATCCCGTTTCCGACGATCCTATCTTTTGGAATTTTATTCTTCCCCTTCGGATAGGGATAGTGTCAAACTTTTATGAAAATCTTGATAACTCTGGTCGGAAGGAAGATTTTAAACCGTTACCTCTCAGCCAATCTTGAGAGGTGTTTCCTTTCTTAGAGCTGAACATAACCAGGGAAAAAAGTACAAAATGTAATAGCACTAGATTTGTTTCATGTTTAGAAACCATGTAATACATATTTAAAATAGCATCTCACCTACCATAACAAAAGAAGAAAACCCGATCAATTTTCTCATGTGTTTATTCTGTGTGGATAAAAGAAATTAGCTGATGTTAACTGAATGAAGTAGGTGGATAGAAACGCAATCTGTAGCAGTTACCTATATGATTACAGGTATACGGAAATGGAAGTCTGTCACTTATACAAAACACTCCCAGAAATGGCAAAGAATGAAAATTGTAAAACGTTGCAGGCTCACCAGCATAATTTTCCCTAATACATTTCTTAGAATTTTGACGCAAGAGCTATAAGTTGGAAAGCAAGGTTGGCCGATAAGGGTGGGATGGCGGTGGTACAAGCTAAGTAGGTAGATTTCACTACTCAGTTGATATCCAAGTGACAAGAGTTTTCTGTGTTGGTGGATATAGTTCACTAAGATCATGATCATTAAAGTGAAGCCTTTAATGATTTACAACGGGCATCACTATATAGTGTGACTGCGTGGGCTACTTAGATTCATAAATCTGGTTTGTAGAAACTTAGAACAACTTTTGCTGCATAAAAAGATCTGAAATTGACAATCAGCTGTCTTCGAGACTGACTCCGTGTTTTGCTGCACGAAGACAAGTGAAAGAAATCATTGCGGTACACTTCAATCGTTGATTATCGCAATAACCAACAAACAACTGCCGCTTCTAACACCTTGCCGGTATTTTACCTCCCCGGCCACTGTTTCTAGAAAGCCGCAGGCCTTGCGAGAACTTTCGCGGCCGCAACAATAGGCAGAACGTTCTGGAGCCTCTATTTCTCTCCTGTCCGCGCGCCTGGCTCCGACCTGTGCAGCAGCACAACAATACTTCACGGTGACAATAGTTAACTCATATATCACTAACAAGGAAGAGGCAACTTACTTGCGTTATATAAAGTTCATAAAAGAATAGATGGAAAGAAATACTATAAACTAAAATGGCGAAGGAAGTCATTTTTGTATTCCGGATGAAGCAGCAAATAAATACGAAAACATTTTTGAAATTCTACATGACGCGTCACTACAATTTGAACAGTTTACGCCGAAAACGTAGGTCAGTTCTTCAATCGAGACTACGATTGGTCATGTCGCTACCATCACATAAGAATGCCAAACAATCGTTGCATCGTAAAACAAACAAATTTGGGATGTTCCATATATTCTGAAGGAATATTCCAGAAAACCGTTTACTCTCAACGATGAGTACTTGAAGATCACAACAGGGCACAGAATGACATAATAATGTTTGCCCTCAAAAGAGAAAATCATCTTTATCAAGCCGTGTTTCATTCTTGTCTACCGAACCTTCGTGAATTCGAGCAAGCACTCTGGATACTTAGTTGTCATTCAACCCGATCTTGCAATTTTTTTTGAGCAAACAAACGATATTCTTGCGGTATACGTCTTGTTACCCGGAGAAGAAAAAGAAAGGGAGGGGGCCGAGAAGCATATCATCGTTTTTTCAATACCGTTAAAACTAAAATACCTGCAACCCTCATGATGGTCTTCGAAATCATTGTCTAGTCAGACGTTTGTTTCCTAAAACAAAGTTTTTGGGTTGCAATTATCATTTTAATCAATGTCTGTGAAAAAAAAAAAAATATTATGGTCTTATTCCTGCTTACAAAGAAAACGAAGACATACACTGTCTATAAGACTGAGTTCGAAATCTTGTTAGTTATAAAGGATGATGGTTGAATCGTATTCAATAAAGGACACCTGAAAAAAAAAAAAAACTTGGAAGTTCTATAGATCAATGGCTCAATAACGAGCTTAAGTCAAAAGGAATAATAAAAGGAAGTGAAAGGCACCACCACATTAATAACACCCAGGACGGTGGAATCAAAGAATAACTGCATTAATTTCAAGCGATGATCTATGTTTACTCGCTAGTAAATTCTCTTCGAGAAGACGAGAATACAGCGGCGCCCAGTTTGACCTATTAATTTTAAACATCAACGAAAAAGGAGTCAGCAGTGAATACCGACAAGATTATTTCAAACAATTTCAAGTTGAAGGCAACCTAAAATTATTTATGGCTCGAGGATTTCTTACAGAAATTAGAGTGAAGAAAACGGCTACCAGCCGAGTACACACCATTGGCAATTATGTAAATATTGAAAATATGTTTTAATGCCCTGTTTAAGCATATACAAATTTAAAAATGGGTGACGAAAACAGACAACTTCCATGTGATGGTCTTAGAAACGATATCAAGTCGGCTTGATATCTTACAATTTCAATAAAACCAATTTGATGTGTTGCAGTTACACGATTTTCTCTATACCTATACAAACTACTCTTACAAATCTCTGCCTTCTTCGTGTTGGAAATTAATTAGGCTAAATTGTGGAAATGTAGTCAGTCTGAAATATTCAATGCCATAGCCGGAATCTGAACCACGGATCTTCTGGTCTCCGTCCAGCCGCTCTAACCATTGAGCTACTATGGCCAACGTGCCGATATGACACTAAATTCTCCAACTGACTCGTATTTTTCCCGGTAAACCACTTAGGAGTTTTCATAAGCACATGAGACAACTACCTTAATGGCGACTTACAACATGTAAGTACTTTAAGGCCCGGGCCTTATAGTTAAGCACTATTAGGACAATTAATGGAAATTAATTGTTCTTTCACACTGGCCGCGTGTAGGCTAAATTGTGGAAACGTAGAGTCAGACTGAAAAATTCAATGCCATAGCCAATCTTCGTGTTATCGAGATATTTTCTTATTACTTATTTTCTTGAGATACAAGAATCACAAGAGGAACATAATACTGTCTGCCAACTACAGAAGGAAAGCGAGGCATGAAGAGGTAGAGGGGTTTGAACTGTTTATCTGCTTTCGTAGTGGATCTGTTTAGTGTATCATAGTGCACATGAGTGAACCATGGTACCAGATTTAATGCTCATTTTAGTAACTACAGTCATAGGTATTATGCATGGGTGAATTATGTGACAACACTGTATCTTACATGAACCTAGCATTCTTAAAATATCCGGACGGCGAGCATAAACATAATGCGGGCAGCAAAAGTGATTATGTTACATTCCTCTTGCCTTGTCAGCAAGTGTGTGAATATGTGCATCGAAGCTGGGACAAACAAGTGTATTAACAAACATTAAGTGAAGTGCTCCATTCTCAGGGCAGCAAAAAGATGTGTACAACTTAAAACATAAAAAAATACTTTCCAGCATATAAAGATTTAAAAAGTTGGATTTAACTGCGGGAGCTTGTAGTGTATATAGCATACACACTGTGTCACGAATTGGCAATAATAAGCTTCATCCAAACAAAATGGAGCGTACCTCTGTTTACATATCCGGGAAAATCTCACAAAGTTCGTAACCGTGTAACTGGGTAGGCTGATTTTGAAAAGGACGTTTTGCGCCAAACTATTCACTTTCTATGATCACGGACAATATCCAACAGAAAAAAAAAAAAAAAAAAAAAAAAATCATTAGCTAGGAAGGAAAAAGTAAATTACAAGGGTTCACTGCGTTCTATGTACCGCATAATGAGTATCGATTTTAAGTACAGAAAAAAACAAACTAAGATTGAATTTCACGAGTTTGGCGTGCAGAACAGCTTCAGGAGGAGGATTTCAACAAAGGAATTGCAGGGAACGACACTATGCAGTCGCATATCATCAACTAAAGGGATGAAAGTGACCATTCCAAATTAAGTGATTTTGAAGAAGATGAAGAAGACACCCCTGAACTACTTACTGCTCCAATAATATAACTGCCCCCCTCGGTAGCGTAGATGGTAGCGTGTCTCCCTCACGTTCAAGAGGTACCGAGTTCGCTAAGCTCCATGGACCCTGGACTCGTTTGAGAACTTTTTTTTTAATTTTACGTCCTCCAACGTTAAGTCATATCGGACGGTGAATGAAATGGGTAAAATGTCATGTCGGCATGTTGGCCCTCAGTGGTTTAGAGCAACCGGATGGACACCGGGAAATCCGTGGTTCAAATCCCGGCCATGGCATTGAATTTTTCAGTCTGGCTCATCCAAACCTTAGCCTACACACAGCTAGTGTGGAAGAAATGATTATGTTTGATATCTACATTTATATATAGCCATACCTATTATACCGTCATATTCCCTGTAAGCTTTTTTTTTTCCTCTCTAACTTCTCCTAAGTGACTCTTAGCGCGACTACATATATGTTCTTTTTATATGTTTTCCGTTATTTTTTTAACTCAAATTTCAGATCATGAGGACTTTTTTCAAAGGGCTAAGACTACCTTCAAATAGTTTCGCTTCATTTTAAGAGAAGAAAGAAATTGGTCCTTTCGGATGAAACAGCTACATATAGGCCTCCTTATAACATCTAATTGTCTGTTTAGTTGGCTGATTGGAAATGCTCTTTCCCATGAGCCGTAATCCGCGATGGACCTGGCTGTAGCTGGAGATTCTAGAAACGGTCATGCCACTTATTTTAAGAGCACGTGGAGTCTTTCCCTCACAGGTTTATTGTGAAGGAGCATGTTCTCCTCTTCCTGCTCAAAGAATTCACTAAAAGTACAAATAAGCTCTTTAGCTTGGCTGTGCATTTTAAAACCACGACTGGATGTCGATATTTGACTTGGGTCATGAATAATCGTCTATTTTAACTCCACCCACTCCTTTCCACGGCGACCTTTTTTTTTTTTTTCCAAGGTAGGTATCAGTAGTAGTAAGTCGCCACGGATGCCCCTTGGTACGTAAGAAATCAACAACTGCATAAAGAACTTGGTCTCCTTCCTCTTCACCAGTACATACGTCAGATCGCCTCTCGCTTCTTCTCAAACCTGCCAGATGTTCCAGGAGCTGTGATGTACGACATCGGCGTACGAACCCGCCAGCCCACACGCCTGAAGAGACGACTCCCACAGGATCTCCTCCTTAGTGACTCTGAATGAAAAAACTATGAATATTGTTTCAATCTCTTTGATTACTTTTTTTATTAACTGTTTCTTTTTTTCTCTAGTTTCACAGTGTTAAATAGATAATAGGAGCCAACTTGGTTTTCCTTACATGTTATTATATAGTTCATAAAGATTCAATTAGTTAACAAGGATCTGTAAAGCATGTACTGCTGATCGATCATTGAATAAATTAAAAAAGTAGTAGTAAGGAATTTTAACAAAGTAGGCTAATTACACACAAGACAGCTGAACGCCTAAACAAGCTGTTTTAGTCTTGCAACTAGCGATAACTGCACATGATTCACCAAAGTAACCAATTTAGGAACTTCTTTTTTTCTACAGCATCGGCCTCCCCCTCTTACCCCTTACCTTCGTAGCTGGTTATCTGACATGTATCGTCTTTTAAAAATCAGACTAGTTCACGCAATCGATCTTGACACTGAACAGTTTAAAGCTTCTCACTTAAATGCTACCTTAAGCAGCAGCGATATCTCATTGCAATAGTCATCCGCTCAACTATCACTGGAACTATTTTAGTTAATTGATGGAAATTAATCATTTCTCCACACTAGCCGTATATAGGCTAAGATATTTGATGGATAGAGTCAACATGAAAAATTCAATGCCATGGCCGGGATTTGAACCACGGATCTCCTGGTTTCCGTCCAGTTGCTCTTAACCTTTGAGCTAACATGGCCAACGTGCCGTCCTGACATTAAATTCTCCAATTGACTCATATATTCCCCCGGTAGACCACTAGGGGCTCTCGCATCCGACATACACCTTCTGTGGCGACTTACTATCGTAAGTACTTGAGTCCCAGGCTTCATCATTTAACTCTTATTTTAGTTAATTGATGGAAATTAATCATTTCTCCACACTAGCCGTATATAGGCTAAGATATTTGATGGATAGAGTCAACATGTCAGGACGGCACGTTGGCCATGTTAGCTCAAAGGTTAAGAGCAACTGGACGGAAACCAGGAGATCCGTGGTTCAAATCCCGGCCATGGCATTGAATTTTTCATGTTGACTCTATCTATCACTGGAACATTTATTTACGATTCTATTCAGAGTATTTCTGCAGTCACAAACAGCATAAATACAAAATAACGATTTCACTTAAAGCTAAGCCTTTTATGCCTGACATTTCTTCGCCGTCTGTGGAATAACCATCAATATTATCGTCAGTGTTTTCAATCGCATTATCTTCAATTATTCTCAATTTTTTCTCCCAACGTTTGTCACTTTCTGTTACTCTTGTCGAGATACTATTGTTTAGTTCCTCTAGGAGTTCTCTTGTTGCAACCCCCCCCCCCTTTTGAAAAGCTCAGAACCGTACCGATTCTTATGCTTGGCTTTCTCCTTAATGTATTGAAGAACGTTAGCATTCACTTCACGAGATCAACTATGAAGTGTTTTTTAACTTTGAAATTAGAAGAGAGTAACAACAAAATTAACTCAACATTTGCAATCTAATATCCCTACAATTCTTTACAGTGTCCTGCATTCTAAGACAGCGGATTCCCACTCAGTATAGCATCAATAACACGAACCATAAACTCGCTGAATACAGGAGAGGGTACATCCAGGCGTGTTCAGGAACGAATGCGTGAGCTACATAAACACATCATGGAGGATTATACGAAGCTACAGAGTAATAAAAATCGAGTTGTTCGAATCTAGATATCTTCAAGCTCTGATTTTGGAAACGATAGACCAATCGTTTTCCTTTAGCTTATGTAACAACGACACTTCGGTTTATTCGTGCCATTATTTCATTCCTTTCATTCATGATCTCTTACAGTAGATGTCCGGAAGTAGGGGTTATTCACGACCTAGGATCGAGACATGATGACCTGCAGGTCAATCAGAGCCATGTATTTTCCTTCATAGACAGGAAGCGATAACGTGGAGTATAAAAACGTTGCTTACTACGGAGAAGTGCATATCCAGAGAAACTGGAGCAAGAGCTAGTTTACACTTAGATTGTAGTGCATAATTGGCGTCCTTCGTGGTCTAGAGATAACATGCCAGCTTCTGACTCCCGAGGTCTCGGGTTCAAACCCGTGGAGGGCATGGATTTTCTTCGGGCATAAAAATCCTTAGGAAAGGAAGTAAAACCGCTGGTGCAATGTGGATTTCTTTCACGCCCAATGTAGAATAGGACGCTGAGAACCACAGCAATTAAAAAGTGTCCATAAATAAAATCTCAATTTCAAGGGCGATTGTAATCATAGGCGCCAGCTTAGCGCCGACAGGACACTTTCTGTTTACTGAAGAGACCTGTTCATCTCATTAAAAAAAAAAAAAGTTTAAATTGATTATATATAGTTGCAAAGGATTAGCTTTATTTAAAATGCAGGGTTCGAATGTTACACAAAAGTAATGACGACACAACCTAATAAGTTTCGGTTAACATTAGATCAAAAGCAGAGCATTGTTCTTGTGCTGACATGGTAGCATGTCTGCTTCATGTTCAAGAGGTCCCGAGTTCGAATCTCGGTCAGGGTGAGTTACCTAGATAAGGTTTTTTCCGGGGTTGTCCCTTATCCTCCAATCCTTCAAGACGAATGTGGGGTAACTCTAAGCTCCATGGACCCTGGACTCATTTGAGCATCATTTCACCCAATTCATTCACCGTCCGATATAACTTAACGTTGGGGCGGACGTAAATTTAAAAAAAAATCGTAATTTCATCACTCTCTAGTAAAAACTGTTTGAAGTTTTAATATCCGCGATGAGCAGGGTGTGATAGAAAATGCAATTTACTGTTTAAGTCTTGAAAAATCTACTAACATGAATCTCGGTGCAACCATTTTTCAAGTTCTTGACCATCCTCACACCTAAGTAGCAGCAAGCTTTAACAATTACTCTTGACATCTACTGAAGATCAGTCTATGAGCAGGAATGTAGTAGTAACGCCCGTTCTTACAGTGTACGTGGCTGACCTTCCGGACCCATGGGTTTTTTCGTGGCTTCCCGTCTCGCTAGGCAAATGCTAAGGTTAATTGCACTCTCCGAATTTCAGTGGTTGTACGGGCCACCACCGCCGAATTTCTATCTAAAGCTGCTAAAATCCCTGCCCCTTCTGTGCCTCTCTTCAAATCCGACCAACCTTATATTCTCACCTCACACCTGCCTGGGCCGCGCCGTGGTTGAAATGTTAGACCGCTCGGCCTCACCAAGGCGGCCCGAGTTCGATCCCAGGCGACTGCAAAGTGAGATTTGTGCTGGACAACACGGTACTGGGATCGCCGGTGTGCCATTTTCATCTCACGTGTCATAGTGTTACCGCCTGCGGTACTGCATGTAGTAAAAGCTGGCACACTACACATTTCATTCCATTTCACGCCTCCCTCCTGAGGACGCCCCAACAGGGACCTAGGAGCAAAATATCTTTTACAGGTCGATATGCTAAGTACTCTCTCTGAATCTTGTCTTAGAGTCATGCTGCACAGTGATGCTGAAAATGTTAGGTACATGAAATTAAATTATAATTGGGGAAGGAAATCTTCCAGACCGAAGTCGTATCTTCCGGCGTCAACCAGTAAAGGAGATCAAAGAAAACTGAATGAAAGAGAGTGAGCACGCAAGCAAACTCAGAAAGAATCGTCCTGGTGGGTGGGATCTGAACCACAGACCGCTCAAGACAGTGGATCTTAACGAACTAAGAATCAAAACTTTCGCCGAAAAAACAATAAGGTTAAACTGAATTAAATAAATTAAATTAATAAAAGATTTATAAACTTTATGATTAAATTTATTTTATTTTAGAGTTGTACTATTTTACTAACGCCACGTTATTGAGCAACCAAAATGTGTAACAAATCACGCCTTTGATTATAATGGGCTTCAAAGCAAGACATGTAAAATATATAAATGATTTTTTGTAAAATTATTATATGACTAACTTGTTCAGCATGTTTTATTAGTAATTAGTAATTTTCAACTAAATGAACACATAACAGGAAAGCGAATGCAAGATAGAGCAACCCTTTCTGAAATTTATTTACCACACTTTTACAGACACATTCTTATTACTTCCACTACCATTTACCTTTGATACCAAGAAGAAGTACTGTCCTCCAACACAAAGTCTATAGCGAGATTGCTTTGGGAATGTTTTGAGCTTGGCATTACTAGTAATATTGCTGAGCAAGTTAGCCACGTAAAAGTCTGTGTTAATTGACATTAGTCTCACCCAGTACGTTTTAACAGTTTCGATTTTTTTTTAAAAAAAAAGTCACTTTAGATCACACAAATGATTCGATGATTCTTAGAATATGCTTCCAAATCTTGACAGGATGTATATTTAAACTGCATTTTCCATCACAAAGATAGTGCTGGTTGCACACCTTCCTGAACTTTTCTGGAATATAACCGAATTTTAATGCTATTTAATTTGGAGAGCATACTGAAAAAAAAAACGGTAAGTTGCAAGTTCTCCAGAAAATCTGAAACGCTTTGCAATTTCTTTTAAAATAATGATCAAGCCATGCTAAAATGTTTCAGTGCAATAGGTCAGTTACACCATGCTAATACAAAAGACAATGTCGAAGGATTCAAAGCACGAGTGAACGTACACTTTAGATATGTAGGTGTGGCATGCAATTACGAAGAGATGTCTCACAGTTGTTGGGACTGTAAATGTTAAATGGCAAACTCAGCTGAACAGGTGTCAGGGTGTTTATAAATACAAGAGATGGGCCACTGCATGTCAACAGGAAGTAGTACATTCGAAGCCTGGCACATTGCGTGCGAAATTAGCCTCTTTGCAGTTATTCAGAGCTACCTGATACCTCGACGGTGTTTTATTTCATTTGCACTGTTTTTGGTGTTTCCTTCATATCACCGTTTCCTTTTAATGCCAATGCGCTCCAGATGGCTATATGTATAATACTGGTCGAATTCACTGCTACTGTGAATTACTACATAGGTTTGAACAGACGAGAATAGTTATTCTTTCTTTATACAAAATCCTACTCTTTAAGGATTAATGGAGCAACTGGGTATCCGTACAAGGAAGTGTTCAGAAACTTAAATTATTTGAAATCAAATATACCACTTGCCCAAATCTTTTATTTGTAGTTTTTTTTGCTGTAAACATTACGATTTGTTTTACTGAGTTTAATGCTGCACTTATTTGTATAAAATATTTCAGTGTGTATCGGTATCACAATATCTAATACCTGCAAGACAGACCTTTTGCGAAGCTTTCCTACGACACGAAAAATAAACTAAATAGTTGAAATTGAGCTCTAAGAAAAACAAACGGGGCTGGCCCCATAGCTCAGTCGGTAGAGCACCTGCCTGCCGTCCTAGGGGTCCCAGGTTCGATTCCCGGCGGTGGGGGTGGTTTTCTCCAACCAAGATAATTCCTCATCTTCCCCAGAGTCTGGAAGTATGAATGAGAGTGTGAATGTGTGCGTGATATAATGATAAAAAAAACCAACGTTTACGGGTTAACACCTTAAACGTGTTCCATAGGAGAACAGCCTCCGATATGACCATTGTAGTTAAAGGCGGGGTATAAATGAAAAAACAAACGGAGGAGGGATAGACATTCCTGCCTACCACACCCGTGAAGACTGAGAAATCGGGGCAATTTTCAAAATATAACAAAAATGATCATGTGTATATTTACAAGTTAAGATTTTCCAAGTTAAACTCCAGTAAACAAGAGGCAAACTATGATTTCGTTGCACATTTTTACATGCAGATGTTCACTAAAAATACTTTCATTTACGCTGCACGTGACCTACAAAAAGAAGTATCTACTATGTATTTTGCGACCAATAATTAAAGGATCTGACTATGAAGCAAGGGATTCTGTCATTTTTAGTTATATTTTTTAGCTAGATCCGCTAATCTACAGTGAGATCTAAACACGAAACACCTGACAGCCCACCCGAAGCGGAGAGGTGGGAGAGTTGTGTAACAATGTATGAGCATTGTGAGCATGTCTATCGAACCTAGGACAATAATTTTTGGATTCACAAACGTGAAGCGATTAATGAACAGCATAAACACTGTATTTAATGTATACAACTTTTTTCTACAAACATACATAAAATAAAGTCTGCAATTCAAAGCGAGTCATGGGCAAGCATCATCAAGCTAAGATTTTATTGTTTTAAGGATATTTATAGCTATCGCAGGTACACGCTTGGCAAAAACGCCCTCTGTGAGCATTGGCCTCTTGGTCTTAATTTAGATCCATTAGTATAAAGCTTTAACTGCTACAAAGCATTGACATTCAGGGAAAAATAAAGTAGTAAACCTCCATTTTTATTTTCAAACCGTACAAATCGGCTTTCTTTAATCCAACTGATCGAACAATTATGCATTTATACCAGAAAACAAAGGCAGAAATCAGGGCTAACTTATACATTTACAAAGTTAATATCAGCATATTTCCAACCCTTTACATAGTAAATCTAAACCGATCACTTACGATATTATCAGAATAAGAAATTGTAAGATTAGGTTATATTCAGGGAAAAAAGAAGCATCAATATGACACTTTGGTGACATGCGTGCAAAGACATTTAGTAGTAAAGCATTATAACTCAAAACAATTTTAATTATAAGCTTTCTAGTTTAAATTCCTTTTCACAAAGTTCCTTATCTTTAGGTAGGATTAGGATTATTACGGAAAGGATTCGACACTGAAACCTGTGATTTATTGTACCTAAGCCCCAAGCCGGGAGGAAGGATGAGGCGAGAGGAGACAGAAGGCAACCGACCCAAGGAGTCAGGACAGCGCCGAGACACCCGCCGACACTTCTATCCTGAAAGAAACCACCAGATGAGAGATGATGTGAAATGATAGTGGAGACCAAATGGTGGTACAGGAAATTCGGGGGATGTAATTAACCTACCTAGCATTCGCCTGGCGAATCGGGGAAACCCCCGAAAAACCCATGGGGCTGTCAGGTAGGTCGGCCACGGGAATCGAACCCAGGCCTCCCAAATGCGGGCCAGAGAAGATACCGCCTGAGCGATCTCGCTCGGTATCCTTAGGTAAGTCTATGTTTTACAATTCCTGATGTATATATTCCAGATATAAAAATCTAATCACATACGGATTAGGCATTACAACTTTACATAGGTTTTTATATATTGTTTGAAATGCGTAGTGGCAGCAATGAGGAGTTGGTATAGAATTATTTTAAAAAATTATATATTCCATCATTGTTTCTTAAATATTAAGATGTAAGGTTTGCATTACGTACGAATAAAATTTTTTCTAACATCACTCTTCGTTTTATTGGACTGTTCAAATATTTCCGTCCTTTGCTTCACCCTGTACGTACGACATGAAAAGTAAAGCAACTGTTCGAAAATCAAGATCGTTTTTTTATAAACAAATTAACTCAAGTGGCGAAAAATAAAGATTCGGTAAGATGACACACACCGGTTCCTCCTGGGAACATTTCAGGGCATAAAAACGATAATTTAACCACGGTCATGCTATCAAAAATCTTACTAGACGTAAATATTTTAATGAGCTCTACACGTTTTGTGCAGCTATAGTTTGCTTCTTATATACCAGTTATGCAGAAATAAATAAACTTCCGACTAGTGAGAGAAACTTCAACTATATTTATTTTATTAGTCAAGCAAATATCTCAGGCATGTTATTAGGGATGGCTCCTCCTTATTTGCGATATCTCGATACTCGCACAGTACCGACATAGAACGATAGTTCAGAAAAAATAGCTCGATAGTTTTTCGATATTTCGGTGGTGATTCTGCAATTTTTATTTTATTTTAAAATCACAAAATATTATTGCCGCAAGTAGAACATTGCAAAGTCCGAGAAATTGCCAGGAACGTAGTACTCGTACACTAATATTATTCAAGAAAATAATCGCGGGTCAAATTTAGGCTAGTTGCCAGTTCCCAAGAAGAATACCGCTGCATATCTCAGCGACGATTTGTCACCGCTTTCTAGTACAGTGGATTACTGGAAAACAAATTCAAAATTCACAGAAATAATATAAATAATAGCCGCCGCTAAATATTTTTATTTTCTACCTGCAATAGTTTTCTCTTAAAAAAAGTTTAGTACAGCAAGACTACTCATATGTGACAGAAAAAGGAGTAGACTTGACTCCCAAGAGTGAAAATGCTAGTATTTTTATTTTTAACCAAAACTTATAAAGGCGGACTGTTTTGTTTTTAAATGTCTAATATACAGTAAAACATTGTTGGCTTTAGGTTTTGTCCCATTAAATATATGCATCCACTTAATTTCATTTCTCCCAACATTCTATTTCCTTTTGAAAATTGAATTAGAAATCACAGTATCGAGTATCGAAGTATCGGGTATTGTGGAAAATATCGCGCATGGCTATCGAGAATTGACTATAGAGAAAAACTTGTAGCGACCCATCTCTAATTTTTATCAATTTTTTGAGAAAATAATAAAACAAGTTTATTCCGTTTAAAAAGTAGTTTATTAAACATTCTTACCTGGCGAGCTTGTATCTATCTGTCTCAAATAGGTACGTCTTTATCCGAAACATTAATAACCATTTTGTAATCATGCTCTTCATGCTCAAGAGACCTCAAAAGTGCATTTCCGGTAAAAAAAAAATGTAGAATTTATTAATGAATTACTGTAATTTTCTTACCTCTATGTATGTGGTAGAGCGTAAAAATTTAAAAACTGTACAAAAGTAAGAACTTACGGAGTTTTACATTCCGCTAGGGCTGCCATAAGTGTTGAAAAGCGCCGTTTCATCAAGTTTTCTCTTTACGACCAGTATTGCTTAGAAACGCAACTGTTGATGAGAAATTCCTTGAAGAATATTGCATTCCATTAATCTCCAGGAACGAACAAACTGTGGACATTGCTCTCGATCTGTCTAGCATTTCTGCTGACCATATGAGTAAAATAAGACATGACTGGCTACAATATTCAGGGAAATTACAGCGTAGGTACATATATGTATTGGCATTTACTTGGCAAGCAATTGTATAAATCATAAACCAATGACATCACTGCGCATGTGTTACATTCCTGTAAGGAAATATGCACAAAATGACGAGTACCTAAATTCATATAGAAGAAAAGTCTGATGTTACATTTACAATTTTGTTTTCTATTCATAACATTTTAATTTTGTATAGCGTCTGCAAACTATTCTCACAAGAACCTATTCTTTCTACATCAAACTGAGATAAACACTTGCATTAATAACTTCGATACTTTCATTATATATGTACATATAAGAAAATAAATACTGAAAATTCTATTGAGGGTGAGATAGTTTTAAGTGGGGGATTTTCTTACAAATCTTATGTCGCATCTTTGGAGGATATTCAATTTAAATATCACGTTTGGCACTTAATCAAAATTTAGTTTTTGAGTTATGGTGTTTACAGACAAGTGCTCCCGCACTCATACACCCGCCATGAAGGGAAGGTCCTTTTCTAAGTAGGTATGTTTATAATGGAATTAGGGTGCCTCAAAACATGTATTTCCGGTGAAATTGCAACATGGAATTTTTGGTGGATACAACACTTCCTGTAACTACTAGATACATGGAGAGAAAGTGCATGTACTTATTATAGAAGTACAAACAGTTTAATGGAAGGAACCCATAGGGGATGATGGTGCACGTGGAAGTACTCACTATAATATTAACTCTTATCAGGGAGAAACAGAATGTTGAGAGAGCTATGATGTGTATGCCACTGTTCATCAGCCCTGTTCGACATCTACTTGGAGAAGTTTATGAATAAAATGTATAGGATCTACTGACAGAACAAGAGATATGTATTTCCGAAGTACAAACTAATGGAGGGAGCTGAATGCTGTGAAAAGCGTGAGATAAACGAAAATGAAAAAGGCACACCCTATGGTTATCTGAAGAAAAGTAAAGAATGTAGATATATACTTCCAAATTCGAGATTGGAGAGTACGAGTAGCCCGACTCGGTAGTGTGTCTACCTGACGTTCAAGAGGTCCCAAGTTAGAATCTCGGTCAGGGTGACTTACCTGGATAAGGCTTTTTCTGGGGGTTTCCCTTATCCTTAAAGACGAATGTCAGGTAGCTCTAAGCTCCATGAACCCTGGACACATTTGAGCATCATTTCAACCATTTCATTCATCGTCCGATATGACTTAACGTTTGAGGACGAAAAAAAAAAGTACGAGTAAAACGATATACTTCAATAAATTACTTTTCTACAGAGGTTCTATTTCTGGGATGAAAATATGTAATTGTAAAGGAATTTATACTGCTAAATTTAAATCTTAAATTAGATTTTTCCTATCAGGGGTAGTTTTCCAGTGATATCATTATTTGCAGCAAATATGATAAATTTACTAGTTGGCAACATTAACTTTTGCACTTCTGGCTCTTTTTCAGACATTGGTGTTACGGTCAGATAGTGTGGCATGTTAACCTCAAAATCTCAGTGAGAAATCCACTATATGTAGCTATACATTTAAGTGGAAGGTGTGTGGCGATTTTAAAGTAATTGCTTTGTTATCGGCAAATATTACTATTATTCTTTGCAAGTGGGATAGTCGAGATAGAAGATCTCAGTATGTAAAAAAGAAATGGCCCAAACGAAATTGTAAAGTTGGGAGAATCTGGTTGCTCGTAAAGATATACTTCTTCCACCTCTCCACATTAACTTAGGCATAATAAAACAATTTGTGAAGGCAATGGATCCAACAGGCAGCGGGTCTGCGTATCATACTGACAAATTCCCTCGTCTATCCGCTGCTAAAATTAAAGAATATGTATCTGTGGGTCCTCAGATCCGACAACTTCAACAAGACCGTAGTTTTGAAATGTTTGAAAGGCAAATAAAAACGAGCTTAGGTATGTTTCAATAAAGTGACACAAATATTCTTTATAAAGTAGAAGAGATCCTAAATATAAGGAATCTGTGCAAGAAGTGATCAAAGCTTATAAAGATTTAGGATGCAATATGCTCTTGAAAGTACATTTCTTGGACTCGCATCCGGACTTCTTTCCAGAGAGTTTAGTGATGTATCAGATGAACATGGAGGAATATTTCATAAAGACATAGCTATCATGAAGAAACAGTGTGAATGGTTCTGTTTTTGTTTTTGACGAAGGTGTATTTATTGTACGTTAACGTAATTTGTCAAGAGGATAGCAATGAAGAGGGGGGAGGGGAGGGGCAGGGTATAATCGTGCAATTACCAAGGCGCGACAAAACCTTAAAACTTGAGCAATATATTTGAAAATAGGACATGCTTTAAATCTAGCCGCATTCTGGATGTTTTTAGTTCTAAAACTGGCGACAAATGAAGCGTCAGAACGATCTTCACTGAAGAATAGAGTAAAAACATTACTTGCGTGGCAAGTGTTCAACAATGAGCATCAAGAGGTCCCGAGTTCGAATCTCGGTCAGGGTGAGTTACCTGGATACGTTTTTTTTCGGGGTTTTCCCTTATCCTGAAAGACGAATGTCGGGTAACTCTAAGCTCTATGGACCATGGACTCATTTGAGCATCATTTCACCCATTCCATTCATCGTCCGATATTACTTAACGTTGGAGGGCGTAAAATTACAAAAAAGCATCACTTTTATAAACAGGAGTGTTTCAAATCATCAGCTTTAGCCTATTTGACTACATGGTGAGTTACCTTGCTAGTGGAATCCTGGAAGTCATTGTTCTGCATTCAGTGACTTCTTGTGTTATAAGTCTACTTTGTTAATAACTTCAGAGAAACTCGAGTGGACAACTTTGACTGAAATGAAATAAGAAGGCACATCTACGGCTATTGCATCAGAAATGAGTATCATATCACATGCAGAATTATCTTATTCAGGTAAAGAAACAGAGAGAGGTGTTCTGGAGAAGCAAAAAATCTGTGAATTGAATTTGAGTTCAAAGCAGACAAAAAATAATAGTAAAAAGATCCGATATTATAGTCCTAAGAGCAAATTTGTTGAGATAAATACAAAATAAGAATTTGAGGGAAATAGTACGAGATCGTTGGCTAAAAGATGGTAAAACATTGGCCATAGGCCCGATGTTTAAGGGGTAGGACGGTAACGTAATAGAATTTTATTGCTCATGCTAGAACTGCTCTAGCACCTACTGTTCTGAGTTCGAGACCTGGAGATTAAAGAACATAAACAGTGTTTATTTCTACATAGATTAAGGATCGAATCAGCTTCACCTTATTTTTTGTATTATTGTTATGAACAAAGTACCATTCCACTCGGCCCAAATAGATAAAGCGCATACTCACAGTACAGTACAAATTGGTGAAGTGGCTCACCGCCACAGGTGGCATGCAACATTGCAAATAGAGGAACTTGCCCATGTTCCTCATTCATGTTACTTATAAATGGGAAGAAATCGAAGGTTTACGACAAGAGTGCTCAAGAAGATTGGTGGTATTAGCTAATTCATATATTCAGGAGAGGGTAAAAAAACATAAATAATGGTTGGACCTGCCCTGAGTAAAAATTTATTACTAAATAAATATCTTCAGGTTACTTACAGGCTCTTACAATAAGTTTCTAATGGAGAAATTCGAATTTGTCCCTATGTTATTTTCTCTTCTTCTGCTCCATGTTAACATTCATATTTTAGAATTAAATTTGGCTGTTTGTCAACACGGAGTATAGCAACCCTGCCTGTTATTGCATTGTAATATGCTCTCTTCACCGAATGTGCCAGGACACAGAGTAAGATTTTATGATCAAGTCAGGGAATTCTGCTTATTTTCTTAAATTATTCATTTAAAACTGCATTGGGCTGGTTATGAAAAATCCACAGCAGCTCTTAATTATGAAAAGTGATAATTCCCTTTTACTACAAATGCCCACAAGTTCTACCGTGGTTTACACTAACAGAACTAAAAAGTTGGATTTGGATATGACAGATTCCATTTGATGTGGAACACCACGCAGTCAGGTGTCCCCCTCCTCCTCCATTTAGTCACCCGTCTGAAAATAGCAGACATGCTGGATACGGCAGACCAGACTAGACCACGTATTGCTGGCGTACGGCCACGCGCCTTCACTTACTCTCCTCCGTACCATGCAGCAATAGGATCCTCCATTCATCATCCTGGTGCATTCTCTCAAGTGAATGACAGCCACTGTTCCTCAAGTAGGCCCGTCGCCTCGGCCTTCTTCTGTTTACAGTGGAAGAATGCTAACACAGTGTTTACTTCAACTGTTCCAGCTTCCGTGAAACACGACGCTCACTCCCACTTCATTTGTTTATCGGCGCGAAGTTCCTAAAATCCACCGTGTGAATTAGTGCGGGTGATTTAAAACTGTCTGGTACAATAAGATATTAGAACCAGCTTTATAGACCACATATAAACACATCAGTGCTTACTAGCGCTCTACAAGTAGCAGAGAACGAGAATTTTATTCAGGTAAGAACATTGCATTTAAAAGTAGTGTGGCAGACTGTTCCTGAGACTACCATTTACAGCATAGGTATGAACCGAAGCCAGTCAAAAACTCAAAATACAGTATACTTCATATACTAAAGACTGTATAAATTTAACAAGAACTGTGTAAATATCTAAGTAAATGTTACTGGTTCTCAATCTGAGAATGTGCATTTGGCGTTCACAAGCGAAGTTTTATAACAACTTTTTTTTTCTACTTTCGTGGAACCAATATTTTTAGATGGATATTGTCTCAGTTGCAAGTTTCAGAATCAGAAAACAATTTAGAAAAATATGCCTTATTTTACTGAGTCTCAATGCGAGAAACACTGTCATGATTGGTAGGCATTCGTAGAAGTATTATTGAAGAATCAACCAGCGTAAAGATTAAATTGAAATCACTGCTGAACACGTTAGAATAAATTTTATTTCTTTTTATATAATAATAATAATAATAATAATAATAATAATAATAATAATAATAATAATAATAATAATAATAATAATAATAATAATAATAATAATAATAATAATAATAATAATAATAATAATAATAATAATAATAATAATAATAATAATAATAATAATAATAATAATAGTAATAATAATAATAATAATAATGAGATGAGATGAGATATGAGAGGGTTGACTTATGACGCCTGCCTGCTATACCTAGACATCATAGTATTTCATTCCTTACTCTCTTCTTAAATCCGCTACTGACCTCAAACAATCCAATTCAATTGTGAAAACTATTCCTGAAAACATTTTTACTGGCCAATTTCTGATCTATTGATAAAAATCCAAATATTCTTTCTGTATAAATACTAAAATCAGCTTTTTAAATACATCGCTATCAATATTTATTTGTCATGTTTAATCATTATCCACCATGTCTCAATTTAGAATAGTGATATTAAGGCCGTTCCGATGTGAATTGTCCAATCACATGAATGGCCTGTTAAATCCGAATATCAATTTATTTAGTATTTCAGCTCCGAAGATCATTTATATATGCATTATGGACCTAGTCTCAACCAGACTGTACTGCTGTAAACCTTTAAACTGAATCCTTTTGCAAGCAGCCACTACAAATAAGCTAGCCGCAACTTTTAGGGTGGTTTGCTATCTATACCCACAGTGGCTACATTGAAATTGCTGCCTATTGTTGACTCAAAGAGTTAAACCTGAACTGTTCATTTTAAGTAGCACGTATCTGGTAGGCAGATGACGTACGATTGCTTTCTACCAAAAAAATTCGATTTAGATTTCACTGGAAATACTTGCTTTCAAATCTCCTGTATGAATCTTGATCAGGTGAGTTATCTGCATAAGGGCTTTTTTCCCTGGGGTTTTACCTTATGCTTAAGATACCTAAATGTCGGGTAATTTTAAGCTCTACGAATCCTCGGCTCATTTGAGCATCATTTTAATCATTTCATTCATCGTCCGATATGACCAAACGTTGTAAGACGTTAATTAAAAATAAAGTAAGAAAAGGAATTAAAAATGTGATGGCTATAAGTTTATTCAGAATATTAGTAACATTAAATTTACAAAAATGCATATCAACTAGAATATCATAAATGTAGCCATGTGAGTAATATTATGTACCTATAGTGTGTAGAGAGAAAGAAACTGACAAATGTAAAACCTAGCATACAGTACTGATACAATGGAACATGCTGTTAATAAAGTTAAAAAGAAAAGGAAACACGTGGACCTTTTCATAAAAATGCTTTCTGTATTTAATTTTGTATTTAGTGTATATCCACTAAAATCTTGCAATCGAATTTTTGTGTGGAATGCAATAACTTCTCTACTTACAGTAATAATCGTGAAAGCGATACATGACAGTGGGTAAAAAAATCGTGAGAACCTAACGCATGCGACTTTTCGTTCAAGTAGTTAAACTATTCCCCCCCCCCCTCCCCCTTCTCGTAATGATGTTAAGAATAGGGAATTTAATAGAAATCACATAACAATTAGCTTTACAAAAACCTTCAACTTAGCCGCCTGTGTCTTTCTTACATGTACCTGCAACGAAAATGTGTGAATGTGTTATTGAAGTTTATCTCGATTAACAAGACCTGCCTGCCGTGCTTAGAGGTCCCGGGTTCGATTCCCGGCAGTGGGGGTGGGGATTTTTCTCCGACCAAGATAATTCCTCATCTTCCCCAGAGTCTGGAAGTATGAATGAGAGTGCGAATGTGTGCGTGATCTAATGATTAAAACCCAACGAATACGAGTTTAACACCTTCGATATGTTCCAAAGGAAAACGGCCGCCGATATGACCATTGGAGTTAAAGGCGGGATATAAATGGAACATGTAAAAGAATAAACTTCGGTATCAAGCACTCATAAATACACGGTATTATACACAAATTACCCTAAACAATTTAACGACAGTCCACTACTAGCGTTACTTAATGCGGAACAACCAACCACATGTATGAACGTTTCAGTCAACACATTTGAGCCATGGTGCACCACAAACTATTGCTTCGTTAGAAAGTACCACTCACCTTCAGTTAATTCCATTGGAATGTGTATTTTGCAAACACTTTTAGTTGATGAACACACTTGCACCTTCTCGCAAATCCTTTTTACTCTATTTTCTTACCGTAAACTTTTAGCCGACCTGGACGTGATGCAGTGTTTTAGAGCCTGGAGCTCAGATTTCCGGCCAGGAAAGCTACCGGGTTCGAGTCCACCCATAGAAGTGTGCAGTGGCGAGGCTTGCCTTTCAAAGCAAGGGAAGCTCCAAGTAAAAATTTTCAATAAAATAAGAGAGAATAATGAATCAAAAAACTAATGTTACTAGTCAACATGAAAAATTCAATGCCATGGCCGGGATTTGAACCACGGATCTCCTGGACGGAAACCAGGAGATCCGTGGTTCAAATCCCGGCCATGGCATTGAATTTTTCATGTTGACTATCAAAAACCTTAGCCTATATACGGCTAGTGTGAAGAAATGATTAATTTCCATCAATTAACTAAGAAAGCTAATTCCACTATGTTGTCCAGGCTTGTAGGCGGTGGTCTATTTGTATTTCCTTCCGACGTTTCGCCGAAAACTGCGTTCGGCATCTTTAGGATTCTAAGTCAAGAGACCCGGAGTCCAACACAGACTTAAGCAGCTATTGTCCGCAGCACCGCGGATGTTCGCGAATACATTTTGAAAATGTATCCAAATGTAAAATATTGGCATGATTTTTTTGATTTTCTTCTTGTGGATTTAAAATCTCAGGTATAGCGCCGGTGCCCACTCAGCATCCTGAGGAAAGTAAGGAGTTGCGATAAATACCAATCCCACCATGAAAACCATATTTCTGGCTGTAGGATGTGTGATTTTGGTCACAACCACGTTGCGGTTGGTTGCTCTGTCGCAGTAAATGGGTGAGGCTGGCAGTGTCACTGATAGCTTCAGGGATGATGCGACACGGGGTGATGATGATGATGATGATGATGATGATGATGATAATAATAATAATGGTAATAATAACGGCTTTAACTTCACTTTCTATAGGGGTTAGACAATTAACATTTACTTCTGATGGCATAACTTATAAAACAGACCTGGTGTTTACGAGTTTATTTGACAATACTGTTATTACCAATAACAGTCTTAATAAATTTAACTCTGATTTTAAACGTTTGAAGAACCATGCTGGTAAATTATTGATGTCAAAAATCATGGTAATTACGAGCGTTCTATCCCCGATGAAAAAGGGTTGTTTATGTGCACGCAGAAATGGCAGTTGCTTATTACCTTCCCACAAAGCATCGTGTCTCAATAGATTTCTTTTTCGTGTTTCCAGTTAAACACAAACACATCACTCGCAACTGGCAGCCCAAGGTCAAATTACAGCATCTTCACACCTTTGATTATTGTGGTAGTTCAAGCTCACTCGTAATGTCAAAGTGACCTACAATTTAGGGAAATTGCATTGGAACAGTCGTAAATAGCGTAGCGGCGATTATAAATAGAAGCTTTATAACCAGAAAAGGCGTATTTTCATGAATAAAAACAGATATTTACTCATTAACTTTTAACGTGTATTTATTGCCACACTGTTCTGAGATCAGAGAAAAGTTATAGCTTCCTGAGGTAGGTTGATCACGAGTTTGCTTCCTTTTTCGTTTTCTCTACGCCTATTTATAGTAGTTTCAACTGAAATATAAGTTTTCAGGTCATAAGAAATCAAACATTTTTGTAATATGTTAAGAAAAACGTGCGGGCATATGCCTATCTAAAGCATTGCTAATAGACAAGGATCTGTTAACAAAACAAAATTCGTATTTAAGTAATGTTGTATTTAAGCATGTCAGACGACAATTTTGAAGAAAATTGCCCATCTCAACTACCCTCTGGGTGGATTACTTTTTTCAATTTTCTCAAAATGACACTATTTAGTTTAAGATGTGTCTGATACGTTTATCTGGCAAATTGACCGCATATTTTGAATTTCTGTAAACAGATAATGAAATACTCTATAATGTGAATGAAATGTGTATAATTTAATGCAATCAGTAAATCATAGTCAAAAGAGATAAGCAAATAAAAAATGAGCTAATTAAAACACAATTTGTCAGTTCCGTAGCATTTGCTGTTCTCGATATACTCCATGTTCATATTTATACTTTACCAAGTAATGGAAGGACGTGCATACAATTTGCGTTTTTTTTTTCTTTCCAGTGAAAGAACTCATTACCACGCTGAATTTTTGAACATTGTTCTCAAATGTTATATGTAGAGCACTATCTGCTCAATTTGAAACAATTCCTATGTGAAATAACAACGAAAACGCAGGAATCACATTTTTGTTTACGAAACGGATATATGTACATTTTCTATAATAATTAGAGGAAGTCTTATAAACACGCTGGACTTGAAGCCGCGACTTCGAATCACTAGGCCAGCGCCAAACTATGCCACCGACAAGTTGAATGAGTAGTATTCGCATCGATTTTTTTCTTTGCTTTAACATAGTATGCATCTGTAAACTAGATATAACTAAGTTGAACGTATGATGCTTATTTTTTCGTGAACAACAATTATTATTATTATTATTATTATTATTATTATTATTATTATTATTATTATTATTATTATTATTATTATTATTATTATTATTATTATTATTATTATTATTATTATTATTATTATTATTATTATTATTATTATTATTATTATTATTATTATTATTATTATTATTATTATTATTATTATTATTATTATTATTATTATTATTATTATTATTATTATTATTATTATACTTGCATTCCAAAGATATTTTTAATGTTCAATAAAATACTTGTGATTCTCCAGTAGCAGCCACTAATGAATTACGCAAGCTTTCCACATGTTACCAAGCTGAGACTTGAATATTTACAATCCTAAATAGTGCAGAGGCAGCTGGACTATACGGCTACCCTACGATAATAGAATAAGAATCCTTAAGACTACAAGAAAACATCTAAAAGATTCTTAATCTCCGGATGAGTTGCTGGTGCAATCCAGGAACGCAATTACATATGTATATTCCAACATATGCCCCAAATGATTTTTTTTTTGTCACGGCGTTTTTTTTTTCCTTTTCTTTTCTCCTCCTATCTCCCTCCCCCTTCAAAGGCGAGACATATTTTTCTGTAGTTGATAATACTCTAGAAAGGAAAACGTCAAACTCGTTCCTTATTTCTTGGTGAAATAACTTATGTAATTGGGGAAGAAAATAAAATTAAAAAGGGTACGAAAGGGATAAATGTTATTTCAAAAACAACAAATTGTGAGTTCCGCTGGCTCAGACTTTTGTTACTATGTAAAATGAAATTAAAAGTAGTGTTAAACGCCCGCTTTTACAATATGCGGCACCGCAGGCGGTGACACTGATGATACATGAAATGAAGATGGAAAATCGGTGGAACGAGATGTGGGGGAAGTCGGAGTACCCGGAGGAAACCCGCCCCTACGCCACTTGTCCACCTAAAATCTCACATGCGGTCGCCTGGGATCGAACCCGGGCCGCTTTGGTGAGAGTCGAGTGGTCTAACCACTCGGTCACGATGCGGCCCTACTGGGTAAAGAACTCGTTGTTGAAAGATATGTACCTACAACGAAAAGGATACGAATTTATGCAATTTGGAAGTTAGCTTAACTTCATGCAGCTTGTCCACAACCAATCGATGTTTCTATTATTGTTTTTGCATAAACATAATTATTTATATATTTTAACACTTTATTTCATGAAGCTTTTGATTTGCATACCAGCTGAACAAGAAGACTCACAATGTGCGTACGAGGTAAATAATAAACGCACCGCAGTTACATTCCACTTGCAGTACAACAATGTAGGTCATTGTATTTGGCACTCCAAGTCGCAGCGCGTTGTCGGTTTCTCTTTTGGGTTTCACTCATATTTCATTTGTTTAGGAAACAGTTAAGAGACACCTACTTGAATAACCAAAACCTGAAGCGTTTGTCTTTGGTGATAAAAAGAGCTTTGTTTTCGTGTAATGGTAATCAGTATATAAAAGTATTGCCAGAAAAATGATGATAGACGTTTCAGATATATTAATACAAAACACAACTCAAGCACTGCAGAGAAAACGTTCCGCTTTAATTCAATGCCCTAGTCAAAGGCTGCTTTATGAGCCTGGATGAGACAATACATGTGTGTATGTGTGTGTGTGCGTATGTGTGTACTTCTTTTCTTTCTTCTTATTGGCCTCCAAACCGTTACACCGATTTCGATCAAACTTGGCAGAGGTGGTTTGGCACCAGGGGAAAATTGCTCTCTAGCTTGGAATTTGAAATTATCTTAGAATTCCAAGTTTCACACGACTAATTTACATACTTAATTTTATGTGATGACTATAAAATCTTGTAGAACCATCAATATCGCTTTCAATGATATCGTAATAGCCCAAACATTAGTAGTAATTACAACTGCCTCTTTGGTCTTGCTGACAGTCTAGCTTCCAGAGGTTCAATTCTTGACTGAAGAATAGACTCTCCTTTAGCCAGGATTATCTTCCTCCTCCCTTCAGTCTGAGAGAGGGGGAGAATTTCGTAGAAATATTACATCCTGATGGCTATTTGGATCATGAGTGTTCACGTTCACATATACTCTGATCTCCCCTTTTGACATTCATCATGAAGTAAAACACAGTTAAATAATTACAACAGTAAATGCCGCCTGTCACTGTGCTTGAATAAATATAGAGGCGCTGCAATCGCTAGGTTGAAAAATGCTTTGTACTGTATTATACATTAGACTAATTTCAGCATCTTCACAAAAAAAACTTAGGCACACTCTGGGTCTGAGTAATTTCTATCTGCTGGGAATGAAAGTATTCATATCCCTCGACAAAATATCTCTTTTAACAATGCGAAAAATGTCATCTTTATTTTACTTTCACTTGTCTTTCGTATCTATTAACTATTAGTAAGTCGCCACAAACGGTATATCTCGAATGCGAGAGCTCCTTGTGGTCTACCGGGGAAATATACCAGTCAAATAATTTGGTGTCAGGACGGCACGTTGGCCTTGGTAGCTCAATGGGTTAGAGCGACTGGACGGAAACCAGGAGATCCGTGGTTCAGATCCCGGCCATGGCATTGAATTTTTCATGTTGACTCTATCCATCAAAAACCTTAGTCTATATACGGCTAGTGTGAAAAAATGATTAATTTCCATCAATTAACTAAAATAATAAGAGTTAAATGATGAAGCCTGGGACTCAAGTACTTACTATAGTAAGCCGCCACAAACGGTGTATCTCGGATGTGAGAGCCCCTAGTGGTCTACCGGGGAAATATACGAGTCAAATGGAGAATTTAATGTCAGGACGGCGCGATGACCATGGTAGCTCAATGGGTTAGAGCGACTGGACGGAAATCAGGAGATCCGTGGTTCAGATCTAGGCCATGGCATTGAATTTTTCATGTTGACTCTATCCATTAAAAAGGAATATTTGGTTTAGTGGTTAACAGTAACAGTGGCAAAACAGATGAAATACCATCTCTTATTGTATGTTTATTTACTTATTTAATTTTGCATCCTCCAATGTAAGTCATATTGGACGATGAATGAAATGGGTGAAATGATGTTCAAATGAGTCCAGGGTCTAATAGAGAGCTTAGAGTTACGTGACATTCATCTTTCATGATGAGAACACTCTAGAGAAAAATTTATCCAGACAGCTCACCGTGACCGAGATTCGAACTCGGCGCCTCTTGAATGTGAGGCAGATATGCTATATCTACACCTCAGAGGCGAGTTATGTTTTCTTAGAAGCTGTATGTTAGTTCTAAGAATAAACAGGGTTATATTAACGTTGCTGCCTTTATTTCTTCCCAACTGATATCTTCTCTATTACCAGCGTCAAGGCAAAGTGAGTGTGCCCTTAGCATGGCTTTCTTCTAAGGAAAGTAAACCCGCTGGACTAGTGTAGTAGATCTCTAGCACATTTAAGCGGTCTATCATGCCCATCATAGAATGGGACGCTGAGAATCAAAACAATTAAAGAGCGTCCAAAGAAAAAAAATTAATGTGACAACTTGGAAGTCACTCAGCTGATTCATAAAACCATTATAAAGTGTACAGAGCGTTTGCACAATGTTTTCTAAGTATTTTTAGTTATATTATTTTCATTATAGTACCTTGTGAGTTTTAATGGACTCCAGTAAGTCAATAGTTAAGTCGCACTTTAGTCAAAATTTGCTTGTTGTAGTTTGAAAGTAATTATACTGTTCAAATTAATTTGCACAAAGCATACCAGCCCAAATGTATGCATATCGATCAAAATTGTCATTTCTCTCCTCAGTAATGGCTTGCCTATGAAACAAGATACAAGAGCAGTAGGTATACGTAACAATACCAAAGAGGCGAGTAGAATTAAACATACGTTGCATCCAATCAAAGAAGTATTCTGGAGTCCCATCTAGTGGTTAATTCTTTACGACTGTTTTTCTTCGCAGTCATGACCCCGACGTATAATTGGTTGACAGCATCTACAATCCAAGTGGACAAGTTGTGTTGTAATAACGTCATTAGCTGCGTTGTAATAACGTCATTTCTTAAGAAAGCATTCCCTTATTAAAGGCATTAATGCACAAGCATCTTTACAGTGCTGTCGAAAGCGATAAACGATAATATCCTACGTATAAACTTTTGCACTTCGACCTTTTCATTAGTTTTCTTAGCTTGATTTATTTTACACAACACTGGCACTAACCATGAGAAGCATTGTGGTTTACCGGAAGAATGTGAGTTAATTGGGGAATGTACTCGTACATAATGTGGTACCGGCATGTTGCCCTTTTTTTAACCGTTTTTTATTCTTTCCGTTTGATTATTGTTTTGCTTTCTGTGTTTTTATACATAAACACTATACACATAAACATACCCAAGGCGGTACTCGAATCCGCAACCCTATACACGGCGGACGCTAGAGATATGTATACACTAGCGACCACGGTTACGACAGCCGGCAAAATATTAATACCCCGGGTGAGGATGGAACTCACGACCTTAATATCACGAGACTTACGCGCTGCCAACTGCGCTACCAAGGCTGGCTTGCCATCTAGGTTATGATATTAAGTTTTCAGACTTATTCTACCTCTTCAATCCCATTATTATTATTATTATTATTATTATTATTATTATTATTATTATTATTATTATTATTATTACTATTATTATTAAATATTTTGAATCGAGTAATTATGTTGTGATTATAAACAAAGACCACTTTAAAAGTGTTTAATCAGACTGAAAAATTCAATGACATGTCCGGTATTTAAACCACGGATATTCTAGTCTCCATCCGGCTGCTCTTAACCATTGAGCTACTTTGGCCAACGTGCCAGCATCACATTAAATTCTCCAACTGACTCCGGGAAAAACACAAGATAGTTGCCTCGTGTGTTTATGAGAACTCGTAGTGGTTTACCGAAAAAAAAAAAAAACACGAACCCCTTGGAGAATTTAATGTCACGCTGGCACGTTGGCCATAGTAGCTCAATGGTTAAGAGCAGTCGGACGGAGGCCGGAAGATCCGTGGTTCAGATGCCGGCTATGGCATTGAAGTTTTCAGACTGACTCTACCCTTCATAGTGCGTCCTACACACGGCTAGTGTTAAAGAACAATTAATTTCCAAAGCCACTTTGTCCACCCAAACATAACCGAAGTCGCAAGCTCCAGCAAGCGATGTTCAAAAGATACATTACGAAATTTGATTGCAAGTATATGGTTTTAAATCATTTTTTTCTTCTTCCTCGTGGACTACTTGCCCTCTTTGTAAAACTTATAAAGCCAATGCCTTAAACTAGGAGCCTTGAGGAGCAACACACTTAGAGTCAAAGCATATACAGGTGTACTGGAATGGTGGTGAATATGGGAATGATTCAAACCAGCATTCGCCTAGCGACTGAGGAAAACCACGGAAAGAAACCTACGATTAGATTGGTCGGCTCCGCGACGCCAACTCGCTCGGTAAAAGCTAAAAGTTCAAATAAATTTATGATATACTTATTTAAGTTAATTGATGGAAATTAATAGTTTCTTCACACTAGCCGTATATACGCTAAGGTTTTGGACAGAGTCAACTTGAAAAACTCAATGCCACGGCCGGGACCCGAACTACGGATCTCCCGGCCTCCGTCCAGCCACTCCCATCCATTGAGCCACCACGGCCAACGTACCGTCCCAACATTAAACTCTCCAACTGACTGATATATTTTTTCCCGGTAAACTCTTTTATGAGATACTGTTCCTCTCTTGAAAACCCTTACGAGTTAACTTTCGCTGAATACATTTCCTAATATTACAACGTAACGAAAGAACAAATCTTCACTTTCGAATCTCTAAAGTACTTGAGAGATTTGAAGCAATGCTTGTTAGACCATTGTTCGTGACAGATTATGGGTTCAAACCTAGCATTATTAGCAACTCAGTATAGTTAACTTTTTAAACATGAAACATATTGTTTGCACAGTACAACCTCGTTTACCCGGATCAACTGGGACCAGGACCGATCCGAGTTAATAAAATGCAGGCTATCCAGAGAATGGTCGAAAAAAGATAAGAAAACATGTACAACATCACTTAAATATTTTTAATAGAGTGTAGAAATTACTATCGCCACACTTTCACCTAAAAACAAATAACACTTATGTACTGTAATACATATGTATTTCCACTGTACATAATATAGCTACAAACTAGCCATTAGTAAGCGCGATCTCGCATCCGCTTTAACATTAGAAGTTCATTTGGCAATGTTTCAGTTTAACTCTCAAAATAAAGCATCAATTTCTCTATGTTTGCTACTGTTTGTGCGTGGATAAAACCATAGCTGGTTCATCAACACTATCTGAATCTGAATACTCTTAATTTTCGTTTTCAGTAACACTGCATGATACAATAATGCCTTCTTCTGTCACATTGTCAATTTGCAACCAATTGTGAACGTCTTCTTCATCTGCATTTGGAACATCCTTTGGATATTTTTAAACGTGTCTGTAAAATCTTCTTCCACACTTATTTTTTCTTCTTCAATCTTGTTTTCTGGCAAGTCAGACACACTACGTCACAACTTTTTCCATGGCTTTATCAAACTTTCTCTTCCAACCTGGTACCAAGCAGAGGGGTGTATGCAATGAACTCGCCCGCTATCAAGAGAATTGGAGTAATGTACCCACTGAGAACAACAATTTATCATCTGTAAAAGCGGTTTTCATTTACTACGCTAAACAACGTAATTAAATGTAAACTGCTGTCTTAAAACCTTTCCAACGTAACCTTAAAAGAACCAAACATTTTCATCTCAGGCATGGTTTGATCTGTATTAAAAGTAAATAACTAATGAAATAAATAAAATATCTTAATATCCATTCCAATAATTATGTCCAAATATCTTGTTGACTCTTCCGGGCATAGAATCCATTACTCGATGAAAATAATTTAACTTCTGCGAGAGATCCTTTGAGCCTTCAATCCTATGCCACAGCTCGTCAGATGTCCTTGGAGAGGGAAGAAAAGAATTTTAAAATCACTTATTTCCTCCCCCCGTGATCTAAGAGTAAGTCTCTGGTTTGCGAGATCGCGCTTAAAGAGGCTTTACATATAAAAAAAATGCAAGCATGTAGTAAATATAAGACATACGAGAATACCTTTTCCATAAAGTACAGTGCTTTGAATACAGTAGCTGTCAAACATAACATAAAAAATCATAGTACTGAAGAAACGGAAGTTTGTATACATTGACGTATAAGTTCACCAACTAATCCTGAAATTGTCTCGCTCTCAGTTTATATGTGTAGGTCCTATTCCGAGGCAATCAATTCATCAGAATGTGCTCGCATGCTTCGAAAGATTTAAGGCGGGCAAAAGGCCAAAGGAATTGTCGTCTGATTAAATTTATCATCACAAACGCGTCTCAGAAGAAATTATTCCAACAAACAAATTAAGGAATGTGAAAGAGAGATTGTTTGGGCCGTAAAGTTATTTCGGGAAATCCCAGATTATTCTAAGCATTTCAGGAATTTTAATGATACTCCAGAGAAACTTCTCTGTTTTAATTTTTATTTAAATAGATTTTACCTGTGCGGCCAGAAGACAGGATATTCGTCACATAATTAGAGCTGTTTTTAGGAAGAGATATCTGGAACTAGAAATATGACTCATAAACCTTGCCAAAATCCTTCAGAATATTGTTTGGCATATTGTTACAAAATACAAAATAATTTTTGGGCAATTATATCAATTCTGAATCTACTTACATGCATTAGAATTTTATTTCAACAAACGTTAGGCAACTTCCATGAAAATATGGAAGAGTTGGAATTCTGGATGGATCGGGTTATTTCGCTGGTAATAATGAGAAGTGTTTGGCGTCACAGCTCTCGTCGAAAGCTGAGAATTGGCGATGAGAACTGTTACGGTAATACATGCTTTGGTATGTGAAATAGATGACGTTTGGACTTGTTCATAGTTTAAACAGCTGTTCTTCAATTATGGATTCGGTATTAATGCGTATATATTAGAAATTATGTGAGCCACTCAAGAAGATTTTAGACCTGACTATACTTTTATGATAGGAAGAAACGAACTCCGCTAGCGTCTTGGGCGGTCCTTTGTTAGTCATGATTGTTTCAGCCCAACCGCAACCTTTATCCCTTGCTGGCAGCAACCGGGACATTGAGTGCAGGCAAGTTCATTAGACAAAATGGAGCTGTCGAGATATTTCGAGCAAGTAGTAGTTTAGAAGTAGTTTAAACCAAAGTCAATGCCTCGAAAGACTTTTCATTTTGGGTTCTTGGATGCAATGAAGCTTGCATTGTTTTAGCAAAACCGGTGATGTGGTAACAACGTCCCTTAAGAATCAAGAACAGTCACTGCACAATGTACTAACACTTATACTCCTTCCAGAGTTCGAAAAAGTGCTGCACCAAAGACTTGATTGAGGGGCATCTTGTTCCATCATGATTATGCATATGCCCACAATGTCATGTGACATTGGATTTTTTCTAGGCATCCTCTATTCAATGAAACATCCTCTCTACAACCCGGAAATGGCACTTTGTGATTTCCTCCTGTTCTCTAAGGAGAACAACTGCGGGGGGAGCGGTTTTCATCATCCGAAGATGCTGTTGCAGCTCGACGCATTAGATAAGGACTGACACCAGTATTTTCACTCATGGCTTAGAAAGTTGGGAACACATTCTCCAAAAGCTGCATCTAGTGAATTTGATATTCACGATACATAACGAATTTTACTAGAGTCCGTGAGTTTGCCTATCATTCATAAGTAATTCTTTATGGGAGTACTTTCAAGAATGATTTCCTGTCCCTTATTGGCATACAGGGGTGAGCATATGTAGGTATACAGTTGTATGAGTACTCGTAAATTTGTTGTATTAAGGTTCGAGTAACTCTGATTTGTATGGCTATTTCATTTGGGTTTGTCTTTTGTCTTTTATTCGTTGCACATATGACAATATTGTATATCTACATATCCCACCCTGTATTGTAGAATTAAGTGGGAAGATTCGTTCTATATTCATTAACAAGGTCACTCTTGTATTTAGCAGCCATTTGTTTAGAAGTAAAACAATCTCTCTACTCATAGATTACTCAGAGTGATGGGTTAAATTTAGCAGTTGAGAATTCGTGAAGCATATATGCATTTATAGCAACATTCACCAGAATGTTTTCTACATTCTGGAAAATTCAGTTTTCAAGCTAGAAAATGTCTTCTCTTAAACAAATAAGAGAACATTTACAGAGGATTTGCATAAAATCAACGCTATTTATTAAACGTTCACTAGTCTCCAAAAGTAATTGTTTTGGAACTATGGAGATCAATATCTTCAATTGTTTTCGTTTACTGACTGCAGGAGCGGAGAGTAGTAATAACGGTGGAACAAAAAGTTAGTCTAGATATCTATACATCACTCAGATTGGAGGTAGAAAATGCTCTTATGTAGAAATGCGAATAAAGCTTTCATCATCACTGAAATTAATAATGACTTCATTGTGTTGTGTGTGGGTTATTATTCTTTGACTCTCAATGCCATGTGATAAGGAGGGGATTCAAAATCTAATCAGCTTGCACAGGGTTTCAAGCAATGCTGTCATTTATCATCAATCTATCTTAAATATATGGTATTTAATAAAACTTTTAATCAAATTTTTAAAAAATGTTTGCATGTAAAGAGTGACTTCAAGTGGAGATTTTCTTGAAAATCTTCGAGTCGCATTCTGGAAAGATTTTGAACTTAAAGTCCCAATTTTGGTGTTTAAAGATTTTTTATTTTTGAGTTATGTTACACCCAGAGATAAATAATGCGCATGCGCCTCAACCTTTTTTTAAACGTCTTTTTCTATTTTGGATTCACACGTCCCAAAACATATACTTTTGGGTGGAATGCAATACTTCTCCTTTATTATGTAGTAGAGAAAGAAAAATACGCTTGCTCCCATTTAGATTTTCCGGTGCCTTTCCGGTTTGCACGAATTTGAAACTATGTAGTGGAAACAAAATTTATATAGATCAACAAATATGCGTTTCTTTAGTCTCTAACTGTAGACACTTATCCTTTTATGTCATTAAATAATTTAGACAAAAATAAATTGCCTTAGTTACAGCATAGATCACCCCAATTAACACTCGGTTTTGGTCCATCCATGTTCAGTTCTGCTATTTATTTCGTATTAGTCGGGCTTATCACTTTGAGACCAGAATAGGGCACGTATACTCGCTAAGTTTATCTTTTGAACTCCCCACAGGTTTGTTTAGTAGTTTTAAGATGGGTCATAAAGGAAGAAATGTGACATTTGAAAGGAAGTTCTACAATGAAAAAGGGCTGAAACTGTCAAAATAATAAACATTAGTAAGAGGAACGTTGGTTGGAATATTTGTTGGAAGATACAAAAATGAAGAGAGGATTGAATCTATACCGCAAAAAGACAGGCTTAACAAATTAACTCAAAGTGAACAGGAATTTGGTAAACTAGTGGATATGGAAACTATAAGGCATGTTATGAAAACATTAGTCAAAACGGCGAATAATGAAGAAACCACATGTAAATTCTTTTACTTTTTAGACTACTCACTTCTCAAAAATCTATCTATAGATACAGATGAAACCTCATGGGATGATATTGTATTTGCAGAGAGAGAATGTTTTTATATTTATTGTTAAAAGATAATAGTATGACAAAAAGTGAATGATGAATTCAATAAAAGGAATCTGCTGCCAACCTGAAGTATGCTGAAGGAGCGTTCTTGTTTGGGATTGCAGACTGCAAATGGGGTGGGCGAGACTGCTCATCAAAAGGTGTATATATGGACTAAGATCAGTCTGTGGCGGTTCATTTACAGCTGTCTTCCGGTGCTGCAAACATTTCGCAGTCGCAATTCCTGAATTTAACTTAAAATTGAAGAGGGTGGCAAATTTTCACTTCATACAAAGAAGAATCAAGAAAAGCATGATCGAAGAATGCCGAAAGCGTGGAAATAAACAACTAGGAATTTGGTAATAACTTTAACACTTTTGAGACCGATAAGACTTAACACTATTTCTGGGAATAGAATGATTTGATTCTTCTCTGCGTTGCCTGGTTAACCGGGGAAGAAGAGAATGATTGATGCATAGAAACTCCTAAAGGGATTCAGCTCTATAGATTTTTTCCAGCACATATTACGCTAAGCTATTTTTGTTAACTGCAATGCTGGGAACGCAAGTATTTTTAATATCCGCTGCGGTGTATTTGTTATTGTATGAAAATCAGACTGTGACGGAAAAAACGGATGGCTCATTGTCAAGCAACTTCATTGGCACTCCCCGTTGCCAAATATTGGCAATCAGCGAAGGACCACTCCTTTTGATTGTTTGCCTGTTGTTAATTTATGTGTGACACTGACAACTAACTAAATAACGTCCCATGAAGCATTCAATCTTGGCAGTAGCATTGTCACACAATGCGCTGAAACGGAAATATGAAAAGTTGAACTATTGGAATCCCCCATCCATCGTTCCCTGCCTCAGAAGGAAAATGGATTTTTGCGAACTAAAAATTCCTAGCAAGCCTGTTTCGTAAGGGAAGTAAAACCATAGGTCTCATGTAGGATATATTTGAATGTAAAATATTCTCATTTTTTGCAAGATAAGAATCCAACGTCCTGCTTTTCTCCCGGAGCGCTATCAAATGGGCTAATCCCCTAACACAATTCGCATGTAAAAAAGGACTGTTGCGAAACACCGAAGTGCGTTCCTATTCCTCAGCGAAGTGGCAGAAATCTAGGTTTTATACTGCTAGTGACAGTGTCCGTCAACAATCGTAGAAACGTTATGTGTATATTATTTTTTCCAGTCCCAATTCGGCCCAGAGATATTTCAGGCGGAAGCAGAGCAAGAAAAACGGCAGATTCGTGTTTAAACTCCGGCTATGACATTTTACATTTTTTTAATCAAATGTTCTATTTTACCATATATATAACATTATTTCGATCCCCAGTATAGGGATCTTCACAAGCACGAACATCTGTATGAACATTAACTCATTAAATGAAAATTAGTTACTGAATGCAGCAGTATAGGCGTATTAAGCAGTATAAATGTCAGTCATTTGCGGAATGTACAGCATAAGTACCACCTATGTTATTAAACTACGCGTGTTGGAAGAACATTACGCATCTTAAAGCTCCATTGTTGTGCGTGTTAGGCGAGAAAACTGTTCATTAATTTGCAGATGTTGGAGGACAAAACCGGTAAGCATTCTAAAGGTGCGTCATTCCAACTATTTGGGGCACGATGATGGTAGTTGCACAAATAAGGTGTGAGGCTCATGTTCTCTCTTGTTAAGCCAAACGCACATAGATATCAAATGAATGTAATTGGTGAGAGCCCAAGCAACGTTC
Organism: Mantis religiosa; assembly: GCA_030765055.1. Taxonomy (NCBI): domain Eukaryota; kingdom Metazoa; phylum Arthropoda; class Insecta; order Mantodea; family Mantidae; genus Mantis; species Mantis religiosa. Next base: position 98,893,263 of record CM060947.1, on the reverse strand, counting down.
ATCCCACCCATGTAGCTAAACAGGCTTCAGCTATGTATATAAAAGTTTGTTTCACTGGAAAGGAGAATGAATGTGCGTGGGAAGAAGAGAGATGACAAGTATTTCATGACAAGAATATCTTATTCATAGGAAGGCACACGGCTTGGATGTTTAAAAAAAAAAAAAAAAAAAAAAAAACGTTCTTTTATAGCGTTGGTTACAATGGAGATCATGACTGTACTCCCATCGTTTGCTCTCTTGGGTTTGAAAGATTATTGCAATTGCTTAGGTGGCATAATATATCCTCACACTATTCACAAAGATAGTTGACTCAAGAACGTGCCCAAAGACTATAATAAAAGTGTTAATTCTGTTTATCAGTTTTATAACCAAATAGCCATCTGTTCGACAAGTCTCGCAAATTGTTCTGCCTTTTCAAGAAAACACAAGATTTACATGTGTAAAGGCTCACTATTGTGACAAAGAGAACCTTTCCGTAAGGAGTAGATACTTAATCTTAAAATAGCATATTTCAACTGGTCCAATAGTGAAGTATAATAACGCTACGAAGTAGTGTGTACTCTCAGTTGCAACTCATATAATGAGAAACAAGAGAGCGCGGAGACGTTTGGGGAGGTGTGCAGACCGTGTGCCACATGTTAGTTAACCTAGTAGTTAGAAAACATAGAATAGGGTGATCCTAACATGAACAAACTTTGTTTCGTCCCATATTAGCGCCATCTATTGCAATCTTTATATATTTTGCTTTGCTTCTGGTCTCCTATGTACAAAATTTATGCTGCCTTAAAGCTACCTGCTTCTATGGCAGACAGACTGGCCAAGAGGGAAGCACACACCGTATTTATAGGCCCAGAACCTCTCTCGGATATTACCAAATTAATGGTAAGATCTATTCTATTAAGCTGGATTCAAAGACAGCATATAGAATTCTGGAAAAAAAAAAAAAAAAACAGAAACAAAGGAATGGAAAACTAATAATGCAACAACCATGTCCTGTAAGAAGTACTGCAGTCCTCATGTTAACTAGGAAGCAGATGAGACTCATGATGGGCCTGATGACCGGACATGGGTAAAACACCTGCAAAAAATGGGGCTCTCCCAGAACCTAATATTGCAGGAAGTGTGGAATAGAGGAGGAAACAGCCTCTCATCTAATATTCTAGTGTGAAGCGCTGGAAGTTAATAGATACAATCAATTTGGAACTTTGGATACAAAGGAGATTGTATTGAACAAGAACCTAATCCATGGACTCCTCAAACTTATTAGAGTTTGAGGAGAGAATGGCAAGAGGAAACAGGGAGAAAAACTGTACAATAAATCTCAGGTTTCGGTGTGGGCAGATCCCTCCTATTCAATTCTTCTTGTACAAAATCTAATCTAATCTTATGTGTGTAGTACAATAAAAATTTATACAAAAGATATGACTAGAAATGTGGTTCTAGTGCTCATAAAGCCATGTTTTCCTTCCATGCATTTTGTTTGATGGTGAAGATTAATAATTTGAAGCATCTTCATAATCACACAACAAACAGGTGGCATAAAAGTTGCATATGAAAAATACTGTCATTCTTACTGAGCTTGCCAATGTAAATATAGAAAAACAGCTGGACAGTTAATATTTATTTATTTATTCTTATGAAATAACAGGCTTGTAAGCCCAATTACAATGTTCGTCATACATAGGTGTTTACATATAATAATATACATACTCAAATAAAACACAAGAAAAACATAAATGAACACAAAGTACTACAGAAAGGGAAATATAGGGAATAGAAACAATGAATAAAAAGAAAAAAGAGAAAAAAAAGTGAAGGTGGCATGGTAAGTAATTAGTTTACTATTAATTACAGTAACGATATTACTATTGCCTATTTTTTGTAATTTACTGATCTGCAAATAAGTAGTTAGTAGTTATAGAATTTTTGAATTGAGTTTCAGACATGTTGAAATGAAGTTTATTATATAAATACATAATTCTGTGTAATGGTGAATTTTTATGGATTTCTGTATTTGTTTTCGAGGTGAAAAAAAGAAAAGCCAAATGAGTTATAAAGTTGAATTAATGTTTTTTCTTTAAATGAATAGGAATTTCGAATAATAAAGCCAAGGCATTTTAGCGATTTTGATACGATTAAGTCAATGTGTCTATTGAATCTAAGATTTGTTGTAAAATGTACTCCTAGATCTTTATTTTCAACCACTTCAATGAGCGGTGTCATATTGATATTATAAACAAATTTAACGGGATTTTTGCTTCTAGTGAAGGACATTTTTACACACTTACTAATACTAAATGGAAGTTTGTTTGTTTCGCTCCATTCATATAAAGAATCAAGGTCTTGTTGAAGTGCCATGCAGTCTTTAACATTATTTATACTTTGATATAATTTAACATCATCAGCAAACATTAACATTTTTGAATGTTTTACACTACTAGGTAAATCATTTCTAACATAAAAATAACAAAGGTCCTAAAAAATGAAGAACACAACCAGACAGTGGCTAAAAATAAATATGTTTTAAAAATTCGTATTCTGTTACATTTTGTTACGCCTTAGAGTTGGCTCTCAGCCCCTTCAAGTAACACTGATATGTTTCCTGGAGTGATAAATTTCAGTGCAGAGCTAGACTCTGTTTATGTTTAGAAAAACAATCTGGAAAATATTGTTTAAGAGAACCTTTAAACCATCCAAGTTTCATAATGCATGCTTGAAGCAGAGGTAAAAGAAATGAAAGACTTGTTAGTTTTACTGTCATATCAGATGAAATTAGGGAGGTAGACTCCAAGTAACAATTGCTAACTACACTGGTCAACAAAATTTAAGTTTTTTAATGTTAAATGAAGTATAAAGGGCGATTCTTATTGAATTTTGTGTGCTGATTACAAATATTTTTGCAGAACTTTTCCATCACCCATAGTTTTTGAGTAATTGCATTCTTACTCCATATTGTGATTATCATTCCAAAAATGGTACACTACTGCCGATTTATCTATTTCTTTGTTCCTGGTGTTCCTAAAATGCTCTTTAAGTCTAATGTTCAAATTCCTTTTAGTTTTTCCAGTATAAAAGTTGTCACAGCCTTTACAGTTTATCTGATATACTTTTTGCATGTGGGTATCTTCTTCGTATTATATGATTTCAAAAGGTGTTGTACACTGAATTTCTTCTGTAGGGTCAAAGTAATGTTAAGTTCTTTGAAGACGTTTTGGAAAAGGTATGTAGCTCTGGGATGGTATGTAAATGTTCTGTTGAAGTTTTAGTACTGATCAAGGAAAGAGTAATTATTTGCTTGTATCTCTGTTGTCTTTTGAATTTACCAATTTTCTTTTTGACCAATTCAGCACTGAATCTGGCCCGCCTCGGTAGCGTAGATGGTAGCATGTCTGCCTCACGTTCAAGAGGTCCCGAGTTCGAATCTTGGTCAGGTTGAATTACCTGGATGTTTTTTCCGGGGTTTTCCCTTATCCTGAAACACGAATGTCGGGTAACTCTAAGCTCCATGGACCCCGGACTCATTGGAGCCTCATTTCACCCATTGCATTCACCGTCCGATTTGACTAAAACGTTGGGAGGACGTAAATTACACAAAAAAGCACAATGAATCCATTGCATTCTGCAATGTGAATTATATGATTCTATTCTTTGATATATTCCATCTTGTTTAAGGGTACATTAGCCAGCCTGTACGTCAAACTGTTGATAACAGCATGCTTGTGCTGTCCCGGGTTATATCCATCTAATTTTATGAAATTTTCTGTGTGCGTTTCTTTCCTATATACGCTATATTCCAGTTTTGTATATTTTCTGATTAGTTTCAAGTCTAAGAAAGGGATTTCATTGTTTGTCTCTTTTTCTATGGAAAATGGTACTGCAGGATTTTGTAAGTTGTCTTAATGCATCATAGATCTATTTCTCATTTACTACTGCCCAGATGTCATCCACATACCTATACCAATGTTTGAAAATTAGTGGGAATGCCTTTGTGATATGGGTTTTCAAAAAGCTCATGAAAAGGTCTGCCAAGAACGGGGACAATGGGTTGCCCATAGATATTTCTAATTTTTGTTTGAAAAATTTGTCATTCAATGTAAAAAAGGACTGTTCAATGCAGATGTTTGTTAAGTGAAGATATTCCTTTATAATATTCTGATCATAGAATATAGAAACACGTTCTAGTTAAACACTAGCAGTATGTGGAGCATTTAGTACTAGTTCAACTCAAAATTATGTCAATTTTGTGCTTCTGTATCATAGTCCTTACTCATAGGAAGTTTGAGAAATGTTCATTCACATGCCTTTTGTCCAGTGATAGTTGACACATCATCCATTGAACAAAACTATATGTAAAATGTAGCAGACATGCTCTAACAAGATCTTTGCAATACTGATCAACTAGTAGTTTCAGTCAGTAATCAGTGAGTAAAGCATTGTGAACTTTTGTTAAAAATCTCATTGGTTGTGGTTTTGTGTTACCCTTAGTGTTCATGTTCATTGGACATACAGCCATGCTTAAAGTCAACAGCTTACTTTTTACCCTAAAAAACCAAGGGAAAGAATGTTAATGGTGAACTTAACTTCTATTACTTTTCTGTTGCAGTTAAAAACTCCAAAGTGAAGTACTTTGTTACAGCTCATATTTCACTTTAATCCATTTTGTAGAAAATGTTAACACTATGCTTTTTATGCAATAGTTATAGATAAGTGACTACACTTGTGTGTCTTAAACTTGATAGTGAACCATCTAAAGGAAGGTACTTAAGCCATTACAGTAATTTGGATATCTTCATGACGTTTCTGAATTGGGACAAAACTTTCACAATGCCTTTCAAGAAAATATAGGACATATATTCATAAGCAGTGGATTTCCTTTTAGGAGCATATTAATTGTTGTGAAATTTTGAAGAAAATGGGAAAATGGCTAAGTAGCTGGGGCTGCCATACATTACAAAATAAAGGAGCCCACTTGTTGCCATGAGTAATGTGCCAGTACTGCATCCTCTTCAAAATAGCTATACAATATTTCTTTATTTCTCTACGACTCTCCACTCACATAATGCTTTTGCACATGATTTTAAATAGCCCCTTTGCAACCTTACTCAATTTTCTCTGCTCTATATCTACCATGACTATTTAATAATATCTACTATGGACTATTCATAAAATGCCTCTTATAAAAAGAATAACTCTTTAAATTATTACATGCAGCGCTAAGAGGAGATGTAAACATAAGTGAAAAGGTTGCATAATTTTATTTTACAGTACACAGAGAATTGTACTTAAAAAATGTTACTATTTTCTATTTAGTGATCCAAGATTTAACTACGATTTCATTAACATTTTTATGAATTTCTTTTTCCTTATATGCTGTTTTATTCTGATTTTTTTTCTAGAGTATTTCAAATTCATAAACTTAACAAACAAAAGCAACATGCTTTGAAAAATGTTTTAGTGCAGCTTTCATTCAATATTGTATTTCTTACTAACTCATCAATTAATGTGCAAGCTAGGGCCTTTATGGTCACTTTCTTATGAACTATTATTTCAGAACTAATGGACCCCAAATACTCAGGTAATTGCTTCTAAAGCATGGTTACAAGTTCAGGCAAAATATTGAATCAAATCATCACACAATGCAGTATCTGCTCTCTTATCAAGTTAGTTTCTTTTCAATATCTTTACAAAGTAATTGTACAGTTTGTTTCTTTGTAGGCTAGAACTTTACACGTGTTATTTTACTGAAGGTGATGGAGAGATATTGGACCAGATGGCAGAAATGTGAATGAACCAAGAAGAATCATGAACATCTGGACGTGTCTACTCATAATCATCAGCCTAATCTCAGGTAAGTTTTCATAAGAAAGATGTTTGCTCTTCAGTCACATTTTAATATTCTGGAAGCTGAATACTTCAGTCTGTAATTCCTTTCTTGGAAGTGTTGAAAACAGTGTTGTTATGATAAATTAAATTTAAAGGGAGTCGATTAATGACACTAAACAACACTTACTTTTAAATTTTTCCGGAACATGTTTCAGAGCCTTTGCCTCTATCCTTAGCGGCCATCGACTGGTTCTCATTGGTGTAGTTGACGATATTTTGTCATAGGTCTCCTCTGGTGGTGGTTCAAGGAACTTGCTGAACAAATCTTTCTGGGGGATGTCGAAATTTAATACTTTGTTCCTATTTTTTGAAATGAAGATTTGTTCCCATGTGGATAGTTCTTGTTTTCCTGATGTATGTTTTAGTAGTTTTGGTTCTGGATTTATGTTGTGGTTTTTTTTCCCAAAAATGTGTAGCAACTGCTGATTTTTCTAATTGTTTATATTTTATGTTTCTAAAGTATTCCTTTGCTCTTGTTTCTAAATTTCTTTTGGTTTTTCCAATATAAATTTGACTACAGTCACTGCATTCAATTTGAGTTTTTGTTAGATGGAATGGCATCTTTGATGTTTCAGCAAATTAGGTTTTTTAAGGAGAAATGGTTGACTGGTGCTAGTTTAATGCTTTGTTTTTTGAAGACTTTTTTGAATTTATCACTTACCACTTACCATTCATGGGCCTATGGTAAATTCAAAAAAGTCTTCAAAAAACAAAACATTAAACTAGCAACAGTCAATCATTTCTCCTTAAAAAACCTAATTTGCTCAAACATCAAAGATGCTATTCCATCTACAAAAAATCTGGTATATATCAAATTGAATGCAATGACTGTAGTCAAATTTATATTGGAAAAACCAAAAGAAATTTAGAAACAAGAGCAAAGAAACACTTAAGAAACATAAAATATAAACAATTAGAAAAATCAGCAGTTGCCACACATTTTTGGGAAAAAAACCACAACATAAATCCAGAACCAAAACTACTAAAACATACATCAGGAAAACAAGAACTATCCACATGGGAACAAATCTTCATTTCAAAAAATAGGAACAAAGTATTAAATTTCGACATCCCCCAGAAAGATTTGTTCAGCAAGTTCCTTGAACCGCCACCAGAGGTGACCTATGACAAAATATCGTCAACTACACCAATGAGAACCAGTCGATGGCCAGCTGAGGATAGAGGCAAAGTCTCTGAAACATGTTCCGGAAAAATTTAAAAGTAAGTGTTGTTTAGTGTCATTAATCGACTCCCTTTACATTTAAATTTAACTTCAGTCTGTGTTTATCTTTTCAGTGACATTAACTTTGAATGTTCAGTTGGGTTTTGCATAAATTTTGGTTTTATTTTTAATATAAAAGTACACATATATAATTTCCTACTTTTTACATAGGTACTGTTTTATTATGGAGGATGGGAATAATTCAGGTTAAAGAAAAATTCTCATCCTTTACCCGGGAGCTGAATCATCACTGTTGGAGCTTTTTCTTCTGATAATGCATATCATACATTGTCCATGCACCTTTATTGTAGAATATTTGTTAAATATTTTATTTTCTTCCAAAGTTAGTCCTTGGCAACATTCAAAAAAGAACACTACAATTATCATTTGAATGCTATTTTTTAAATGTCACATATAAATGAATGTTGTTTTTCAGGCCTAGGTAGGACTGAAAGCAGTAGCAGCTCATGAGCATTTTTCTTGGTGGGGTCAGATGTGGAATTGCTTGTAATGAAAGAAGAAGTGGGGTTGTACCTTTTAAAACAGATCACCTTGAATTGCACTGCCAAAAACACTGTGGTATCAGAAATGTGGCAAAACATTATATATGTTTACGGATCAAATAGTTAATAATAATAATAATAATAATAATAATAATAATAATAATAATAATAATAATAATAATAATAATAATAATAATAATAATAATAATAATAATAATAATAATAATAATAATAATAATAATAATAATAATAATAATAATAATAATAATAATAATAATAATAATAATAATAATAATAATAATAATAATAATAATAATAATAATAATAATAATAATAATAATAATAATAATAATAATAATAATAATAATAATAATAATAATAATAATAATAATAATAATAATAATAATAATAATAATAATAATAAAAGATAAAATAGAACTCATCAAGTGGTATGCACTGTCTACCCACCACAAGAAGGCAAGATACAAATGAAGGGGAGAGTGGCTTGAACTGTTTATTTGCTCTATTAAGTGAATCTGTTTACTAGGAAATGAGTGTGTGAGAGTGCATATGAGTCACCCATGCTGCCAGATCTAATTTTTTGTTGAAATACTAGGTATTATGCATGGGTGAGTTATGTGACAACACTTGCATATTTTAAATGAATCTAGCATCCTTGTCATACTGGGAAGGCGAGTATAAACACCCTCGGGACAGCAAAAATGATTACATTACACATTTCTCTAGCTTGCCTTGTGGTGGGTAGATAGTACAAGAGCTGAGCATGTCTATTCTCCTGGGTGGCAAACATTTGAGTCACTCTGTTTTTGAAGTTAGGTATTTCACTAATTTCCTCTTTGGAAATGGCACAAACAGCCAAGGAATTAAGCCATTTTGGTCCATAGTGTCCTAAGGAAAGACTCAATTATTTTCAATGTATTTCTCTCTGCCTCGGTTGTTGAAACTGGAGTTGTTAGTACAATTTGCAGTGTTTTGTATACTTCAGAAAACGATTCCTCAAAGGAGTGTTGTGAGAAGAAACTGAGAGTTCACTCACTGAAAGATGTCTTTGAATGTATCATTATGATAAATCACTGAAGTTCATTTTTTAACTTTTTGTAGGAGATCATGGGTTGTAATTTGATGCAAATTTTGATTGTAATAAATTTCTTTGGATCAATAAACAGTATTGAATATATGAGTCTGTTGGAATCATCCTTTTATTTGGCTGATCACTGTGTGACACACTTTTTTGGCATCTGAATTCAGATTCACTTCAGAACTGTAATTCAGTTGCTTTCTTTAGGGAGGAGCAATGTTATATCAACCTGGTATTATTGTTCTCATGAGTTTTAGACACAGCTGATTCAAAATACTGTAAAGCATGATTTCTTACTGAACTTTTACATAAAATCCTCTTTTTTGCCTTCTTGTTGTGTAAATGTACAATTATTCAGTTGAGGTATACCTAATTGTTCAATTTCAAGTTTTTCTTCTACCTTTAATGAATGAAAGGGACTTTTCAATTAATAATCCACTCTATTCATTTTAAAGCTATACTACTTTGTCCACCAGACATTTAAGATTCCAACAACAATCACATGAATGTTAAACTTCAAGTCACTAGCTGGTCCCAGGTATCGGTGTGTGTGATGTACAAAGAGGACAGTAGGGGAGCAAGGGAGGTATAGACACCTGACTGGCAAAGTGTGGAGAGGGGAGAGGAGTGAGCATGGGCCCATATAATCTGGCCCAACATTCTGCTTTGTGACAAGGTGACTGGCTTGGTTGTCTATACAACACAGCAGACTGCAAGCTTCGGTAACCATTATAGTGGTATAATAAATTATTGGTTGCAATAATTATTATAAGTGAATAAATTATAATTTTTTTCTTCAAATTAAATAATGTATATAAGTTATGTGATGTGTGTTTGGAGGAATTTAGTAACAGTGACGTCAAAATTAATATAAAAATTATTTGTGGTTGGTTTATTGACACTCGTCACTTACTTTTTCATATATTTATGAGAGACTAGTTTCAAAGGCCCTGGGAAGAGATTGAAAATGGAGGCCAGGGCCTTTGAAACTAGTCTCTCATAAATATATGAAAAAGTAAGTGACGAGTGTCAATAAACCAACCACAAATAATTTTTATATTAAGTTATGTGATATTTTTGGTGGGGCCAGGCCCCTCTGGCTCTTAATGACGGTCTGCCTCTGACTGAAAGTAATCTAGATTTGAAAATGTAGTTAATCCAGAAAGAATACAAACTTTAATATACAATAGTGAAATTTGGACCAATGCAAAAATGGAAGAAAAAAGGAATTGAAAAACATTCAGATGAGAAATCTATGATCACTATCAAGACCAATAGAGGTTCCAGAGATAGTGCCTCTGTACCATGCTACTACCTTAAACAAAGGAACAAATACATATTTTAAATTGCTTGTATACTCCAAATACAGTCATGCTTACTATTCTTCGAGATGCAATGAAATATCTTGCCAATTGATAGAAAACCACAGAAGTGAAGGAAGCAATACATTGTAATTTGCAACACTAGTATTTTACTATTCTAGGGATCTGTGCCTCTGTGCCACTGTGCCAGATTGACAATATTGTGGAAATTCACTCTAGACCCTTGTAGTAAGTGGAGGGGCAAGGATAGCACAAACCTGTGCCATTAATACCTGTTCCAGCTATTGTTGGCAGCACATGCCAATCATAAGGACCAACTCAATAAAACAATAAATATAATTCTTGAAGCAGCAAAAAAAAAAAAAAAATGGATCCCAAGAAGAAAAACTAAAAATTACAAACCCTTTTGGAATACAGAACTCTCAAAGTTAAAAGAAGAAAGGGACATAGCAACGAAAAAAGCAGAATTGTCTAATAACCCAACAGATACACAGGAATGGCGAAGAAAGACAGAAAAACGTAAAAAATAAATTTGTATTGCCCAAAAAAAAAAAGCCTCCAGTGAATTTATTGAAACAGCTGATTATAGAAAAGATGCAAAAAAAGTAAACGGATATATAAGTAAAATTAATTGTCAGAAAGAAACAAGGAAAGAACCACTCAAACTAAATGGGAAAACACTTACTTCAAATTACTCTATTTCTGAAGCCTTTAATAAGTATTACAGCTCTCAGCATAAACTTTCTTCTGAAGCAAAAAGAAAACAAAGGTAGATTAAAAAAGATCTCAAAAAATTTAAAAAGTGCCCAGAACAAACAAATGATGTATTCAACACAGAATTCACCATAAGGGAACTAAACTATGCCATCAATGAATTGAAAGATAAGAAGTCTCCTGGACCAGATAAAATACATGCTGAATTTCTGAAATACCTAGGACTAAAGGGAAGAAAGGTACTACTTAAATTATTTAATATATAATGGACCTCTACTGTACCTACAGAGTGGAAAAAGGCAATAATTATTCACATTCTAAAAAAGACAAAGCACCTGACAAAATAAATAATTACAGACCAATTTCCTTAACAAGTGTCATTGCAAAAACAGCAAAACGTACGATTTCAGCAAGGCTAAATTGGTTCTTAGAAAGTATTAACGTATTAACAACTGCTCAAACAGGATTCAGACAACACTTATCTACTAAAGAAAATAGAATTGAACTATCCCAAGATGTCACAGAATCTATCAAGAAAAATCAAGATATGCTATCAGTTTTCATTGATTTTGAAAAAGCATAAGATTCAGTATGGAGGCATAAACTTCTTGAGAAACTTTCAAAACTAGGCATTCAAGATAACATGATAAATTGGATCACTCAATTTCTCTCTCAACGTTTCTGTGCTACAAAATACAATGACAGTACATCTAAATTCCGACAAATAAAAATGGGCCTACCACAAGGTGCAGTACTGAGTACAACCTTGTTCAACATCTACATCAATGATCTTCCCTCGGCTGTATCAAACACAGAAGTAAATGCAGTTCTTTTTGAGATGATCATGTGGACATCTTGTCCACGAATAGAGAAATCCAAAGCTCCCATGGTAAAGGCTCTGATACTATTGGAAAAGTGGACTGACAACAATTTGAGGAAAATAAATACTGGTAAAACAACATTCCAAATATTCAGCTTAAAAAAGAAAAACCCTAAACTAAATCTGCAGTTCAGGAAAGCAAACCTACCTGAGACAAACATATGAAACACAATATTTAGGAACAATTTTTGATTCTAGATTATCTTGGAGACATCATATCGAAGCAGTAGTAAACAAATCAACAAAAAATTTTGCAATTTTAAAAAGATTAGCTGGAGTCAAGTGGGGCAGTAATCGGGAGACACTGAACACCACATACAAAACATTCATCAAGCCAATACTTCTTTATAATGCAGAGGTAATAATTACAGCAAACAGTTCTAACATAAATCACCTAGAAGTATGCCAAAATCAGGCCCTGCGACTAATAACTGGTGCAGCAAAATCAACTCCAATCACGGCAATGCAAGCCTTAACTCAGAACTCTCCAATACGTCTAACTTTAGAGGAGCAGACACTAATACAACATGAAAAAATGTTACGGTTAAAAACAACAAAATGGGAGAAAAGATTACTACAACCAATCAAGTTGAAAACACAAACAAGTTTCCTACACAAAGTTACGGAATTAAAAGCAGATCTGAATCTTCCTAATTCTAAAGAAAACATTTTAATCAAAGAAAACCCACTGACTTTTGAACCAATTAATATTCAATTAGATTTAGAACAAATAGTTACAAAATCTGAAACTCCCAAACCTGTACTAAAGCACTAGCATTAGAAACTGTGAACAACAGATACTCACCCGAAGAATGGTTACATATTTACACAGATGGATCTAACTTGGGCAACAACTCAGGAAGAGGAATTAAGTGTGCACTGTTCTCATTCTATCAAACAGCATGATACCACACAACAAATTTTGATGCATAAGTAACGGCTATTCATATTTCACTCCAACACCTTCTATACAGAATAGATAAATTTAAAAATGCTGTCATACTTTCTGATTCTAAAGCAACATTATATGCAATAAGTTCATATAAAATGAGGTCAATCCAAGTTAAAGGATGTCACAAAGTAATCCAACAACTTCAAAAACTACAGAAAAGAATTATATTACAGTGGATACCTGCACATTGTGGAATTGCTGGAAATGAATCAGCTGATTTTCTTGCCAAAAAGGGTGCAAATTTAATTCAGAACAAAAGTAAAACCTTATCCTTTACATCCATAAAAAGATTAATTAAAACAAATATAAAAACAAACAAAACCAATCAATATCTAACAAAGCCAAACATAATGGAACATTTTAATTAAAAATCCAGAAATTATTCCAGAAATCCCACGTAAAGCTGCAGTAGCAAATTTTAGATTACTTACGGAACATGATTATTTGGCCAAACACCTACACAGAATAGGAATTTATACAGGTCCAAATTGTCCTCTGTGCAACAAAGAAGAGGAAATGACTGAAGAACATCTTCTAACCTGTAAAGCCCTACCTGCCGGACCCACTACACAAAAATATTGGAGAGCAAGAGAGCTAATGGCTTCATTGCCAAAGCCTAGCATTTGAAAACAACAACATATATAATGTAAGACAAGTATGCTATATTGGGATGTTAGAAATAAACCACTTATCACTACTTTGTAGAGTAATAGTGAGTGGAAAATTGTTTTATTATATCACATTCATCATCCATATCCCTTTGTTCAAACTAAAATTAAATTAATCATTGTTTTCTAGTTTTGTTACCCACATTATTAGCAGTACAGCAAATGATTAGAAAGTCTGTTTCTACTAGGAAAAGTGTTGAATACCTAAGTACAAATAAAATAAGGTTTTTACTAAGTAGCCCATGCTCAGCATTGTCGTCAGAAAATAAGATAAAACTAAAATACCTAGGAGGACTTATTCCTGATCTGCACACAAATATAGAACAAAAAAGTGATGTTTAACCCTGTAGGAATTAAACATAAGATTTACATACACACACAAAATGATTCTATGGATGTCAGGACAAAATGTTTTATTTGCTTTCCATTCATTTTGTTTGGTGGTAATAACCACTGAACAGGGAAATATTGTAGTACGTTTAGTTCATGGGCATTTCCAGGCAACATCTCATTGGACCTGAAATGTTCTTAAAAAGTCTCTGTTCATGATAATAAATTTAGAATAAAAATCTAGTTGTACATTTTAAAAATACATTTAAATCATTTAAAGCTTGGTAAGATCTAATAAAAATTATGATTCCATGAAAAATCTAGCCCCAGTCTTCAGAATAGCTAACCTTGTACCACAAAGACAGTGATTGAAAAGTAAGTCTATAGATGATCCATATAAAAGTCAATAAAAAAGTCTATAAAAGAGCCTAAAAAGATTCAAATGGTGAAACCATTATATTACAAAGGTATTAACCCTATTGCAGCAAGTGTACTGGGTTCCAACGTAGTCCTATTTTGCTCTAATGACACTAAAAATTAAATAAAAGAACTGTTTATGTCCTGCAGTTACAGTCAGTGAATATATTTGTCTTCAGTGTTTCTCTCAGCTAGCGAAGCTAACCTTTTGCCTCAGTTCGGAAAACTTCAGCTACAATCTTTATTTACAAATATTCATATTAAAAGATAACATTCTTCAGAAAGCTTATATATAAACATATCAACTCTGTATTTACAGCAGATGGCAATGGATAGTATACAAACAGATAAAGAAATTCTTAATAGGTGCTTTATAATAGCAAATGACATTCCAAAAAATTCACTTTACGTTTAGATTCTGAAACCAAAAAAACTACATTTGTAATTATAATCCTTTAAGTTGCAGATCTGAGTTATCTAGACTTCTGAAGGATTAAAAAATACACACTAATCAATGAAGTATTCCATTCCACCCAAAAACTGATACTAAAATTTCACTGTAAATATTCATTTTGAGGCTCCTTGGGAGGCAGGAGGAAAAGAAAGCATTTTTAAAATAAATCTGTGAACAGCATCAAATGAAAAGTTGGTTAAATACCAAACTGCATATTAAATCCAATGTCTTCCATGGATGCAGAGCAAAGTTTTGCAAGGAAATATCCCACTCCGACTATCCTTTACATGCAAAAATATTTATATTTGTTTTTATTGTTTTTTAATATATATTTGTATTCTCTGGAAACTCTTCATTCCCAATGCATTTCATATAACTTGTAAAACATAAAAGATAAAACCTTATTGCATAAAAAAATGTAGATTGTTAAATCATGTTATTTATATAAATTTTTTGTGGCATTAACCTTTTCTAAATTATTCTTTATTATTGGTCTGAACTGTCAAATTCTTTGAGAAATCTTTTCTTGTTTTCCCTCATGATCATGCAAACAGAACAGTTTCAAAGCTATCAGTAACTACCCTTTTTAAACGATTTTCAATCACTCAACCCTTGTACCAACAAAAAATCTGTAGTAAAACCATTTCTGAAATTATTTATCTCAATTAACATGAAGCAGTCACGAAAATGTGCTTTTGTAAGAATATTTTGTAAAAGAATGAGCCGAAAAAGTCATGAATATAACTGATTTTTAGCCTCCCACCCCACTTCCTATTGCATTAACTAGTGCATTCATTTTAATATTGATTTATAAAATACATTTTCTAGTACAAAACTAATTATTGTATATTATGCTTCCAGGTTCATTATCTCAGTTGGAAGAAAAGAAAACCTATGTGTGTCCACCAGAATTTATTCGTCATGGAAATAGCTGTTATTTGTTTAGCAAGCACATGGCTACATGGCAAGAAGCACACTTTGCTTGCAAAGGCTTAGGTGCTGAGCTAGCTCGCATGGAGAGATCCTGGGAAGATCGCAACATGAGATCCTATTTGAACAAGCCAGAACTTGGTGAGTATATTAAATGCAATTTCATTTTCGATAAAATGAGTTTGATAATCTTTCAGTATTTACACAGGCTTTATGAATGCTTGCTGTCATAAATAGTAAACTGATAGCAAAGGTTGAGAAATAATTATCCGCAAGATAAACATTAGTTTAAAGGGGGAAACAAGCAGCTGCAAGAGAACAAACGTTTACAAGTTTTATTTGCAAGATAATTTCACAGCAAATCTTAAGTCTTTAAGTTTGTTAAACATAGGTTATTGTTGAAAGGAAGCAAAATTGTACTAATAAAACAAACGATTGTAAAAATAAAAAGCATAACTTGTTACTCTTCATACCCCTTTTCTACCCAAAAATTGATTAAGAAATTTCATCGAAAAGTATTTTTTGAGTTTGTCTTTCTTTCTCTCATTCACTCAAATAATTTAATCTATGTTTAAGCCTTAAATTGATCCTGCAAACTAGCTATTACATGGAAAAAATTTAAAAACATGTTTAAGTTTCTCATTAAATAATATAAAATACTTTATCATGAAAATATGTTTCAGGTACTGACATGAATAAAACGTACATCTTGAACTTTCTGTGACAAATCATTGAAGTCTTCATTCTCATTGAATTATGTACAATTTTGTTTAAATAGGAAATCATAAGAATAGGTCAATCATTTTCTATAGAAAAAAAGATGGAGCTCATGGAAATATTTCATGCTATTTGTAGAACATTCCAAGATGTACACTTTACTTATAATGTTAGCATCTCAGTTATATATTTTAATCCCTGCCTCTATGGTGTGGGGGAAGTGTGTCTGCCTCACATTCAAGAGGTTCCGAGTTTGAATCTTGGTCAGGCTGAGTTATATGGATAAGTTTTTGTTTTATGGGGGGGGGGGGGGGGAGGGTTTCCCTATCCTGAGAGATAGGGGAAGGTAAGTCAGGTAAGTCTCTATGGACTGTGGGCTCACTTGAGCATCATTTCATCCATTTCATTCATTATCTGATATATTAATCACAACTATTTGAGCCATTAATATAATTTTGAGTTAACTAATCTTCAATGCTCCACTTATTGCTATTATTTACCTAGAATGCATTTTGTTAGGATCTTCCTAACATCATCAGCTGTTGTCGACTAATAGATGTTGGTTTGGTGAACTCCTTGGAGGTGATAGGTGCATCTGTCAGTATTTTGATGAACTTGAAGTTTGGGTTTTCTTCAAAGGTAGTGTAGAAATTAAACAATTTTCTTTCATATTTCTTTATGAAGATTTTTTTCCCATGTGGTTAATGCAGCTGGACCTTGGACACTTTTTAATAAGTGGATTTCTCGTTCTATATCACGATTCTCCTTCCAAAAATGGTACGCTACTGCCGATTTATCTATTTCTTTGTTCCCGATGTTCCTAAAATGCCCTTTAAGCCTAATGTTCAAGTTCCTTTCAGTTTTTCCAATGTAAAAGTTGTCACAGCCTTACACATTGGAATATTAGAACCATTTTTGAGAAAGTAAACTAAAACTTACTTATCAGTTGTGTAGTGAGGGGAAATTCTGAAACGGATTATCCTTAATCCTGGAAGGATGGACTAAATATCTATTGGAATTTATTAAATCTTTTATTTCCGAGATCTCTTGATTCAGGAAAGTGCAAAACATGATTTTCAGGTAAAATCCTGATATATTTTTCAAATAGAATACATCCTCTAGTTACCATAGTAAAGCAGCAGAAAAACTAAAACATACTAGGAGTGGATAGATAGTCAAACTGAAAAATTCAATGCCATGGCCGGGATTTGAACCATGGATCTCCTGGTTTCTGTCCAGTTGCTCTTACCCATTGGGCTACCATGGCCAATGTGCCGTCCTGACATTAAATTCTATCTATCCAAAACCTTAGCCTATATACGGCTAGTGTAAAGGAATGATTAATCTCCATCAATTAACTTAAATACTAGGAGAAACTAATTCACTTTGTATCTGTACCTTTTTATCTTTCCAACCTAAGTTAATGACTATAATTTCATTTCTATTTATGAAACTATGATATATGTTAAAGCCCGACTGGAAAGATGGATTGGTGGTATCTACAACTGGGAAACTAAGAAATGGATGTGGGGTGCTTCTGGACGGCGGATGGGATATCAGGGCTTCTCAAGACGGTCTCCAAATTCTGACCCTACATGGCACTGCACAATTATGGATCCAATGATGAACTACAAATGGGGAATGCGAAGCTGTGTGACTCAGCATCACTACATCTGCGAGACTCCATTAAAGACAATAGTGACATACGAAGAACCAACTACACAGGCACCCAGGCCAACAAGAAGAAGACATGGTCGAAGGAAGGGCAAACAACGGAAGCTTAGGCCATTATCAAACCAAACAACCAATCCGCAGAGGCTACAGTGATCAATACAACAATCAGTACCAGTATTATTTGGTTAAACATGATTATACCAGATGTGTGTTTGGAGGAATTTAGTAACAGTGACATCAAAATTAATATAAAATTATTTGTGGTTGGTTTATTGACACTCGTCACTTACTTTTTCATAT
The DNA here is from genome assembly GCA_030765055.1 of Mantis religiosa. Taxonomy (NCBI): domain Eukaryota; kingdom Metazoa; phylum Arthropoda; class Insecta; order Mantodea; family Mantidae; genus Mantis; species Mantis religiosa. The sequence continues at coordinate 98,875,198 of CM060947.1, read as the reverse complement.
ATTTATGAGAGACTAGTTTCAAAGGCCCTGGCCTCCATTTTCAATCTCTTCCCAACTGGCAACTGTTATCTGCTCTCTCTGGTGGTGGAACTATGAACTTTTTTGTCAAATTATCTGCTGGCGGGATTTCAAAGTTCATTACGCGATCCTTATTTTTCCAGATGAATATGTTCTCCCATGTTGTCAATCTATTTTGGTTTATCACTCCTTTTAATAATTTTGGATTTGGATCAATGTCATGGTTTTCATTCCAAAAATGAAATGCTACTGCTGACTTGTCTTCTTGTTTCAATCTGATGTTTCTAAAGTGTTCTTTGACTCTGGTTTTTAAATTTCTTTTTGTTTGACCTATGTAGCATTTTTCACAATTCTTGCAATTTATTTGGTATATTCCAGATTTGTTACCTGAAGGAATTTCATCTTTTGTTTTTGAATTTAGTAATTTTAAAATTGAGTATCTATTAGTAGGTGCCAAGATGATATTTTGTTCCTTGAATATCTTTTTAAATTTATTAAATGTTTTTGGATGATATGTGAATGAACTGAATATGCTGTTGCTTTCTTTTCCTTTAATAAATGTGGTTGTTTCCTTAATGGTTTTCTTTAGTTTAGATTTTCTAATTTTCTTCAACACCAAACTTTTGTTGTATCCGTTTTCTTCTGCTATGTGTATTATTGCTTTTTGTTCCTTGAAATATTCTTCTTTTTCCATGGGTATGTTGACTAGTCTGTGTGTAAGGCTGTTTATTATTGCATGTTTATGTGTAATTGGGTTGTGGCTATTATTTTTTATATAATTTTCTGAATGTGTTGGCTTCCTGTAAATTCCAAATTTTATTTTTGTATCATTCCTGATGATATTTAGATCCAAGAAAGGTAGTTGTCCATTGATTTCCTTTTCTATTGTGAATTTGATAGTCCTTTCTTGCAGATTGAGTAATTTTAATGCATCATCTAAATGTTTACTTGGTACAATTGCAAAGATGTCGTCAACATATCTATACCAAATCTTGAAGATCAATGGGAAGGACTTTTTAATTTGTGTTTCAAATGCACTCATAAATAAGTTAGCCAAAAAAGGTGAAAGTGGATTGCCCATTGATAGTCCTGATTTCTGCTTGTAGTGTTTTCCATTAAACCTAAAGAAGTTTTGTTCAATGCATATTTTTGTTAGAGAAATATATTCTTCTGCTTCTATTGCTTCCATATCAATTGTAGCTAGCCATTTTTTTAACACCGTCTGCAATTTTTCTGTTGGTATGCTTGGAAATAAAGATGTGACATCAAATGAAACCAGTCTGTCATTTTTGTCCAAATTTATATCTTTGATTTTTTCTACTAAATCTAAAGAGTTTCTTAAATTTGCACTTTCAAATTTTGGAAAACTATTAAATTTACTTAGTAACCATTTGGCCAAATTATATGTGGGGGCATTTATGCTACTAGTAATAGGTCTCATGCCTTTCCCTGTTTTATGAATTTTTGGCAGCCCATATACTCTTGGTAATGTTGGATTATCTACTTTAATTTTGTGCAATTCTTTTTTGTTGATTATTTTGCTCTCTTTTAGCGTTTTATTTGTGGTTTCAATGCAGTACTTTAATGGATTAGTTTCTACTTTTTGGTAATTACTGTCTTCTAACAAATCTTCCATCCTCTTTTTGTATTCTTCTTTTTCCAGAATTACTAGTTTATTTCCCTTGTCTGCTTTAGTATAAATAACCGGTTTCTTTTTAAGAGCTTTTATGATTTGGTTACTAAAATTCTTTTTCTTTTCATTTTTAATCTCTTCTACTATTTTGGAGCATTTGTTTTTTACTGTGTTTTTACTTTCTTCATTAAGTGTTTGTGTAGCAATTTGGATGTCAGCAATGTAATCTTCAATTTGGTTGGAATAATCTACACATGTCTTTAAACCTAGATTCAGCATATTCAGTTCTGTTTTTGTAAAATTTTGGTTTGATAGGTTTACCACATTGTTTAGATGATCATGTGGTAAACCTATCAAACCAAAATTTTACAAAAACAGAACTGAATATGCTGAATCTAGGTTTAAAGACATGTGTAGATTATTCCAACCAAATTGAAGATTACATTGCTGACATCCAAATTGCTACACAAACACTTAATGAAGAAAGTAAAAACACAGTAAAAAACAAATGCTCCAAAATAGTAGAAGAGATTAAAAATGAAAAGAAAAAGAATTTTAGTAACCAAATCATAAAAGCTCTTAAAAAGAAACCGGTTATTTATACTAAAGCAGACAAGGGAAATAAACTAGTAATTCTGGAAAAAGAAGAATACACAAAGAGGATGGAAGATTTGTTAGAAGACAGTAATTACCAAAAAGTAGAAACTAATCCATTAAAGTACTGCATTGAAACCACAAATAAAACGCTAAAAGAGAGCAAAATAATCAACAAAAAAGAATTGCACAAAATTAAAGTAGATAATCCAACATTACCAAGAGTATATGGGCTGCCAAAAATTCATAAAACAGGGAAAGGCATGAGACCTATTACTAGTAGCATAAATGCCCCCACATATAATTTGGCCAAATGGTTACTAAGTAAATTTAATAGTTTTCCAAAATTTGAAAGTGCAAATTTAAGAAACTCTTTAGATTTAGTAGAAAAAATCAAAGATATAAATTTGGACAAAAATGACAGACTGGTTTCATTTGATGTCACATCTTTATTTCCAAGCATACCAACAGAAAAATTGCAGACGGTGTTAAAAAAATGGCTAGCTACAATTGATATGGAAGCAATAGAAGCAGAAGAATATATTTCTCTAACAAAAATATGCATTGAACAAAACTTCTTTAGCTTTAATGGAAAACACTACAAGCAGAAATCAGGACTATCAATGGGCAATCCACTTTCATCTTTTTTGGCTAACTTATTTATGAGTGCATTTGAAACACAAATTAAAAAGTCCTTCCCATTGATCTTCAAGATTTGGTATAGATATGTTGACGACATCTTTGCAATTGTACCAAGTAAACATTTAGATGATGCATTAAAATTACTCAATCTGCAAGAAAGGACTATCAAATTCACAATAGAAAAGGAAATCAATGGACAACTACCTTTCTTGGATCTAAATATCATCAGGAATGATACAAAAATAAAATTTGGAATTTACAGGAAGCCAACACATTCAGAAAATTATATAAAAAATAATAGCCACAACCCAATTACACATAAACATGCAATAATAAACAGCCTTACACACAGACTAGTCAACATACCCATGGAAAAAGAAGAATATTTCAAGGAACAAAAAGCAATAATACACATAGCAGAAGAAAACGGATACAACAAAAGTTTGGTGTTGAAGAAAATTAGAAAATCTAAACTAAAGAAAACCATTAAGGAAACAACCACATTTATTAAAGGAAAAGAAAGCAACAGCATATTCAGTTCATTCACATATCATCCAAAAACATTTAATAAATTTAAAAAGATATTCAAGGAACAAAATATCATCTTGGCACCTACTAATAGATACTCAATTTTAAAATTACTAAATTCAAAAACAAAAGATGAAATTCCTTCAGGTAACAAATCTGGAATATACCAAATAAATTGCAAGAATTGTGAAAAATGCTACATAGGTCAAACAAAAAGAAATTTAAAAACCAGAGTCAAAGAACACTTTAGAAACATCAGATTGAAACAAGAAGACAAGTCAGCAGTAGCATTTCATTTTTGGAATGAAAACCATGACATTGATCCAAATCCAAAATTATTAAAAGGAGTGATAAACCAAAATAGATTGACAACATGGGAGAACATATTCATCTGGAAAAATAAGGATCGCGTAATGAACTTTGAAATCCCGCCAGCAGATAATTTGACAAAAAAGTTCATAGTTCCACCACCAGAGAGCAGATAACAGTTGCCAGTTGGGAAGAGATTGAAAATGGAGGCCAGGGCCTTTGAAACTAGTCTCTCATAAATATATGAAAAAGTAAGTGACGAGTGTCAATAAACCAACCACAAATAATTTTATGATTATACCAACTTAATGGTGAGCATTAAGGACTTGGACTTCACCTGAAAATTGTGAAAGATTATGTTTCTAAGTTATAGTTTTCCTATCTCTTTTTATTTTAGCTTGTAGGCTAGGTAAGTTAAACAGCACTGCCAAATATCTGGAACAATTTCAGATAAGATATTTTATTTAATAATACTGATAAGTATCTCATTGCTTCCCTGTTCACTTTTATAGACAAGAAATATGAAATTAGAAATCAATTGTCAAATAAATTTTAGAATAAGACAACAAATTCAGAATATAGCCGTAATTTGCAGCTTTCAAAATATGGCTATTACTGAGGAAAGTTGAGACATTTTGCCACATGTATAATGTTATGTAACATATAATGGGAATCTGGTATAAGAAATCAGATCCCTAAACACAGAAATTTATTCTGTATTTTTGGTGTGGTTTATTCATCTCACATCTAATGATGAAAAAGGATTATAAAACTTTTAAAAAGCAATTTGCACTTTTAATCACAAGCAGCACATGTACCAAACCAGGCTTCTTTATACGTTATCAACATTTATGCACTGTACAGATCTGTGTACTCTATATATTTAAGTATTATAATGTAAATAATGAAGATATTTTGCTTCTGTCTTCAGACCTGTGTAAAACACAAATCTCAGTAATATCTGCATATATAAGGTTCAAATACACAGCTAAAATCACAATGTTATACTTTCAAGATTCAAACTTTAATGTATGCATTATATCTGCTATACATATCACATAAAGAACCTAACATTTGGAGACATAAAATACAGCAATACTTTATTTGATGATTTCTGTTTTTATTACTTTACCTACCAAGTAGATGGACAAGCTATTACATCCCAACTAAAAATATGATATTGAGATTTCACAGGAAATACCTGTTTTTAGAATTCTGAGCAGTTTTAGAAAACTGTATGTGTATTACACAAATAAAAATATTTGTTAATTCATGTCCACTTATCTTAAGAAGTTGATGTTAATACTTCTTTCTTCTTTTTAAGATTGATTTCACGAACATTTGCTCGCATCGTCAGTTAACACACTTCATCGTCAAGGATACTATGTTTTTTCTTATTACCAAAATCTGAAGATGAAACAAACCTAAAAACAGAATCAATTGCCGGTATGTCAAAATTCATTATGCGATTTTTATTTTTTTAAATAAATATCTTTTCCCACACTATAGATCTATGGGAACATTTAATTGTTTCAATAATTTAACTTGGGGATTTATTTCATGGTTAAATGACCAAAAATGATCTGCTACAGCCGATTTATCAATTTGTTTATATTTAATGTTATGAAAATGTTCTTTCTTTCTGGTTTCCAAACTATGTTTCGTCTTTCCACGTCTTTTTGGTTTTTTGGAAAGAAGTGTTGTTACTTAAGTGTTGTTTAGTGTCATTAATCAACTCCTTTTAAATTTAATTTATTATAACAACACTGTTTTCAACACTTCCAAGAAAGGAATTGTATCCTAAGATGTTTATGACATTGTGGTTAGGGGTAAGAACAGTTTTTCTGTGCAAAGCCAGCCGCCTAGGGATCCTTCAAGCGCGGTCACTATATCTAATTTAGCTGACGCTAAAATGCAAAGAATTTTTGAAGCAAAGTATTCCAAGGCAGAAATGAGTCTTGCAAACTATCAGTCAACTTTTTGTTATATGAATCTGAAAATAGGCTCTCCACAAAGCAACATGTGTAAATACTATCACATTAGTACAAAAGTGAATTGAGAAGATATTGACACATTGCTTCACTCACACTGTTTATTCACAGGACATGTTTCAAGAGCTCTTGCTCCTATCATCAGTTGATACTCGATTAGTGTAAGTTGTAGTGGTTTCCTCTTTCTCCGTATTGTCAATAGATGGCGTGATGTACTTGTCAAAGATGTCCGGTGGTGGAGTTTCAAAATTCATGACTCTATGACGATTTTTGTTAATGAAGATTTTTTCCCATACGGAAAGGTCTATGGGGTGATTAACATATTTTATTAGAGATGTTTCCAAGTTGATGTCATGTCTAGTATTCAAAAAATGAAAAGCCACTGCTGATTTTTCTGTTTCACCATTTTTAATGTTTCTTATATGTTCTTTAGTTCTGATGTTAATATTTGTTTTTGTTTTTCCTATATAAATTTTAGGGCAAGTTTCACATTTGATCTCATAGATTCCAGGAAACAGAAAACAGAATAATCAGCAGTAGCTTTTCATTTTTTGAATACTAGACATGACATCAACTTGGAAACATCTCTAATAAAATCTGTTAATCACCCCATAGACCTTTCCGTATGGGAAAAAATCTTCATTAACAGAATTCGTCATAGAGTCATGAATTTTGAAACTCCACCACCGGACATCTTTGACAAGTACATCACGCCATCTATTGACAATACGGAGAAAGAGGAAACCACTACAACTTACACTAATCGAGTATCAGCTGATGATAAGAGCAAGAGCTCTTGAAACATGTCCTGTGAATAAACAGTGTGAGTGAAGCAATGTGTCAATATCTTCTCGATTCACTTTTGTACTAATTTGTGCTTCGCTGTCCCTACGCTTCTTTCAAGTTTATACTTTGACTATCACATTATTTAACAAACTCCAAGCTGTTCTAACAGAAGAAGAATACAAGAAAATACAGTCAGATAGCTCGCTACACCAACGCAAAGCTGATCAGGCATGTAGAGCCATGCCCAATAATAAAATTCCTGCAAAGAATGAAAATATGAGGGCTGCTCAAAAGCTGTCCTAATTCAACATAGAAAGTGCTAATAGGTGTGACCCTCAGGTATTGTTATTTGTAACATGTTGCCAAAACAAATTTGATACTGCTTCATACTGGTTACTTTGGATTTGCCAGCCATTTCACTTAGTTGTTTAACTTGTTTTCGCTAAAATGGAAGTACAGATTTTCAGTATTCTTTTATTTTTTGATGTAAAAACTTTGAAAGAGATATAAGTGAAATTGAATGCTATTACTGGAAAGAAAGATATTTTAACTTTGGTTTTTGCAGATTCTCTGATTATGGCAACTATGTTAGGGCTTCAGCATGCTATCAATGAAATGAGGTTCTGAGGTATTTCAAAAGCATGACTCCTTGCTTCCACACTGGAAGTGAAAGCCTGCCGGCTTTGGACTTGAGAGATGTTCCTTTAAGTATATCTATTAATGTTGAAAAAATGTACAAACGTTGGATGCATGGGCATACACTTTAGTCCACAGCCATAGTTTTCTAATAAAATGTTACACTGATATTGTAGAGGAGGTTCTACAGCTTTGGCATAGCTCACAACTGGGGTAATAGAAAAGGTTCCTATAGCTAAATGAAGGCCAGAGTGATTGAGTCTAATTTTTTCAGTACAGATGGTTGAACTGAAGAACAAATGATGCGACGATAGTCCAATTTGGATTGGATCAGTGTGCAATACAAACAAAGCAGCAGAGCGATACGCTCCCTTAGTATTTAGTATATTTAGAGAATACTCAAATTGCATACTCAACTGTGCTATATGTGATGACCAGCTAAGCTTTCTATTAAAAATCAGTCCAAGGAACTTCGTCTCATCTGCAATTGGTAATATATGTGGACCCAATTGGAGTGAATGTGGTAATCCATCAGATGGCACCAGAAATTAATTCAGATTGTGTTCTCAGTTGAAAATCAAAATCTAGTTTTAGAACTCCAATTCTGAAAGTCATCTAAACATTGCTGTAGGCAGTGCTCTAAAACGGGGGTACGTTCAGAAGTACAATAGAAAACAAAATTGTCTACGAATAAGCATGACAAAACTGCTAGAAGAACACATTTTGATATAGAATTAATAGCAAATAGTATAACTTAGTACCGATCCTTGAAGAACTCCATTCTCTTGGACAAAGGGGTTTGAGAAAACCGAGCTGACACTTACTTGGAAAATGCAGTCGTTCGTGAACTCTCAAAGGAACACTGGTAGGCATCTACATATGCTCCAGGTGTGCAAGGTGTGTAGCAACCCTGCTCACCAATTAATATCATAAGCCTTCTTGATGTCAAAAGCTATCCCTACTGTCTGATCTGTTTATTATCTGTGTCAACATCGACACAAGATGGTCTACTTAGAATGGCGTCATTGGAAACCACAATGGATGTTCATCAGAAGATTGTGAGTTTCCAGTCACCACACCAACCGTCAATGATCATGCATTTTATCACCTTGCAGACGCAATAGGTGAGGGAAATAGGTTGGTAGCTGAAGCACAGGTGACAGTCCTTCCCAGCTTTCAAAAGAGTATAATGGTGGCCACTTCTCATGAAAAATGCTGTCAACCCAAACATGATTACAGACCTCAAGTAGGAATGCCTTGCCTTCAGAAGAGAGCTGTTGTAACATTCGACCATCTGGTTCTTCGGCAGATAGCATTTTCTAACTATATCAAGGTGAAGAGGCGACTGTGATCTTCAAAGTTTCTAGACCAGAAAGAGAAATCTTCAGATTCCACCTGAGTCTTCATTTGGAGAAATTCAGGTAAGTAATTATATGAGCTAGAAATATGAGCAAAAGCACTGCTAACGGTGTTAGCCACATCAATAGCAGCTCTTGCAGCAGTTTTAAGTCTGACGATTGGTATGTGAGTCTATTTTCCAGCCACACACTTATCCAACGTAACTTATGCCATACGAAAGCGGAAGATGTATATTGATTAAAAGATACAAAATTGTTCTATGATGTCTTTTTGCTATCCTTAATTATTGTCTAGAATTTTCATGCATTTTGTTATACTTGATCAGGTTATCCAGAGTAGGGTGTCACTAGAAAATCTTAAGAGCACGCCTTTGAGCATGAATAGTATTCTTCAATCATCTGTCCATCAGGGGACAGGATATTGAAGGGGGTGCATAGTTGATCGTGGAATAGCTTGTTCAGTAGTGGAAAGAATTTTATTGTTCCTGTGAGATGTGCCTTATAACTAGATCATTCACAGAATCCTGCTCGTAATTAAAAATATGCTACTGCCCCTTGAGAAAACTGGCTGATACATGCTACAAAAGAAAACCATATTTTTATCGCAAGGAGGGCATTTTATACAACAGACTATACCATATGTCAGACTAGTTCAATCCTGATGTAAATGTCTAAGAGGGAACAGAGACAGAGACAGTGATAATGAGACAGATGACCATTAGGGTTTTGACTGACTTATAGAACATAATGGGGGGTCATTTTTAATTGCATACCTATTCTCTCGTAATCAAAACCCTACCGGTCATCTATCTCACTATCGCTGTGTCTGTCTCTTTCTCTCCCACATGCTTCCATCAGGACTGAAGTACCTGACATACATTACACAATTCCAATAACCTACAGATAAGGAATAACTTTTTTGTTATTTAAAATTTATAAAGATTCTTTCCTAAAAAATTATTGAGTTTCATAGCTAGTCTAGCTAGCCCATCAAATATGTCCTGTCTGGGACAGACATCCCTTTAAAAGTTAATGTTTCCAAAGTGTACTCACCTTGATGTAAGTACAAAGAGCATCTCCCTTCAACTGATCAGTGCCTGGCTCTGTATACAGCTTGACTTTCATGCGGCCTGTGTCTGCATCCCTCATGACCAATCCACACTTTTGCATCAGGTCCACAAATTCTTGCTCAGTTATATCCAAAGGTAAGTTGTTGACATACACTTTGGTGTTGTGCTGTTCATCCAGTTCAAACCAAGCTGTAAATAAAAGTATAAGAACAATTAAACCTGTGTTTTTTCTTGACCCAACCTAATAACTTTTTTTTAGGGTTATTTACACATGATCTTCTTGATGAAGTTGCCATTATTAGACTGATTTAAAATAACCTGGTAACATTGGCACACTTCAAATTTTAATTAAAATTATACTAAAAAAACTGTAATACTTTTGTGTACTTTTAAGCATCTTGAGAAGTATCAATCTTTTCACATCGATCATGCTGAATGCTTTATGATCTACTACAGTACATACTATGTGGGAAATTTAAAAATAGGAAACCTTAGGAATTATGTAAAAACTGTGGGTATTAAAAGAAAACAGATTACATTTTCGTAAACAGTATTATAAATACATTAACTGACCCAATTTCATGTAAAGCGCCAAAACATTGCATCCTTCTGTAATGTAGTCTACCCTGTCAGCAGATGATCAAAAAAGAAATCTGCAAGGTAAACTAAACACTTTTGAGTGCACGAGTACTGCAATGTGATATTCTTTTTACTTAACTATACAAAGTATTTTACTAAGGAGTCCATTTTCTATATTATTGTTAGAAGACACAGTAAACCTGAAATAAATGGGAAGACCTGCTCCTAATCTGCATTTCAATATTAAACAAAAAAGTGACATTAAATTTAAAGGGAGTCGACTTCCAAGAAAGGAATTGTAAAAAAGTGACAGTTAAAAGTGTAGGAATTAAATAGGACATTTAAATAAATTTTGCTTGGTGGCAATAACAACTGTCAGAAAAAGGTATGGATTTACATCACATGTGGAAAAATTAAGGTACATATGCAAGTACTTGTTAAGTTGTTTGGTAATCTATTTGTAAATTTTACAGTAACTTCATATTTGCTTCTGAAAAAAAGTTCACTAAACTTCCGTGTTGTGATTGTAGATGATGCTTAGTACCAGTTGATGTGCAGTGAAAATGAACCACTATTAATGGCTATTAATAATTAATCCTTATATAACTGATGATCATTTCAACCATTTCTTTCACTCACCACTGGATACACTCTGCCCAATTTTTAAAGGAGGTTAACTAATTATTAATTTGATTTTATCACTGAGGTTGAAATAAGTCAGAAAATTTAACACAAAATCATAGAACTTTTTACTTCTGGAGGGGCAAATTAAATGAACTCTATTCCACAATACTGCAAGGAATCTATAAAATTTAGACAATTTTTATTTTCTTTGCTACTTTACACAATGTATGTTGAAGAAGTGATGTATTCCAAACAAAAATTTGCTATTGAGATTTCACCATAACAAGAAATACACAAAAAAGCATTTAAGTTTTTGAAATAATAGTTTTCAGAAGAGTGAATAGTGAGTCATATGATTGCATTAAATCAATTTTTTTATATCTGTAACTTCCTTTTTCATTTTAAAAAGTAATTCTTTAGACAATTTCTGAAACATTCTCTGGGTCATTCTTAAACAGGTGCCACTGGAAATCATTCAAAATTACTGAACCTAACTTCCAATACAGAACTAATTTGCCCAAGAGGAAAATTAAAGATTACTTTTACAGAAATGCTCAAATCCAATTAAAATTTTATTAAGCTTTATAACATCACTATTGTATTATTTACTTGCACAATTGTTTCCCCATAGATTTTAGGACTTATTTTCAAGTCTAGCTTTAGCTTTATAAATCTGAATATAATGACCTTACCCCTAATGTATAATATACCAATATTATTCATGTTAAAAAACAAAACTTATTTGTAAATCAATGCTCTGTAAGTTGTCATGATACTAGAGGTAAACCATAATAGGCATTGCTATCAACAACTAAAATTATTTAACAAACTTCTCCTGGAGGTAAAGGAATTGCCACAAAGAAGTTTTGTAAACAGGCTAAACACTGATTGAAACAAAAAGCATTTTATACTGTACAAGAATAATTAGATCTTAATATTCATGCCTCTGAATTTATGTAAATATATTGTTAAGATAATAGTAAACAGATTATCAATATCATTATTAAAGTATAATGTACCCTAACCCATAAGCCTGAAGTTCCCAAAACTAGTCTTCATTAAAAAACTTGTAAGTGGAGAAAAGTACATACAAGGTTGACTCGTTTGCCTAATTTTAGTTTTTGTGACTAGATAGAGTAGAAGAAATGTATATATGTACACACAACTTGTTTCCACACAATTCCTTTAGATTATACTAAGTAAACGCATCTGTAAATTTTGTAAAACTTGTATATAAATTTGTAACTACTTATTACGTAGAAAATGAAGCTAGCTACAGTGAAGCAATTGTATTTGTGTAATTGTAACTACTTGTTTTCATCTGACGAAACCTATTGCTTCTTGTAAGCTTAATGGTGAATAAAGATTATAACAACAAAATTATCTTCACACAGCTTGCTTTTGAAAATTGGCACTAGATCCAAATCTCTTGTTGGCCCATCTTCGAATCAGATGTCAGTTTTTGAGTTACACTTTCAGAAGAATTTGTGTTGTGTGTGTAAAGTATGTAAGGGGCTAAAAAATCCAGCTATATGGCATCATTTAAATTTCAAGTTGTTAATTTTATTAATGAAAATGGAGTTAATATGTGGAGAGAGAGTCTGATGTGGAACCAAAGTTAATTCATTACTGGGCAGTTCAGAAAGAAGTTACTCATGAAGCCTGAAGTTTGGAAAATATCCTGAAGTGGAAAACAAATACTCAATTATATCAAAGTATAAACTTGAAAGAAGCATAGGGACAGTGAAGCACAAATTAGCACAAAAGTGAATCGAGAAGATATTGACACATTGCTTCACTCACACTGTTTATTCACTTGAATCGAGTATCAGCTGATGATAAGAGCAAAAGCTCTTGAAACATGTCCTGTGAATAAACAGTGTGAGTGAAGCAATGTGTCAATATCTTCTCGATTCACTTTTGTACTCAATTATAAAATGAAGCTTAAAAAAAGTAATGGCATTACTCCAACATGAAATACTGCAGATGAAAGGAAAAGGAAAGCAAGTAGTATAAAGTGAGGTACCACACATACACGGTTTAAGGGAAGCTTAAGGTTGGGACATTCACTTTATATAAGGGCATAGATTTAACCTGTGAAGATGAACCAGCATCTGGCTTGTTGGCTCAACATCTACCAAGTGATTACATGGACAAAATGTTAGAATTGCACCAACCTGTGATCTAGTTAAGAACAATGATTTAGCTTCTATCACAAATTAGTGATGTACATCAGACCATATGGTTTTTGATATGCCAATATCGACAATGCATACAAAATGTGAATATAATATGTTAAGTAAATCACCAGAGATGAAAAACCTTTGCATACCATAATGTTGGGTGTTGCAGCAATAGTAGAAAGAAAACCTCAGCAAAAGTGTAATTCTCCTACTGGAATTTTTGTACAAATGCGTGATACAGAATGGGTAGCTGACCTGATGAAAGACTGGCTGAAAGTTATGTGGGACAGATGTAGCTTTGCTACATATGAGGATGTCCCAAAAGTACACCTGATGTATAGGTGGTGATTATTCTAAACAAATGATTATAGTAGAAAGTACCGTCCTTATAAAGCTTAAGTTTGAAATTTGAGAATGTTACATTGTTTAGTATTTGTTTGGTAGCCATTAACAATGCAAGCTTTCAGCAAACTCATGAACATGGATAAAACTTATCATTGTTATTGATAATAGCAATACTTTCATTAAAAAAAAACCTTAGTCAAACTAATATTAAAGCTGAGCTAAATTTTACTAGAGAAGAGTATGCTCCTTCCTTTGCAACAGTAAAATATTGCATGGCAGAGTTTAAGCAAGGCCATAAAAACTACCAAAACAAACATAGCTGTGGTAAACCAAATGAGGTGACCATGCCAAACATTGTAAAGAAAATATAAAAAATTATATTGGATAGCCATTAAGTGAATATACATGAGTTAGTAGACATTGTCCGCATTTCAAAAACAGCTGTACATTGCATACTGACTAAAGATTTAGATATGAGAAACTTGTATGCAAGTTGGGTGCAGCATTTACTTACAATGGAACAGAAACAGTATGAGGAAGTTTCTGTCGAGTGTTTCACCAAAGTAAAGCTGTTTCTGCTTTGATTCATAACCATGGATGAAACATGGTTCCACCATTTCACACATGAGTCAAAGGAATAGTAAGAAACAGTGGAATGAAAGTGGAAATAGAGCTTTGAAAAAAGCAAAGATAATTCCACCTGCAAATAAGGTCACTTTTTCAATATGTGTGGGATAATTTTCTCTAATCAGCTCCAAAAAGGAAAAAAAAGTCAATGACAAGTATTATGCAAACTTATTAAAATGTTTAATCATAAAATCAAATAAAAAAACTGCTGCATTTAGCAAAAAAGAAAGTTTTATTCCATCAAGATAATACACCAGTTCACACATGCATTATTATTATCATGACCAATGGAGTGAACAGCTGATATGTTGGCAAAAAAGGGCAGAAAATGAAACGTCAAAAATAAGTAATTTATCTTTCCACCCTGAGAAATTATAAACTAATAATAAAATAAAATCAATTCAACATGAAGATTTTCAAAATGCTAGTGCAGGAAAAAATGGGTATCATCTTTGAAGACAATAAACACATTCCTGATTACCCACAAAGAAAATTAGTAGCAATCTTTTGCTTAACTACTGCTTAGCTGCATATCTTCATTGAATAAATACATACAGTTCGTCACAGTGCAACTTTGCAAGCAACCAGACACCACTATGGATAGAAAAAGTTTACTACTATGTCAGTTCCAAAAATACAAAGAGATACTAAAACTCAACATCCTATTATTGGGATGTCAGACAGAGAATTGATGAAGTCTGAGATCTAGAGCATTAGCAAACAGCCACCATTACTATCACAGTGGTTGTGAATGGTTCCAGAGATTTATAAATCGATATGAACTTGACGTATTGAATGAAACTTTATTTACGGATGAAGCATAGTTTCACCTATCCGGATATGTTAACTCTTCAAAATTCCTGGATCTGGTTTTCAGCAAATGCCAATGTAGGAGAGTGGCAACATTGCATTCCAAAAAATCGAAGTGGGGTTGCTACAAAGCACACATAGATGGTCAATCTTTTATGAGACCTCTGAGAATTCAGGTGTTTACTGCTCTGAGATGATTTATCCACTTATTGCTAGGATGAATGAAAATGAAGTTGAGCCCTGCTTTTTCAACAGGACAATGCTACGGCATATACATCATACCAATTGCTTGGACTTTTACAAGCATGTTCTGGTGAAAGAATTATTACTAAGAGGACTCTAGCCACCATGGTTCCCTTATTTAGCAGGAATGGATTATTTCCTTTGAGTGCAGCAAATCTATGGTATATGCTACTAATCCGAGAGCAATCAATGTGCTTAAAATGAATATGGTTAATTATAGGCATTATATTAATGAAAGTATTTGCTAATATGTGCAAAATAATTGAACTCTGCCTTCAAGAAAGAGAGAAACATTTCCAGCATCTATTATGATTGTCGTGAGCATACAGTTTCAGTTTGGTTATAAATAGCATTTTCTAATGGCTGTTCAACTGCCTAGTATGTTGCAGTTGTCCCAACATAAATGTCCTAGTGCACATATACCACCATTTCCAGTGTGAAGAGAGTTCCCTGGCGCACTGTATATAAGTTCAAATTTGTTCTTGTGCAATAAAGATAGAGAAACAAGTGAAGAACCTGTCAGAACTGTGAACCCATCTTAGAAATATACTGAAGAGTGAGTGCACTAATGGTTACATTGCCAGGGCATGGCACTAAATAACAATGGCAATTTCTTGCCAATCAAGATAAATGTTTGGAGAAATGTTTTATAACACATTTCATTGTGCAATAATCAAATCTAAATAAATGCTTTTAAATGTCATTTCCTACATGATAAATTTGAAATTCCATTCTTTGCATAAAAAATCAGCTTTTTAGCACTCCTAAAAGGTTAAAGTATTTGAAAATGTTAAACAAAAGCAAAGAATTAAATTTAAAGGGAGTCAATTAATGTCACTAACAACACTTACTTAATGTCATTAATCGATTCCCTTTAAACTTAATTCATTACAACAACACTGTTTTCAACACTTCCAAGAAAGGAATTATAAAAGCAAAGAATATCTCATAAATGGTTAATATCACTTCACAGGCTTCTTAGGGAAGTTTTAAGATATGCATTTTACTGACTTAAAATATCCCATACATATGTTATTATAAACAAAGTCATTAGAGCCATGTTTGAGAAAATAATATTTTTACATAAAAGGTAGTTTATGGGAGAATGTTTTTTTGAAAATCTTTATGTTGTATACTCCAAAGATGTCAAACTGAAAAATACAAAGTTTGGTACATAACCAACTTTTCAGTTTTGAGTTATGTCCAGCCAGAAGTGGATCCAAGGTCATGAAGATGGGCCAGAGAGAGATTTGTAGCTAATGCTAATTTTCAAAGGCCAAGATGCAAGAAGATGACACAATTCTGAAAAGACGCCCCAAAGTCTATGAGGAAACAATTGTGCAAATTCAAGGGCAGTTCAATATGTACCTGTGTTTCAAAATATATGGTGTTGCTAAAGGATGTTTGTGTTATCATGTACTGCCATTTGTTACACGTTACCAAAACAAATTTGGTGCTGATTCACAGGTTAGTTTGGATTTTACAGACAGTTCAATAAGTTGATCAACATGCTTTTATTAAAATAGAAAAAGAGCAGCATCGTTCAGGGATTTGCTTTTTACTTTTAGATGGGAAAACTTGCAAGGAGATAAAAGTGAAATTGGATGCTGTTTATGGAGACTTTTCACCTTCTATGACTACAGTTAGCTATTGGTATAATGAATATAAACGTGGTCGAACAATAAATAAATAAAAATCTACAATACCATACCTTGGCACCTAATTTCTTAAGCCAGGGTATACATATTCCATACTTTTACATTTATTTAACTTTTTATAATTCTTAAAAAATATTTCTACAGATAATATTAAAAAAACATAATAAAACAATAAAATAAATATACAATAATAATGAATAATAATAACAACAATAACAGTAACAACAACAACAACAATAACAATAATAACAATAATAATAATAATAATAATAATAATAATAATAATAATAATAATAATAATAATAATAATAATAATAATAATAATAATAATAATAATAATAATAATAATAATAATAATAATAATAATAATAATAATAATAATAATAATAATAATAATAATAATAATAATAATAATAATAATAATAATAATAATAATAATAATAATAATAATAATAATAATAATAATAATAATAATAATAATAATAATAATAATAATAATAATAATAATAATAATAATAATAATAATAATAATAATAATAATAATAATAATAATAATAATAATAATAATAATAATAATAATAATAATAATAATAATAAGTTGTATGGATGGTATGCATTATATATAAATTTTAATTGTACAATATGTTATTTAATATTTGGAGCATTTTGATATTAGAATGCTAATGTAAAATTAAAACACTCTGAAGCATTAGTTAAAAACAGGAAAATTAATAATAAAAAATATATTCATTTACAAAAATATTTAACGAAATAAAACAAAAACTACCTAAACCAGTACTTTACTGGTATCCAGTAAACAATTAACCTGATAACCGGCTATTTAAAAACCAGACTAATCCTAATTCTACCTACTAAAACCACCGGAATCTGGCAGCAAATCATGTACAGGTAACCAGCACAATCTCTAATTTTCCTGTTTTTAACTAATGCTTCAGAGTGTTTTAATTTTACATTAGCATTCTAATATCAAAATGCTCCAAATATTAAATAACATATTGTACAATTTAAATTTATATATAATGCATACCATCCATACAACTCAAAATTCATTTTAAACAGTTACAAACCTATTTTTTTTAAAAAAAAACCTCTTATGTTAGCTATTAGAATATATACTAATATTGATAAATATTAAACATCAAAATCCAAAATTTAGCAAAATGCTACAATTTTTTAAAAACCAAAATCACATATAGACTAAAAACTTACGATAAAAATCATCAACACCTATCTCCCTAAATAAATACGAGGCATGTTTTTTTAAGTCAGTACCATTTTGGAATTAAAAAAAGACGTGCATAGATATTGCCATAATTTTATTTTTGCATGAAAGCCTGTACCTTAATCTACTTTTCTACATAATCTCCGTGAATAATGAGGCACTTGTCATAACGTGGCACCAGTTTTTGAATACCCTCCTCATAAAATTCTGCCGCCTGACGTGTTAACCACTGTATCACAACTGTTTTGACTTCGTTATCATCTTGAAGATGCTGACCGCCCAGATGTTTCTTCAAGTGCAGGAACAAATGGTAGTCACTGGGCGCCAGATCAGGGCTGTATGGAGGATGATCTAGAGTTTCCCATTGAAAAGATTTGATGAAATCTTTGGTCCTATTAGCCACTTGTGGACGGGCATTGTCATGCAGCAAAACGATACTCTTACTCAGCTTGCCACATCTTTTGTTCTGGATTGCACGGCGCAGATTGTTCAATGTCTCACAATAAGATGCTGCATTGATTGTCTCATTACGAGGCAGAAACTCCACCAGCAATACTCCTTTTCTGTCCCAAAAAACTGTGCATGTGATTTTCCAGGCAGAAATTGTTTGCTTAAACTTCACTTTTGTGGGTGATGATGAATGTCGCCATTCCATGGATTGTTGTTTCGATTCTCATGTGACGTAGGCCACACATGTTTTGTCACCAGTAACAATTTGGTCTAAAAAATTTTCACCTTCATTGTGGTACTGCTCAAGGAAAGTCAATGCACTGCCTAAACGTTGGGTTTTGTGCAAATCCGTCAACATTTTCGGAACCCAACGTGAACACAATTTCCGGTACTTCAAGTTCTCGGTCACAATGCAATACAAAACACTACGAGATTGAGGAAAAATAGACGCACAATGATGAAATTTTAAAGCGTCTGTTTTCTCTCACCTTTTCGTCCACTTTCTGCACCAAATCTTCAGTAACGACCGAAGGATGCCCACTCCGTTCATCATCATGCACATTTGTGCGGCCATCTTTAAACGCTCTCACCCATTTCCTTACCATTCCATCGCTCATAATGTTTTGTCCGTAAACTTCACAGATCTCATGATGAATATCGATCGGTTTTATGCCTTTAGCACTAAGAAATCGTATAACAGCCCGTACTTCACAATTGGCGGGACTCACGACTGTCAGAGGCATCTTAAACACTCAGTAACCAATGTATACAATGCAGAATCAGACTGTAATGGCGTCAGTGCGTAGACAAGAGATGTAGGTAACCAGCGTGCATGCGCTGAACGCCAACCGTAGCGCTGTGGTGGCAGAATTGCAAAACGGTACTGACTTAAAAAACATGCCTCGTATATAAGACTTAATACATATATGTATATAAAATACTCAAAAACAAAATATCACTAAAAATAAAAAATTTACAAATAATTTCAAAATTAATTAAATAGTATAATTAAAACAACCAATCTCAACAACAATTTACTTTAAATTTCTTTCAAATATTTAACAACACAATAACAGTATGACAGCCTATACTTTCTACAAAAATTTCCAAAACCTAGCACTCATGAGACACACACTAATTACTGCACTTAAATCACCAAAAACTGCTCTCCTCTCTCCACATCAAATCACCAGACAAAAGTGCTAAACCTACATCTCCAACTCCACTTTGCCGCTACAGATCCACCCCTGGGCTGGCTGGTCAAGATCACTTCTCCCAATACCGGCTCTGCCGTTTTATAAGTTTCCTTAAAAATCGCCTCCAATCTGGATAACAATACCAACAAATTCTTCTCCGGTTCTTCTTCTCTGGTTTGATTGACTGCTACATCTAAATCTCCTTCTCTCCATCCTCTTATCTTCCAATAAATATTGTTGCGAGCCATTGTAGATGAGCACCGAGAGAGACAGAAATGAGGAGTGAGAGACAGATAGTGCCCAAGCCACACCCACAAACCATCCAGTGCCTGTGCACAGCACTAATCACTTGCAGAGGAGAGATGGGGTGGGGAGAGAAGGAGCCAGGGAAGTGTCTGGACTGTTCTTTCTCCTTTGCCTGCCGCCTTGAAAGGTTGTGAAGCTTTCGTATGACTTTGTCAGGTTTCGGGAAACTTCGAGAAACAGTGGGCTGTGTATAAATAAAACTACGTATGACTAAGTGTTGCAGTGTCTGCGGAAGCCGCTAGAGAGTGACCAATGTAATGTGTGTGTGGACATTTAAACTGTATTGAGCTGCGAGTTGAGGACTGTTAACCGCTTCGCAGAAGGCCATTTAAACCCTTCAGGGGCCGATAAGGGTACCCAATAAACAGAACAGGACATTTAAATTGCTGAATGCTGTAAAAATGCATCATAAATACAATTCTGTATCTTCCGTATTTATTAAGTTATTTAAACGAAATAAAAACTGTTTTAAAACTCATCAAAGGCAGTATAAATCTACAGTAAAAATAAAGTAGAGACTACATTAATAAATCGTTGAAATTTCACTACTTTGTTTCACTGTAACAAAAGCCATTCTTTGTGCCGAACGCGCCTGATATTTGAATCATTTTGTTTTGTGTGTATACGAACCAATGTATGTATGTATGTATGTATGTATGTATGTATGTATGTATGTATGTATGTATGTATGTATGTATGTATGTATGTATGTATGTATGTATGTATGTATGTATGTATGTATGTATGTATGTATGTATGTATGTATGTATGTATGTATGTATGTATGTATGTATGTATGTATGTATGTATGTATGTATGTATGTATGTATGTATGTATGTATGTATGTATGTATGTATGTATGTATGTATGTATGTATGTATGTATGTATGTATGTATGTATGTATGTATGTATGTATGTATGTATGTATGTATGTATGTATGTATGTATGTATGTATGTATGTATGTATGTATGTATGTATGTATGTATGTATGTATGTATGTATGTATGTATGTATGTATGTATGTATGTATGTATGTATGTATGTATGTATGTATGTATGTATGTATGTATGTATGTATGTATGTATGTATGTATGTATGTATGTATGTATGTATGTATGTATGTATGTATGTATGTATGTATGTATTTTTTTTTTTTTTTTATTGAACTTTAACAGCATGCCCCGTTACGGAGTAACATTACATGCATTTAATTACATAGATACATTATAAATAGTAATCACATTTTGATATTATTTTACAATAGTTTTTTAAATATTAGAATTTAAATGTTCAATTCACGTATTGTTTTAAAATAAAAATTGTTTACAAGTCAATTGAATTAACATATATACAAAAAGCTTTCAAATGTTTATTTATAAGGTTTTGGTTTGACACTGGCCAATTTCCTCCATTCTTGTGTACTTCTTCAATCAACTTGTCCCTCTGATGTTTTGTGTCTCTACATTCATAAATGAGGTGGTTTGCGGTCTGCTGTGGGCTATTGCAGGTGCATTGGGGATCATCTATGATATGAAATCTATACAAGTAAGCTTTAGTTTTTCCATGTCCTGATACCATTGCAGTGAATGTCGCTGTTAATGGTAGTTTTGTCTTAAGACGATCCTTTATCAAAGGGAAGAATGATTTGGTAAGGGCTCCTTTACTTGTACTGCTCCATCTCTGTTGCCACTGTAGATGTCCTGCCCTCTCTATTTCAGTTTTCAAAGAAGATTTTGGTACCTTGTTGTAAATAGTCTTTATTTCGATGTCTTCAGCAGCTGATTTTGCTAATATGTCTGCTAGCACGTTTCCAGTAACTCCTGCATGTGCTTTCACCCAACTAAAGTGTATTGTCCACTGATTTCTTTCTAAAGTTCCTAGTCTATTAAGTGTCTCCTCAGGAATATAATTGTGTTTATTGTTGTTTTGTAAGGTGGATAGTGCCACCTGACTATCTGTAAATATGGCTACAGTCTTCTCTTTGTTCAGCGTATTTGCCATGTTTTGTAGCTCTTCAAGTGCTTTCAAAATAGCCAGTTGTTCGGCCTGATTGTTTGAACACCTTCCATCCAGCCTGAATTGCAGTTGTCGAATTACAGTATTGTGCTTGTACAGAACTACAGCAGCCCCGACTTTTTCATCTGATTTACTCCCATCCGTAAAAATTTGAAAGACGTATGCCCCATCATCCTCAACTGCTTTTATATGAGGTCGTTCTGCTGGATGGTTCCAGACGCTTGGTGGTAGGGGTGCATCATAGTCACGTTCACTACATGTATGTATGTATGTATGTATGTATGTATGTATGTATGTATGTATGTATGTATGTATGTATGTATGTATGTATGTATGTATGTATGTATGTATGTATGTATGTATGTATGTATGTATGTATGTATGTATGTATGTATGTATGTATGTATGTATGTATGTATGTATGTATGTATGTATGTATGTATGTATGTATGTATGTATGTATGTATGTATGTATGTATGTATGTATGTATGTATGTATGTATGTATGTATGTATGTATGTATGTATGTATGTATGTATGTATGTATGTATGTATGTATGTATGTATGTATGTATGTATGTATGTATGTATGTATGTATGTATGTATGTATGTATGTATGTATGTATGTATGTATGTATGTATGTATGTATGTATGTATGTATGTATGTATGTATGTATGTATGTATGTATGTATGTATGTATGTATGTATGTATGTATGTATAGCTACACAAACGACTTCTCCGGTTCAAGTTTAGTTTATTTATGCTATACCAAGCGATAATCATACGAGTATATGTTGCATTACACACACACGCTGGAAAGAAAACTTTCTGTCAGCATCTGTTAATACAGTGTTTCTCAACCAAGGTTTCTGGTAGCCTTATGCAACTGTTTTCGCTCAGTATTTTAGTTATTTATACCCTCTCTGTATTCAAAGTGATTTCTTATAGCTATCAAGAGCTAAATGAATGGCACATTTGAAATTGTTAAATTTCAATGTTAACCATGGCTTATCGCCGTAATGTAGCAAATAAATTAGCTTGGGTATGATTTGTATAGGCTTCTGATATTATTGTAGAAAATCTGGAAGATTTTTTGTGCAACTATGAAGGAGATGTTTAGGATATAGGTAGCAGTGACGTGTACTGGTCTACAGATGGCATGTTAGCTACTCCATTGTTTGGGGGAAATGGCGGGTCAAATATGCGTGATGTGGATCAGCTATTACTAGCTATCCCTCTTTACGGAAAACAGTTTAATGGTAAAGTATTTTTATACCACTGGATGTAACCATGCACAATTGTTTCGTAATTTTCAGAGCTGTAAATTCATGCAAGACATTCACCTACCTGTACTTACGCGTATAAAGAGCTCGTAACCTAATTGAGTACTATAATATACAGAGGCCTCATTATACTGGGGGGTAAGAATCAGCCCTCATACTTGAGAGAAAACACTTTCCTAAAAGGATACCACCCACAACCAAAAAAGTTGTAACCATTTCAAAAATGTGTTGTGTGTTGCGAAAAAGAAGTTCGCAAGGAAACCAATATTATTTGATGTGAATCTGCAGATGTGCCCTTGGGTGTTTATCCAGGTTTGGAGGGGTACAACTCAAAAAGAAACCTTTAAGGGTATGTTTACATCCCTTATAGAACTAATTTAAATTTATTGTATAATAGGAAGATTAAAATAATTGGTGTTAAATGAGCATTAAATGCATGTATGCGCAGGACGTCTATACACGTCCATATCGGTTTGGGACATTTTAACTTGGATGTCATATGACGTCCATATCGGTGAAAGGGTTAAACGTGTAGTAATTTGAAAGTGAATTCTTTTTATTTTAGTTAATTGATGGAAATTAATAATTTCTTCACACTAGCTGTATATAGGCTAAGGTTTTTGATAGATAGTCAACATGAAAAATTCAATATCATGGCCGGGATTTGAACCAAGGATCTCCTGGTTTCCATCTAGTCGCTCTGACCCATTGAGCTACCATGGCCAATGTGCCGTCCTGACATTAAATTCTCCATTTGACTCGTATATTTTTCCGGTAGACCACTAGGAGCTCTCGCATCCAACATACACTGTTTGTGGCGACTTACTATCCTAAATACTTGAGTCCCAGGCTTCATCATTTAACTCTTATTATTTTAGTTAATTGATGGAAATTAATCATTTCTTCACACTAGCCATATATAGGCTAAGGTTTTTGATAGAGTCAACATGAAAAATTCAATGCCATGGCTGGGATTTGAACCACAGATCTCCTGGTTTCCGTCCAGTAGCTTTTGTTTATTTACGTGTGCAGAAGCCATGAGAGACTGTGTTGGTGTGTGTTACATCATTCTGCTGATATCAGAGTTGTATAAGAGCCTTTCTATGGAAATAAAGAGCATTTGAATTTCCGCTAATTGGACTTTTAATTTTACAAACCCACAAAGTCACAATATAATATAATATCTCCTTTTATTGAGAAATAAAGCTTCATCAGCTTCTTATTTTTAATTATGTTATATAAATCATACATTATCAATAATTCTACTTTGACTTTCAATCCTCTACAATCTTCTAACTGCTTCTTCAGGTTGATTAATGCTTACCTCCTCTTCTGTTATTATTACTTCATCTTTTGATAATTCACTAACTTTCATGGCTAAAGTGTCAAGATATGGATATAACTCTATATCTCTCAAGATATAGAATATTTGGCATTCGCTTAAGCACTCACTTTCTTCATCTAATTTATATATATATATATATATATATATATATATATATATATATAATTTATTACATTCAAAAAGTGTGTTCTGGAGAATCCATTACATTGCAATTTTTACAAACATCACTAATTCATTATTACACAAATAAAAATATTTTTAACAGAGTCTCCACTTAAGAAGTTGATAATTCTTTCTTCTTTAGAAAACATCGATTTCGAAGGCACAGCTACAGCGCCTTCGTCTTCAGTTTACTCTCCGTTTATTCCATTCTGAAGACAAAGGTGATGTGCCTTCGAAATCGATATTTTCTAAAGAAGAAGGAATTATCAACTTCTTAAGTTAAGTGGAGACTCTGTTACATATATTTTTATTTGTGTAATATTTGTTACTTCACTGTGACTAATCCCTATTTCATATAACCTTGCCCCGCTGACATGTATTACTCCGCATGCATCTACCTTCCCCCTAATCCTAATTGGCTAATGCGTTTGCGCCATAAACCATAGGCGGTGCCTTCCCGTCACATTTAAACCTGCAGTAAACGTCATAATTGCCAGGAAGATAGCTAAAATCATGCAAATAAGGATATGAAGGCATGCAAAAATACAAGTTTATAGTGAAACTGAACTCATGTGGTATGGAGAATCTGCTAATGGAGTAATCCCCTCCATCTCGGATTCGGATTCTGATTTTGCAGTAACAGTTTCGCTGTCGGAACTCTCTGTAGGGTTTATAATTATGCTCTATATTACGTTGTCCAAGATGCCATCCAGCTCCTACATTTTCTTTTCTTCTTTGAGCACATGATGAATAGCCTTTTTCCATGTTTTGTCACTGATCTCCGAAAACGCTGTGGCAAGCAATGGCCTGATATTGTGCAACTTAAATGTTCTATTGTTTCTCGCTACGAATCCTTTAATTTGGCTCCAAATAAGCTCAATTGGATTTAAAATCCAGTGATATGGTCGAAGCCTGAGTACCTCATGACCAGCTGACCTTGTCATTTCATCGATTATGTATTTATCACAATCGCTGGCATGCTTTACTACAAGTTCCAGTAGTTCTGCCTTAATAAGGGATTCATTTACAACTTCATTTTTTGCACGCAGCCACTCAATAATGTCTTGTTTCTTCCAGGATGTATTTGGTTTCTTTTCGACACGAACGCTGTGGTAAGGAGCACTGTCCATCACAATTGGTTCCAGTTTTGCTAACACACTCGCAAACCACTGTTGAAACACATCTCCATTCATATCCTCATGATAATCACCGGTTTTCTTTAACTCAAACAGCAGTTGACCATCTTCCACAAAACCACTATCACTTCCTATATGAGTGACGATCAGTCTTTGGCCTTTTCCACTGGGATTTTTTAAACCAGAACACATACCTTGCAAAAATGCTTGTCTTTCAGTCTTAATAGTCGTGTCACGCCATACTTTACTTGTCGTAAGCCCTTCATTCACCCAAGTCTCGTCAAGGTAGTATATTTTGCGATTTGTATCCCGGTACAGTCTGATTGTACTTAAATAACGTCTTCGCCACACAGCAATATCACCTCTGTCTTTTAGCACATTTTTCTTGCCCTTTTTTTCATTCACAAACCCCAGCTGTATAAGCAATCTATACAGACTAGATCTGCTGAAATTTGGTAAATCTGCATCTTCATTTACAGCAGACAAAATTTTATTTATGTTAGGAAGTTCGTTTCTAAAGAAAAAACTATGCACATGATGACGTACAGCAGTTTTAACGAACTCATCGCATTCTCCGAGCACGCGCTTTTCTTTATTCCTGCATTTGCCTGGAGTGGTAAGTTTTCCTGTTTTCTCAACTTCACGTCGGGATGTTCTTATGGACCTAACACTCACACCTGTAAGTTCAGAGCACAACTGTCCTACTTCTCTCACTGACAAAGACGGATTCTTCTCTGTGAGTGCATTAAACACATGCAACACAATTCTTTTTTCACCGCTTTGTAATGGTTTACCCTTACGATGCTTTAGCAAAAGCTGGCGGTAGACTCTGCCATTATACATATAATAAGTAAACGCGCAATAAACGATGGATAAAATAACGTATCTCTCGCACTTGCACAGCACACCTTCGAATGACAATACATGACTAATCCAGTTCAGAACAAGGTCAGTGATAAAAGTCATATAAACAAATAATGTCATCACTACCGCTAAAACATGTGCTACTGTGTCATCTGAAAGGCAGGCCTAGATGCAAAGGAACCTCCTCTTTACTTCGTTTAAGAATTAACATTCATTTCAGATAAATTAACTCTGTTGCGTAATATATTTAATTGAAACAGTTATGAAAGTAAATATTTGACAATTCTCTTTCAACATATAAAGATATATCACCATGTTAAATAATGAACTAATTTTTACTGCAAAACAGTCTGTACCACAACAGCAGCCAATGAGAGGAGATGAGGTCACGTGACCGTTAAGAGATTACGGGGCAAGCTAATGTGAAACAAGGTATAGCTTCATTTTCTGTGTGATCATTAATTCATTTCTTAATTTTCAACCAATAGGTGCCATATGGGCCATGTCCTGTTAAATAGTGACAGGGTCGGTTTTATATAAGTTAAATGCAATCTTTTTTTAATATTGGGAAACGGTTCAAATATGAGTCTTCCCACAGTTGCTTCACTCCATTCTTGCTGCCAATCTAGTATAATTATCTTCTTAATATCTTGCACTGTTCTACATCTTTCTCCCAAAACGTGGTCGAACACCTGTTTTTAATTAGAAATGCTCAGGACACACTGCAGATGTTGTTACTGCGGAAGTAATTGAAAAAGTCCACAATATGAATTTTGTTGACCATGGAACAAAAGTTTGCGAAGCGCAAAGGCCATAGTTGTATTGTCAACAACAGCAATTTATATTTTGCATAATAAGTTCGAGATGAAAAAGCTGTCGACCCGATGGGTATTGCATTTGCTCACAGTGGATGACAAATGGGTGCGGTTTTCAACTTCAAAGCTTGTTTGGAGCTGTTTAAGCAAAATCCAGACATTTTAAGTTGAGTTGTCTCTGGCAATGAGACCTTGATTTGCCATTATGCTCTGGAAACCGAGCAACAATTAAAGAAGTGGGTAGCTTCCCGAGAATCTTCTCCAAAAACGACAAAGAGAAAAGCATTGGCAATGATTTTTTGAGATGTGAAGGGTGTTATACTCATTGACTTCTTGGAAAAACAAACATTTATTACTGGAGAATACTACAGTGAGCAGTGAGTTATTGGCTCAATTTGACAAAAAGTTGAAGGAGACACAGCTGCATATGGCAAAGAAGAAATTTCTGTTTCACCACAATAATGCGCCAGCATATTCATCTGGAATTGCTGCCGCCAAACTGCATGTTGTGTTATGAATTGCTGTCAACTCCCATATTCTCCTTTTCCCAAACATGAAGAAGTGGCTCTCAGGAACAAAATTTAGATCAAATGAGGTGGTCATCATGGAGACAGAGGTGTATTTTGCAGAGCTTGACCATTCTTACTTTTTGGGAGGGTTAAAAAAATGACAGGAGCTTCAGGAGAAGTGTATATCCCTAAAAGGGCACTATGTTGAGAAATTAATTTGTGCTTGAAAAAACTGGTGTCTTCATTCCTAATAAGGGTACTTATTGAACAGCCCTCATAAATACATAGTGATGTTATATATATAAATATAGGCATGCACACAACACACATTTTTTTCTAAAAATCTTGTTTTTGGTTTCAGGAGATAACAAAACTTGCATATTCATTGAAATCTCAGCATCGAATTTTTGAGTTAATAAATACAATACTTCCTCTTATAGATAGATAAGTAATTTTAGCTAATTTGCCTTACTAGGTTCAGGTGGAGGACCCTTTCTCTTTTCTGCTTGCTTGCTTTCTTGGGTAGAATTAGTGACTTTATCATCAGGTACAGTAGTTACTGATGGAGCAGCTTCACCAGAAGGTGTAAATCCATAGTTCATCTGGTAGTGGGCCAAGAAATCCTCATCCACCTACAAAACAAATTGAAAAAATTTTAATTTTAGCTATTGCTGCATCTTTCCATCTGCATTTGTTTGGCAAAATGACTTAGATAAGAATACCAAAGAGCTGTATGCTAACACATTAGAACAACAGGACCAATGAAATCTAGAGAAAAATAGATTATACTCTTTAAAGTCACTGGTCTTTACACTAGCCAAAAAGTGGGACCGGCAGTGAGGAGAGGAATCAAAGACAGCCCAATCGTTGTTGTGACAGCTGCTGTCACAAGCTGGGAAAATATGTGATGTATGTTCTGCTGTTCAAGCTGAGAACTTCTGATTTCAGCAACTCTGGAAACTTCTAATTCCAGATGCTTCTATAACCATTCTAATGGGACCAGGGATATATTATCTGATCATTCTTGCAACTTGGGGCACTTGTAATGGAATAAGCCAGTCAGAGAATCAGCCAAGTTGAGCATCAAAAGCTATGAAGCAGTGCAAGTTGATGCATGCTAAAGTGGCTTACGTAATCATTAGTGCTATATCTCTATTGACCATAGGTTTGTTCTGAGCATCAATAAAAGTAAAATTAAGTGTAAATTAGTACTGTGCTGACAGTTTAAGTGACAAATAAAGTGAGTTTAGTAAGACCTAGTGCTGTCATTTTCACCACAGTAAACATAGCATAACATAGCATATAAATCTAGAATGGCAGAACAACCTGTTCAGTTCCCATTGTGAGTTTGATGTAGGGATGGATGCTGTCCCAACAGTTCTGGAAAAACAGTATCTCTTTTGCATCGCCAGGCAATGAAGGTATCTTTTCATTTATAAGGGCAATAAATGATGATTGTTCTAGTATATATAACCCACGTGCAGACAAACTTTGAAGGGTAGATTCAGAACTTAAAAGTTCAAAGCCAGAGCCAAGATTTGAACCATGCATCTACGAGGGAGTGTCAAAAAATAACCGGAATTGCTTTTTTGCTAGAAAATGCTGCTCACCTTTATTCAAATCCTATCACACCCCTCTCTCAGACACAATACGACGATTACAGCATTCAGTCCAATGTTCAAAACACTCCCTGAAGCCCCTTTTTGATAGTCTGTTGAGTACACCTGGAATTTTATTGTTTAGCTCTCGATCACTCTGAAAATGATGAACCTGAAGATCTTTTTTTATTCCAGGAAATAGGTGGAAGTCACATGGGGCTGGGTCTGCTGAATAAGGTGGATGTGGCATCACCTCAATGCCTAATTCAGTGATTGTTTCCTGAGTCTTGCTGGCGCGATGAGTGAGGGCATTATCCTGATGAAGGATCCGTTCCGTTTGAGCAAGACCACAAACCGTGTAGACAAACTTTGAAAGGCAGAATCACAGCTGAAAAATTCATTGCCATAGCCGAGATTTGAACTGTGGATCTTCCAGCAGAATCAGAGCTGAAAAATTCATTGCCATAGCCGAGATTTGAATTGTGGATGTTCTGCTCACATTTTAAGTGCCAATGTTCAAATCCTTGCATGTAAAAGTTGGTAATGGCTGGTGAGAGCGGAGTAAAAATGGCAATGCCATTGTTTGTAGTAGTAATTGTTGAACAGGAAATAGGTTAAACTGAGGATGTGATGGAATAAGCAGATGTTTCCATCAGACAAATACTCAGTTCTTTAGAACTGTGGTTACAATTTAGATATCCGACTCACTACAGACAGCCTTGAATCCTTTTCATCCTATATTTTCAAAAGCAACTGGATTGGGCCTGAACCTAAGACCTCAGGATCAGTAGGCCAGTGTCTTGAGTCATCCAGACCAAAATGAAATAACAAGAAACAAGATAATACAAGTATATGTGGGGTTTTAATATGTGTACCAATCAATACCAATATTCCGATTTTTGAAAAAGCAAAGCACAATTCACTCTTTCATTTTAAAAAGAAGGAGATAGTAAAATGTAAATTTTACCTTAGGAAACCACGCATTTTTTTCTTTATCCCAGATGTATACTGTTCCATCTGAAGGATCCGTGTAAGTGTGTGTGTCACTTTCATAACCAAAAATGCCTGATTCCATATCTTGCCTTTTCTCTGATTCAGCAGCAGCAGCCTTGGGCACCTCTGTTTTGCCTTCTTTTTTTTCTCCATCTTCCTTCACTTCCCACTTCTTAGTGTTGTTATTGTATTTATAAGAAACACCTATAATAATAAAACATAAAAACTTATTCCCTTAAAATATATCTTTTTATTTGCTTTTGCTCTTTAATATGTTTAAGTTGGCCACTTACAAACAAAATTAAATACTGTCTAATAAACCATCTTTTAAGACTGACTTTTTTGGCTATTGTAATAAGTATTGTACAAAAAGACATTTCATTCTACTGCTCACTCACATTAAGCAGAAGTATTGCATTCTGTCCAAAAATTTGATATCAAAATTTCACCAAAATTAGATGTTATTAATATACATCCAGAAACCTCCCATTACAATACGCTTGACTCATTTAGCATATCTGAGAGATTGAGGGTCCCAAGGATTGCTTTAATAAGAAGAGGAGTGAAGCCCGGAACTGTGAAGTGATGACACAACATAAGCATAGAAATGTAGCTAAACTGCAATTGAACACATTGAAAACATGACTACCTTATACCATAAACTGCAGTATAGGCATACAGAAGAAGATATATAACAAATCAAAACATTATCAACCCAGTGAATTTGCTTTTCATTGCACATGCTCAGTAGCTGGAAGATGACCATATGTTTTGTCCTTATGCTATAAAAGAAAATGCTCTAAAACAGGTAGGTGGGTTCTAGGCCTTACAAATGGCATCGGCAGCAAACAATATTCCTAAGGTAATCAAATGCCTCTGCTTCACTTTTATTACAGTTTTTTCTTTCAAAGTCATGTAAAAAATATATAAAAGTAAAAAGTGAAGCTCCCCCCCCCAAAAAAAAAAAATTTAAATAACTCAAGCATTTTCTTTGATTTTTAAATTTGGTACAGATAAGTTAATGACATTCTTGCTATTGTTTTCAATAAACCTATAAATGATATTTTAAACCTTTTAAATGAAACCAGCTATAAAATTCACATTAAACTTTGAAAATATGGTTGCCTTCATTTCCAAGTTTTAAAGATAATGAAACATAACATCAAATTGAATCTTTGCATTCATAGAAAATCAACCTATACTGATATTAAAAATAAAAGTTTTAACTCTTTTCATACAAATTTGGTTTTCAACAGATTAATTTATATAATAAATACGTCCGTTAATAAAGAAGAATTGATAAAGAATATAAACACATTATCAACACAGCATTAATGAATGGTTTTAATAGATTTTGTACATTAAAAGATGTTTCATTTCTGAAGAAATACAAAATGATTATAATTTTAAAACATTTGCTTATCATTCTTACGCTAATAAAAGTGCTTAAAGAATGTGGAATAATTTTAAACTGTCAAAATATATATAACAAATTTGCTAAGTTTTTCTAAAATTGATAGAGAATTTCTAATTATAAAAAATCTGGTATTTATCAATTCAGTTATGTGGATTGTGATTGGGTTTACTCTGAAAAAACAATATGTCATCTGGAAACTAGAATGAAAGATATTTTAGAAATATTAAACATAAACAGATTGATAAATCAACTGTATCAGGTCATTAATTATCACTTAATCACAAAATAAGTTCAGAGGTGAAATTACTAAAATAATTTAATGAATTTCATGGTTTGGGAAAAAACTGTTTTGAAAATATGGATTGCTTAATGAATTTTGAACTACTGCCAATCAATGTCTTTAAATTTTTTTTTGCTTTAAGGGATTGGCAATAAAACAAAACACAATCCATCAGCTAAAGGCAGTAACAATGACAATAAATAATAACCTGGCTGAGGAAGCAAACAATGAATTTGCAAAACCACACCCATCATAATATTTATCGCTAATTATTATTGAAAATTTATTGAAAAAAGCATATGTCAGAACTCACATGACTAGATAGTGGATCTTCAGGTTTTTACCTAAAAGTGCCTATTTCGACGTTAGAGACTATTTTGACCTATTTAACACTAAATCCCAAAAATCTTACTTTTAATTCATACTAAATGGAAAATAAAGTTTGTGCTATAAATTAATTGGAAATTATAAATATGACATTTTAGATCAGTATAAATAAATCTGAACACTTCAAGACGCACAGTGGTCAAAGCAAGTTCCAACCTCTCGTAGAGTTTCAACTGTCAAGGGCATGTTTTATCGTCAAAGTTTAATGAACCCATGCCTAATAGTACTTCCTGACTGTAGCCTGAAAAAATAGTTTTTGCATGCTGTTACAGTAGTTTGTTGGAAGATTGCAAGATGTGAATGTGTGAACTGTGCAATCATGACCTCAAAGTCAGTTATTGTCAAACTGTTCGGTTTTCAGTCAAGAAACACTGATGTTTGTGGTTGATGCATAGCAAACTTGATAGTAGGAAAATTAGACCCAAATTCATCCTCAAGGGCATATCTGATCTGCACAAAGCAACTTCAGAAAATCAACAAACTATAGCAAACTTAGTGAACAATGGTTTGAAAGTGTATGTGTATGCAATAAATAGCACAGATGAAAACAGGGTATTTCTTGCACACACACATGCAACAGCATACATGGTAGCAGCTATGCAGCTCCTGAAAGTGTTTTATCCTTCCGCGACTTGCCTTGCACATGATATCAACCATGTAGCAGAGGAGGTCAAATTGTAATTTCCAATGGTCAATAAACTGATTTCCATCATAAAGAAGACATTTCTAAAAGCTCCAACTAGAGTTCAGGCATATTTATGGTATAGTTGCATATGCCAATATGCACATCCATGCATATTTTATAAATTAATAATACCTATAAATATGTACTTTCTAATCTGTATAACAGAACATTCTCATATAAGCGAGGTGACTCATATTGAGCCTCTTTGTATATGACTCAGCTTCACGTGATACAAGTTAGATGTTTGCAGCATTCCCCGTCAGAGACTCCATGCTTTGCTATCAGCAGCTGAGAGAGTCGTCCTGCTGTTAAGTTAGTGGTTGTCCCGTATTCATATTTTAATGCCAAAAATCAATTAACGTACAAAAAGTGAACTTTTAAAACAGTGGGTTCAGGACTGTGAGCCATTGGATTATACTACAGATGGAAAAGTAGCTTTTTGTAAAGTGTAATAAACAAATTGCATGTGTGAAAAAGTTTCAGCTAAGCCAACAATCAACAAGGAATCAACATCTTGAAGCTAAAAGAAATGAAGTTCCTTGAAGCAAATGACAGTGTCAAAATGATTTTTGACACAGCAAAAATCCTCTTCTTCTAATTTATTTATGCCAAGCACTAATTTCAGCAAATATCCTGTGGAATTCACTTAACAAACCCACATTCCAGAATTTCTTATATAAATACTGAATCATACCATTCCAAATGGATCAACCCTCAGGAAAAACTATCTTGAAGGCTGTTATCAAACAGTAATTAAAGAAATCCAAGCTGTTTTGCAAGATTGTCTTATATGGGGGTGTGGTGGACGAAACTACTGACTCTTATGGACGTCATGTGGCAAATTTTCTGAAAGGTAAACTCAATGAAGACGAACTGGGAAAGCTGTTTTTATTTGCTTCTAGGACGTTAGAGAAAACTAATAATTCCCCCATTGCTCGAATTGTCAATGATGCTTTAAGAATATGATGGCCAGAAGCAGGTAACAAACATAAAATTTGGGGTTTTGCTTTAAGATGCTGCAGCCAACATTCTGCAAGCTGCTTCGGCTCTGAAAATATTTTATCCCCATTTAATCCAGTTACATGTATTGTGCTTGGGCTTCAAAGGCTAGCAAAAGTCATACGGCAGCAATTTCCTGAAGTAAATATCTTAATTTCTACTACGAAAAAAGTCTTTGTAAAAGCCCCTGGCCGAGTAGCTGCTTATAGGGAAAAACTCACTGAACATCCTCTACCTCCGGAACAAATTCTTACCTACTGGGGTATGTGGATATATGCTGCCCTCTTTTATGCTGGCAATTTCAATGCAGTTAAAGAATTTGTCTGCAGTCTACATCCAAATGATGCTTTGGCAATTCAATGTTCATAAGCTACTTTCAGAAATGAAATATTGCGGAAAGACTTGGCTATTATAAAGGCGCATTTCAGAAATATACCTCAAGCAATACAAAAGCTAGAAAGGTGTGGCTTGTCTCTTCAAGCATCTATATCAATCTTTGAGAAAGTGAAGAGTGAATTTCAGTGTGATCGTTCAAAATATGAGGAAATATTGAGTGCAAAACTGTACAGTGTATTATAAAGAAATCCTGATTTTAATATTTTATGCTCTGCTAGCAAATATCTCGAAGGTGACAGTGTGGAACTTACAGGAGGAATTCCTCCAGAGCTTGTTAGTGCTTATAAATATTGTCCAATCACCTCTGTAGATGTTGAAAGGTCTGCATACAAACTCATATTATCCGATAATCCTGAACATTTGGAAAAAATGATGACTGTGTACTTCAAATCTAAATTATATCTTCCAGGATGACGTAATATATGGAAGAAGATCCAACATGAGTATACATATGAAATTATTTTCCAATGCGCGTATATATATGTGTGTGTGTATGTAGTGCATATTAGCACATTTTAGTGCATATAAGCATATTTTAGTACATATTTTAAAGATTTTACAGCATAAATGCATGCATATTTTAGAGATTTTTAGAGCATATAAATTCAATGTCTAGTAATGAAATAAGTTTATATATATTCACACTTAATGTAACTTTCCGTCAATATTTTAATTTGAAACAAATACTCTTTAAAAACTTAATGTGGTATTACAGGTGGGTGGGAAGTACTGAAATGTCATTTAAAGTTTCCTACAAAGTTAAGCGTAAAGACTTTTATGTGATATAGTTACTTTTGTGCTGATGTACAGAAAATTGGTCAGAAGCACTGAACTTTTATTTGCTTTGGAATCTTAATATACTAAACTTTGGGGTCAAATGTGACAGAGAAATTATATAAGCTTAAAAGCAATCTTTGTTTTTCCCCTACACATTTATTATGAGGAATAAGACATTAAGCAGCTAAGGCCCACCAGTCTGCTTTGGTTTTGATCTTCTTGGTATCTCATAATCAGCAGTGTTGAAACATAATGAACATATTGATAACAAAATAAACAATATATTCTGCAATCACATATATAAAAATAGGATATGAAGTAACATATGGATTCTCATTCTACCCATTAGTTTAATATTCCTAACAAATGTTAAAATCATCAAAGACTAGCTCAGAGGGTTAGGAGTCAAATTTTCATACTAACTAATCGACTAAACATACATGTGGTGAAAATGCCAACTCTGTGTAACCAAAATGGAGATGCATGAACGTATGATGAAAGAAGATGCTACAGTAAATAATAGGATTATTAGTGATAACTGTCTGGTGGAACACATTATACATTTTGGTTTTCTTCTCTTAAAGTGCTTTTTATTAATGTTTGATGCTGCACTATAGAAGGCAGTAGTCTATTTGTGGTCCAGTTCCTCAGCATAGAAGGGCTGAGTATTACTTTCTAAGTTCATTGTGATGATGCATTCTTTGCAAAGCAGAGGATCGTTTTTATTTGCACAGTTTTCATTTTTTCAAACAAGGTTAGACTAACTATCGAGAGATGTTCCCACATTATTTCTACTGATTTGTCATGATTGGCAATATTTTTATATGGAATAATTGGCACTTAATGATGAAACTGCAGATTTCAGATATGAACAGTTGGTGACACCACCTATGCTAAGCTCTAGCTACAGCTCTAATAATCTTACTTGTTATAAATTCTACCCCTGTCACATTCAATCATCAGTTACAGATATAAGAGAATTAGATTTGCGTCAAAAGTTCCACAGCTTTTCTATGGGATATAAATAATTTCATGAGCTACAATGAAAACAGCTGTTGGTACAGCTGTTGCTATATCAATAGGTGTAATATGTGTTTATTTATAGGTCATCTCACGAATTGCAACTATTTCTAATGTTTTCACAATAAAAATATACCTGTACTACTGTCTGTATAACAGTAAGATTCTCCATCAAACTCATACTGGTTATTTGGAACTTCAGCTTTGCCGTCTTTGCCCGGAGGTCCGTTTGTTGTTTTTGGTATCCATTCTTGCTTTTCTTCGTTCCATTCAAACTGATTTTTTGTAGTTGGTTCAGTATAGATGCATTTGTTGCCTTCGTAATGTAGGTTAGGATTTGTAAGTTCAGCTCCATTTCCCGCCGGAGCTGCTGGTTTATCGCATTGTGCAGCGTTTTCAGCAGAAGAGGAGTGCGATGACTCCTGGTCTTTGTTTTCATTTAAAAGTAATTTATTATCTTCAATTTTATTGCTGTTCGCTTCCCCCAAATGCTTTTCATCTTCCATGTTTGTTTGACTACCTCAAGATCAGGACTGTCAACATTCGAAATGTGAATTGCAGCAATGCAATGTAATTAAATGTTTCAAAACGTGACAGAAAGAAGAACAGTAAATCAAATTGGTATCTTTTAAGTAAAATAAATATTTTAAAGTAAAATAAACTGGCTCCATAATCGATTTCGAAAATCTGCGGCTACAAGATCGGTGCCAATCTACCAAATCAAAAATCCAAAGCATTCGCGCTGATTACAAAGCACGTAAGTTAGGTGTTACAAAGAACCCATTAGGTCCATTACTATTTGTGGGTAATAACTGCCAGAGTTCATTCCGGAAGGAGAAATGATAGATACCCATGCCGACGATATTGTACTTAATTCAACTAAGTTATACTAAATAACAATTTCATACATCTCTTGCATACAACCTACGTTTTTCGTTGTAAATCTTGCTGCAAGTATTTTTATAGCTGTTAAAAAATCCACAATCACAAATTTTATGACATTCTGTGCAGGGTTATAAATATATGTGTCACCACGATAAATTATTTTATACTTTATAGTCATTAAAACGTGGTATACTAAACATTTATTCATTTACAATTAGGTAAGACTAAAATAAAAGTTGTCTCTTTATTCGTTTTGCATCCAGTTCTGAGCATGTTTAAAGTTTCAAATATCTTCTGAGATTATTACCATAAATTTCAACATTTGTCACGGAAATGTCTTACACACATTGATATTTCAATCAAAATATCTAGAGAATTTTTTTGGAAATTTTTCCATGTAAAATATAGTTTGCGGTGGAGGGATTTTTTTTTAAAGAAGCTAATATTGTATTAACATATAGTTCTGAGCTGTATTTAAACTTTTAAGTTAGTTAATTAATGAGCTCATTCCATGTAAACAGTTTTTTGGGGGTAGGGGAATTTACTTGAAAGCGAGTTAATAGTGCATTATACAAGAAAATTCAAGATATACATTTCATTTGTCATAGAAATATCTGAAACATGTGGTATATTAATAAAAATATTTAAATCAATTTGTAAGATATTAAAAGACGAAAAGTTCTCCATGTAAAGAGTAGTTTGGGATGGAAGTATTTTCTTGAAAGGAGTTAATACTGTATTGTCACCAAATTTTGAGCTATATTTAAAATTTAAAGTGTCTAACCCATCGGAAAATTTAAAATCGATTGCAAAATTTGTAACAAACACATAGCTAATAAAAGGGTTTAAAAAGCCACACTCTTCCTGGATTGTATAACGTAATGTTTCAACATTGTTTTTTCCTTATAAGTAACTCCTAGGTACCCAAATTCTAAGAAATGGATAAAAGAAGAAATTAGTAAATCTTACAGGAAACAAAGGTTTCTTCGTGTACTTCATGAAACCAATACAGACCCTGCATTCAAAGCTTATTTTAAACTCTATTGTGGAATTCTCAACAAAGTAATTATAGAGATAAAGAAAAGAAGTAACGAATGATTTGTTTTAAATAAGAATAACAGAGGTAAGGAATATTGTCAGAAGGGAAGTAAGCATAGCTAACCAAGAAAACAAATCTCGATCTCTTACAGAACTTCCAACAAATTTAATGAACACTTTACTATTACGGGAACTGGTGTTAATGGTGAGTTGACGTCCATAAGTGGGGAATGAGAATAATATTGCTAATTTCTCTATTACATACTTACAGTAAGGAAAGTATTGCATTCCATTCAACAATTCGATACGGAGATTTGAGCGGAAATGCCCTTTTGAGGTTCTCTGAATTAAAAAAAAAAAGCATTTTATTTAAAAAAAATGTTATTGTGTGTATATATGTGTGTCTGTCTATGATCACCATAACTAAAAAAGCGAAAAATTGGTTATATACTAAACTTGGTATTTAAGTTCAGTATCTACCAAGGATACGATGCCTGATTTTCAAGAAAATCTTACCACACCAGACTACACTTTACTCTCAAAATGTTGCCAAAATATTGATTTTCCTGACAATGGCTCTAACGATTTTGATTAAAATACCATATTTTTAAGATATTTCCATAAAAATTGAAATGCATGTATTGATTTTTCTGGAAATCCTGCTCAGAAATCCTCTGCATTCTGGGTGACCACGCATAACTGGAAACCGATAGCGATATAGAAAAATGTAGATCTTGTTAAAACACTTTATATATATAGTTGTAGGAAATGGATTTCGGTGGTTGTTGCTTACCCAGTCATATTAATAGCACTTTGTTTGTTGCAGAATTATTTGGTTTAATTCCTACTAAGTTTGCTTATCGACTTGGATCGGTTATCACCTGTTGGTAAAATTCCTAACATAAATTCAATTTTACTTGAAACCCTGGATTACTTGTTTAAAGTTACTTCCGCGCGGTTT
Source organism: Mantis religiosa (assembly GCA_030765055.1). Taxonomy (NCBI): domain Eukaryota; kingdom Metazoa; phylum Arthropoda; class Insecta; order Mantodea; family Mantidae; genus Mantis; species Mantis religiosa. The sequence goes on along the minus strand of CM060947.1, from coordinate 98,835,794 downwards.
CTATTTCTTCTTTATACGGCGACTACTTTGCTCTAATAAACTTCTAATGCTGCTTCCACTTACGGTAGTTGCGCTATTCTTAACTTCCCAACATTTCAGACTTATAAATCTTCGCTTCTCTTCTTAACGCGCATGAACACGTACTTCATATCGTAGTATCACCATTTAAGTAAATTTTTCTTACTTCACGATTCAGTCCGAACCTTATTCTGACCCCCTCTCTAACTTTTTCACATGACCAAACTAGCTCACCCTTCTCAAATGTTACATTATTCTTGGTTTCTCATTTATTTCGAATTTTCGCATTGGTTTGCAAAACTCATCTAACTCATTGACGTTCAGCCCACCCTGAGTTGGGGAACGCCTACCCTGAGTTGTTTGTAACGGTATACATCGTTATCAAATCAGCGAAGTAAATCTTTTTAGCGTTCATGCTCAACTGTATTTTGAAACCCTCTTTGTCCCAACACATTCCTGGCTGGAAGTATTCTATAGTTATCAGACGTTGAACTTTTACTAGCACAAAGAAGATAACGGTCCTCCCTTCCTGTCTCTTCGAAATGTATAGATTTTTACAAGAATGTTTTATTTTCCTTGCCTGAATGATAGTATGTATGCTATATTAAATTATATTCTTCCCTTCTTATTCTTTAAGTCAACTTAATCATTACTCTATCTATTCTAATTTCATATTATTATTATTATTATTATTATTATTATTATTATTATTATTATTATTATTATTATTATTATTATTATTATTATTATTATTATTATTATTATTATTATTATTATTATTATTATTATTATTATTATTATTATTATTATTATTATTATTATTATTATTATTATTATTATTATTATTATTATTATTATTATTATTATTATTATTATTATTATTATTATTATTATTATTATTATTATTATTATTATTATTATTATTATTATTATTATTATTATTATTATTATTATTATTATTATTATTATTATTATTATTATTATTATTATTATTATTATTATTATTATTATTATTATTATTATTATTATTATTATTATTATTATTATTATTATTATTATTATTATTATTATTATTATTATTATTATTATTATTATTATTATTATTATTATTATTATTATTATTATTATTATTATTATTATTATTATTATTATTATTATTATTATTATTATTATTATTATTATTATTATTATTATTAATTATTATTATTATTATTATTATTATTATTATTATTATTATTATTATTATTATTATTATTATTATTATTATTATTATTATTATTATTATTATTATTATTATTATTATTATTATTATTATTATTATTATTATTATTATTATTATTATTATTATTATTATTATTATTATTATTATTATTATTATTATTATTATTATTATTATTATTATTATTATTATTATTATTATTATTATTATTATTATTATTATTATTATTATTATTATTATTATTATTATTATTATTATTATTATTATTATTATTATTATTATTATTATTATTATTATTATTATTATTATTATTATTATTATTATTATTATTATTATTATTATTATTATTATTATTATTATTATTATTATTGTTATTATTGTTATTATTGTTATTGTTATTATTGTTATTATTATTATTATTGTTATTGTTATTGTTATTGTTATTGTTATTATTATTGTTATTATTATTGTTATTATTATTATTATTATTATTATTATTATTATTATTATTATTATTATTATTATTATTATTATTATTATTATTATTATTATTATTATTATTATTATTATTATTATTATTATTATTATTATTATTATTATTATATTATATTATATTAGTTTAGCAAAGAATTTTTATTAATTTATCTTCTTTTTTTAAATATCTGATTTCGATTAATTCGCCGCCTCCTAATCGCTGCCTGATACTGCGGTTACAATATATATATATATATATATATATATATATATATATATATATATATATTCTGAGATATTCTTTATAATTTGTCTGAGTTCCCCAAAACATAATTTTATCAAATGGGAAGCCGTTATTCATTTTTTATCTTTGTCAACGCAAAAAGAACATTTCAAAAGCGTTACTTAAATAGTTGATTGTCGCTTAAAGTGTTATGCATTCTCCTATTCTCATTGCATCTACAAGAAAATTAGAAATAAGGTAACGTATCTTGATTAATATGAAGTAGATAGAGAGTTAAGCATTTATAAGAAAAGTTTTACAAGAGTGGAGAAAGTCTTGTGAGTCCAGCACAAATGTTTTTGCTCTCTCCCAGCATAATATACACTTTCTTAATCGTGCTGCCATCTGGTCTACCGTTCCAGTGTTACTGCTCATTTCATCCCCATTACGATAGAGAAGCCTAGATTTTGAAACTGGGAACACCAGTCACTTAACTTCCCTCATGAACATGAAGCACTTGTTATTAATTTATTGTTACTACAGTGGAAAAAAGGCAATTCTGATATGGCGATTCAAATTATAAAATGCGTAATGAAAGAACAGCAGGACGCTGATATACAGAAACTATCTTGCATTTCTCTAGAAAATGGTTTTCCGTCCGATGGATTTTCACCAGGTACAAATCAGAGAGGTAAACAATACATTTGCGTTATTTCAAGTAAGAAATTCACGCCAAAGAATATTTTATTTTCACACTAGCCGTGTGTAGGACGCACTATGAAAGGGTAGAGCCAGACTGAAAAATTCAATGCCATAGCCGGGATTTGAACCACGAATCTTCTGGTTTCCGTCCAGCCGCTCCAACCATTTGAGCTACTATGGCCAACATGCCGACATGACATTAAATTCTTCAACTGACTCGTGTTTCTCCCGGTAAACCACTTAAGAGTTCTCATAAAGTACTTACAACATAGCAAGTCGCCATTAAGGTAGTTGTCTCATGTGTTTATGAGAACTCCTAGTGGTTTACCGGGAGAAACACGAGTCAGTTGGAGAATTGAATGTCATGTTGGCACGTTGGGCATAGTAGCTCAAATGGTTAGAGCGGCTGGACGGAAACCAGAAGATCCGTGGCTCAAATCCCGGCTATGGCATTGAATTTTTCAGCCTGGCTCTACCCCTTCAATATTTTATTTGTTCTGAAAACATTTTTAAAATTTATTCGCGAACATCCGCTGTGCTCCGGACATTTGCCAGCTGCGTAGATTCAACTGATCAGTTCAGACACCTTATTCATTAATGCATTTAATACTGTATTTAGCATTCGTAACCTTGAATTCCAGGCTTCGTAGGTTTGCGGAAGCAATCGCGACTTCGATAGTCAGGAAGCACTGCCAGATTTTGTCACGTAAGGTCTCTGTAAGTGTGAAGAAACGTTTATTTTTGCTTTATGTGGCGTTTTTAATTATAAGTATAGCATTATTCTCTCTTATTTTAATGAAAATTATTATTTAGAGCTTCCCTGGCTTTGAAAGTCACGCTTCGCTAATGGACACGTGACCTAATTTTCAAATAGACATAGGGATAACTGCTTTCTACACATGCTCCAATAAACTTATATTAGGAAAGTAGAATGAGAATTAAAATGCAATGCCATAGCCAGGATTTGAACCATGGATCTATATCATTGATGTAACCAGCTTAGCCCCGTGAAAACATGCCGGTACAACAATTAACTTCCCAACTGACTCGCTTTTTTTCTTCCAGTAAACCTATTTTCAAATTCACCTTAAGATAAGTATTGTAGAGGCAAATTGCGATATTGTGGGCTTCATATATAATCACAGTAGATCAATCAATGTTAATTAATTGTTCATCACACATGACATTTGTAGGCTAAAGTTTTCACAAGTGTGATAAGATTAAAAATCTGCTACGTTTGCCAGAAGATTGATTGCTTGCTTGTTCAATAATCATATTTACAACTAACTACTGGAGATGATTAATGTCCATCTAAAATTGTCTACCATTCTACTAGTTACATATAAATGCTGCTACATATTGCAATGTAGCAGGAAATACACAATGGCAAGTTGGAGTTCAAGTATTCCTGTGTTTCTGAGGATAATAGGTATAAAACTTAACCTGTGGCTCCTAATGTCCAGTGCTGGTGCTTCCGGCAATAGCTGAGTTCCATGCGAGATCCCTAAATATGCCTGAATTCCGTGAGGGCTACCTGAAGGGTACACCTGAATTCCGTGCGGGCTACCTGCTATTTGTTTTTCTTTGCAGCCTACTAGCGTTACTCATTAGGCACAACGAGGAGGTTGACTCCTTGGCCTCATATATATATAATTGTTTATTCGGTTATTATTATTGCTTTTATATATTTAATTTTTATTTTGTTTTTTAATTTTATTTTCTGTTTGATACTTAATATTAAAACGCTTATAACAACTGAAGCAGCTTTACTCTTTTTCACAGCGTTATTTTAATAATAGTTTGTTTTGTCAGCTTGACATTGGTATTTACAGTTTTGGGAGAAACTTAAATGACACTGATTTAATGAAATCTGTCCTCAATTTATTACAATTTTGGTAAAGCAGCATCTGATCTCTCAGGAAGTTTTCTTAGTAACGGATCCTTTGTTCCTTTGATAATCTGTTGATGGAACACACACACACACACACACACACACACACACATATATATATATATATATATATATATATATATATATATATATATATATTTCAGACTGAATGTCCTTCAAAGCATCTGCATATATAAATATATTTGGATGTGCTGTGGAAAACATTCTGTTGAGTTTTGAATGGAACGCTTCGCCTCCGTTTGTTCTATTAATTGAGGCGTCAAATCTTGCCCAAATATTGGGTGGAAAAACACTTTCTTTGGTGATGAAAGTTTCCAGTATGTAGTCAGTGAAACTCTGGACATTTGCCTCTTGTGGTAGAATTGCCACAAGATCCTCAACAAAACACACATCTGTTTCTTCTGGACTTAAAAACGGTACACCAATATCCATTTAAAAATGTGCTAACTTCCTTATCTTCATTGAATTTTCTAGTAAAGCCCATTGCTTTTTTTTTTGTTTTTTGTTTTTTTGTTTTTTTGTAATCCACCAGCTCTGACCAAGATGAAAGCGGCATCCACAAATTTCAGACTCGGGAAATATCTCTTACACAAGAGTTGTGAATTGCCATTTCGAAATCTACAAACACTTCATTTGGCTTGAAGTTTAGGCCAAACGAAACATATTTGTTAATTATATTTGTCAACATTAGCAGAGAAACAAGTTTCCACTCAGGTACCAACGGCACGGAATTCAGGTCATTAAAAGGGCCATCCAGGTACAGAGGCCGATAGAAGTATTCGAACAATATAACATGTAACATTTCACGTACTATAAATACTGTAACATTTATTTGGCAGCGTTGAATTGTTAAACATGTAAACATTAACCTTTTGTGTCTCGGAAACAATATTTAAAATATCACTTTTCATGTATTTATTACAGAATCTGTACTGTGTATATTACATTGTCCCTCTTATTGGAGGACATAAGTATTCGAACATACCCAATCGAAAAGAAAGAAAGGTGATTGGACGTACCCTACACGCCCCTTTATGTTATACCTCGAGACAGTGTGCTCAAAGTTATTCAGCCGATTGTGAACTCACAGGTTATATGGGTCGTAAAAGTAAGGCTACAACGGTGGCAGAGAGGAACATCGTGATAAATATATGCAAACAAAACAAATCTCTCTCTGAAGTTGCCAAAACCATTTACAGAAGCAAAACTACAGTGTTCTGCATAATTCGACGTTTCAAACAGACAAATACTGTTGTAAATAAACCTAAAAATGGTGCTCCTTCTAAACTCGTCATCAGAGAAAGGAGGCAAATAATAAAAATGGTGAAGCAGAATACGAGAATCACTGCATCTGAGATTAGAGGATGGATGCCTTGAGCAATATTCTGCCACTGCGGTTCACACCAGAACAGTTGAACGGGTTTTAAATAGTACTGGGTGCAATGCCCGCGTTCCTAGGAAGAAACCACATGCTAATAAGGCGAATAAAAACAAGCGTATAGAATTTGCTAAGGAGTATGTGGTGAAACCAACAGAATTCTGGGATAAGGTTCTCTGGTCGGACGAGAGTAAATTCTCCTTATACAAGAGTGATGGACGTCTTAAAGTGTGATAACTGCCAAATACAGAATGGGAACCTAAGAACATGGTAGCTACAGTAAAACATGGTAGCAGTAGTGTGATGGTATGGGGCTGTGTAGCTTCATCTGACTTTGGGGAACTGGTGTTCATAGATGGGATCATGGACAAATTCGAATACAAGAGGATTCTTGAAAACAATTTAAAAAGAGTGCAGAGAAGCTGGGATTAGGACATGGTTATTACTTCCAGCAGGATAATGATCCGAAGCATACTGCGGAAATTATAAGGCTTTGGGTCGTGTACAACACTCCTCATACTTTGAAGACACTGCCCCAATCTCCAGATTTAAATCTTAAAGAAAACATCTGGAAGGAACTCGAGGAGCGTGAGGAAGCATCACATCAGAATCTAGGACCATCTGAAAGAACTTCTTCAAACAGAGTGGAAAAATATGGAATCTGCAATCACTAAACAACACATACAGACAATTTCCAAACGATTATCAGCAGTAATTCAAAGAAAGGGGATGATAACTGAATACTAGCTGTTCTCTGTTCGAATACTTATGTCCAGATGTAAAGTAACCGTTTTATTTCTCCTTGTAGTGCAAATTAGTTTCAGTTGCTACTTATGAGTTATGTTTAATGGAAGACTCAAGTTTATTTTGTACCTGTTGTATTTACGTATGCTTACTCTGCATAGCTTTACAATAATATAAGTAATAAATATATTTACGTTCAAATACTTATGTCGGCCTCTGTAGTTCACACGGAATTCATGAACGAACCGGTGCTTCAAGTCCGAGCAAAGTGAAATGGTAGTGAAAGTATTATATGACAGGACAGTGTTGCCGTTGACACCTGTTGCAACGGTTTAGTGAATGAAGAAACAGATATCTGTAGTATGACCAATAGAAAAGGCGTTTTCTGTAATATTTGCTGAAGTTCCGTTTTAAGAAGTGGAATGAAACTCTTCATATTAGTTACACGAATATATATTACATCTTACTATCCGGACAGAATAAGAAATAAATATAATTTGTTATTCTTCCCATTTTCCTGTAAACTTCCACAACCTATTGTTTGTTTGGAAATTCACACAGCATTTGTGCACAAAGTATGTTCATACGAAACATGTAGTACGAATAACTACAAGATGCTTCAATTTACATTCAGCCTAACAATTTGAGATTAAATGAGATATAACTATGTATTGTGGTATAGAAACTTGCTGTAAACAGAATTAGTGACTTGGATCAATATCGATTACAAAATTAATTGGTATTGTACCAAACAATTTATGAACGGCTAATATATAGTGTTCTCTTTATACCTACCTGGCTGTCTGTATTACTGCAGATGAAAATCGGAGACCTAACAAATAAAAACTGCTCTGATATTAATTACATTTCAGACTCTCAAAGGCACAAATGATATTTGCAATGTCTCCTTGCAACATAATGCTTTCAAATGTATTAAAGTTAAACCTATTAACAAAGAGGGACGATAACACCAATGTAGAGGTTTGTGGGCCCATTACGTTATTATATGCCCTTTCAAAAATCCTGGACAATTATGTGCAATATAATTATTTCATTTTTAGAAGAAGAAAAAAACATAAGATTATGCATAACGCAAACTCAATTTGGTTTCAACAGTACACATTTTTTTTTCGTTCAAAGAAGATATTCTTAAAGTTAGAACAAAACCTAATACGAAACAGATCCATTGCTGAATTTAACTAACGCGTGTAATGCAGATGATCATAATATTCTGACAAAGAGTTTGTTTGTTGTTTTGTAATTTACGTCCTCCAACGTTATCATACTGGAAGTTTAATGGAATTGGTGAAATGATACTCAAATGAGTATAGGGTCTGGTGCTTAGAGTTACCCGACAGGACAAGGGAAAACCCCGAAAAAACCTTATCCAGGTAACTTACCCTGACCGAGATACGAACTCGAGACCTCTTAAACTGAGGCAGACACACTACTAAGCTGACAAAGAAGTTACATGCCTATAGTGTCAGAGGAATAGCCAGCAAATGTTTTTCTTTCTGATTTGAGAAAAAAAAGTACCAGATGGTTGAACGAAAAGGTGTACATTCAAATCCTGCTGTTATAGAATCGGCACTCTCTAGTATTCTATAAACCAGTCCTATTTTTAATGGACATCATTGATTTTCCTTCACCTTTACCACTGATCGGCAGTGTTCTGTTTGCAAATGTTACAAAATTTATTTTCAAGGGTTGCTTATAAGAGACCTATAAAGAGTTTACAATCCTTCGGACACAGACTGAAGCATGTCTCGATTCACGGCAATTGCGTGCACTGAACATAAATAAGCGGTCTTTTACATCCAATATAGAACGGGACATTGAGAACCACAGCAGTTAAATACATTTATAAATAAAAACTCAATTTCATGTGCAGTTACTTATGATCCTAATGGTCCCTTCGTCCTAACACCTAGCCACTTTCTCATAGGAAATCCTTTAATGTCCCTTCCTGATCCACGTAACTGAGGTTATTCTTAAGAGGTTGTCCAGATGGCAACACCTTCAATAGATGCAGCAACATTGGTGGGCTCGAGAGTCCAAGCTGCTCTGCGTGGATTATAGCTCTTCCAAACCTGCAGAAGTGTTCCCTGGTTGCAGCAACATTGGTAGGCTCGAGAGTCCAAGCTGCTCTGCGTGGATTACAGCTCTTCCAAACCTGCAGAAGTGTTCCCTGGTTGCAGCAACATTGGTGGGCTCGAGAGTCCAAGCTGCTCTGCGTGGATTACACCTCTTCCAAACCTGCAGAAGTGTTCCCTGGTTGCAGCAACATTGGTGGGCTCGAGAGTCCAAGCTGCTCTGCGTGGATTACAGCTCTTCCAAACCTGCAGAAGTGTTCCCTGGTTGCAGCAACATTGGTGGGCTCGAGAGTCCAAGCTGCTCTGCGTGGATAACACCTCTTCCAAACCTGCAGAAGTGTTCCCTGGTTGCAGCAACATTGGTGGGCTCGAGAGTCCAAGCTGCTCTGCGTGGATTACACCTCTTCCAAACCTGCAGAAGTGTTCCCTGGTTGTGCCAAAGGAGGGCGACATGATTCCATTTACCTATACTGGAAGCTAGGAATCATGAAGAAGGTGTATCCAGAAAAGAACAATCTGGATGGGCTCCTTCAGCAAGATGTGGTTCAAATATATGGAAATGTGCCACAACCGAACTTGTACCACTGACTGCTAATAGAAAGAGTGTCACTGTGGAATTTTATCGTTCTATGTTGATCTTGAACATGTTCAATGAGGAGAAGAACGTTCAGTATTAGAAATGTTGGTTGAGCTATAGATACGTGTGTCGAAAGACGAGAACAACTGACCTTGGCAGGTTGTCATTTATTGTAGCGCAGTCAATAAAGGTTTTGTGTCGGAACTCTTTTTGGTAAAGCTGATTTGTTCAAGGATGATAGACTTTGATGAGAGGATTATTTTCTGAAAAGTCCCCGAAAATTCCAAGAGTTTTACGCAATCGCATACAACCTTTTAACCAAAAGTTTGTTGAGGTTATATTATTTACAGTTTTATTCCCTAATAGATATTCTACAACTTTTATAATAACATAATTTATGATAAGTGCAGAAGTTTTCCGTAAACTAACGAAATGTTGTAAAAATCAATATTTTTTACACACCTATCTAAGTTTTTGCAAAACCATATTTTTATTCGTCGCCAAATGAAAAAATGCTTCGAATAAAAGTTGTATCACATATATTCCTGAGTATATCAGTATATAAACATATACAGTTATGTGTATTACTCTACTAGTAACATAGAAAACAGTAGGTAGGTGCCCGCCTCGGTAGCTGGTGGTAGCATGTCTGCCTCACGCTCAAGACATCCCGAGTTTGAATCTCGGTCAGGGTGAGTTACCTGGATAAGGTTTTTTCCCTTGTAACATTATTGAAATAAGGATTTTAATTTTATTCATAATTAATTATTGGACACATTTGTAAGCCAGTTTTGGATCGGGGATTTAACCTAGTCTTGTTATATCAGGCCATTCCATTATCCACCACCAACGGATCCGCGTGTCCCGGCCTGGCTAAACCGGCTGATGTTTTAAGTACGAACTACTGTCTAACTTGTGTTTTAAAACAGCATCACGGACCTCACACCCACCACAAATATTATATACATTGATTTCATATTTGCAAGTCATGATTATTGTAACTCATAAAAGTAATTTTATGTTTAGAAGCATGTCTCTTTGATAATGGTTACAAATTAATCTGTATGAGGAAATTCAACATCTTCTTCTGAATACAGGTGTGAATTTAGGCAAGATAAGGCACTACAGTGTTCACACATTGCAGTGCAACTCAGGTTCACTTTTCTACATCCACAGTATTGTCCGCATCCCTGTTTACAAAAACACGAGACTAAGTACAGCAGTTCGTTTGGAGCAAATGGCTTCGAGGTAGGAATTGGTTTCAATGTTCTTTTGGTTCCTCTCATTTCTTTCACGTTTTCAATTTTACAACCCCAGTTTGTAGCATCAAGAGTATTACCTAACCATTTTTGAACTTGCAAAAATACACTCAGCGAATGTCCACGACATCCTTAGACGTTGGAGGTAATTTTGCTAGATCAAAATTTGATCTAAGGGAACTTTTCTTTATTCATTCAGATTTGAGTATTTCTCTAACCCATCAAAACACAAAACAAATTTCTCACCAGCAATCAAAAGGCCCTCTCTTGTTGTAGAATCATCCAAAAACTTCCTCGCTGTATTCTGCATATCAGGTTTTGATCTGAGCAATTCTATTGATTTTAATCTGCTCCTTCCATACATGCTAGATGTGGTATCACATCCGGTCATAGCGTGACAAAACAGAAGTAGCTGACGTTGATCTCCAAACTTTTCTATTAGAGTGGCGATTCTGTAGTACACTGTTAATGGAACTACACCCCCTATCTCTTTACAGAGGTATATACAAGTACTTTCATGAGCCAGTACTGAAAGTAATACTATTAAGTCGGTATCGGTTCCAACGGCAAATACCTTACAGTCACTTTCTGCTGTTGAATTGCTGTCATAACAATCTGCACATCAGCATTTTCTTCCACTGTAACAGCTTGTAGTCCTCGTTTTCTGAATTCAGATGTCAAAGCTAGTACCAGTTTTCTCTTGTCACTAATATTTCCTAAAAACTCTTCTTTTCCAGTAACACAAATTGTGTTTTCATCAAATACTATGTCAGGTGAAGATCTTTTGGTTCCTCTTCTGTTTTGTTCTTCATTTTTCTTTGTTGGCTCGTCTGGATAACCATCAAATACTACAATTGAATTAGATCCAAACTTATTTACAACATATTTACAATACGTTTCTAAGATGACGCCATCGGAACAATTTCTTGGCCACGCTACTTTGTGTAGAAGAAATCCCCCGTCCAAAACATAAGTTGCACCATTTTGGTCCGTTACGTCGATGACACCTTCTTCAAATACCTTCCTCAGTGACGATTTTATTCCTTTCCGTAAAGATACATCATCAAACAAAGCAGGTGGCCGAGGAGCCAGTTCAAATTCAAAGTAAGTCTTCAATTTTACGGGACTGTCGCACACACACACACACACACACACACACACACACACACACACACACACACACACACACACACACACACAAACACACACACAATACGGTTAAAAAGTTGTTGGGAATTCACACTAACTTGTTTTGGTCGTACCAATGCTGACTTCTGCACTGCTAGAGTCTTAACCATATCCTTCCTGTAAAGTTTAATGTCATGGAAGTTGCTTTCCTTCATTTTGGCTATGGCAGAGAGACCGACATCATAAGCTTCATCGCAGTTTATTGAGTCATCACACACGAATCCAGATGTCAATGAAACTAATTCACCTGATGGTTTTGTAAAAGGATTGTATGTTGTAAATGTTTGCAAGTCCGACAAATATATTTCTCGCATAGATACGCGAAGTTCGACATGCTGCTTATTGTACTGAATTGATGTCCCAAAATAAGCTTTTACGGCATCATGAATTTATAAGAAGAAATGTATTCCGAGGAACCATTTTGATAGAGTGCTGTCGGTTATGCCTCGTCCATGAGTTATGCCCCAACGGATTTCATGGGACGCATCAAGCCCTGTTCGATGCACATGTCATGTTTATGTCTACGTAGAGTCTAGGAGAGATAAAAGGTGGTCGATCCCGCGCCGCGCCGGTGGTGCCAACTTGATACTTTCGTCATTACGGCTCCAAATACTATTTTAAAACTTCAGTTAAGTAGTCTTTTTGTTGATAGTTATTACTTACAGTTTGAATTTGTTTAATGTTCTATGTTATAAAAAGTGTATGGAATGGTGGGATGTACTTGAAATGTATGCTAAAAGTACATGAAATATAGGGGCCAATAAAGTTTTTCTACATTATCAACTATCCCTGACACGTTAGATCAAACGAACTCTGTTAAATGCGTTAAAAGTTAGTTTTGGAAATTGTAGCTCCTTTATTCTTCCTCTGACACCATGGGTGCGGCCGGCTCACGCTGTCCGCCGACTCCCGAGCGCTCACGCGCTCAAAACCTAGGTACTGTTTTCTGTTACTAGTAGAGTAATACACATAACTGTATATGTTTATATACCTATGTACTCAGGAATATATGTGCTGCAACTTTTATTCGAAGCATTTTTTCATTTGGTGACGAATAAAAATATGGTTTTGCAAAGACGTAGACAGGTGGCTAAAAATATTGTTTTTTTACAACATTTCGTTAATTTACGAGAAAACTGCTTCACTTATTATAAATTATGTTACTATAAAAGTTGTAGAATATTTATCAGGGAGTAAAACTGAAGATAATATAACCTTAACAAACTTTTGGTTAAGACGTTGTATGCGATTGCGTAAAATCCTACATCTTAAACTTAAAGGGGGGTAGGGGGGGGAAGCTCCATTGGAATTTTCCGGGAATTTTGAAAAAATGTCTCTAATAGTGATCTACTACTTGGAGAAAATTCAGCTTTACCAGAGAAAGTTCCGACATTCACTGTTTTTGGCCCTTTATTGACTGGGCTATTGTTAGCCAGTTTGACAACCTCCTTACTGCTAAACTAGAGTGTGACTGACTGTGATTCAATAAAGACGATATGTCTGCATTAGTTAATATGTTATTAATTCAAGTTATCAGTGTGTTATCAGTAAGTGCATTAAAGCTGCAATTAAGAAAACAGAAAACGACAACCCTAAAACTTATACTATGTCATTTCTAAAAATATTCTGATGACGGGAGCCACGTACGCTCCTGAAACGTCGATTTCATATCATCTTTTCACCTGGTTTGATTCACAAGAAGATCTGGAATATATTTAATACTCCAGTCCCTAATTCGATTATACTTGACCGACGAGAAACAATGGATTATTATAAAACAGAATTGCTATTTATGTTGTCCTTGCTATTGTATATTTGTGTCATAAAACATTTAATGCATTCTAAATGTCATATCATCGCACAATTAACTGCGGTTGCTGGAGGAGGAAACATTTTACCGATTTTATTTTAAAGAAGTTTGCACAGCAAACTAGCCGTGTGTAAGCTAAGATTTCGTTAGAGTTAGACTGAAAAATTCATTGCCACGACCGGGATTTGAACCACGGATCTTCCGATCTCCGTGCGGTCGCTCTTAACCTTTGAGCTACCATGGTCAACATGCTCACATGACGTTAAATTCTCCAACTGGCTCGTATGTTTCCCGGTAAACCACTTGGTATTTATTATTATTATTATTATTATTATTATTATTATTATTATTATTATTATTATTATTATTATTATTATTATTATTATTATTATTATTATTATTATTATTATTATTATTATTATTATTATTATTATTATTATTATTATTATTATTATTATTATTATTATTATTATTATTATTATTATTATTATTATTATTATTATTATTATTATTATTATTATTATTATTATTATTATTATTATTATTATTATTATTATTATTATTATTATTATTATTATTATTATTATTATTATTATTATTATTATTATTATTATTATTATTATTATTATTATTATTATTATTATTATTATTATTATTATTATTATTATTATTATTATTATTATTATTATTATTATTATTATTATTATTATTATTATTATTATTATTATTATTATTATTATTATTATTATTATTAGTATTATTATTATTATTACTATTATTATTATTACTATTATTATTATTACTATTATTATTATTACTATTATTATTATTACTATTATTATTATTACTATTATTATTATTACTATTATTATTATTACTATTATTATTATTACTATTATTATTATTATTATTATTATTATTATTATTATTATTATTATTATTATTATTATTATTATTATTATTATTATTATTATTATTATTATTATTATTATTATTATTATTATTATTATTATTATTATTATTATTATTATTATTATTATTATTATTATTATTATTATTGTTATTATTATTATTGTTATTATTATTATTGTTATTATTATTATTGTTATTATTGTTATTGTTATTATTGTTATTGTTATTATTGTTATTGTTATTATTGTTATTGTTATTATTGTTATTGTTATTATTGTTATTGTTATTATTGTTATTGTTATTATTGTTATTGTTATTATTGTTATTGTTATTATTGTTATTGTTATTATTGTTATTGTTATTATTATTATTGTTATTATTATTATTGTTATTATTATTATTATTATTATTATTATTATTATTATTATTATTATTATTATTATTATTATTATTATTATTATTATTATTATTATTATTATTATTATTATTATTATTATTATTATTATTATTATTATTATTATTATTATTATTATTATTATTATTATTATTATTATTATTATTATTATTATTATTATTATTATTATTATTATTATTATTATTATTATTATTATTATTATTATTATTATTATTATTATTATTATTATTATTATTATTATTTTTGTAATTTAGGTCCTCCAACTTTAAGTCATATCGGACGATGAATGGTATTGATGAAATGATGCTCAAATGGGTCCGGGGTCCATGGAGTTTAGAGTCACCCGACATTCATCTTACAGGATAAGGGAAAACCCCGGAAAAAACCTTATCCAGGGGTTCTCATATACAATATACCTTTTGTGGCAACTTACTAACTCTTTAAGTACTGAAGTCCGGGGCTTTATAGTTAGCACTATTAGGTTAATTGATGGAAATTTAATCGTTCTTCCATATGTGTAAGTACTGCAATCACATGACTTTCTACATTCTTGTGAAACTACACTTACAAATGTTTATTTCCCTCTCTTTTCACGCTAATCAAAATAAATTTACTTTTTTTTTTTTTTTTTTTTTTTTGCTCATTTTGTTGTAGTTGCAAGGGGCATATTAGAATACAATAAGTTGTAAGTAATATTCAAATACTTAAAGAGATGGTCGCTATGTGATGCACTTAAATTCAGTTCATTTTCCATAACTAGAGTTAAAAATTGAATAAGTTATTTTACTCCATTCACAGAATTAAACGTGAATATTAATTTAGGAATTAGAGCAGTTTTATTTTTATACGCTCAATTTTAAGTTCATTTTTTATATTTTCAGTAATTTCAGTGGCATACTCTCACAAAGGTGAGATTATTCGTGTGTATTCTTACTGCTAAACCACTGAGAAATGTTAAAAAAATAATTGTAATACCTACATTGTAACTATGACGACTAATTCAATTCAGAATTAGTATCCTTGTATAATACCAGAAGCATAACACTTCGCTCAAGTTATGCCATCGTAACTGACTTCTTTTCCCCCCTCCACCTCTGCGGCCACGCCGTGGCTCAGTGGTTAAACCGCTTGGCTCTCACCAAGGCGGCCCCGGTTCGATCCCAGGCGACCGCAAAGTGAGACTCGTGGTGGACAACACGGCGTTGGGGCGGGTTTTCTTCGGGACCTCCGGTTTCCCCCGCCATCTCATTCCACCGGTTCTTCATCTTCATCTCGTATATCATCAGTGTCACCGCCTGCGGTGCCGTATGTAGTAAGAGCGGGCGTTAAACACTACACATTTCATTTCCACCTCTTCATCGGTAGTTATTCGAAATCACGCTTTTCCTCCAATCGTATTTTGGGCACTTCAGCAATAACGAAACATTAACATACTTCTTTATACGTATAATTCCTCTCGAAATGCTGTAAATAATAAAATTAATCAGAATAGTTACAGTTACAAATTTTTGCTATGTATAATTTTTCACGCAATTTAATAATACACGAGATAATTGTTTTTATTTTATGATTGCTCTATGACAAACCTGTTTATTTTTTTTTTAAAGTAAGTGATTAGATGCGTAAGTGATTAGTGATTTTATATTTCTTTAGACATGCTAGGTGAAAACGTTTCAAGAAACATTCCTCATCCAAGTTACCATTTACGAAAAACAATTTATTATTTTTCATTTTCTCAAAAGTGGTACAAATGACTTTAAAATATAATATCTATGATACATATATGACAAAATAAATGAATAGATTGACTTATCAGCAGGTAACACATGAAGCATTCTTCGTACCAATTTAATTTTGTACAGTTTTGTATAAGCTAGAAATCATAGGTACAAGGGTGTGTGGGGGAGGATGAGCTTACTGAAATAAGCAATGTGTGTACATTTTTAAAGCGTTATTTTCGAAACATTCTGTGTTTGATGTTAACTCTTTCGCAAGTAGCTCTTGTCTCGTGACTTAGGAATAACATGCAAGTACCTGGTTCCCGAGATCCTTTGGAAGGGAAGTGAAACCGGTGGTCCCTTTTCGTAGATTTATGGCACGTAAAAGCCCGATAAAGAGGGCTATGAACAAAATTAAGCAGTGTTTCACGACCAATATAAGAGAATAGGACACCGAGAACCGCAGCAGTCAAAGAGCGTCTATAAATAAAACTTTAATTTCAATTTCACAAGGATGTCATCCGCAGGTTAAACCTTTTTTTATTCTTATTTTCATTACTATGGCAAGAACTCGTCTTACTTAATATTTGAATTATCTTTGTGAGCATTGTATGTAACTAAACAGTTATCGCTTATGTTGAAATGATTCCCATATAAAAATACTCGTATATCAATAATGTAACGTGATTAGAGAAGTCAGCTTCGTGTTCCGGTAACGTTTTACAGTCCACAGTTTAATACAGCCTTTAGATACGTTTGAAGCACAGAGATTGGGAAATAAGCCGTAACTAGTGACATCTTGAAAATCTTTATGTAATGACCTGCTTACACTTCCATTTATCTTGCTAATGGAACACTTTTCACTAAGGATGTCGTATGTGTTGAAAACTCACGCTTGGAATGCGGCGGGCGTTAATATTTCTGCTGGAAATGTTCCAGGACGGAGGCCAGATTGACTGGCAGACAGGCATATCTAACAGGCCGTGACGTAACTGTCATAACCGCCCAAACTCTCAAAGTACCGCCTCCACGCGTTGTTTGAACAGGCTAAAATAGGAATGTGTGGCATCTCTTGCTTGAAAATGAATTTATTTGACACAGAGCATTGATGGATTTCGTGGTGTGTGCTTCCCTGAAATGTTACTAACTTCCATGTGCTAGCTGGCTTGCTGTTTCGTAAAGAATATATTAGCAGGCTTATTAGCATATCGCCCAGAAAATACCGACATATGGTGTCTTTGTTTAGTAGCAGAACCCGAATTATTCTAATAACTACAAATAGGCATTTGTGTCGCTTCCACTCCCTCGCTACCTTTCATTCACTCTTACCTTCCGCCTCTCTCATTTACTCCACATTTCGTATTTCTATTCTATCTTAAAACCTTTCTCCCCCTTCTCTGTCGCCTTCTCCATGTTTCTCTTTCCATTCCTCACTCTCTGGGCATTGCATTTGGCATTTTAAATCTGGCAACAAAATTTATCTTCTTGGAATGTTAATACAAACTAAATCACAAGTAAAGGTTTAACATTAGTCGAACGTGTTACCTTCTTTTGTTTGCAATACAGTTTCTGGTAGAGTCTGTTTAGTGAACGCGTGTGCAGTTAGCCCCTCAAAGAAAACTCACCCTCCCGCCCACTAATGACCGTCATAAATCTAACTCCACACTTCAGAAATGGAACATTGTCGTTCAGGACCAATAGCAACCCTGATTTTCTCGAAGTGACAGTCGCATGTTTACTCCACGTGGAGTCTCAGTTGCCAAAGTTTCAACTTCCAGTTGATCTGTTTCATTACGTGCAGAAATTCGTTTGTGTCACAATGTGGAGACCGTGAGAGGGAAATACAGTGATAAATGCAAATGAGGTAGTAATTAACTTTCAGTCAAATGAAAATAATCAAAGTGATAATAGTGTGAATAACTGGGCCGAGTTATAATACTGGAAAAGCCTAAAAAACAACGTTTAACGGGAACTGCTTCTAAGCAAATTCAAGCGCTTGTTTTGAACACATAAATATGTGCTGACAAATAATCTTGGTAAGGGGTTGTGCAATGAACCTGATAAATTCTGGGTATTTACAAAAATACAGTAAGAAATATTCTGACGAAAGGAATAACAAAGACGCCGATCAAGTGTGAAAACAAAAGGAAACGTTTCTCTAAAGTAGATAAGTTCACATGCGATTTAATTCGTCCAGAAATTTATAGATTCTATGCAAAAGGGAGAGCGCCCACCTTAGACGAATTGGTTGCACATTTGCAAGAAATTTGTGATTTTCCTTATGGGCACTGCACTTTGTGTGGTCTCCTAAAGGAGCTGGGTTTAAAATACCGCACTTTGAATTAAATCAGGGTTATTATGGAATCCAGTAGAATTGTAGCTTGTAGCTCGTCGAAACTAAGGAAGTTTTGCAGTAATGGACATAAGATAATTTATTTAGACGAAACCTCGTACGATACCTATGACGTATCGAGAAAGGTGGCAACCTTGCAGAAAGGTCTGGGAGAAGGAGGGCCGGGGTTGTAAAACGATTATAAGGGTTCGTCAAAGGAAGCGGCCGACGTGCACATGAGTTAACTAAACAGACTTTAGCAATACAGGCAAATAAACAATCTGTATAATGTTTTAAGTACAAAACTTGGCACACTAAATTTGTTAGAGCAGTCTCACTTTGCCATCAATTAAATAAAATCCAGACGGCTGTAAGAGAGAGGACAGCGATGAATTAATCTTAGCCAGGTAGTCGGTAATCGAGTCTCCCCGCATAGATATTAGCAGCAGTCTGGTATTACTCGAGACATTTAGCAGTGCGCATGGACTCTTGACGGTATCATATTTACATATTACCCGCGACAAGTAGCTTGAGCTTTATGTGCGGCTGTAGTAGGAACTAATGATTTATGATTTTGTTTGTATATCTATCTGCCGTAGGAGTCAGCCAGGCTCATGGCATCGTCAAAAATACAGTTTATGTACAACAATTTTCAAGATGAAAACACAAACAAGTTTCCTACACAAAGTTACGGACTTAAAAGCAGATCTGAATCTTCCTAATTCTAAAGAAAACATTTTAATCAAAGAAAAACCACTGACTTTTGAACCAATTAATATTCAGTTAGATTTAGAACAAATAGTTACAAAATCTGAAACTTTCAAACCTGTACTAAAAGCACTAGCATTAGTAACTGTGAACAACAGATACTCACCCGAAGAATGGTTACATATCTACACAGATGGATCTAACTTGGACAACAACTCAGGAGCAGGAATTAAGTGTGCACTGTTCTCATTCTATCAACTGGCATGATACCACACAACAAATTTTGATGCAGAAGTAACGGCTATTCATATTTCACTCCAACACCTTCTATACAGAATAGATACATTAAAAATGCTGTCATACTTTCTGATTCTAAAGCAGCATTATATGTAATAAGTTCATATAAAATGAGGTCAATCCAAGTTAAAGAATGTCACAAAATGATCCAACAACTTCAAAAACTACAGAAAAGAATTATATTAGAGTGGATACCTGCACATTGTGGAATTGCTGGAAATGAATCAGCTGATTTTCTTGCCAAAAAGGGTGCAAATTTAATTCAGAACAAAAGTAAAAGCTTACCCTTTACATTTATAGAAAGATTAATAAAAAAAATAAAAACAAACAAAACCAATCAATATCTAACAAAGCCAAAGATAAAAAATGGAGCATTTTAATTAAATATCCAAAAATTATTCCAGAAATCCCACGTAAAGCTGCAGTAGCAAATTTTAGATTACTTACGGAACATGATTATTTGGCCAAACACTTACACAGAATAGGAATTTATACAAGTCCAAATTGTCCTCTGTGCAACAAAGAAGAGGAAATGTCTCAAGAACATCTTCTAACCTGTGAAGTCCTACCTGCCGGACACACTACACAGAAATATTGGAGAGCAAGAGAGGTAATGGCTTCATTGCCAAAGCCTAGCACTTGAAAACAACAACATTTTCAAAGATATAAATATGAATTTCAAATATGATTGAAAATGTTACAAATTAATATAAAGTCTAATACACTAGTACATTTTAAAAATGCATACAGTAAAATAAAATTTATTATTGCAATTTTATATTAAAAATTAACTGATCCTAAAAGGTAAAAGTTTTAATAATATACGTTGCACTGATTGCCTAAACCTTCTGTATTTCCTTTTACACAAAATCTGTATAAAAATCAACACTAATTTAATATTTTACTTATCTGCTTAAATATTCCTCAAAAACTACCATTTATACAGAACTTCTGTAACTCTCTTTTAAATGTATTTGTCACTTGTATACCTTTTATTTCCTCTGGTAATTTATTGTACAAGTAACAAGCTGCAAACTGGGTTTGGATTTGTACAGTTCAATCCTGTGAGCTACAGCATGAAAGTTATTGATTTCCCTAGTTTCATAATGACTGGCTATAGGCTGCGTATTAAGTTGTTAATCTAGTTGTTAACTGTAGTGTGACGCATGAGTACCGCGGTACAGTGTAGCGTCCTATCACAAAGTAGGCGTTCTCTAATAATAATATTTTCAAACATGGAAATTAAAACAAAACAAAAAGTCACCTCGGATGGTGACAAAGGAGAAGTATTATTCCGAATGTTTTCCAGTTCTGCACGGAGAAAAACCAAAGCGGTCTATTGTAGTTCCTTCTTTGGAAAGGTAGTGAACAGAGCGGCTACGGCAGTAGGAAAAAGTGAAAAAAAAAAAAAAAAAAGAATAGTTAAAGATTTTGGAAAGCTGGTATTTCAGGTACACGTGTTACTTCTCCAGCAAAAGAACTTAATCGAAAAAATAAGTTTCAAAAGACGACTTCTGTAAGTGCGTCGCTCGCAGAACATTTTGAGTATCATGAAGTTTTGTGTAGTGTTTACCGCCCGCTTTTAGTTCATACGGCACCGCAGACGGTGATGATGATGATGATGATGATGATGATTTATAAAGAAGACACTCAACTCCATGGTCATCAGCGCCCCTTCAAAAACTGTATTTTATTTTACTATAACTCTCCTTTGACTTTACCTTAACTTTACTTTAACTTTGCTTTGGCTTTGCTCTGGCTTTGCTCTGGCTCCGCTTTGCTTTGGCTTTGCTTTGGCTTTACTCTAGCTCCGCTTTGGATTTGTTTAGTCTTTGCTCTGGCTCTTCTCTGGCTCCGCTTTGGCTTTGCTTTGGCTTTGCTTTGGCTTTGCTCTGGCTCCGCTCTGGCTTCTTTCCGGCTTCACTCAAATTCATTCTAAATTCACTCTAACTTGGCTCTGACTTGGCTCTGGCTAGGCTCCGGCCCCCGTGCCGGTCCCGCTCTGGCTCCGCTTTGGCTTTGCTTTGGCTTTGCTTTGGCTTTGCTCTGGCTCCGCTCTGGCTTCTTTCCGGCTTCACTCAAATTCACTCTAAATTCGCTCTAACTTGGCTCTGACTTGGTTCTGGCTAGGCTCCGGCCCCCGTGCCGGTCCCGGTCTGGCTTCGCTCTGGCCTCATTCTAACCTCATTCTCCAATCCAAATCTGGCTTCACACTTGCTTCGCTCTGGCTAGGCTACGGCCACCGTTCCGGCTTGGCTCTGGCTTCACACCGGCTTCACCCTAACCTCACTCTAACATAACTCTAAATTCACTCTAACTTGGCTGTGGGTTGGCTCTGACTAGGCTCCGGCCTACCTTCGGTACCGCTCTGGCTTCGCTCCGGCCTAACTCTAACTTTATTCTTTAACTTTAACTCTGGCTAGGCTCTGGCTTCGCTCTGATTAGGCTCCGGTCATCGCTCTGCTCCCGCTCTGGCTTGGCTCTGGCTTCGTTCTGGCTTGGCTCTGGCTAAGTTCCGGGACCGCTCTGGCTTCGCTCCGGCCTAACTCTAACTTTATTCTTTAACTTTAACTCTGGCTAGGCTCTGGCTTCGCTCTGATTAGGCTCCGGTCATCGCTCTGCTCCCGCTCTGGCTTGGCTCTGGCTTCGTTCTGGCTTGGCTCTGGCTAAGTTCCGGTACCGCTCTGGCTTCGCTCCGGCCTACCTTCGGTACCGCTCTGGCTTCGCTCCGGCCTAACTCTAACTTTATTCTTTAACTTTAACTCTGGCTAGGCTCTGGCTTCGCTCTGATTAGGCTCCGGTCATCGCTCTGCTCCCGCTCTGGCTTGGCTCTGGCTTCGTTCTGGCTTGGCTCTGGCTAAGTTCCGGGACCGCTCTGGCTTCGCTCCGGCCTAACTCTAACTTTATTCTTTAACTTTAACTCTGGCTAGGCTCTGGCTTCGCTCTGATTAGGCTCCGGTCATCGCTCTGCTCCCGCTCTGGCTTGGCTCTGGCTTCGTTCTGGCTTGGCTCTGGCTAAGTTCCGGTACCGCTCTGGCTTCGCTCCGGCCTACCTTCGGTACCGCTCTGGCTTCGCTCCGGCCTAACTCTAACTTTATTCTTTAACTTTAACTCTGGCTAGGCTCTGGCTTCGCTCTGATTAGGCTCCGGTCATCGCTCTGCTCCCGCTCTGGCTTGGCTCTGGCTTCGTTCTGGCTTGGCTCTGGCTAAGTTCCGGTACCGCTCTGGCTTCGCTCCGGCCTAACTCTAACTTTATTCTTTAACTTTAACTCTGGCTAGGCTCTGGCTTCGCTCTGATTAGGCTCCGGTCATCGCTCTGCTCCCGCTCTGGCTTGGCTCTGGCTTCGTTCTGGCTTGGCTCTGGCTAAGTTCCGGGACCGTTCTGGCTTCGCTCTGGCCTCATATTAACTTCGTTCTGTAACTTAACTCTTGCTTGGCTCTGGCTTCGCTCTGGCCTCATACTAACTTCATTCTGTAATTTAACTCTGGCTTGGCTCTGGCTTCGCTCTGATTAGGCTCCGGCCATCGCTCTGCTCCCGCTCTGGTTTGACTCTGACTCCGCCCTGGCTTCACTATGGCTTCTCTCCGGCTTCATTCTGACCTCACTCTAACTTCACACCAAATTCACTCTAACCTGTCTCTGGCTAAGCTATGGCCCCGCTCCGATCCCGCTCCGTTTCGCTTTGGTTCAGCTTTGACTTTGCTTTGACTTTGCTTTGGCTTTGCACTGGCTCCGCTTTAGCTTTGATCTGAATTTACTCTGGCTTTGCTGTGGCTTTGCTCTGGCTTTGCTCTGGCTGTTCGTATGGTCTGATTCTCCGTATGAGACTACCCTTACAGAGCTCCCTAGTTGGAGGTCCTAGTGAGATCCACTTCTACACCAGAAGGAGGCCCTTTCCTACAGGGAACAAATGGACTTCATTCATTCATTCATTCATTCATTCATTCATTCATTCATTCATTCATTCATTCATTCATTCATTCATATTTATATAGTGCGATCCATATAAACCTGAACCATTTCAACAGGCCACGACGTTTGAACCAATAATAGAACACACGTGCAACTTAGGGAGAATATAATACACAATTGGGAGATTATATTACACTATTTACATCTCAGAGAAAATGTTGGAAGTGTCCTCCACCAGCATCTATACATGTTTGCACTTATCTCACCGTAATATCTGAAGTTTTACGGAGATGATATCGAATTGAGAGAAGGTTATTTCCAGCAAGATGGAGCAACGTGCCATACATCTAATAACGCTATGGAACTTTTAACAAATTTCTTTGATAATGGAATAGTCTCAAAAGGTCTATGGCCCGCCAGGTCCCCTGACCTAACCTCACCGTATTTTTTCTTGTGGGGGTATCTAAAAAACAGAGTGTACAAGAAAAGACCACGGACAATTGATGTTCTCAAGGAATTCATTCTTCTTCACTTCATGGCATAGGCAATCAAGTGCTTGTTCCGCCTTCGAAGTCCTCTAGCCATCGTTTCCTGGGTCTGCCCACCGATCTCCTACCTTTAGGATCATACTGTAACATTTGTTTTGTGAGTCTATTATCCGGCATTCTTTCAACATGTTCCTTCCATTTTTGATTGAGATATTTTAACCTATCATTCATACTAAAAATGTCCAGCTCTTCTCTTATATTTTCATTTCTTATTAAGTCCCTCTTCGTGCATCCTTTCACACTTCTCAAGAATTCCATTTCCGAAGCCTATATTTTACTCTGTTGCTTTTTACTTAACGTCCAAGTCTCATTTCTGTATGTCAGTATATAAATTTATGTTTCTTTCTTTACGTATTTTGTTTCTAAATGTTCTATTTATTGTTCCACAGACTCTTTGAAATTTGCATATTTTATTGTAGACATCATATTCCTTGTCATAACTAACATTAGTTCCCAAGTAGTTAAAATGGCTTACCTGTTCAACGCAACGATTATTTATAACTATTTTTGTTCTAATTGGCTCTTTCCCAATGAATGCCATTACCTTTGATTTTATGAAAGAAATTTTCATATTATATTTCTTACAAAGTTCATTAAGTTTAAAAATATATTTTTGCAGGGCAGACTCGCTATTTTGTATAATAACTAAGTCGTCAGCAAACAATAAAATATTTAAAAAGTTTTTATTTGAAATTTTAAAACCTACATTCACTAGCTGCTTCCATTTGCACACTAGGTCGTCATTATAAATACTAAAAAGTGTAGGTGATAAAGTACACCCTTGTCTGACACCCTGATTAGTAATAATTTTTTTAGAAATTTTACCATTGTTCCTCACATTTATTTTTGTCTGGAAGTAGAAGCATTCTATAATTTTTACTAATTGTTGTGGGTATCCTCGTTCTTCCAATATTTGCCACATTTTGCATCGGTTTACCATATCGAAGGCTTTTTCAAAGTCAACAAACGCCATATGCGTTTCTTTATTAAACTCCCTATGTTTTTCAATTAGCTGTTTAACAATAAAAATATTATCTACACAGGATCTGCCTCTTCTAAATCCACTTTGTTCTTCCGAGAGAAGACATTCAGCTATATTCTGTAACCTTTTGTTTATTATTTTAGCAAATATTTTATAGGTCGTATCCAGTAAACATATTCCTCTGTAATTGCTACAGTCATTTCGTTTCCCTCTCTTAAAGATAGAGTTGGTTTGGGCTATAAGCCAATCTTCTGGGATACATTCAAATATACATTCATTCGAACCGAAATAAGTAACATTGGCAAGCATACTCTCCAAAAAACTTCTAGAATATGGTGAGGTGAGTGCAAATATGTATAGGTGCTGGCAGAGGACACTTCCAACATTTTCTCTGAGATGTAAATAGTGTAATGTAATCTCCCAGTTTTATATTATATTCTCCCAAATGTGCACTGTTTCCTATTATTGGTTCAAAAATTATGGCTTATTGAAATGGTTCAGGTTTATATTGTTAGCACTGCAGATCATGCAGCTATTCCCATCCATAATAAAGATTTACGAATTTATATAACTGTTTCAACACTGGGATTTTTTGTTTGTCTTTTTGTTTCCTGATTTACGTCCTCCAACGTTAAATCATATCAGACGAATGAAATGGATGAGATGATGCTCAAATGAATCGAAGTTTCATGGAGCTCAGAGTTACCCGACATTAATCTTTCAGGATAAGAGAAACCCTGGGAAAACCTCATCTAGATAACTCATCCTGACTGAGATTTCAACTCGGGACCTCTTATTCTGAGGCATACACGCTACAAAGGCTACTGGGGTGATTATACAAAATTTAAAGTTGGCTATATGAGTTCTTTCCAGATGATTGCCGACTAGTTGACTACAATATAAGCGGAGGACGCGTGCGCAACAGATCAACACAACAATAAACGTGACAAATGACGTGGAGAAGATCATAGCCTCTCGATCTTTTATTTTGCTACCCAATAAAGAGGATGCACCCTCTTCAAACGCAATAACATCGCCCTTCTTCAGGAAAGGGTCAGTTTCATATTACGGCCACCCTCTCCCCTTTAGGAGCAGTGGAAAATTTAATACTCGAGGCAGTTTTATTGCTTACAGGCAGCCTCTTGTATGCGGTGAGGGTTGCACTTGCCAAATTGACGACATTAATCTTGTTAACCCCCCTTGCAGTGTCACCAGCCACCCTTCCCCTACACTCAATAACAATTATTAGTACTCAAATCCTTCCCCGACCCCCTTCTCCTCTGATAGGGCAGGAGAAGGAGATTATTCCTCCAGGTGTCTGGGTAACCCCGCGATTTCTTTTAGCCTCGCTTTTGCGTATCTCTATCAAGAGATTCTGAGCAAATTTACACGTAAAAATCGGTTGTGTTACAGTCATAGGATAACTTTTTCTACCAGTTATTAAATCACCAATAACCTTCTCTGTAGTAACATATTGTAGAGAAAAGCTCATATGGGTTTCATAACCATTTTACCGTTTAAAAGCACTGTTTTTACTAGGGGATGTAGGCTGCAAAATGTTTCAATAAACTGTAAAACCAGGGGTTTGGAAGGGTTTTCATTTCTTTCACCAAACTGTCCTATTTTTCTAAATATGAATATTACAGACGTGTGCAAATTATTAGACTAAATGGTGATATTGTTAACATATACTATTTATTTTCTATTTATTTAACAGAAATAATATTACAAAATATTTTTTTCAACTCTTAGTATTTTGTATGCATTCCTTTAGCCTTTATTACCATTTTTATGCGTTTAGGCATGCTCTCTACAAGGGTGGAGCACTTTTCCTTTATTTCTTCATCTCTGTGCCAAATGCTTATCAGGTCCTCAATAAGCTGAACTTTTGTTGTTATTTTCAATTTTTTCAGTCTCTGTTTAACAATACCCCACATATTCTCTATTGGATTTAAATCAGCTCTATTCCACGGCCATGATAGTACTTTTACATTGTTTTCTTTGAGGAACTGGGTTACAGATTTTGCTCTATGGCAGGGAGCACTGTCATGCATGAAAACATTTGCAAACCATTCTTTACTTTACGGAAATAGTCTTGTTTCTAATACACTTTTATACTGTTTCTGCTCCATAGTTACCACAACTATGTATAATCTTGCAGGTCCATGGACAGACATACAGCTCCAGACCATTTTGAATGTTGGGTGCTTTACTCTTTGATCGACACACTGAGGGGAAAATGCTTCTTTGTCAGTCCTTCTCACATATTGGCTGCTCTCTTCACATACTTCAAACACGGATTCATCTGAGAAAATTGCGTGAAACAATAAAAACCTCTATTAAGATTAAACAGTTTTAAAATTGTTCAAAGATAGTATTAACAAAACCAGCAATGAGAGAAACAGAGTTTAGGCTTTTTATTTCCTTTCCATAAATTTTACATGTAGGTACATATTTTAATTTTATGTTACATACAATTTTCATACTATTTACCTTTCTCCAAAATTCCACTGGAGGTTTCTGCAACTCTTTGGCCCATTCTAAACTTTTTTTGCCATTGCAGGTGTCAGTTTAGCCTTTTTACGAGGCCTGCGTGCTGGTAAACCTGCTTCACATAATCTTCTGCGAGCTACTGAGGCTGATATTTCTGTACCATACTGCTTTAGTTGATTACTGAGGTCAATGCTGGTTGCTCTTCTACTTTTTTTTTTTTTTTTTTTTTTTTTTTTTTTTTTTTTTTTTTTTTTGGCCATTTGCACAAGTTTTCTTTGCATCCTTGATGATAGCTTTCTTTTCCTCCCGCATTTTCCATCCCTTTGTGAGGTCAACGTCTCACTGAATGTTAAAGCTTGATTAATGCGACTAACAGATTTTTGTAAAATACACAATTTCTTAGCTATTTCACGTTCTGAATAGAGTTTCCTTCAAAAGACTCCCAGTTACAGCTACTTTCCTTGGGGATAAGTCAGCAGTTTTATCCATAACCTCACTTTTGAATCAATGTGAATGCTAAGGATAAGATATACGATGTTACCTGGCTTGTGATCAATTAATAATAGATACTGAGAATATATTAGCCATAAAGCACAATAAAGGCAAATATTAACAATCTTCAGTTACTACATTCACCAATTGAAATAGGTTACGGCGGTAAATAACTATTATTTTGAATATTAAACTGAAGCAAAGTAAACAAAATGAAGGAGTCTAATAATTTGCACACTTCTGTACTTGATATTTTTGGCACTTTATTGCACACAGGCAAATTTGTGATGACTTACACCCTAAAAAGGCAAACGGGTAAAATTGAGAGAATTAAAAAGCGATCGGTTTCTATGGCATTTGACACCTCAATTAAACTAAAAAGCAGAAGGTGCCGAAAACGCTCTTTGTTGTCGACTTGACATTTCATTTAATTGACTTGAACGGAACAAACACCACACAAGCATACAAAAACTTAACACTATTTTGTAGACCACGTATTTCTGTATTACTCATAAATAACATAAAGTGCAGTTCACAATACTTTTTGTCAATGAGAACATGAGTTTACGGTGGTTAACTACGTTTAGTAAGGAGACGGAGTGCCAGTCTTTCCATTGAAGTTTGATGGTGTTTTAGCAGAGAGGAAGTTGAGGATGAATGACTTTCGATGCACCTGTGCCGCGACAGGAAGTGTAACAACCTACCTGCATTGTGCTCAGGAATTTCTTAATTCATCCTGCCTTGCAAAACCGAACTGACGATACCAGATCTATTTCAGTTCATGGTTGTCACTGCTGTGGCTTAATGACATTTTCTACCTGTATGCACGGCGTGATTTCGCTCTGGTTAATTGCGGAGAATCTTTAATTTGGTCCCTAGATAACGTTTATAACGAATTATTTAAGGTAACGAATTTTAAAAAGTTAAAACATCCAGAGCTTTTCGCTAACAGTTTTAAACTTTACCACATACTTGGAACATAAAGCATATAGTGCACTTTTGAATACATCCCATATTTTTATTTTGAGCTTTGTGTACAAATAAGAAGAATTTATTCATTTTAATTATTTCAACATAAAAATTTTCGAAAGATTTTATTGAATTAGTCAACCATTTGAAAGTGAGGTATGAAAAATAACTGATTTTAGTCGAGCTATTTAATATTTTTTAATTAGTGCACAAAAATTCTTAAAATCGTAATACCTAGGAAGTTCCTTATATCATTCAGACTTATAATCATAAACTTGGTCTAAGGAGTTTTAAGTACGAAAAATACTGAAAAAGGAATTGCGAAAAGGGGAGTTTAAAGTTCAAAGCGTCGGTTTACATAAACGTTAAGGAACTAATTATTATGTGTTTCAAATGGGAAGAGTTCTGGAGTCCAGCTAATCAGATGCCGTATCACGCTCAGCGTTGCCAGCTTGTTACCCCACTCCTTTTATATTTCCCTCTCTCTCTCTCGCACACTCATACAACATGCAGGTCTGCTTGGCGCAGACGTAAGGGTAAGCAAATTATATTTTGCAAACTTTTACAATGATGCAGTTGCCAAAATCAAAATTGATAACAGCATTTTAGCAAATTATGTATATTTTAAAATTTTATAATTATAATTATAGTTCATGAATTACCTGTTTATCTAATCCAATGGAACTGCCAGTGGCTCATCCATATCGCTGTCAATGTCACTTCCGTTAAGAGACAATTCGTACAATTCGTCATTGTCACTGTCTTCATCGTCTGAGTCTTGCAAATTTATGATTATAGGTTCCAAGATCTCATCACGTGCTATCTCTTTCTTAAAATCGTCTTCTTGAAGATTTTCTGCGTGCCTCACGCAGTTTTCCCAGTCCTATTCTGTTACCGTGTCAATTTCTTCGTGAACAACTTGTTTAACGTCCGTCAGTTTAAAAGTATTATTTCTGTTTGCAATCCCGCTTTTTATTTGAGCCCACAACAACTCAATTGGATTATATTGGCAGTGGTAAGGTGGGAGGCTTATTACCTCGTGTCCTATTTCAATTGCAAGTTGATCAAGCTGATGCACTTTTTCCGTGTTTTTAAACGGAAGTACTCCTTGCAAAAACTCATTTTAGTTCCTGTTTCCGAAAAGTTTTTTAAAGAACGTGTACACCTTAGAAGTAATACTTCGAGCCTGACTTCGCAATACCTGCCTTTTTGACTCGCCACTAAATTCACCGCAGGAAGCCATTGCACTATTTAACTCTTACTCTACTGTTGTGTAAATAACAACGAATGATATTGATCTGAACTCTCCAGCATAAATAAACACTTCTTATCTAGCATTCATTCATAAACATAAGCATACAACATTGCACAGGCTAACAGGAAAGGAAGTGTTTACTCTTTCTCGAATTTAACACCTTGACATATTCACAGTAATTCTTTTATCACGTCATGTTAGTAGTTTACATTTCAGTTCTGAGTAAGTAAAGGTATATGTACATACATACCCACCAACCACTTTAGAGTAAATAGACATTACGAACCATTCATAAACAAATATATAATGTGACCAGACACATTCTGCCAGGACAACAGGAAATTTATTGTTTCCTCTCGCTCGAATTGGCTTATTCAAAGTAATTCTTTTATCACTTCATGTCAAACATTTACGTTTCAGTTCTGAGTAATTACAAATATACGTTCACGCATACATGCCAACCAATAATGATATTCACACAGTGCTTACGTCGCGATTTATTGTTATAATACAGGTAATATTGCTTTATTTATTTTTATTAGAGAACCTATTTGAGCTAAAAGTGTGGGGTTTTCATGGTTGTGTTAGATACATTACTGTCTACTTTCCACATGGATCAGTTTTGGAAAAATCTGAATTTTTGTCTTAGCGCGAATAGTATTGCATACAGAGTGATTAGGTTGGCGTTCCTCACACAGCACTTAGCGGGAATGCAATACGACAACAGCGCAGTACTCCGATTGGTTGCTCACCAAGTAGCGCTCAAGGACAAACACCTTCCCATTTGAAACACATGATAGATAGAAATTTATGGCTTTAAAATTGTTAATATTAGAAACAAAAATATCTGATTGTGTAGCATAAAGGTACAATTTATAGCTATAAATTACACAAAACAAACAATTCTAAAATCTTTTATTTTGGGATGTTTTTTTATTTACGTCCTCCAACGTTAAGTCATATTGGACGATGAATGAAATGGGTGAAATGATGTTCAAATGAGCCCAGGGTCCATAGAGCTTAGTCACCCGATATTCGTCTTTCAGGATAAGGGAAAATCCCGGAAAAAACCTTATCCAGTTAACTCACCCTGACCAAGATTCAAACTCGGGACCTCTTGAACGTGAGGCAGATATGCTACCACCACGCTACCGAGGCGGACTTTTGGAGCGTGGCTACACAGATGATATTTGAACAGGAAAATACAAGGAGGAGAAAATGACTTATCATTATCAGTAAGTTACGTGTGGAAAATAACTATTAATGCTTATCTGTCTGTGGACTACAGTTTAAAGGATTATACACCATCCCCGATGAACCTCTGTGTAAATATCAAACTTGCATCTTCACTGTACGCTTGCTTCAACTTTTCATAAGTTTCGGTGACTGTATGGTTTAAACGAAAACAGAAAAAAAGCATGAAAAATACATAATAGTAGCACATTTCTTCTTTTTTCTTTAATGATGTTTAATTTTTTGTTGTTTGTTTAGCGTCCTTTAACCTGTTAGAGTCATATCGGACGATGAAAGATATGTGTAAGTTGATTTTATGTGTGGAAAGTTTAATATAATATAAAATGAAAAGAAAATGAAAATAGCCTAAAATGTTCCGTGAAGGGTGAAGGTCTCCAATCATAAGGAAAGCTCATATGTTCTAACGTGGTGAGCTATTCCAGGTTAGGCGTTGTACATGCTTATTGTCACGTTTGTCTGATTATACCTACATTATTTAGTCATTGCCTAGTAATGCCTATTTAATTTTTATACTATTCCCTCTTTAGTCACTACTATCCAGTATTAACACTATCATCTATTTAGCCGTTAATATTCTATACGTATATACACTTCTCACTATTTAGTCACTGCTACTCCGTATTTATGCTGCTCACTGGCCACACCGTTCTATATTTACACTATTCACAATTAGTCCCTACACAGATGCATCTCCAGGTATTTCTAGTCTCTTCTTTCTCTTGCTACCCTTGACCACTTCTGACCTGCTTCCTCGTTTAAAATGTCTGTCCATCTGCTTCCTTGTAGTCGTTTTCCTATTTGAGGATCCCACATGGTGGCCTTGTACATCCACCTGTTGTCTTGTATTCTCCCAACGTGGCCACCCCATTTCCATTTAAATCTTGTAGCTAATTGTGTCATGCCTTTGGTCTGTGGTTGCTGGTTCAACGCCGCATTTGAGATTCTGTCTTTCAGGAATACCCCCAGGACTTTGCTTTGCATCTTCCGTTGGCATATTTGGATTTTGTTTCCCTGTTTTGCTGTTAGTGAACATGTCTGCCATTCATACAGTAAAACAGGGTAGACACAGGTTTCTAATGCATGGAATTTTATTCGTATACTTAGGTTTCTCTCTAAGAGTATAAAGTAAGACAACAGAATGTCTTCCAGACTAGAGAGTTAGTTTCTTCTTTGTATTTCCTTCTCCATTTTGTCCTGAAAGGAGATTAGTTGACCCAGGTATTTATACTGGTCTATGTGCTTAAGGGGTATTCCGTCTATTATTATTATTATTATTATTATTATTATTATTATTATTATTATTATTATTATTATTATTATTATTATTATTATTATTATTATTATTATTATTATTATTATTATTATTATTATTATTATTATTATTATTATTATTATTATTATTATTATTATTATTATTATTATTATTATTATTATTATTATTATTATTATTATTATTATTATTATTATTATTATTATTATTATTATTATTATTATTATTATTATTATTATTATTATTATTATTATTATTATTATTATTATTATTATTATTATTATTATTATTATTATTATTATTATTATTATTATTATTATTATTATTATTATTATTATTATTATTATTATTATTATTATTATTATTATTATTATTATTATTATTATTATTATTATTATTATTATTATTATTATTATTATTATTATTATTATTATTATTATTATTATTATTATTATTATTATTATTATTATTATTATTATTATTATTATTATTATTATTATTATTATTATTATTATTATTATTATTATTATTATTATTATTATTATTATTATTATTATTATTATTATTATTATTAATTATTATTATTATTATTTATTATTATTATTTATTATTATTATTATTATTAATTATTATTATTATTATTATTATTATTATTATTATTATTATTATTATTATTATTATTATTATTATTATTATTATTATTATTATTATTATTATTATTATTATTATTATTATTATTATTATTATTATTATTATTATTATTATTATTATTATTATTATTATTATTATTATTATTATTATTATTATTATTATTATTATTATTAATATTATTATTATTACTATTATTATTATTATTACTATTATTATTATTACTATTATTATTACTATTATTATTACTATTATTATTACTATTATTATTATTACTATTATTATTATTATTATTACTATTATTATTATTATTATTATTATTATTATTATTATTATTATTATTATTATTATTATTATTATTATTATTATTATTATTATTATTATTATTATTATTATTATTATTATTATTATTATTATTATTATTATTATTATTATTATTATTATTATTATTATTATTATTATTATTATTATTATTATTATTATTATTATTATTATTATTATTATTATTATTATTATTATTATTATTATTATTATTATTATTATTATTATTATTATTATTATTATTATTATTATTATTATTATTATTATTATTATTATTATTATAGTTTCGCTGGTCCGTATGACATTAACTTCGTTTTATGTTTGTTTAGCGAGAATCCTGCAGTTTGGCTATGTTCTCCCGGGGTTTCGGCGAATAGTACATCGTCAGCAAATATTAGATATGTTATTCTCTCCCATTTATATTTATTCCAATGTTTTTGTTTTCATTCTTCTAAATATATTACACATGCGAACAGCTTGGGAGAGATTGGGTCGCCCTGGCGAACTCCCTTTTCTAGTAGAAATGCTCTTCATTTCTGTCCTCACCTTGTCGAGATTATGGCTATAGATTTTTTTTTGCAGAAACCTTGAGCGGCCAGTGCCTGTATTATGTTGAGTGCTTGATTGAGTCAAACGCCTTATCCTTATTATAGTCTACAAAAGCTAGGTATAAAGTCAAGTGGAATTCCTCTGCTTTCTTGATAAGTTGGTTGATGATCTGTAGGTGGTCTGTTGTGCTAATCCTTTGCAAAAGCCCGCTTGCTCTGGTGGTTAATTTTTGTCCAGCATCTTCGTTAATCTTCTTGTTAGAATTTTGGTGAACAGCTGACACATATTTGACATCAGACTTATGGGTCTATAGTTGTTTATGTCGTCTCTGGTACCTTTTTGTGTAAGAGAAGTATTGTGCTGATATTCCATTGCCCTGTTATTTTCTCTGTTTCAAGAATCTTGTTGAAATTTTGGCAGATTATGTATGTTAGATGCTTTTTTGTTAGTTTCAGAAGTTCATTTTGTGTCCCATCCTCTGCTGGTGTTTTCCCGTTTTTTAGTTCGGTGATGGCAGTACTGACTTCGCTGTGCAAGATTGGTAGGGATTGGATGTTTAAAGGTCTGGGTGTCAGGTTTTTCGCTTGATTGGGGCCCACGCTGGGCCCATTGTTCCTATGCCCCCAAGTGGGGCCTCCCCGGGAGGAAGGATGAAGCGAAGGAGATAAAGGGCGGCCGATCCAAGGAGCCACTACAGTACAGAGGGCAAGGTCGCTACAGTTTACTTGGATAGAGACATCCCCCGACAGGCCAGGACAACGGACACGCTTCCCTACTGCGGGACGGCAACTAGCCCAGCAGCCCCGCCCCATAGGTCCCTGGCTGGCGGTCCCGAAATGATCCCAGCAGAGAATCTTCCTGATAAGCATTTCCCCATTCAAGCTTTCCCATTTTTGTTGTCATATTTGTTTTCTCTATAGTTTAGGCTACACCGTGGCTGAGTGGTTAGACCGCTCGACTCTCACCAAGACGACCCGGGTTCGATTCCAGGAGACCGCAAAATGAGATTTGAGGTGGACAACATAGAGCTGGGGTGGGTTTTCTCCGGGATCTTCGGTTTCCCCGCCATCTCATTCTACCGGTAGTCCATCTTCATCTCATGTATCATTCTTTGTTTATTTCTTTCTTCGTCACCAACGCTGGTGTTAGGAGTCGCTCGTGTTCCCTCAGAGCAAGGGAGCCGAAGCATTTAACCTGAGATATCAGCCCAACGCCGGGGATCTCATGTATTAATTATTGTATTAATTATATTAATGTTATATTATCTATTGTACTGTAGTATAATAGTGAAAATCCGTATTCACTTCACCACACTTTAGGTATTTTCCTATACCTTCGTCATAACTCGTGCCTTTCAAATTTCTGACTCCTGTTCTTGCCCATGTTAATCCTTCTCACCAGACGGTTTCTATTTCCCTACACAGCCTCAAAGAACCTACTCCTCTTCTTTTGCTAAAACAATGTCTGTCAGTATCTTCTAATCTTAATTCTACTTTTCCCCAAAGATGTGATACTCTTCATGTATCTCCCAATACCTATTTGTTTCAAAACTTCTTGCGGTTTTGAAGACCATAACCCTCTCCATTTATTTTACTTTTGACTGTGGAAACATTTCTTTACAATATCAGCATCTTCCAAATTATAAATTCTATATAAATATTTCATAGCTATTATGATGATTTTGATCTTGCTGGAACGCTTACCGTGTTCTTACTCTACTGCCTTTTCAGTGATTATATCGGTAAATCTAAACCCAGTTTACAAATTAATCTATTAATTTAGTTCCCTTCTTTCAGCCTCACACACTCCCCATATCTCAGCTCCATATAACATATGCTATACTGTGGCTATGTAAATTCTTTCAAACTATTTGGCATTTGACATTTATGTAAGCCAATTTCCTTAATCGTGCTCTTATGAAACTTTTGAAGTCTTTACCTTCTGCTATCGCCATTTTATTTTGTTCAGTCCAACTTCCATTGGAACTCTATCTTGTCCCTAAATAGTCAAATTTCCTTAGCACTGCTATTTCTCTTCCGTTTATCTGTTATCTCTCATCATCGCGTAGTTGATTTCCGTTTTTGAGAACCATAATATTGTACCTCCTTTCATCTACTTTCAGCCCCCCCCCTTTTTTTTTACAATTTATTGGATTGGATTGTTCGGAGGGAATTCGACCAGACTGTCTTTGTACTTATTCCTCAAGTGGGGCACTCCCGGAAGGGAGCATGAGGTGAGAGGAGACAGAGGGCGGCCGACTCCAACGAGTCACTGCAGTACAGAGGGTGAGGTCCCTACACTTTACTAGATAAACAGTCCCCGGCGGCGGGTTTAGGACAATCGTTATCCCAGCCGCCGTGGCCCCGAAAAAGTTACGAGGCCGGTTCGAGACCGGAGGGCGCTTCCCCAGAGCAGCGCACTCCAGGCAGTGTTGTACAACCGGCATCCCATCTGCCGCGCTCCTGAATCGGCCCACTAGGTCAGCTCGGAGACTGGAGGCTGGCTCACCAGAGCAGCGTACTCCAGGCAGTCTTGTACAACCCGCATCCCACCTGCCGCGCTCCTGAATCGGGCCACTAGGTCAGCTTGGAGTCTAGAGGCTGGCTCTCCAGAGCAGCGTACTCCAGGCAGTCTTGTACAACCCGCATCCCACCTGCCGCGCTCCTGAATCGGCCCAGTAGGTCAGTTCGGAGACTGGAGGCCAGTTTCCCAGAGCAGGGTACTCCAGGCAGTCTTGTACAACCGGCTTCCCACCTGCCGCGCTCCTGAATCGGCCCACTAGGTCAGCTCGGATACTGGAGGCCGGCTCCCCAGAGCAGAGTACTCCAGGCAGTCTTGTACAACCCGCATCTCTCCTGTCGCGCTCCTGAATCGGTCCACTAGGTCAGCTCGGAGACTAGAGGCCGATTCCCCAGAGCAGCGTGCAGCAGGCAGTCTTGTACAATCCGCATCCCACCTGTCGCGCTCCTGAATTGACCCACAAGGTCACCTCGGAGACTGGAGGCCGGCTCCTCAGAGCAGAGTACTCCAGGCAGTCTTGTACAGCCCGCATCCCAACTGCCGCGCTCCTGAATCGGCCCACTAGGTCAGCTCGGGGACTGGAGGCCGGCTCCCCACAGCAGCGTACTCCAGGCAGTCTTGTACAACCGGCATCAAACCTGCCGCGCTACTGAATCGGCCCACTAGGTCAGCTTCGGCTAGGTCACTAGCTTCGGCTGATTGATAGTTTTCATCAATTTGTAAGTGGGTATTAATGAGATGTTGATTTAAAGAAAAATTGTTTATGCTGTCTTATTGCTTTATTTCTGTTGAACCAATGCTACAAACTTGTTCATAACAATATATATAAATCAGTGAATGCAAATAAGCAGAATGTAGACTTTTAAGTCCAGTTTCTTATGGTTGCGTTAAGTCAGACCAGCTGTTCAACATTCATCACCAAAGCACTCTGGTGGTGGAGTGGGTGCAGTAGTTGTGGTGGTGCAGGGTGTGGTGGTTGTAGAGGTAGTCGTGGAGGTACAAGGTGTGGTAGTCGTGGAGGTACAAGGTGTGGTAGTTGTGCAGGTGGTCGTGGTGGTAGTGCTCGTGCATGGAGAAGTGGTGATGGAAGATGTTGGAGTAGGTGTACAGGTGGTGGTGGGCTTGGTTGGGGCCCACTCGCACCCGGCATTCTCTGGCCAGTCGCAGACGCGCAGTTCTGGATTGAAGTGAAGTCCTGGAGGACACTGTTTGCAGATAGGTCTGCGTCCGGCGTCGCAATGGATGAAGAAGTTGCAGTCGTTCGGATGGGGAAACAGATTGAAGTAGTCATCACATGGCTGGACAGGGCACACTGGGGGTGTTCCTGGTGGACAACACTCGATGGAACCTTGAGCCCATTCGGCTTTGATACTTGAAACAAGGACTAGTGTCAGCAACAGCAGACACATACCTGAAACCAAAAATGCTAATAAAGATCTCTCCAAACAACAATGTTACAAAAGTCCCTTGAAATGTAAAAATGTTGTGTTCAAATCGGTTTTCTGAATGCCCTCATTTGTTTATGTTGTCTGTGCAGAAGGAAAACGTTTATTACTTATGAACCTTCCTTTTGACTTAAAATTTCACAGTCTCACAGTAACTAATACCATTTTGTCGATCTAATGTAAAGATCCTTTTTATTTTCGCTTCGGGGCTTCGTTCTTATATTGCTTAGATTTGAGCAATTTTCTTTACATGGGTACGATTTGAGATCTATTGAAACCAAAAAGGCACTGAAAAAGTGAACTTGTATGTGAAAACAGCAGAACTTAAAAACAAAAGAATTTATACAATCCGGCAGACTTGTTTGTGCAACTCTCCTCTTTTTCTTTCCATTACAAGAACTCTTCCCGTAATCTA
Source organism: Mantis religiosa (assembly GCA_030765055.1). NCBI lineage: Eukaryota > Metazoa > Arthropoda > Insecta > Mantodea > Mantidae > Mantis > Mantis religiosa. Next base: position 98,796,741 of record CM060947.1, on the reverse strand, counting down.
AACTATGAATTTAAATATGCACAGTTTCCGCCTGCTTTATGTAACAATTGACATCATAAATACCATTACATGGATAGAAGAGACCTCTTTGTTATATATTTATAATTATGTTCAAGCGTAATCCACGAAGTAGCAAGCGTTTGACTTTAATGTATTTAGAAAAAATATTTTATTAAAAAGGATATATCACAGAATTATGACTTATTTTATTATTTCACATAATTACCCCGATATTTGAAGCGATTTTGATATCTGTACTATAGAATTTCCATGTTGTATTCGGCTGCGACTCCGTTAAATGCAGATTTCCTTTTTCGCCGAGCATAGAGCGAAAAATGTCTAGGAAAGAAATTTGAATTCATCGAGTTGCACGCCTGTCTTGTATGATTTTATTGTTCATCTCATCCGCGAGTGGCGAAAGTCTGGGTCGAGTTTCGTCATGCACATTTCATACATCGATTGTGTAACACTTCGCAACACTTTCGCATTTCTTTGATTCATTACTGTATCACCATACACTTATTTTAGTTTACGATAAACTACCCAAGCCTTCACAAATCCGATACCTCTCTTTTCACAATCGGCGAAACTGTCTATCGTGTAGTTCATTTCGAACAATCGCAGAATGCACATGACTGAAACCTACGCACTACTGAGAGGGGATGTCGAGAAAACCTTGGATAGAAGCTCGACAGCGATTTTCTCAACGCAATGCGCAAACGATCGCTACTTCCCTGGTTACCTCCTCATAGCGGATAATAGGCATATAGATTTATGATTGGAATAGAGTAAAGGCATCCGTTATTTTCTTTCTGCCTCTATGACTTGAAGTTTATCGATTTGACAAACCCTACTTAATATACAAATGTTTTAACAAAAGAAGCACAATATTAATAACATTTTATAATACAAATAACTTATACTATAACCATATTAAATTACCTTTATTCAAGGAAATAGCTCCAGTGTATTTGTGTTAATTAAGACATAAGGACATTACTGCGAATTTCAATTGATTAAGTAGATTAAATACATTTAAGAAAGAGGAATGCTGCAAGAAATAGTCAAATTACGAAGAACTAAAATGTTTGAGGAGCCTATTATATTTTATATTACTCGTAGTATTACACATAGCGAAATGTATGTGCGCGCGCGCGCGTGTGTGTATGTGTGTGTAAAACCACTCAAAATTATAACTCTTTTATCATTGAAATGCACAAGTCTTCCTGATGTATCTTGGATTATAAAACACTGTCTAGTTTAATTTAAAAAATACTAACAGATCAAACAAGATTTAAAAGCCCTCGTACTTGAATGCCAATACATTGAAATTTATAAAATAGCACTATAAAATAGCTTGACATTTTAGTTGTATATAATATAGTAAACTAAGACATATGTCATTATATTTCACGATTTAGCAATTAGGAGACACAGCAAAACAAAAGAGCATCAAATCTAATTTTTTTTTTTTTTTTGGTCTTTAGGGAAAGCCCATATGGTCATCGAAGATCAAATATATTTATAACGCTACGATACGCATGTATTAGCAATGTCAAAGTGTTTTAATAATCCGCAATAGGAAATCTGTACTGTATTTATTTTTTACATATGGCCTAATAAACCTCATTAGCATGGCATGTTAAATACCTAATTATATAGAGATAAAATTGCTCACGTTACAAATCATTGAGCCTGTATTTTATAAGTGAGAATTAAGAAGATTGTTTTTTTTCGATGATCGTGGACTATCTCTTCTCCAAAGAGGTTTTATTAGCAGCCTGGGAGTGGAAAATCTTCATATTCATATCTGTAATAATCTAAAAGGTTACTCGGTCATTCCAATCTATGATTCTTTCCGCAACCAAAGGTTACCTATATGTAAACTAAGTAGTATTTCCAGGACTTGAAAAGATGATCGATGAGTCACATTTCCACCAAAGTTTCACATTATTTTACGTGAATATTAGGGGATATTTTTATCCGTTATTAGCAGTGGCGGCTCATGTTGTCTATACCTTGGGGTCTGCATTGATTACTGAAATTTTAGTTTTGCTTAATTATTTGAAGATGAACAGCGATCTTTCTTTTTAGCAAACTTATTGACCACACCCTCGTTGAACTTCGGGATGTTTTCTATCAGTTCCTTTTCTATGGAATTTCTTTTTCTTAAATACTGAATCAATTTCTTCTGTATATTTAACAAACCCCCTGAACACCACTTGATTTTGTGACCCTTCATGCTCTTCATTCCTTCTTAGGGGTAGCTCGTCATAACCACAAAATTTCACATAGTTGATTATCTGTATAGAGTGTCCCTATTTTTTGGACTTGATCCTTGGCTTAAACATGTCTGTACATTTACTGACCCAAGTGTAGCAAAATTAAGTATGTTGTTAACATGGTTTTTGGACATATCATGCTTATGACATTTTTCATATGGTCTCTTCACGTCTGAAACTCGATTTTGAACCCATGCAATGTTGGCTGCATCTTCTTTAATTCCAAATAAAAGGCAAGGAAAAGAGAACAGGGAATTGCTGATTTCACAGCCACATATCCACTCATATTTCGTGTAAATTTCAGGACTGAAACACCTGCTATATTGTTTTTGGCAGCTTGTTGCACTCTGAATAATGTTTAACACAGGAATCGGTCTTCCTTGTACTTTAATGTCACATTTCTCTTGCAGTGTTAAAGCGCCAAAAACGAGGCGACTTTAAATACTCGACTGAATTTCTCATTGTTACAATCACACCAATTATAGCAGTATAAAAGGTCACATTTTATTATACTTTACTGTCAGGTAACAAAAATATATTTGAATCACCGTGAAAATGTTCAAAAACCGTCGATTTCACGAAAATCCGCACGAAAGTGCACTTACATCGCTCTTGGGACTGCAAGCAATGCAGTCCAATGAGTACAGTAAGCTATGGGGCGCGCGGTAGGTCCAAACGTGAAGCGGGGACTAGCGGAGTGGGAAATGGAAGCAATATGCACGTTAGTGAATTGTCCTGGCAGTCCAAGAGGGAGAAGTGGCTTCACAGTCTATGAACTTATATATATATATATATATATATATATATATATATCCCGCAGCCCTCCTTGATCGGCCACCACTGAATATAAATTAAGGGAATATTTTTATCCGTTATTAGATAAAGCCAAGTCTGTAAGAAGTTACAGTTACAAGAAGTACAAGCTAGGATTCATGATAAAGATCATATATATCATTGTGCAATAATTCCATAAAAACATGGGAAGATAAATGAAATAAATTTTTCATTCGAGTTTTTAAAGCAAACCGAACAACACCAGACTGCCATATGATCTACTAAATAAATAATCCTTAGAGCTGACGCAGCGTCTTTAATACCGACATTTAATATTTATGATAAATTGTTTCTCAACTCGAAATATATAAGAAAATGGTACAAAAAAGCAGGAATATTACCCAAAGCACTGACCCAAGGCTTGTACTTTTACTTGTAATAAAGTTTCGAAGCAGATCACATGATTCTTTCTGCCCATGATAAATGAGCACAGGAGGTAAAACAACTTTAGGCAAATATTTTAGCCCATAGTTACTTTTAAATTCCACATTTTGACGATATTATCCTTATAGTTATTTTATAAGTTAAATAATAGTCTCTTAGGTTAGACTGTTATTTCTTACCTTTGTAATTTAACATTTATTGTTGCAGTTTACAGCTTTAACATTTTCTTTAAAAGGGAGGAGAGTTTACGTATGTCTAATGGTTCAACAACTAAACCTCTTTGTTATCCTGTCTGCCTAAAGCGTTTTGTTTCTGTAATAGCACGTAAAAATAACTGTTCTAGAACTAAAAGCCTGGAATACGTGTATACTCGTGGCAACTAGATTTTTAGGGAATTGTCGAGCTGATAATTGTATTGAGCTAGTGCAGAACTACTCGGAAGATTTTGGAACCTAGGTTGTCGACTGTCATTAAAAATGTACCTTTTTGACCTTCACCATGACTTTTTCCCCACTAAATCTCGATTGTGTACGTGATGAATATGGTGAAATATCCAATTAGAACATATCAATGATAGAATGCATATACTAGGGTCAATACGGACAAAGTGAGACGGTGATTTCTGCTGGTTCTAAAGCGATCAAATAACTACATTCAAACACAAGCACAAACTCGTAGTTCTCTTAGTGCTTACTACGTATTGAAAGCATATATTTTTCTATAAGTTTATTTAATATAGTATAATTTTTAAATGTTATATTATTAGATAAATAAAATTGGTACCTCTAGCTTTACGATAATGGTGTGTACTATATGGTACGACTTTTATTACTACTTATTTTTAGAGCCCCATAACTCAAAAACCTGACATGATAAGATAAATCTTATTACAGATCTGGAATCAGGGCATACATTTCGAAACACCCGAAACTTCGCTTAAATACCAGTGTAACGATTCAGGCTAACTCTGAACCATGTTTGGAACTTCCTGAAATGCTACGCAATAAACCTTTTCTAAAAACCACAGCATTGTTATTTAAGAATTCTCTTTCAAAACTATCATCAATATACATGTGCTTTGTTTCCAACAAAAGATGACCAGTTTCTAAATGAAGCCACTTCTCATAATATGAATGCAATAAGCGGTTTTCAGGAACGAACTTGACCAAGTCTCTCTCTTCCATTTACGACAATTTTTCATTTTGCTCTAATTTCCGTTCTTGGTTTGTGCCTTAATGTAAACCAGATGTGAATTTATTGTCTCTGGTGTAACAATACTTACAGCAATAGTGTATGCTGTCTTCCAAATACAAGATTCAAAGCTTAAAATCAGTCAAATGCGGTCCCGAATTAATGCCTCCTTTAGAAAAATAATTTTTAGTCCTTTAGAACTCATTACCGTGAAATAGAGGTTCGTTGATAAATGTTCCGTTCAGATAAAATGTTTACTCTCGCACTAGATGACTTTGCGTATTATGAGCTAATCTATAAAACGCCTCTGGAATTTGCGTGAATCTTAAGTTTGTCTGTATAGGAAGGTTTGTTATGCCTGAGTTTTGGTATAATTTTGGATTTTACTCCTTTAAGCGAATATGTGAAAACAAAACTCAATGCTCCGAACAGAAGTTAATGAAATTAACCTTATTGACTTTAATATGTATAAATAAGCAATTGAATGTGTCGGAAAATGCAAACAAACCATGGGTATCAGCATATTAATTACACTGAGAGAAGGTAAAATCCTATTGAGAGAAATGCACTTTCAAATGTGTCCTTATAAATTGCCTGTTATGAAGTGTGAGGGATTTTACATACACCGTAAGACAACATAAGAAAATATTAGCATTTTAGTTAATTGATGGAAATTAATCATTTCTTCACACTAGCCGTATATAGGCTAAGATCTTTGATAGATAGAGTCAACATGAAAAATTCAATGAAATGACCGGGATTTGAACCACGGATCTCCTGGTTTCCGTCCAGTCGCTCTAACCCATTGAGCTACCAAGGCCAACGTGCCGTCCTGACACCAAATTCTTTATTTGACTCGTATATTTCCCCGGTAGACCACAAGGAGCTCTCGCATCCGAGATACACAGTTTGTGGCGACTTACTATCGTAAGTACTTGAGTCCCAGGCTTCATCATTTAACTCTTGAATGTTTCATGTTGACTCTATCTATCAAAGATCTTAGCCTATATACGGCTAGTGTGAAGAAATAATTAATTTCCATCAATTAACTAAAATAATAAGAGTTAAATGATGAAGCCTGGGACTCAAGTACTTACGATAGTAAGTCGCCACAAACTGTGTATCACGAATGCGAGAGCTCCTAGTGATCTACCGGGGAAATATACGAGTTAATTGGAGAATTTGGTGTCAGGATGGCACGTTGGCCATGGTAGCTCAATGGGTTAGAGTGATTGGACGGAAACCAAGAGATCCGTGCTTCAAATCCCGGGCATAGCATCGACTTTTTCATGTTGACTCTATCTATCAAATATTAGCATATTTATATATTTACAAATTAGTTAAAACTTATTATGCAGTTAACAATAATGAGGTAAAGTGCAATGAATGATATAAAACGTTACTTACTTTTTACGACAGACATCTTGTTGAGGTGCGCGGGCTTTGCCTTCAGTTGTTGATATTGAAGATCAGCTGTGATTGCCGAACTCGTTGAACTGATGTCGTCTTTTATATTTTGGTCCGACATGTCTGAGTAAACACCGGATTAGATTAGACTAATCCTTCAATATCTGTCCAAGCTGTCATATTTACGCCGTGATTTACGATCCTATTGCTAAATCATTGTCTTTCCTATAATTTATCTTTTTCTGCAAATAGTCGCCTTATCTTTGTACTATGACTTCACAAAAATCTCAGTAGGTATGCATCATAGATAAGTATGCATTCTTTTATCTGATTTCCTTATTTAGAAAATTAGAAGGTAAAATGCCCCAACATGTGGTTACCATTTTTAATTATGTAAAATAAACTTTGGGATTTTTTATTTACAATAGGTATATTTTTAGCAGTTAAAAGTTTGTGAAGAAACTCAATTATAATTTATTATTTATTTATTATCCAATTTTGTATTCCTATTTTACCCAAAGGTAATATTAGGAATATAGTTTACAAATTTATGGATATAACGCAATAATTAAAAAAACATAACAAATTCAATATCAAGCTGACAAACAGTAAACATCAAGATGAATCATTTAGCTTAAGAAATATTTTGTTTAAGAAAGCCATGAAATATTGATAAGTTTTGTAATACATCAGAATATAGCCCGCCTCGGTAGCGTAGATGGTAGCGTGTCTGCCTCACGTTCAAGAGCTCCCGAGTTTGAATCTCGGTCAGGGTGAGTTACCTGGATAAGGCTTTTTCCGGGGTTTCCCTTATCCTTCGAGGCGAATGTTGGGTAACTGTAAGCTCCATAGACCCTGGACTCATATGAGCATCACATCACCCAATTCATTCACCGTCCGATATGACTTAACGTTGGAAGGACGTAAATCACACACACACACACACACACACACACACACACCACACACACACACACACACACACACACACACACACACACACACACACACACAAACACACACACACACACACACACACAAAATCATCAGAATATGTGTAAGTGGTTTGGAGAAAGTGTAACCTACGGATTGAAAAGCAATAATTCAAGTTCATATCTTTCAAAACAGAAAAACGGGCAATCAAATAAAATGTGAGGGACATCTTAAAGGTGATTTCTACAAATTACAATCAGATGTGGATTTTATTTTGAATCGAAATAAGTAAGCTGAAAGTTTGCCATGTCCGGCTAAGAATTGAGTGAGAATATAGTTAGGATTAACGAAATTACATTTATGTCTGTCAGAAACTGTTGGGAAATATAAATCCTTAGTCAAAGCACCACAATCACTTTTTAACCAGTATTCATTCCAGTCGTGGATGATAATCTCCTTTAATGTTTGCCTCACGTAAGAAATAGGACATAGAGTGTAAGTCTCTGGAAGATTTGAAGTCGCAGCTCTCTTTGCAAGCTCATCTGCACGTTCATTTCCGGCAATCCCTACGTGCCCTCTGACCCATTTAATATACAGATGAGAACTACATAATAATTGACTTCTTATTTCAGCTGCAATAGGACTGCTGTTTTTGGTATCATTCAAAGCTGCTATTGGTGCTTGTGAGTCACTGTAAATGCGAGCAATACATTGTAAGTTGTTGCACCATTTCACTGCTTCACGAATTGCTAATAATTCAGCTTGAAAAACTGAACACTCCTTGGCAAGTTTGAACATGGCAGAATGGCATTCTATGGAGCGAGAGAATATCACAAAGGCACATCCTACTTTAGCATTTTTACTAAGCCCTTCAGTTATCCGAGAGCCATCTGTGTAAATGGAGTGCACATTTATAATTTGTCTGAATTTTTAAGGATCCTGTTGTGAACATGAACCGCCTCTATAAACATCCATGAATGTCGACCTACCTCTCAGCAGTTTAAGAGCGTTCGGCTACAGTGTTTTGTTTCTCTCTTTTTAAAAATATATGTTTATGGTTTGTGTATGTAAGCGAGAGAGAGGCCTCAAAAGATAAAAGCGGCACAAATACTAAATTAGTATGTTCTTTCTCCCTCTAAGAAACAAGAAAGTAAAACACTCACTTACGCCTTTCATGTTCTCGCCGGGGTAGCATTTTAAATTTCCCTAAATCAGAAAATACGTTGAGTAAGGGTATCGTTTTGCTGCATGGCAATGCCCGTCCACATGTGGCTAATGGGACCAAAGATCTCATCAAATCTTTTCAATGGGAAACTCTGAATTATCCTCCATACAGCCCTGATCTGGCGCCCAGCGACTACCATTTGTTCCTGCACTTGAAGAAACATCTGGGCGGTCAGCGTCTTCAAGACGATAACGAAGTCAAAACAGTTGTGATACAGTGGTTAACACGTCAGGTGGCAGAATTTTATGAGGAGGGTATTCAAAAACTGGTGCCACGTTATGACAAGCGCCTCAATATTCACGGAATTATGTAGAAAAGTAGATTAAGGTACAGGCTTTCGTGTAAAAATAAAATTATTGCGATATGTATGCAAGTCCTTTCTTTAATTCCAAAACGGTACTGACTTAAAAAACATGCCTCGTACATGTTTAGAATAGGACCTTGCATACGTGTGCACTTTAGTCTATGTGAATATGCGTCTTAATGAGAGAGTTCTTTTAAGTAGGTATGTATTGTGGATTTTCGAAAGCCTACCGGACTTAGATAACCAGTAATTACATAATAAATTTAATTACTTACATCTATGAGAAACTAGAATGAACTATAGCATGTGATTTGAATTATCTATACATACATCCTTGGAGTCCTTAAAGTTCCAACTAGGCACATCCATAACGTAGTGGTATGATCATAAAAAATAGCAGATAGGCAAAATTTTAATTCAGAAAAGGTGTAAATATTAATACGATGAACAGTTCATGTCGAACAAAATGTTTAATTTGCCACAATAGTAATATAAAGCACAGCATAACAAAGTATGTAGTTTCAAATGCCAAGAGTGCAGATTTTTCAAATTAATGCTCTAAACCGAAACTTCCTGTTTAGGACACTTTGTGCGTGCTACGTCGTTCGAGCCCTAAGTTCTTCTTACAACATCTTTTGATTTGGCCCAGCAGTGTTTCGTAAATTTTTGTCATGGTTTGTAAATAAATTATCCATACAACTTGTGGAAGTTGGGTCTTTTTTTCTTTGTATTTTACGTCCTCCAACGTTATCACATCGAATGATGAATGGAATAGGTGAAATGATGCTCAAATGAGCCCAGGGTCCATAGAGCTTAGAGTTACCCGACATTTTTCTTTCAGGATAAGGAGAAACAACGGAAAGAACCTTATCCAGGTAACTCACCCTGGCCGAGATTCGAACTCGGGACCTCTTGAACGTGAGGCAGACATGCTACCACCACACTACCGAGGTGGGCAAGTTGGGTCTGTTTTACAGTTGTGGAAAGATGTATTTTAAATAGTTTCTTTGTTAACGACGTTGTCAATTGCTAGGACAATGTGCCGGAACTTCGTCCTGTAGTTCTTCTTTAATAAGCAGTTAATCTACTGACATGGTTGGGACTGTCGCATTTAAACACATTTAAAACACAATCACTCTGGGCAGGATTTGAACGCAAGACTTTAGGAGCAGTAAGCCAGATCCTAAACAGCTGAACCGCACAGCCGTGGAACTATGACCAAAAGCCTTCACAACTTCCATATACCACCACTGTATTAATTATACCATTATTTGCAAGACTTATTGTGATTTTCCTTTGATTTTTCTTTTCACGTTCTCTACCATTAATATGTAAATGCTTACCATAAGAAGGGTAATTATTGCATTTTACCAAAAAATTGGATATTGATATTGTACCGGAAATACATATTTCAGATCCCCTTCGATTTTTTTTTTTGCTTTTTTGTAGAAAAATGCTCAGTGTGTGTATGTGTGTGTGTGTGTGTGTGTATGTGTGTGTGTGTGTGTGTGTGTGTGTGTGTGTGTGTGTGTGTGTGTGTGTGTGTGTGTGTGTGTGTGTGTGTGTGTGTGTGTGTGTGAAAACAGCATAACTCAATAATAAAGAGTCGGTTTAAACGCAACCTGGTATGTACGGCTTAGGTTTTCACGGCCGGCGACAATCCTGTAGAACGTGATTTCCGTGCTTGAAGGCAGTAGTCCAGTCGATGAGAAAGCATCTGACTTTTCGACCTGAAACAGCCTTGGGTGAAATAAACTCAAAATTCCCCTAGTAGTAGTAGTAGTAGTAGTAGTAGTAGTAGTAGTAGTAGTAGTAGTAGTAGTAGTAGTAGTAGTAGTAGTAGTAGTAGTAGTAGTAGTAGTAGTAGTAGTAGTACCAACCAGCCAGGAGTCAATAATCTGAAGATGCCCGATGGAACTACGGGCGAAACGTCAGATGCTTTCTAATCGACGGCACCACTGGGTTCAGACCCGGAGATTCACATTCTTCTGGACAATCCTGGTATTTAAATTCAGCATCTTCCGAACTACGAAACGAAGATTTTCAACAGTTTTCCCCTACCCTAGACTAAGTATATTTTACATGAAAACAGTTTCGAAACTTTGATTTTATAAAAAAAATGGTTCTTGAATATTTTGAAAATATCCTCAGAAGTTCTGTTCATTCTGGATGTGTTTTGCATAACCAGAATAGCGTAAGAAATAGATAAAATTTTACAACTAAAAAATGTAGATCTCGTTAAAAGATACAATTTATGTAGGTATCATACTTTTTTTGAGTTACTATTTCTGAAACATTCCTTATTTGTCTGAGTTTCCCAATACTTTTACTTATATCAAACGTGAAGTCGTTATTTATTGTTTTATCTCTTGGCCATGCAAGGGGAACGGTAATAAGCCATCGCATAGCGACCAACTTTAAAATATTTGACTACCTATCACTTAAAGCTGACTGTGTTATCATATTTCCTTTGCATCTACAAGAAAATTAGCAATAGGGTAATTTCTGTATATGTTTACTCTAATTGACACGAAGCGTTTTTAATAGTTTGTAGGTATAAGAGTGGCGTAAGTAATTTGAGTGTTGCACTTTACATATTTTAAGATTAATGCACCACATCTTAAATGTTATGTACTCTTTGCTGTTTATTGATCTCACAAAACTAAGAAATAATAATAATAATAATAATAATAATAATAATAATAATAATAATAATAATAATAATAATAATAATAATAATAATAATAATAATAATAATAATAATAATAATAATAATAATAATAATAATAATAATAATAATAATAATAATAATAATAATAATAATAATAATAATAATAATAATAATAATAATAATAATAATAATAATAATAATAATAATAATAATAATAATAATAATAATAATAATAATAATAATAATAATAATAATAATAATAATAATAATAATAATAATAATAATAATAATAATAATAATAATAATAATAATAATAATAATAATAATAATAATAATAATAATAATAATAATAATAATAATAATAATAATAATAATAATAATAATAATAATAATAATAATAATAATAATAATAATAATAATAATAATAATAATAATAATAATAATAATAATAATAATAATAATAATAATAATAATAATAATAATAATAATAATAATAATAATAATAATAATAATAATAATAATAATAATAATAATAATAATAATAATAATAATAATAATAATAATAATAATAATAATAATAATAATAATAATAATAATAATAATAATAATAATAATAATAATAATAATAATAATAATAATAATAATAACAACAACAATAAATAATAATTATGATTTTTTTTGGTAATTTACGTCCTCTTATCGGACGATGAATGGAATGGATGAAATGTTGCTCAAATGAGTCTGGGGTCCATAATGATTATGATGATGATGATTATGATGATGTATAGGTATAAGTATTAGGTACTTAACGACCAGTCTTCACATTTTAGTGGTATTTACTTGAAATAGTTTCCCAAAGAACTACTATAATAAATATTAAGAAAAAATATTATAAATAATTTGTAGAATAAATAAAACACGATTCAAATGGGTACAGAAAAGTGTGAACATTAGCAATAAGGCTTTTTCTTCAATAGGCACTAATATACCTGTTCATTTGCTTTACAATCATCTGATTATTTCCTCAGCAACCAGCAAGCAACAAATTATAACTTTTTAGCAGAAGTATGATTGCGATTAACATTTAACAGTTTATCGAGATTTAACTGTATTGGAACACCACAGTGAAGCGAAATAATTATTAATTTTTAGATGAGTCGTATTTATTACACATCTGCTTCACTTTCGTACCTATTTTGAGGACATGTTTCGCAAATCATCGTTTGCATCTTCTGCTCTTATGCGACTAAAGCTTGATCCAGTGGTGTGGTGGGTGTGGGTAATTCTGGAGTTGCTGCTGCCATCTGTTGATTTAGTGATGAACTTAAATGTGGGATTCTCTTCTGGCGGGATTTCAAAGTTCATTAGTTCATTTGAAACAATGAAAATTTGAAACAAATTAAGATAATTAAATCTTTAAGGAAAAGGGATGTAATCTTCTCAAGGGCTGATAAAGAGAACAAAATAGTAATCTTAGATACAGCTACATACAAGGAAAAAATGTTAGAGTTACTACAACAAAAAGAATTCTAAGAAATAGATTCTAATCCACTCAACAGATGCATAAAAGATGTACAAAAAACCATCATTAATAGTAAAATTTTAACAACTGCAGAACAAAAAACTATCAAACCGGACAACCCTATCCTTGCAAGACTATATGGTTTGCCTAAAATACACAAACCTAACATACCCATGAGACCCATTGTAAATAATATAAACACTCCTACTTACCTTCTGGCAAAAAGGCTGTCCAAAAAATTTCAGTCCTTTCCACAATTCCATACTCTGAGCATAAAAAACTCTTTAGACCTGGTAGAAAAAATTCAAAATCTTAAACTAAAACCTCATGACACTTTAGTATCCTTTGATGTCCGCTGCCTCTTCCCTAGCATTCCATTAGACAAACTTTTGATTCAACTGAAAAAATGGCTAAACTCTATAAATCTAGATGCCAATGCAATAGAAGAATATTTGGCAATGACTGAAATATGTATACATCAAAATTATTTTGTCTTCGATGGAAAATATTATAAACAAATTTCAGGACTAGCTATGGGAAGCCTGCTATCACCATTTTTGGCCAATCTATACATGAGCTTTTTCGAAACACATATAACTAAAGCCTTCCCTCATATGTTTAAAACATGGTACAGATACGTAGACGACATCTTTGCAATAGTGCCCTACAAACAAATAGATGATGCTTTGAAACTACTCAACCTGCAAGAACCCAGCATACAATTCACAGTGGAAACTGAAGAGGACTGTACTCTACCTTTTTTGGACCTTAAAATCACAAAAAGCAATGAAAAACTAGAATTTGGTATCCATAGAAAAGCAACACACATAGATAATTACATCAAAGCAAATAGTTTCAACCCAATTCCACACAAACATGCCACCATCAACAGTCTCACACACAGATTAGTAAATCTACCTCTCAGCCAGCAAGAATATCAAAACGAATACCACCAAATCTTAAAAACTGCAATTAAAAATGGATATGGAAAAACCCTTGTAGATAAAAGACTAAAATCATTCAAACTTCAAAAGAGATTAAAACAGATCACAGCTCTCACACCAATAAAACAAGAAATTAGATTTGCTAAATTTACTTACCACCCCTGGGCCACAAAAAAGTTCCAAAAATTTTTCAAGAAATACAATATAACATTGGCACCAAAAAACAATTACAACATTACAAAACCTACTTCACAGTAATAATACTGATAAGATAAAACCAGAGGAAAAGTCAGACATTTACAAGATTAAGTGTAAAGACTGTGAAAAAATTTACATAGGGAGAACAAAAAGAAATATAGGCACTAGAAAGAAAGAACACTTCAGGCACTTAAGATACAAAAATATTGATAAGTCCGCAATAGCAGCTCATTTCTGGTCTGAAAATTATGAAATTGAAGATAGCACAGAATTACTAAAATATGTACAAAAACATAGTGAACTAGTCATATGGGAGAGAATATACATAGAAAAGTATTAAAACCAACTAATGAACTTTGAAATCTCGCCAGAAGAGAATCCCTCATTTAAGTTCATCACTAAATCAACAGATGGCAGCAGCAACTCCAGAATTACCCACACCCACCACACTACTGGATCAAGCTTTAGTCGCATAAGAGCAGAAGATGCAAACGATGATTTGCGAAACATGTCCTCAAAATAGGTACGAAAGTGAAGCAGATGTGTAATAAATACGACTCATCTAAAAATTAATAATTTAACAGTTTGTTGTAAGCATGAACACCTTCTATAAATTGAACTCTATGGTAAAGAAACTGAGGGAGATGGTGCAGGTGGTAGTGACTCTGGCCCGCATTCGGGGGATCGTAGGTTCGACTCTCGTTGGCTATCCTCCTGATCTATTGTTATTTTTTCGGAGTTACCCCAATGGGCAGATGATTGCTGCGAAGGATAATTATTATTACCCCCTCAAAATTCTTTGTCCTTCCATTTCACCTCACTTAACCTTTCATTCTAAGTGGATATTTCACAGTTCTAAGTGTCGACACTGGGGTTTCGGCGTTGCATAGCAGGGAATTTACTCTTTTGTAAATTCTTGTCCTCTTGTCCACCAGGGAGTTTCAACCTGTAGCTTTTAGGTACTCTGCCCTTGATTCTCCTCAGGTCCGACTAAACCTCCTATTTAACGGGGGGGGGGGGGGGGGCTAAACACAAAATCTCTTTTAATGTAAGTAGGTGCTGAATCCCCCTTTAGAATGATATTATAATCATAAGTTCATGAAAAGCTTGAAATTGAACACAGCAGATACATAGCCAGTTCGGTGATGCAGGGGTGGCGTAGTGATGTAGATCGCATTTGAATCTCCCTTGGAATGAGTTACCGCATAAAACGTTTTTCTATGCCTTTCTCTTATCCTGGAAGAGGCATATAAGGTAGTTCTAAGCTATATGGAGCGGTGCCTATTTTATTGTGATGCCATCTATTTCATTTAGCGTCTGATATGACCTAAATGGTTAAAACAGTTAAATCTTAAATAAATATATATAAATAAATATATAAATAAATATAAATAAATAAATAAAAATAAATATATATACGTAGTAGGATCTCTAATTCTGTGCTTGACTGTCACACGGGAAACCAAACGTCGTGCTGCTAGTCTGACGTTAATTAATGATGCGAATATTTAATTTCTTGTCTAGATTGTGTTTGATAACGACCTTTTCCGCTTAACAGATAAAATCTTATTTCCGTTATCTTGACACGTTAAGAATGACGTATCTGAATATTGTGCAAGAGAAACCTGTAACATGAACTCTGTACTTTATAAAGTTGCATAGCAATAACGGAAGTTGAAATTTGCTCTTTGGAACCAGCGATGCAATAGATGCAACTGGGGATTCCCCGTTTGGTAATATATTGTTGAGGAAAGAAACGTTTATGATTCCAGAGTGAACACTTTGCTAGTCATTTCAGAAAGTGGTTGTCGCCATTTGAACTGAAGTGTATGAGTTTGTTGAAACTCTTAATGCAGCTTCATGAATGAATAAATAAAACCTTTTTCTTTACAATTTTAACAATTAAATTATAATTTAAAAAGTGGAAAATCCATTTACAAGAGGCTTTCTTTCACACAACCCCACGAGTATATATTTGTCTCGAATAAAAATCTTATGCACCACATTTACATACATAAGTTTCTCTATTCCCTGTAGCTCATATTCGAAGTACCAAGCGGATAGAGGAAATAGAATGCACCGTCAGATGTTTCAAAGCAGGACGTTATATGCTGATCTTAAAACTCTGTATTGTTTCCAGGAAATCACATGAAATAATGAATAGCGACAACACGTTTAAAGCCGGTCTTGGTAGCGTAGACAATATCGGGTCTGCATCACGTTCAAGAAGTCAAAAGAGTTCGAATCTTGGTCAGAGTGAGTTATCTGGATAAGGTTTTCTCCGGGTATTTCCATTGTCCTGAAAGATGAATGTCGGTTAACTCTAAACTCTATGAACCGTGGACTCATTTGAGCATCATTTCACTCATTTCAGACATTGTCCGATATGACAACGTTGGAGGACATGCATAAAAAGAAGCACGTTTAGAAACTTTATGTTACATTCTCATATCTTTCCCCAACTACTGTCGTTTATATTTTGTAGCCTCTGCAAGTTATTCTTAAGAAAGCTTATTACTTTCTCTAGTACTCTAACAAGTGATAAATAGATAAAGTATTGCATTCCATCCAAAACTTTGATATTTAAGTTTCAGGTCAACACCAGTAGGAAGGGATGTAACACCCAACACCATAATACTTACGGTACTAATAGGAAATGACGTAATACACAACAGAATAGTAACCTACCAATAGGTTATTAATTGGAGATGTTAACATTAAAAAGCGATTCAATTATTTTATTTCTTCAGTACAACTTGAGGTGTAATCCAGATTTTCACATGAATTACACAAATTATTGGATCTATCTGAGACAAAACCAGTAGATGCTTCATGATTTCGCTGGTAAAAGTGCTGCATATGTTAGATCCGCAGCTTTAATAACTATATCGCTCATTTTTATACAGTTTTGCTGTTTTATAATAGACATCAAAATCAAAAGATTCAATTCGGCTACATAAATAAATAATCCAACAGCCCAGAACATGTGTTACTTCAGTTTATTCATCTACAAAAGGGTGTATAAGAAGGTTTTGCCCATGTAGTTCATATGTTATTCGCTGCATTTTCTTAATGTGCAATAACATATAGAAAAGTAATTTTGATTTATTATTGCGTTTTACGGATTTTTTAAGTGTTTCAAAAAGTAATTGGCTAAACATGAACTGTAAGTTACTGTGACTTTGTGGGTTTGTGAAATCAAAGGTACAGGTTACAAACACCAAAATTGCACTTTATTTCCTCAGAAATCAATCTGTACACCAGCAGTCCAGAATTACGTCACATACACAATACAACTTGCAAGGTTATCGACCACAAATACACCGCTGTTTACGCACGCGAGTACAATTACCAACTGACTGACTCTTGGCGGGCGGGCTCCCTTTTTTTTTTATAGATTACTCACATTCAGGAAATTTCTCAAACAATCGAGATGGCTAGAACAAAGCCGAACTCTCGAGAAATCCGTCTCCTCCCCCCGCCGTTTCAGCGAGCTTTTATCTACACGCTTATAATAAGTTTTTCTTTAAAAGTTTGTCGTTTGTGGCGAGATGTAACTTCAAGCCACGCGACGCACCCACATGTTGTTATCCCTTGATGAGGCGACTTACCTTCCTCAGGATGCAGAATCGATGACCTCTTCAGCTTCCTTGTCACTGCGATGATGAAGACTTGACGATCCGCTGGCAGCTCCGACGATGAGCGATGAACTCTGTGATCTAAGGCAGTAGTACGACGCCAGTAACGGAATGGAGGATGGTGGCAACAAAATTGATTTAAAACACTGCTTCACTTTTTGAGAATTTATTTTCTCACTGAACTATTTCGCAGCCGATGTTTTAAGACATGATTTACAAATATCTTTCCTGATTTTACAGGCGTAGTGAACGCAACAGCGTGCCACTCATCATTCACGTATTTTCTTTTGCGACGCGTACTTAACGAGTCTTTTCACTGATCGCTAAACAGTACATAAAATTACTTCTGTAACTTGCTGGAACCTAGCAGTCCTCTTGCAACTTAATAGTGCGCTTGTGTCCGAGACGTCTAACTACATCGAAAGAACAAGAAGGACTGAGACCTTTCACAAGTGAAGATGAAATCAAATTAAAATTTTACTGAAATCGGATTGGTTCATTCTACAATGTCTTGTTGCTAAGGGGCCAAAACTTGAATTTGATTGGCTTGACGTCAAAGGTTGAATATCTGGAAAGTTCTATAATTTGGAATCATAATAAACCTAGGTAATCTGTTGCGTCACAAGCAAAGCCATCTTGGTTTAATCTTTTCATTAATTTCAGAAGGCCATGTTTGCATTACATCTCCATATATGGAAATTTTAACGAATTTCTTTAATTATCTGAAAAATCAGCTTCACACTAAACTGCCCGTTCCTTAGAACTAGTCACCAGCGCCGCCTCGATCAACAATGGGCTCCCGACACTGCTCCCTCCTCAAGGCTGGTCGTCCCGAACAGCACCATCGTAGCGGGCCAGATGATCCAGGTGTACCACCAACATCTTTCCTCGGTTTTCCTTCTGCTGTACCTTCTGTGCCGTCATGCCCGCACATGACCTCACGTTGAAAAATTTACATATATATTATATCTTATTTATATAAAAACAATTTTATATCTATTTTAATTTATTCATGACATATCGAGCAGGATGGCTCACGCGGTTTCGTCTGTGATTCGCATTCGGGAGGCCCGGGTTCGTTCCCGTGGCTGGCCTACCTGATCCATAGGTGAATCCTGGGTATGTTAAATACATCCCCCGAATTTCTTGTCCCTCCATTTAATCTCCAGTATCATCTCACACCATCTCTCATCTAGTGGTCTCTATCAGATTAGAACTGTCGGCGGGAGTCTCGGCGCTGATAAGCTTCCTCCTCCATTAGAACGGTCTCCTGTCTCCGGACTGATCCTTACTCGCAGTATATTTTTGCCCAGAAATGATTTACATATGAACATGTTAAATAGAGAATGTGGAAACTCCATCCAGTTATTTATTCGCAACAACAAGGCTGTGCAAGATAAAGAAAAAAGAAATACAAGTCATAAAGCCCATCTGTTAGATGACACCCTCACGTTTCCAGCTAAACGGATATTTTTAAAAAAAAAACTGCTAACTTTAGAGTGATGGAATGGACATAAATTACACGCTCCGCATGTTTACTGTAGTAAGATTTGTCTATTGCTTGTGGTTTCCTAATTATAAAAGCTTGTAGCTCTTTCAACTAAACATATTTTAATCAAAATCGTTAGATTTTTGTTGTTGAGAAAGTACAAAATAACGAAATTTGTTTCATACTATAGGTTAATAGAGATGGAGATATTTTTAAAAATCTTAATGTAACACATTTTTTAAGATCTTGAAACTTATGTAAATAAGTACCATATTTCTGAATTTTCGGTTTTGCGTTATGCTCTTCACACACTTACGAACAAACGAACCATTTTTATTATATGTGTGTTTATGAGAGAGGGAGAGGGAGAGAGAGAGAGAGAGAGAGAGAGAGAGAGAGAGAGAGAGAGAGAGAGAGAGAGAGAGAGAGAGAAAGCAATACCTATAGGCGATGAGCTATATAAATGAATGCGAATAACTAAATGGTTGTGATCTTGTCATCTGTGCAAGGACACTTGTGATTTATTAACATAAGGAAAAGCTAACTGAACATATATTTGAAACTAGAAACTGAATACTCCTGAGGTCATATGTAATGTCAATTTCCTGTTTGCCATTCACAGTGTTTCCGGAGTCCCCTATCACTGGCTTTAGTATGAGTAAAATTGTCCTATCTCAACCTTACAACTCCTGGTAATCTGTGAGGATGGTAACATCCTAATCTGTACCTGCTGTCATTAAAGGGGTAATACATATAAACTGCTAGCCTTATTCTACAGTGAGTACATTGTAATAGTGCCACAGAAATATATTCCAATATGCAGTACAGTCAGCGTCACATTAGGTACGTAAGTTCCAATACGCACGATAATCCGTGAAACCATGCATTCAAATACAAGTAGATGTAATAGGCGGATTTCTTTGCTTCCGGTAATAGTCTTCCTCTTCTTCTTCACTCCATGGTTTGGGCATATCGCCCGTTCCTGCTTCATAGATCTCACCAGCGTTTCCTGGGTCGTCCTCTGTCTCTTCTTCCTTTTGGATTATAATTTAGTACTGCATTTGGATATCTTCCATCTTAATATATGTTCATGCCATTGTTGCCTTCGTTCTGATATTTTGTCATGGATTAGATCGATTTCTAATTCCTTTCTAATATCATCATTTCTTATTTTGTCCAATATTGTACAACCTTTAACATTTCTTAAAAATTTCATTTCTGCAGTCTGTATTTTATTTAAATCCTTTTGTGTTGGCACCCAGGTTTTGCTTTCATATAGTAAAGTTGGAATAGCCATTACCTTATACGTTTTCATGTTTGTATCCCTTCTCACTCTGTTTTTAAAAGTTCTTTGGATTGTCCCACATATTGCTCGGAATTTCTTTACCTTTTTAATCTATATCAGCATTCCTTCTAAAACATATGCTACATCCTAAATATTTAAAACTCGATATTTATTCTAAAATCACATTTTCTAATACAAATTTTGATCTTACATTATAATTTCCTTTAAAAGCCATATTTTTGTTTTTTCTTTTGATATTTTAAAATTATACTTTTGTACTATATTGTACTATTTTTTACAGTGGAATAATGTGCTAATTAAGAATATTACATTTAATTAATAATTGTTGGAAAAAATGTAAAATACCTGAATCATGGTCAATAGATCTAATCAGAAATATATTCAAAAAAGGAGATCGCAAAAACTGTGGAAGTTATAGAGGGATAAGTTTAATGAACACAAGTTACAAAATATATACTAGAATAATAAATAATAGACTGAAAACTATTACAGAATGCCTTATAGGAGAAGAGCAGAGTGGATTCCGGAAAGGCCGATTCTGTACAGATAACGTATTTGTCCGGTAATAGTAGTTCGTGTTAATCATTCCAGCTCCTTTTGTCAAGGCATATGCATTACTTTCTTAAATCATTTAGTCCCTTCAGAACTTTGAAAGACAATTTTCTTCCTAATATGACGTCACTTATCAGTTTCGTAACATCTCTACCGGTAACTCGTGCACAATCTTGCCACCGTTTCATTATTACTGAGCCTTGGACATCTTAGGTCAGGGTCTACCCGGAGACCGTAGTTTCCCTCCTTAAAACCGGAGTGCCGCGGGGTTTTCCAGTAGGACGGTACCTAGGTTACAAAACCGCCCCCTCCCATTATAGGGTGGAAGTGGATACGCCACTTAAGCGCGACAACTCATCTGGGTAGACTAACGATAACCTCGGTCGGGCCGCCGATGATCTAGCACACCAAACTACTAGCTCTCCAGATTAGTACCGGAGACCTTGAGGTGCCTCACAACTCCGTCCGCTAGCGAACCAGCCAGTTGTTCCCAGTATCCATGGGTTTCGGAAACCACTGATCTACCCATCCGAACAAATCCCTTTCAAAGGGGTTCAGAAAGTTTGGCCCGGAATACTTCTAATTGCGTCAGAAGGACCACGAGTGCTAGGGTTGGCAGCGCCCACTGGCGCTCCCTCCGAACATCGAGAGCTAGACATTTACTAGTACTGGATATCTTTGTTTCCGAAGAATTTACATGCCTTTTTTATCTCATAATTTGTTAACCTCGCCACTCTTCTGGGACATATTTTGAATGGTATTTTGCTTTTGCACAGGTACACGTTAGTTTTGCACAGTTGTAGGTTTATTTATAAAAGCTTTGGCTAAATTTTCTTGTGTCATTTCCATATATTATAGAACATTTGAATTAAAGCAAAGGTTGGTGCACCTGTTACAGGTATAAAGGTAGAAATCTTGAGAACCATTGCCCTAACGAATCAGGGGAATTTCCTAATTTTATATTTCTCCTTGTATATGTATCCCTTTTACTACATTCGTACTAATGTGAAAGCAAGAGAATATCTAGTTTTCCAAAGCATGATATTTAAGTGCAATTTGCAGTGCTTCACTGAAGAGGATGTTGATAATGGATGTGAAGGCGGCGATGGATAGATGGTCGGCTTCTGGGATGTCGGCTGCATGAATTATGTGACTGTGGCCGTCATTTGTTTCTGTGTAATTCATTGCCGCGACACTGCGTGCCGCTAATAGACGGTAGGTTGCCATTGTCGGCGCATGCGCATAAATTACTCGAGAAATATTGCAAGAAATAATGCTTACAAAAAAAAAAAAAAAAAAAAAAAAAAAAAAAAAAAAAAAAAAAAAAAAAAAAAAAAAGAGGAAAGTTGTTTCTGTGCAGAATGTGTCTGACCAGGCTTGACACTTAAACTGAAGGCCAGCACAGGAATAAATAATGTTCAAAACATACCCACAATAATCAGTTAGTTTTTGGTTATCAAGGAAGCAACCGGCGGACCTCGATTTTAATATACAGTGGAGTTGTTTTATCGGCTGTAATTGAGTTTATTCTATACCTTTCTGTTTATGAGAAATAAAATATTCCAAGTGATTCAGTCCTTCTGAATATCGAAACCCCGACAGTACCATCTTGCAATACACGTGTGTTCGCTTCTCTAACACAACTAAAACCGATTGCGTGCCTAATGAACATGCTATAAATGTGTGGTGTTGGGATAGGCTGTCTACGTCACATTCAAGAGGTCCCAACTTCCAATCTCGGATAGGGTGTTATCTGAATTTGGGCTCATTTGAGCAGCATTTCAGCCATTTCTTTCATCGTCGTTAAGAAGACCTTTAAAAAATGCATAAAAGTAAAGGAACTTCTAACTTTCATAGATATAAAAGGAAGATAATACGGAAGTATCTTTGCAAGAGAAACTGAAGGAAGCTTTCTCGTGATCTGAGTAAACATGTTAGCGGTCTGAAAAATAGTAATGTGAATTAGAATATTCAGTTAAATTCTTTGGTATCATGACGTTTATCTGAGCTGAGTTAATGCCCCATCCCTAGAGCCATCAATGGCAGTTGAAATATGCAATATCTTGCACATTTATTTATTTATTTACTTTTTTCTTTGCACGTTTGTGGCTGTTTTTCCACATTTACTTAATACACAAACATTTTATATACCTACACATAAACCTCAATGCCAAAGACGAGACTTAAACCCACGATAATCCTAGGTCACAAAGCACGAGAAAGGCATTTTATTGAGCGCGGCGATGGGGACCGGCAATATTGACGTGTGACTCGCATTCGGGTGTCTCGGTTCGATTTCCGTCGACGGCTCTTTCTGACCATGGGTTTTCGTGGTTTTACTTGGTCGTTAGGCGGATGCTGGAGTGTCTTTGTTTTTAATTAACGTCTTCCGACGTAAGTAAAATTTGAGGAAAAGCCCAGGTTCCATTGAGCTTACAGTTACCGGACAATTCATAAGTGAAAACCCTTAGTAAAACTTATCCAGATAACTCACTCTGACCGAGATTCGGACTTGGGACCTCTTGAGTGTGACGTGACACTGTACCACCACGCTACGAGGTGGGCAAATATGACACTGAATTTAGCTTAAGTGATAGGTTACTTTTTATGTTCTTTTTTTTTTTTTTATTTTGTTATCCATTTGCCGTTCATAACGTCGCGGTGGAAATTTGAACTTCCTGCATTCAACCCCGGTAACTTCAACTTTTGCCTATTTTATGGAACGATATGCATAAACTGTATACATAATTTAAGTTTTTATGTATTTATTATTGCAGACATAAAATATATCATTACATACAAACTACAACTACTTATACCACATTCACTGGTATCCTTCAAAAACATGTACTGGTGGGCATCATATTTTACTCTAATCTACAGGTATCTACTTATTTTAATGTTTTATTTTCTTAAACGTTCATTCATTTAATAGTTAATTATTCAATTATTGTTATTTCCAATACTAATTTATACTTAGATGGTTTTTATGATCCATTAATTTGTTCTATTTATTAGCCCTATCTGTAATTTTAACCTAATAATACAACAGCACGCGTTGTGAGCTACATAGATCTACAGTAAAAAGAAGGAATCAAGTGAAGAAGTCACAGGAGGCTATAGGCCACAGGCAGATAGGCTCAGATAAAGTTCCGGACTCTGCTGGGGCCACCTAAAGAGAGCGATGAACGATGAATCGACCAGGGGCAGTATTCTTTCGTTTGAGCAAGCATCGGCGCCATCTGTACGATACCACCATACGCCATGAACCTGAGATCCTCCTGAAAGATTATAAGGAAACCTAATACAAATGAAATAACAGAATGGAAATATTAGTATATGAGAAACCACCCCAGAAATCGCCTACCAACGAAGTAAAACGACGAAAACTCTAAGCTTAGAATGGGAGGCCGACTGAAATCGAGCCCAGGATCTCCCGAATACAAACCTCACGTAGGCTATTACCGTGGATTCACCTCGTTTGGTAGGTACAGGACATACTATATTCCGCTAAAACATTCGATGTCGAAATTTCAGTGGAAGTGTACTATGTAATATGTATTTTGGCCGACTTCCTGTATACAAAATGGCCTTTTTAGGTGTGTCTCTGAACAATACAACTCTAACTATGGTTTTCCAAAATGCGATATGATTTTCAAAAATAACTCACTGCATAAATTAGTACGCAAAAAAAAAAAAAAAAAAAAAAAAAAAAAAAAAAGATTGACATTAGGTATGGATTGATACCAGTTTTTCCATACTCAATACCGATACACGATATTTTCCTCGATAACCGATACTTCCATACTTGATACCGTCATTTCTACTTCCAGTTTCAATACAAAATAAAATGTTGGGAGAAATGTGTAATGCCAATAAAATTACATAGGTGCACATATTTAATGAGACAAAACTGACAACCATCAGTGTTCTTATTTTTAAACTCTGCATTAGTCATTTAAAAGAAAAACGTGTTACTGTAACTGTTCATTTTTAAAAGTTTTTGTTAAAAAGTGCTAAAATTTTCACTCTTTCGGAATCAAGTCTACTTCTTTTTCTGTCACATGTGAGTCCTGCTACGCTAGATAATCTTTCAGAGAAAACTGCTGCAGATGGAATTCACAAATATTTATCAGCTAGATAGAGTCAACATGAAAGATTCAATGCCATGGCCGGGATTTGAACCACGAATCTCCTGGTTTCCAACCAGTCGCTCTTAACCTTACGAGTCAACTGGAGAATTTAATGTCAGGACGGCACGTTGGCCATGGTAGCTCAAAGGTTAAGAGCGACTGGACGGAAACCAGGATATCCGTGGTTCAAATCCCGGCCATGGCATTGCACTATTTCATGTTGACTATCAAAAACCTTAGCCTATATACGGCTAGTATGAAGAAATGATTAATTTCCATCAATTAACTAAAATTTATCAGCTAATTTGTTCTTTTTTCTGGAAATTTTGAATTTCTTTTCCAGTATTCCAGTGACTAGAAAGACGAGGTGTAAAAGTGCCGTTGACACATGCAGTGATCTATCTCTGGGAACTGTTAAGTGGCACTAAATCGGACACACGATAACTTTCTTACATAATGTGTACATGTACCACATAACTGACAGTTACTCTGGCTTTTCAATGTTCTACTTGTGGAAATAATATTTTGTGATTTTAAAATACAATAAAAAGTTCAGAATCACTACCAAAGTATCGAAATAGTAGCGAGCGAGTTTTCTGAAATATCGTTCGATATCAATACCATCAAGTATGGAATATCGAGGTATCGCATATATGGAGGACCAATAATACGTTTTATTTTCATAAAAACGACTATTGATTTTCATTAAAATATATTAAATATTTTTACATGAATAAAATACATATCTGAAATTTTCTGGAAGTAGCCTATGAAGTATTCTTCATTCGAAAGGAATTCTCTAACCATTAGATGAAGCCAAATACATAATACACAGATATGCAGATAGGTTAATTTGAATAAGGGTCTTGTAGCCTCAGTTATTTAATGTTTTAAAATGCTGTCGCTATTCAGTTGTTTTCGCGGTGTCGTGTAAAGACCGTGGAATTTTGTGTATAGCATAGAGTGCTCCGCTTTTAAATATGGAATATCAATTCTGTTCCTCGTACTTATAACGAAATATGCTCTGAAACTACTTCTGCAGGAGTTAATCTTACTATGAAGTAAGTCGCTTTTAGAAGCTTATAAGAATAAACGACACTGAGTAGAGAAAATCACATTATGTAACACATCAAATACTTTTAATGAACTGAATTGAATTAAAATAGGAAAATGGTTTAAAGCTCTTTGCACTGCAACTTGTTCAAAGATGTATTTGTCTGTCTACCATATAGTCCAGTATTCACACTAACTGCACAACACTACTGACAATGCAGTAGTTAATTCATCAAGTTTCGGAACACGGTTCGACATTGCTTCGCAGCCTTTGAGTTACAGATTCTTCTCTTTGATTGGTTTAATATTGTGCTTCATTCTGTACAGGGTTCCTTCACGGTGCAATGCCCTTTCGTAGATGTGGAGATCGCCCATTGTTTAGTCTCAGCAGATCGTTGATCTCTCTCATCAAAGTTGTTACTAAGAATCTGAACGTTGAAGAATCTTCAACTGAATTCCATGGCGCTCATGATTCTGTGAATTTAGTTTCGACAGCCTCCTTTACTGGACCTATTGATATTCCCAGCATCAGTTCTATGGTACTAAATGGGATCTCAGTTTCCTTTTTAGCAGTTTCTCGTATACCAATATTCCTACATTGCCCATGTCCTGTATTCCTACAAGTTCAATATGTTCGAGTTGTTTAGAACATATCAAATTAGTGATGAATAGGGTACTTCCTCACCAAAAAGAATTGGCATCCTTAGAGACTCCAGACTGTCCATTTTGGTGAAGGGTACTGCCACTAATTCACTTGAATGACACAAAGTTTAGTTGCCACACCAAAGTTCAGTTCTCTTTAGTCACTTGTAGCACTTCAGAAACAGTGTTAGAGTAATAATACTTCTGCTAATTACATCAATATTATCTGCCTGTCCAACTGCCAGATAACCAGCCTCATTGGGTCTCCGCAACAGGTCGACCACTTACAGGATTGCGACACCTTACGGATAACCCCTCACCATACATAAACTTAGGGTTTCCCCAAAGACAAAACTCAAAGTTCAAGAAATATATATTTATATACAAATAGATTGTACTTTCTTGAACTTCTATGATTCTTAAGCTTGAGTTTTTATCTATGGACGCTCTTTAACTGTTGTGGTTATCAGCATCCCACTCTATATTGGGCTGAAAAACAGCTTAATGTTGCTCAAAGGCCCCATTCTCAGGTTTGAGATTCCTTTACGTGGTGTAAACGAACCCACGACCTACGGCAGGAAGCAAAGTTTAACATGTTATCCTTGGACTATGGAGGACGATATTCTTTATAAGAGCTTTCAACGCTGTCACCTACGTTTGCTGTTGGACGTGCACTTACAAAATCACGCTTCAATGATAATTTTCCCTATGCCAGTGCTAGACTGCCTCACATTCAAGGGGTCCCGAATTTGAATATCGGTTAGGTTGAGTTACCTGGGTAAGTATTTTCCGGGGTTTTCCTTATCCTGAAAGACGAATGTTAGGTAACTCTAAGCTCTATGAACCCATTTCATTCATCTTCCGAATTTCATTCATTAACCTAACGTTGGAGGACGTAAATTTAAAAAAAATTACACGTGTCGTTAAAAATCAATGAAAAGATGAACATAATCAGGGCGATTGTTTGCAAAATAAAGTTGCGCTTCAAATGCGGTCAAACCCAAATGTATGAAGCTTTAAAACACAAGGACAAGACAAGCAAGGAATGGATGAAAGGGAACTGTGGGACAGGGAATTAATAAATAAACGAAAAAGTGTGAGAACTATTCTTAAGTGGCTTACTTTTGTCTGTACCCATGCGATAGTATGAGGTTGTAAAGAAGTAGGAAGTGCAAAGTTTAAGGCATCTGGAGGATGACTTGACAACTTCATAACTAGGTAGAATATTCCATGGGGAATCTAAGGATATGCAATAAAGGAATGCAAGACAAAATTGTGGATTCTGATCCTATATATGTGTTTAATGCCGTAAAGTTTTATTGCGCCCTGCCTTGAAAATCTCTCTCAATTCGAGGTGGAATTCCAGATCCTCATCTCTCCAACGCAGGTTTGCGGCAACTATCCCAGCAGCACCTGCCGGTTCATCAACCGCCCAACACAAACAGCCCTAAACAACCACTACCAAAACCCATCATTTCAGATGCTCAATTCCTTAACCTAATGAGCAGAATTCCCATCCACCACCAAGCATACTTCGCTACTGTTCTACCTGAGGCTCTAGCTCAACACCCCTAACCTCTAGTTCACACCGTCTTCCTCTTCATGGGACGCTATGCCGGGCAGAAATAACACGATAGCTGACCTACTCGGGTTCAAAATATATTTCTGGAATGCCAACAGCCTCCGGAGCAAGCTAAGTGAAATATCAAACTTCATCGCCGTTAACTAAGTGCAGATCCTTCTGCTGCAAGAAACCCATCTTTCTAGCACTCAAAAAGCTTCCATCCCTGGCAAGATTTGCCATCGTACTGACCGGGCAGATGGTTATGGCGGTACAACGATCTATATAAGCCGTACCATTCAGCATCACCTCTTGCATTTTGCAGTCACAGCAGCACTTGATGCAACTGGTATACAGCTGACTACAAACAGAGGTGCACTAAACATCTTCTCCATCTACATTCCCCCTGGAACACCTGTGTCGCACGATGATCTGGATGCAGTCTTCTCTGGAGGAATACAAACCATAGCCATGGGCGACTTAAATGCCAAAAGTCCGCAATGGAACTCCTGAGTTAGGTCACACAGAGGCATGGAGCTGGAACACTACTTAGAAGGGCGAAATCTTGTTGTACTTGCTCCTTCATCACCTACCATTACCTACGGGGATTGCCGACTACCTAACTGGCTGTATACTGCTCTCCTCCAGCACATTCGTGGTCTTCCTTTCCATCCAAGAACCTTCCTCAGACCATTACCCCCTCTTATTCCTGTACCAAGCCCGGGCAACAGCCAGGGCCCCGCAAAACTGCCCGAACCCTCGTCAAACCAACTGGAGTAAGTACACAGAGATAATGGCAACAAAATCAGCAGAGGCTACACCTTGCAATAGCACAGTCGATGCCCACAACTTAGCTGTCACCATCAGCACTACAATGGCACAAACAATGTTTGAAACCACTCCACCACGGTGCAAATTCTTCAGTGTCCAGAAACCACTTCCCTCACAACTACATAAGCTCATAGCAGACAAAGCAAACCTAGGCGTCGGTTCCAGCTAACACGAAATCCCTTGCACAAAGGGAATGGAACAGACTGCAGCACGTAGTTAAACTTGAGCTTGCTGACTTCAGAAATGAAGAGTGGGTACGTCGCCTATGTGCCCTTGACCCCCAGGACTCATCACTGTGGCGAATGTCCAATGCGCTGCTCCGCATACCTTCCTCAGATCCACCTTTAACTGATGGAAGAAGAACAGCGAAATCGACGAGAGAAAAAGTGGATTTTATGGCAGAACATCTAGCCTCCACTTTTCATCTAGCCGACTCACAAGACGAAAAGCTCTCAGAGGAATTTGTGTCACGTGTTGAAACATTTCTCTCCACACATTTCAATGTGGATGAAGTGCACTTGACAACGATTGCAGAAGTCAGGAGTATTGTGGCCAAAGTGCGACCTTTCGAAGCAGCGAAGTTTGATAACTTGCCATATGCTGCTTTCAAAGCAATACCGGCAGAGTGGAATACACTGTTGGTACACCTTTTTAACAGCCTGCTACTATTGGCTCATTTCCCAGCTGCATGGAAACACGCTAAGATTATCACCCTTCCTAATCCATGAAAGGACTCCAAACGTATCAACAGCCACCGACCAGTCAGTCTGCTTTCGGCCATTAGTAATATCTTCGAAAAGATGCTGCAGTCCCATCTTCAACATCTGCTGGACCAACATAATGTATTATGATCAGAAAAGTTTAGTTTTCGATGTCAGCACCCGACCTCTCACCAGCTACTTTGCCTCGTGGACGATGTTATACGCGGGTTCAACAACCGCTTCTACGTTACAGCACCATTCCTTGACATATCCCGAACATTTGGCTCTGTATGGCATGATGGTCTCCTCCATCGCCTCATCCACTACAACATACCAGCTTTCCTAATACACCTCATTAACACCTACCTCAGAAACCGTTGCCAGGGATGACATCCTATCCCAGCCCTATGGTATTCGTGCCGGAGTACTCCAATGCAGTTTCCTTGGTCCTCTACTATTCCCCACCTTCATTAACATCCTCCCTATCCTAATAGGTTGTAACTTATATTTATTTGATTTTATATGAGTAGGTGATATTGAAGAGTACTTACTTAAGTTCTGTTGTTCTTGAACTCTGGAACGTTTTCGACCCCGTTTGTGGTCACCTTCAGCGACCATTACTGAACCTACCTTGGTTATACTTATTTGCTGATGATACTGCATTAATAGCCACATCTAAACACAATACCAATGCAGTATGGAAGGCTCAGCGTTACGCTGATATTCTATTTGCATGGTTCATTACTTCACGCCTGAAGATAAATGCAACCAAATCTCAGGCTGTCACATTTACCCGCCGTACCATGCAAGACGTACCCAAACTCCACCTGGCTGGAGATGAAGTACAATGGTCCACGGAGGCTACATACCTTGGAGTAATCCTGGATTGGCGTCTGACTTGGAAACAACACTACAGCACTGTGGCAAACAGAGTGTCCAGAATGATGGCTATGCTGTACGCTCTGTACAATAGAAAATCGCCAATGAGCCTGCATAACAAATTACTTATCTCCAAGAAAATTCTCCGCCCTGCACTAACGTACTCATGCACAGTCTGGGGAGCTGCATGCACAGTCTGGGGAGCTGCAGCTAAATCCCATCTTCACAAACTCCAAGTCCTACGGAACCGTTACCTTCGGATAGCAACAGCAGCCGATTGGTACATCCCAAAAGATAACATCCATTCTGACCCTTCCTTCCCAAAAATCACCGACTACATCCTTAGTTTATCTCACAGTTTTTACAACATACTCCCTTCCAGATTAAAAAGCCTTTTCGGAGGCCTGGGGGAATATGATCTTGACCCCGGCGAAACCTATTAGCGACCCAGGGTAGTGTTAGTTCCACCATAAACCATTACAGAACTTATCCTAACTCCATAATAAATCCAATCACCACTAATCTAAATTAAAAACAATCATTATCCATATCACTACCATCTACCCATCGTTATCTGATTAAATCCATACCACCATGCCAGTAAGGGACAATGTCCCGAAATGGCAAAATGTCGAAAGACCCTCCTCTGAGGAGGAGGTTCACCCTTCAACGACACCACTGCTGCTCGGATGACATGCATCGCAGTGCATGGTGGAATGATATGCTCTGAGTGAACATTCTCCTCCAGTGGGACGGACTCCGATTTCAGAACCGGCCTTGTGACTGTTTCGGAGCCACGGTAGGCGGCATGACAATTGTCCTGGACCACCGGGCAGTTTCTATCTAATAAAGTGTAGGGACCCCGCCCTCTGTACTGTAGTGACTCCTTGGATTGGGCCATCCTCTGTCTCCTCTCACCGTATCCTCCCTTCCCGGGTTGCCCCACTTAGGGCATAGATACAAAAGACTAGTTTGCTCAAGTTACCAAATTCCCTCCGAACAATGCAGTGCGTAACACTCCGCTAGCACACTCAAGTCAGAGGTGAGTGATCATCCAACCGATATGGATAGAAGATGTCAGCATCACGACACCCCCAGCCGGAAAGTTGGCTGGAAAGTTGGTTCGCTTCCTTCCTAGCGCTTTATTTTCAAGTATTAGACATATTTCGACAATATTGAGTCCCATAACAAATTTCATACCATCGTCTTCCTCACTCTTATACCAGGCTATCGAGCCACCCCTGTCCCAGATGCTTCACTCAGAGTTAATGTTTGTCTTCTCCTCGAGAACCTCTGATCCAGGCACTTACCTGCGTTTAAGTCCAACATATGAGGAGGGTAAGTAAACTATCAATGATTGCTTTATCAAAATGTGGGATACTTATGAGATAAATTTATATAATTCTCGATATTCGTTTGAGAAGCAGAAGTCTAGAAAAAAGAAGTAGAGTTACTTTTGCAACATATTGACTCTTTTTACCGTTGAAAAAAACAAGTGCTATGAACTGGCCCAAAAAGTAGGAATCATTGATGTTAGAAATTAGAAACTTTTACTCGACATAATAGCAATAAAAATGGGCGCTCCTTTACAACTAAACAGAATTATAAATGTATTAAAAAGATATTGATGTAGCAGATCTACACTTCTACGCTCAATTGTGAAAATGTGAATTTTTTAACATATACCGTTTATTTTCTATTTATTTAACAGCAATAATACTACAAAATATCTTTTCAACTCTTAGTATTTTGTATGCATTCCTTTAGCCTTTATTACCATTTTTATGCGTTTAGGCATGCTCTCTACAAGGGTGGAGCACTTTTCCTTTATTTCTTAATCTCTGTGCCAAATGCTTATCAGGCCCTCAATACTCTGAAATTTTGTTGTTATTTTCAATTTTTTCAGTCTCTGTTTAACAATATCCCACAGATTCTCTATTGGATTTAAATCAGGTCTATTCCCCGGCCATGGTAGTACTTTTACATTGTTTTCTTTGAGGAACTGGGTTACAGATTTTGCTCTATGGCAGGGAGCACTGTTATGCATGAACACAAAATCACCATTTGGAAACCATTATATACTTCGCGGAAATAGTCTTGTTTCTAATACACTTTTATACTGTTTCTGTTCCATAGATCCCACAACTATGTATAATCTTCCAGGTCCATGGACAGACATACAGCTCCAGACCATTTTTGATGTTGGGTGCCTTCCTCTTTGATCGACACACTGACGGGAAAATGCTTCTTTATCTGTCCTCACACATTGGCTGCTCTCTTCACATACTTCAAACATGGATTCATCTGAGAAAATTACCTGAAATAATAAAAACCTCTATTAATATTAAACAGTTTTAAAATTGCTCAAAGATGGTATAACAAAACCAGCAATGAGAGAAACACAGTTTAGGCTGTTTATTTCATTTCCATAAAATTTAAATGTACATATTTTAATTTTATGCTATATACAATTTTCATACTATTTACCTTTCTCCAAAATTCCACTGTATGTTTTTGCATCTCTTTGGCCAATTCTAAACATTTTTTTTTTTTTTTTGCCATTGCAGGTGTCAGTTTAGCCTTTTTACGAGGCCTGCGTGCTAGTAAACCTGCTTGACGCAATCTTCTGCGAACTACTGAGGCTGATATTTCTGTACCGTACTGCTTTAGTTGATTACTGAGGTCAAAGCTGGTTGCTCTTCCATTTTTTTTTTTTTTTTTTTTTTTTTGCCATTGCAGGTGTCAGTTTAGCCTTTTTACGAGGCCTGCGTGCTAGTAAACCTGCTTGACGCAATCTTCTGCGAACTACTGAGGCTGATATTTCTGTACCGTACTGCTTTAGTTGATTACTGAGGTCAAAGCTGGTTGCTCTTCCATTTTTTTTTTTTTTTTTTTTCCATTTGCACAAGGTTTCTTTGCACCCTTGGTGATAGCTTTCTTTTCCTCTTGCATTTTCCATCCCTTTGTGAGGTCAACGTCTCACCGAATGTTAAGGCTTGATTAATGCAACTAACAGATTTTTGTGAAATACACAATTTCTTAGCTATTTCACGTTGTAAATAAAGAGTTTCCTTCAAAAGACTCTCAGTTACAGCTACTTTCCTTGGGGATAAGTCAGCAGTTTTACCCATAACCTCAGTTTTGAATCAATGTGAATGCTGAGGATAAGATACACGATGCTACCTGGCTTGAGATCAATTAATAATAAATACTGAGGATATATTAGCTATAAAACACAATAAAGGCAAACATTAACAATCTTCAGTTACTACATTCACCAAATGAAAGCAATATCACCAAACAGTTGGATAAACACACATAAAGAAAATGACTGCTCTTAATTCAGAGCTACCACCATATTACTATAAGTAAAAGAGAAATCCCCAGCTATTGTTAAGAGAGAAATTTCATTATAGCAAGGAAAATAATTACGACAAATTGAAATAGGTTACGGCGGTAAATAAGTATTATTTTGAATATTAAACTGAAGCAAAGTAAAAAAATAAAATATAAAAATAAAAAAAAAACATGAATGAGTCTAATAATTTGCACACGTCATTATACTGACACGAGGAACAGAGGATATTGCACATGTTTGACCTTCAACGTTGAACATTATGCTAAAGTAACACCAAGAAAATATGTCTGATCAGCTCTTCCATTCGTATTTATGTGATAGCACGTATTATTCATATACACACATTTGGTTGTATAAATGGACTGTTTAGGCAAATTAACAGTTGAAGCCTGCTCTCATACCTCACAACCCGCTCTCATCTTTTAGTAGTCACAGTCCTGTGTGAGATGAGTTGACTGCTTCTTAGACATTCTCATATGTGATGGATGCAAGCTCCGCTACTACAAGGTCATGTGGTACTAGGCGGGGCACTTTTATATAACTTAACTGACTTTGATTTATTATAGGTGGAGTTTTCGAGTGAAGTTGAATTTCCTGGTTTGCGCTTTTTTTTCCAGAACATTGGTCTCGAATTAATTAAACGTTGTGCTGAACAACATGACAACAAACTTGAAAGTACTGTGAGACTTTGCGAACAATACCTAATCCGCATCATGAACAGGGCCGGATCCTGATCATATGCATAAAGTTAATAACGTTTACATACATAAATCTTTGATCCCAAATTATCAAAATACATATTTTAGCTCATTTTTAGAAATGTTGTGGTATTTTATATATCGGACACTTGTTTTCGATTCCAGATATATTTTTGCCATTTTCTTTCACTTATAGGCAGAGGCAAGATTTTGTGGTGAAAATTATTTATAAAATTCGCATTAAAATCGCGCAAATTTTCGGGAAGAATTAATGAGTAATGACATGGCTGAAATGTAAAGTAACAGGTAACCAGAGTAACACAACTCTTAAATCCCCTTTTTTCCAAATTAAAATATTTTATTTGAAATCAGCAGACAGTAAGTAACATGAATCAAAAATGTCATACAACAGACCGCCAAATTGCAGCATACAAGTTGTTATATTTTCGCTGTTCGTACTTCTTTGGTCTGTCACAACTAAGTTATATGTAGAGAAAAATCTCTCACTGACAGCGTTTGACATCGGCAACCAAAGACGTTGAAGGGACTTTTCACAGAAATTGTAGTAAGAATCAGCTTTTGCCTTCAATGCCAAGAGTGCTGTTACCACATCTAATCTGTTTTCGTTACCACCATGGCTTTGCTGTTTACCAATGTCACAAAGAAGCAAATCAGAATCACAAGTAATACCAATGCGTTTAAATGCTGGCATTACACGATTTAAATCGCCTATAGTTGATTTAGTAACTAGCCTAGAAGGCTCAAACAAATGATCTATTATGTGTTTCAAATGGGAAGGTGCCCGCCTCGGTAGCGTGGTGGTAGCGAGTCTGCCTCACGTTCAAGAGGTCCCGAGTTCGAATCTCGGTCAGGGTGAGTTACCTGGATAAGGTTTTTCCGGGGTTTTCCCTTATTCTGAAAGACGAATGTCGGGAAACTCTAAGCTCTATGGATCCTGGGCTCAGTTGAGCATCATTTCACCCATTCCATTCATCGTCCGGTATGACTTAACGTTGGAGGACGTAAATTAAAAAAAAAAGATAAATAAAAATAAAAATAATAAAATAGGAAGGTGTTTGCCGTTGAGCGCTACTAGGTGAGCAACCAATCGGAGTCCTGCGGTGTTGTATTGCATTCCCCCTATGTGTTGTGTGACGACTGCCAAACTAATCAATCTCTGATAAATACTATTCGCGCTAAAACAAAATTTTAGATTTTGCCAAAACTTATCCATGTGGAACGGGAGAGTAATGTATTTAAACTAACCGTAAAAACTCCATTATTCTTAGCTGAAATAGTTTTGCTCATACAATTAAATAAAGTAGATAGCATTATATTATAACAATACATTGCGACGTAAGTACTGTAATGAATATCATTATTGGTTGGCGTGTATGCGTGAACGTATATTTGAAATTACTCATAACTGAAACGCAAACATCTGACATGACGTCATAAAAGAAATTTGTACTTAGAACAACAAGTTGTTTGTTAAATTCGATGAGAGGAAACAATACACTTCCTGCTGGTCTGGCAGAACGTGTCTGGTCACATTATATCTTTGTTTATGAATGGTTCGTAATCTCTATTTACTCTAGAGAGTTCAAAGCAGTATTATTCAGTTACTGTTCCATGAAAAAGTGTATCGGCTGGATGAATGAGACGCGATCCACCTCCCCCCCCCCCTTACTACTGTCAGAACAATCCAATAGAGTTAATATGGGCTCAAATTATGTGCAAATAGAAATAATATTTTTAAACTGACCGACGTTGAATGACTTATTCACGAAGAAATTAGCAAGGAACACAACAAGACTGGAAAACTGCGTGAGATAAACTACAAGAACAC
Organism: Mantis religiosa; assembly: GCA_030765055.1. Taxonomy (NCBI): domain Eukaryota; kingdom Metazoa; phylum Arthropoda; class Insecta; order Mantodea; family Mantidae; genus Mantis; species Mantis religiosa. Next base: position 98,760,156 of record CM060947.1, on the reverse strand, counting down.
GACTTCTGGAAAGAAATAGCACGTAATGAAATTTTGGAATCTATCATCATAAATTTGTAGTACTCAAACGAAAGACAATGACAATGACGAATTATCTCTTAACGTAAGTAACAATCACAGCTATAAAGATGCACCGCTGGTATTTTCTTGGATTAGAAAAATAAGTAATTCATAAACTATAATTAATTTTAAGCTAAATATTTAAACAATTTGTGTAATATACGAATATCCTCGCTGCAATTGCGATTTCAACAACTGCATTATTATAAAACTTTGGAAAATTCAGTTTACGTTAGCACCAAGAAAACCCGCAAGTGTGCGAGAGAGAGGGAAATGTTAAAAGAGTGGGGATAACGAGGTGGCAGCGCTGACGGTTCTAACGCATCTGATTCGCTACAGGCGAGAACTCTTACCATTTGAAACACATAATAAAGGTTTTATGGTTTTTGAATCTTCAGTTTCTTTTGCCATAAAGAGTTCAACTTAGACAAAAGCAAACTTTTAGATTCTGTTCTACTGCTTCTCTAATATTAGGATCTATGATATGATCTACAAGTGCACTTACTCTGTTTCCAAAGTGACCACTCTAATATTTCACATTTGGCTCTCAGCGAGTTAATTCGGGATAAAACAGGCTGAGCCACAGGTTTTTGTTTAGATTGAAATTCTAATATTGGATCTGTTATCAATTTGCAATTTCCAGAAACAAATGTTGCCTGTTCCTTTACAATATTGCAGCACTTGGAATCGCAAAAATGATCATTTAACAAATTTTGTGCAGGAACTGAAGCTTTTTCTTTTTAGAAAAGATATCGACAATTGCATAAAAATATCTGGCAATGTAAACTACTGAACTAAAGCAGCTAAACCAGCGTGACAGTACAGGCAATGGGAACAGTTTAGCTTCTAAATCTGGGAGGTTTTCAGTGAGGTACTTTTTGTATTCATTTTTAACCTTCGGAACACATTCTTAAGACCTGAGGGACAATCTTTTCATGTTAATGTACTCGTAATGTCTGAGAGCAATTTCCAAGAAGTTTAATCTTCTCAGTACCTTTAGTCAGCATAATAGGAGCTTTAGCTGTGCACGGTGTGCTATCCAATAAATAACATTTCCAGTTAGCATTGAACAAACAGTTCTCAGTATAGCGGACCAGCAGGGTGCTGTTGGGTGTCAGTTTATTGTTGCATCACTTAAAGCTGTTATTTGAATGCGCATGATGATGTCACTGTATAGGCTTTGTTAACTGTTACAACTTATTTTGTTTTCATTAAAGTTGTTAACATTTTTTTACGACTTCCTTCATTCTATGAAGACATGAATGTTGTTGTTTATGTTATTTGTTAGAAATGTGAACTTTTTCTATGCAGACTAAAAAATAAAATTTTTCTAATTTAATGCTAAAAAAATTACTCTCGAAAAAAGGATAAAATCGTAAAAATTCGCGAAAAAATCGTTAAAAACAGAAACTCTTGCCTCTGTTTATAGGTAATCAATAGGTATACTCGAGTTTCATTTTAATATACTGTACTATAGATTAAATTCTCAAATATCGGAAATCTCAGAATTTAACACAAAAATTAGAGTAAGTTCTTTATTAGCAGTCTTAGAAAAAAATATCATTCCTATTTAACCCTTAGTCTGGAAAGGATTGTTTGCTTTAGCTACTGCAGAGGAAGTACAGAGCAGACAAGTTGTTTTCCAAGTTTCACGTTAATGAGTGCACAAAGTTTCCTATTGCCTTTATCTTTGTGTGGTGCCGTATGTTGTGAAGCTCTTTTGATTTTCATTGGCAATGTGAGGATTTAAAAGGGTAAATTTAGTTTGGAATGATCTGCTTCAAAAACATTTTAAATGTTTTTAAATTCTTCAAACAAGAACATGGGACATACAGTATATTTCAATTTTTTAAAATTATCTAATCATTATTCTTATAATAGCTACTTTTCTACTTGTAGTAGTTGTGTATGTGTACCTACTATAAATACAATTATGACGTGTACACTATTTTGAAAATTAAATAAACCTCAGTTTTAGTTCGGTTTATTAAATAATTAAGTTCTTATTGTTGCTTTTTTATGTTTTAATTTTAGGGTCGTCTTATAGTCAACTTTTAAACATAGACCATGAAAATCCGAATTTGTTTACTTCTCCCTTCCGGCTGAATGATTTCAAGAAAGTTGCCTTTGTAAATGGGTTGGATAGATCAGCTATTTGCTGAAAGCATGCACGTATTAGTAGGAGGAAACAGGACAGTAAGATTTCGGCATTTTGGCGTAAACTTAGATTAAAAAATCTCAGTGGCGAGACATGACTTTCAAAGCGAGGGAAGCTCAAAATAATAATATTCGTTAAAATAAGAGCGAATGACTCAAAGAAGTAAGGCTACTCTTCAGTACTCTTTCTATTGTACGGTCACACGTAGGCCCTCCTCGCATTGCAAGACCGGTTTTACTGCAAACAGATATATATACCTGCTACCCCTCTCCCCTCAGACGATCCAATTTTTCCTACAGCTGGCCCACACCGCGTGAACTGTTAGCCTAAAATGGAGAAAGTGTTCAATTTACACACTTTTGCTAATAACTTAAAACTTCACAGTCTCCTATTTGTCACCACTAAATACCAATCTACATAAAATGTTATTGCTAATGTTATTGAAATATACTTACAGTTGTATTAAAAGCGCCACATGAAACAAAAAATAAACTTTTCTTCAGACGCTACAGAGACTTCACGTGACAAAATCTGTTAGTGCTTCCTAACTATCGAACAGTCACGACTGCTTCCGGAAACCTACTAAGCATGGTATTCAAGATCATGAATGCTTAAATACAGGATCAGGTATACAGTATTGAATGAGCTGGTGGAACTGGTCGCTCGAATATAACCAACTTTTCGCAAATAAATTTATTTCGGAGGAAATAAATATCTAACAGACCTATGTGTTGTTTATGACATTCCTATAACGTGGTATTTTCTGTGTTATCCATCTCATGAATGCACGTTATAATAAGCACAAAACACAAATCATATTAACAAGTTTACATTACTTTATCTTAAAATACATATGCAGTTCAGAACCCCTAAAAACAAAGTAGGGAAGACCGAGGTTAGTTATTACAATTTTTTATTCACCGATTTACCCCCCAAACTTTTTAGTACATTATTGCGCGAACGTGTTGATTTATTATCAGTCATTAAGGATTTGGCATGTATGTTTGAAGAAGAAGCATTTTATTTTTTAAGAAATATTAACGGTTACTTTGCTTAAAGACAATTGTATCAACTTACTGCATATTTATTTGAATTAGGAAGATACGTATATTTTGAAGTATACAGTCTCAGTCATCTATCAGACCCTATGCCACGTCACAGTGCCGTATCAGAGTTGCAGTTTCCACAAATATACCATTTGTCAAAATTGCTTAGTAATCATTGGAAACATAAAGTAGGTACATAGTTCGTGATCTTGATCTTGAGTATGGTTTAACGCACTCAATGCAGAAACCTGAGGAGGGCTCTTCAACCTCTCTAGTTCTCTTCATTTTTAATTGGTTTGCCTCCTTTTCTATCTTTCTGGTTATAGCTGAACTATAAATGCCTATTTACTGGTTTTAGCACGTTTTTTGTTTCCCAAATCAGCTTTTATAGGTATTTCAGTAAGAACTGCACTAGTTACGTGACTTTCGTGTTGTTTTGCGAGGTCCAATTTTTGGAAACGAGCGATTTTCTGCTGGACTGACATGAACCTCATCTCATTTTGAAGTGGAAGTTCCTCCCATTCAGACTTGTCTGCAGATTTGACGTCCTTCTGAAGTTTATGGTTCTGCTGTTGTTTGTGGGTCTAATGACGTATGGTGTATAGGCTCAAGGGCAACATTTGCATTTCTTGAGGTCGATTAGCCACTTCAGATGGCAGGTAATCCTAATCTGTAAAAATATCTCTACTAAGGCAAGGCTACACTGAAAATTCCAAATTCTATAATAATAAACCTATCATTATGAAAATTTAGCCACATAATTAGAGTATCATTTTGAACTTGCATGCAAATTTTTATGTTGCTACACCAAATAATTCATTAATTATTAATTATTTTTGTGAAAATAATGCAAAAATTTAAAATGTTCTACGCGTCAAAAAAATTAGATTTTAAGTTGAATCCTTGTTTTTGGCTAGTACAGAGCAATTTTAAAAGACCCATATGGAATATGGGAATATTCTTGTAGCATTTGTTCTAAAATATTTTCCATGTGTTAGCTCTCAAAATTTTGAAAATATTAAATTATTTTATTACTTAACATCATATTATTTTCAAACCATGAACATTAACAAAAACAGGGGAATGTGAAGTTTCTTATTTACATATTATGGACCTATCCTGGAAGTTTCACCAAGTTAAACGGAAAACTTTAACGCGTGGGGCATTTTGTATACTGAAAAGTGTTAGAAAAACATTTTCTCAGAAAATGAATCTTAAAGTAATGATTTTACTTTTAACGATTGTTAAAGGTCACTTTAAATTGTTACGTGATGGCCTAAAGTGGTGCAAATGGTAAAAATGGCATGCCATCTATTACTACAAACCCTAAGCTACCAAAAATGCCAAAAAAGAAAATTCCATGATTTTAAACATTTTCAGCGAATTTTCAGTGTAGCATTGCCTTAAATGGACTTATCCCAGTGTCATAAACCCAGTCTTGATATTCTTGGCAGTGATTGGCTCAATATACATAAATTGGCATTCTTTTTCAAAGAATATTTCTCATCAAGTATTGTTAACAAATGGCTGTAATAGACCAAATACAGATATACTAAGCGGTTGAAGTTTATGGGAATTATGGGGTAGAATTGATAGTTTCACAATCCCAATCTCTTCAGCATAACCCAAAGCTCCAACGTGAAGGTGAGAATCGTGATTATCCAAGATCTATAGAAACCCTGGTATAGTTAAGTAACAATATGCCTTTTTTTCAGTGACTTTGGTGGGTTTGTGAACAGATGCTTTATCCATATTGTTGTAGATGTCCTGATACTGGAATTAGAATGTATCATAAACAGACGCAAGGTTATCAAAAACATGTTTAACAAAAACTTAAATCTATAGATAATATTACTTATGCAAGTTATGGAAGTGTGTTTACTTAAACAGCCGGTTTGCTTTTGTTTCATATTCTGTATTTTTACCTACCCTGCTAGCCACTTACAAGGTGTATTGTATTTGAACCAAAACTTTTATAACGAAATCTCACCGGAAATATGCATATTGAAGCCTATAAACAACATAAAATCGAAAAATGGGATACATTAGAGATGTCGTTATGGAATTTAACATGCCGGGAGATTTTCAGCAAAATCCGCACTCATAAAGTACCTACATACGTATGGACAGTACAATTGTTACTTATTTTAAATTTTACTTCAAATGTATGCAATAATTCTGATTAGAACACCTCGTTTTAAGAAATGTTCGTTGCGTTCTCTCATAATATGTAAGTAAGGAGGTATTATATTCTACCAGAAATCAATATCGAAATTGTACGGGAAATACCTACAAGTTGTAAGATCCGTGTGTGTTGTTAACATAATTAACTCAACGACAAAATATCAACTAATATTATTGCAATAGATATATGGAGCGTAGTGTACTAGTTCGACTCAAAATTATATTAATCAAACTTGGTATTTAGGTAGAGTAACTTACAAAGATAAGCAGGATAATTTCCAAGAAAGTTCTCCCACTACAAAAGTCCCATTTACTTACATGGAAATATTTTATTATTTGTTATATTCTCATGAATGGTTCTATCTTGAACTTTTGGAATGGTTTGCAAAGCTTTCATCATTTGAAAGCACTTTTTATAAAGTTCTAATTGCAAGCTAAATCATAAATAAGAGAGAGAGAGAATCCAGGGACAGCTGTACTAATTTAGAATTGTCATAGACACATCCTACTAATAACTATATAAAAAGATAATTTTAAACATAGATAAGAAAGGTTAAAAATGTGGATAAAATGCAAGGATTTTGCCAAAGTGAATTAATATAATTATAGTTATGTAGCTAATTGTTAGGTATTGGTAAACAGGACAGCCAACATTTTAGATTTTATTTAAAAAATATGTAGCTGTACTTTAAAGCACATGGTTTGATTTATTTTATACAACATTTTACGTCATAAACTATTTTCGAAAATTCTGTTTTTATTGGTTTAAATGATTTGCTTATTTGTAACTTTTTTGAAATGCTGTTGTTAGTCACTTCTCGAGATGTCAAAGAAAGGACATCGAAATTTAAGGAAAAATATAGCGACATGTTATTATATGATATTTATGATATTTATTTGTACAGTATCAGTTACAAATTCAGTACAATAAACTTTAACGTAGAACATGCTGTATTATACCCCCCTGTACAAATACATGAAATTGCTGACCTAAGTATTTGCTGACTCAGGTCCCCTTGCTATAAGCCTTTGGTTTTCCTGAGCAGCTTGGTGCCATTTCTTCTTGACCTTTTCTTCTTTTATCCTAATCCACTTTTCTCTTATCCTATATAAGAAATCTCCTATACATCTATTTTTCTTTTCTCCCATCCCCGTTAGCATGCGTACCGCCAATAACCCTTTACTTACATTGTCCCATTTCTTATCCCATATTTTCTCCTGTCATTTGTTAGCTCCTTACATTCTATCAGGTAATGAACAGTGCTTTCTTCATCTCCACAAAATTCACATATTCCTACCTCATTACCTCTCAACCCTTTTAAGTATAATATTCCTACCCTCATCCATGCTATGCCTTCTCTTCCAGTTTTGCCACATTTATCTATATATTTTTCCCTACCCCATTCTCTCTTTCATTGCTGACATGTTATTAAATATTTGATTAGGTAAATATTTGTCTCAGTTTCTTTTGGTATCCCTCCTACAACGAATATTTAATTAAATTATGTCTACATATGTTTACTTATCTTCATTAATCTGAAGTAGATAGATAAATAAGTACCTATCTCTAAGAGTATTTTATAGAAGCGATATAAACACAGATGGTATTTAGAGAAAAATTCTTGTGAATATAGCACAAGTGGCAAAAAATGTGTCTTAGGTTAGTTATGTAGGTATGGTGTAGTTGTGTTTGTCTTTCATGCCTATAAGTGCATGTTGCTTCATTTTATATTATTTCTATTAAAAAGTGTGTGGTAATTTTATAAATTGAACAGAAGAAACACGTTTTATGATTACTATAACATATGAAAGATTATGTGGGGATTTGAAATGGGTTGGGGAAGTTGGTAATATGTGACACATATCAGACTTGAGATTTACTTGTGTTGAAGGTAATCAAAGTGTCATTCATGAGTAAAATCTGAACCCTCTAGTAAATAGCTCATAAGTCAAGAACACTTTTAAAAAAAATTAGAAATATAGGTGTCAATTGAGAGTTTAGGAGCTATATAATAATTACTATCGACATAAATATAATCCCATTCTTCAAAGCAGCCCTTTGCTAAGTGAGCAGCAAATACATACCATGCCTTATAGACATTTTATAATAACTCGAAGACTGATATCGTAACTAAGATGCTCACAGAAGTAAAGTGAAACCAATTCTTATCACGTGGGAAATACATTCTGATGTCTCTGTCTGGCTAATGTTAAACTTGAATCGATTCCTGCTGGATGGAAGAGGGATCGAATCGACCGCATCCTTCATAGGCTGGAGTACAGTTCGCCTCCATCCAGTAGGAATTCATCTAAGCTTAGTCAGTCACAGACATAAAACTATCTTCTCCATTAGGAGCCTAAATCACATGATAGAAACTGATTCCACTTTATTGCTCTGGCTACAAATTAGTTGCGATGTTATTATAATTAGAAGATGTTCTATATGTAAGTACATTTGAAAGTTATCAGTGTTTAAATAATTGTCTCCTTTCAGTTGTAGGAACCTATTTCGCTCAATAATTTGCCTATTAGTATTTTATTATAATTAACCTTTAACGATTATGCAAAGATAGTTTTGTCATAGATTTCTGAAGGAAATCATTGATAATTACTTCGATTACAAATTAGTTAATTACTATCCTAAACTATTGAAGCTTGATCATTGATTTTATTTATATCCAGTTTTTGTTTATGGATTACTGTGGTTCTCAGTGTGCCATTCCAAATTGGGCGTGAAAGGCCACTTGCTTTCGCTGAGAGGCCTTTTTGTCACGCATGTGCTTATTTTACGTGCCATACCTACACCAACGACATGGTACCATCGATGTAATTCCCTTCCTGAAGAGGCAATGCCAAGGATTTTTATACTAGAAAAAACTCATTGTGCTTCAACGAGTTTGAACCCGCGAACCCCGGTACAAGAGGGTTTTGTTACTTCACCCCACAATGGTGACGTGAAGAAAGCAGTTTCTTTGATGCAGACGCAGTAATTCATCAATTAATATTGTCCAAAAAATAATTTCAAACTATGTTTGGTGAACAGTTTAAGTGTTAGGACCCGAAATGAATTCGAGAATTATTTAATAAGTACACCTATGGAAAACAAAAACATTACAGTGACTTTTTATAAATTACATATGTAATAAGTTCTTTAAACTGCCTTCATTTAGATAATGCAAAGGATGTAATATTTAAGCATCAAATATACTTTTATGCTGTAAATGAAACAGGTATACTAACTCGTTATGATTTTAAATATAATGTTATTTTTCTTCAGCGAGAATGGTAACCAAGTTCCATTGATACTGTTCGACGTTCTCCTTAATACACGCTGCTACTTACATATTGCAATTATTATTCATATCACATCAAAGTGAAGTTTTTCCCTTCATAACAATTCACACAGTACCTACTTGAGCTTATTTGTCATGCTATTATATAGATAATGGCTAAAGACTGTAGGTTATTAATTGCACTTGTCAAATACCAGCTCGAGTTATTAAACAACTACATTTTATGCACGGGACGTGCATAGTTTGAAGAAGGTTGCTGCAAATGAACTTTCCCAACAAGTTTTCCTCGCGGTGGAAACTTTATGGAGGCTCGGAAAATTCACTTTCAGGTCCTTGGACAGTCAATTTACACTTCGCAAACTTAGAAGGTTCTGGAGTCTGAACAGCAAAATAAAAATGCACTTGGGGGATACGAGAAGGGGTAAGGCGTGGTTCAACACTGTCAATTATTGGTCGAGCACGCGATGAAGCAAGGCCTCTCATTGGTCGAAGCGCGGTCAGTCCCGCCTATCCCTTCCTCGCACGAGGCGGGGCCATGTTTTATTTTTTCAAAGTTTTTCTTGCGGTCTCTGAGAAGTGGGGGGGTTGGGGACAGGGCGAGTGGGCCTCACAGACACACGACTCAGTCGTAAGAATATAATCGGAACGGAACCATGTGATTGTGCTGGTGTGCCTACGATCGAAACGCTAGTGTTGGCAAGACTGTGATGTGAATCCCTGCAGCGTGTGTTGTGGAGCAATAAAAATTCGTGGATTATAGCAAATAGTGCTCTAGTGTCTTCGCAGGGCACAGTAAATATTTTCGTAAATAATCGTTATATAGATTGTGGTTTTAAACCAATATAAATTTCGTGTAACGAATACGCTGTAAACTTAATTTAGTTGACATTAAAGCATAGTATAAACGTGGTTACTACCTCAAAAGTGACAGATAAGTATCAGTAATTTGTTACTTGTTTAGAGAATCTCTTTTGATATCTTAGTCTTTAAAATTACAGCTACCGTATTTTAATGCCACAGCTTAAAACGGATAATATAAAACGCTTAAATCTTAGCGTTTAACATCAAATATACGACTGATACGGCGCACTAACAGTCGAACATCGCACGTAGCGATTAAGAAAAAATCTGGTAGTAGCGTTAGTGAGGTAACAAGTGAGGGTCGCAGCTGAGTGCAGTTTAGTGATGTTGGTGCGTTGAGAAAGAGCCTGTAAAGCTGGAGAGGATGACGATGAGCTGTCCCGAGGTGGTGTATCAGGCGTACTACCCTTACCTGTATCAGCATCGCGGGAGTACAGCGGGAGGCGGCACGGGGCCGGCATCAAGCGTCGCGGCACGCACCACCCCCTTTCCGTCGCCGTTTGGCCACCAGTACGACAGACATGTGAGTAGACCACATGCTGAGCTCAACGCAAAACATGTTGACCACATCAATAACTGCATGGTTTCCATTTGGCAAGCATAACCTGTTTTCATTACTCATTATGATCTGGATTTTAAGGCGTTTTAAGTGCACGTTTAGTCATTTATCTATCTTATAAAGTAGCATAGTTTAATTATTATGGAAATTTGAAGGTAAACCATATCCACAATTCACATGAACGAATTGAAAAAAGAAATGGAGACAATTTGTATAATTGTATCTCTTAGGAACGTTTATTCTCAGATAAATGTTATGTATACTTGCATATATCAATGCTTCCGTAATTTTTGTGGGTTTGGGTGGGAATGATGAGGCAGCAGTAAAACAGCACTATAGCCTTTGGACTTATATTCTCAATCGCTTGGTTGTTTAAAGCAAACAATATATTTAAACATTTGATGTTCAGATTTCGCCGCAAATGGGTGCTTCGAGTCCCCTAAATTAAAAAAAAAAAGAAAAAAAATTAAAAAGGTTGCGCAGCATCGATTGACCTCGGAACAACACAAAGTCGGGTAAATACCTGCATATTACTTCTCACACTTGAGAGGCATCTTCACGACCCCATGCAAAGGTTTAATGAATCCTCCTCTATTCAAACATTCTACCATTGCTTGTTTACCTGTCAATAACTTGAAGTATGCAAGTGATGAATAAAATGTGTATCTTGATGCCATGTTAAGTTTTAGTGAATTTCATACTCATTTGAGTAAATTTAATTGAAAAAAATGCCTTTATATCGAGGTATACCTAAATGCAGTTTATACTACCAATTTAGCGCTACTAGCAATTGTCAGTATTAACTGTTGTTTATTTGAATCTTTTATCATTTTAAGCATTAGGTACACATTACAAAGGTAAATGACCTTTCTTTGTTCCTCATTGAATCATACGTAGGCAATACCACATATAGCTAGCAAGTAGTTATCGGTCAGCTAAATGTTTTTAAATTTATAAAATACAGCTGCTTGAATGTCATACATTAATTTCAGCTAATATTTGTCGTAACAAGGAATAAGCAAGTTTTATGATAATATGTGCTTTGTATGAAAATATGCAATTATTTTAGGTAAAGAGAAAGATGACTGTTACATTTGGTATTCTCACACATCTGCTATATTGTTTCCATCACTGGATAAATTACTATCTTCTACAACCGATTGCCATATTAGTCTCGTAAGATTAGTTAGCTATTTGGAATGTCCAAAATGTTGCCTTAAACCAGTTTTTTGAATGTTTATCATCAATAGCGAATTTAGAGAAAATAGTCTCTTCTGATGAATAAGTGACCTGAAGCAAACTCCAAAGATTTCCTTAAAATAGGTTCCTCCCTTTGCTGACTTAGGTAGTGGTAAGGTTAATAGCTATCTTACCTCTGTGCCAATAATTTTTAGGTAGAATGAATGTGCCGACATATCTATACGGAGTCAGCAACCTTTATATACTGTTGCTGTTTGATCGATTTATTAAAAAAAAGTTCTTTAAAGGCAACTTCTTCAACAGCCTAAAATTCTTACCCATATAAATGTACCCAAAAATAAATACACATTTATTGCTAATTTATAGTTTTAAGTGAATTCACGAGAGGATAAATATATAATCCATTTTTAGCCTTAAAATAATTTAGTTCTTTTGGTTTCCTAAGATTCTCATAGGTACTTAACTATTTATAAATAGGGGCCAAAACACAAGAGTATGACATTATACAATAATTAATTAATTAAATAATTAATTAATTGGCAAGCAAAGGTATTCAAGAAAGATAGAATGAATAAAAGGAAGAAAAGCCTTATCCCTCTTGTTTGGATAATCAGGGAAAAAATTAATTGTAGAACTTAGGGTAATAGATATATAGTTGGAAACTTTTAAGTTTTTTTCATTAAATGTAAAATGTGCTACAATATAACATTAAGAATCATAGGAATAAACATAACACATCCATTTTATTCCTTTATTTTTTTTCTTATTACATTTTATTAATTTTTATTTACTATTAATCATATGCTCAAATATTTACTATAAATGGTTCTAATATACATTTTGTTGTGGGGACCCAAAAACCACCTGGCGTCTTGAGGCAACAGTTATCTGTTTAAAAATGCAAATCGATAAACGCCATCCATATTCTTTGCACAACACATGTAAATAATGAACGACTATCTAATATTTAAAATATTGGAAAACATATACCATATAGTTGCATATTCCAGAATGTTTACTGGCATAACTTTATACAAGTAATATATCTATAGTTTTATGGTTATTATAAAATGTATAATAAACTAAAAAATCTATAAAGATGTTATAGAAAATTCAAGAAATCCATTTAATTTGTCACGAAAATATCTAAAGGTTTTATTTAATATTTTGATCATAACTGTTGACATTTTTCAGTCAATAATAAAAGGTTAAGCATTTCTAAGCAAACTTTCGCTTGTAAAGGAAGCATTTCCTTGAAGGCGTATGACATAAATATTAAATAAAATATTCATGCTGAGGTCTTATCTTTAATTTTTCAATTGTTTATAGTAAATAGAAAAATTGTATGCCATCCAAAAATTCTGTAAAGATTTTAGTGGAAATATATTTTTAAGGTTCTCTAAATAAATACGCATATCTATAGAATACGAGTACACAAATAAATAAAACCCTTTTAGAATAAGTTTTGGTGATGAATGTGTGCTTTGCGTCTCAAGGATGGTACACTATGACTCTAGAAAATATCTCCGCTCCAAACTACCCTTTACGTAGGAAATTTTTCGTTCTTCTTTATACGAGCTCTGACAATTTTTATAGAAATTATGTGTGTTTAATCACATTTAATGACAATTAAAATGCCGGTATAACCTTTAATTTTCTGCTAATAGCCCGTGCATACGTTCTTCATTCTGAATGAGTTTTACACTATTGGTAAACTATAAGAGATAGGGCAGGAAAAACCTCAACACATAAATGTGTATCTGGTTAAACCACACTATTTTATGTGACAACATTTTTTGTGGCGTTAACCATTGTTTTAAGCTTTTTGTAAAGTGGTCAGATATGCTCATTCCAACGGTAAGTCGGTACTCATTTTTCTTGTGATCTTGCTAGAGGCATGGAGTTTAAAAAAACATCACATATCATCTTTAAAAATCTGCTAACGCTTCTTCTTATGCCCTTCAACGGAACGTCTAAATGTGTAATGGAAGTATGGAACAGCATACTTTTGGAGAATGGTAAAAGTGATAAGTTGGCTATTCGTGTTTCTTGTGATAAGTACCTATACAATACAAAGAACACAATATTTCGAAGTCATGACATAGCGACCCTTCGTATAAAAATCTGACAGTCGCTTTAGGCCACTAACGACATGACGTTGACTTTGTCTCGATAGCAAGAAAACAAAGAAATGCGCTTTTGTAAGAATAGTTCATAGTAGGGAAAGAGGTGCGAAGACAAATTCCAAACGTGGTTTTTGGATTTAGGGACCTTATAATGTCTGTTTCCGAAAACATTTTGGTATCGAATATTGCGGTGATATGCATTAATTTCTCTAATTGGAAGTTTGACACCTTGAAACCAAAAGGTAGGTGCACTTTACAAATACATTTCACACGTAAAAGTACATGATAAATATTTCGGAATCTTTTGCGTCATGAAAAGCAGTCAGGCATTCATTATTATTGTCATTTTACTCTTTGTAAGAATTACAAAAAATTTAAAAGGTGACGTAACAATGCATTTACAGAAAATGCAACATGTTTTATTTATGGGAGTGAGGACTAATTTTTCGTGGTAGATTGGCAGCTGGGGTGGGTAAGCCTTCTTAAAACATGCGCCCCCCCCCCCCTAAGACTGACTTAAACGCCAAACCAGGCTGTTCGTACTTAGTTATCCAGCTCAAACCGGAAATACTCATAGACACTCACAAACATTCTATAAAATCCTATTCCCTCAAGGTTGAGATTTCTAGTTAAACTGATAAGCAATAAGCGCATAGTAAAACTTGTAATTCTTAACGCCAGATACCTTTAAGCTGAGTTTCTGCTTTTAAAATGTGAAAAGTCATCTGACTTTGAAATATATTTCATAGCTATTCTATAAAAATTATTTGTGTAAAATCTAATCACGTATCTACTTCTTACCCATGAAGAAGAAATAGTCTAATATTTATCTAAAAAAATGGATATCGAAAATTCATAAAAAAATGTAAATTTGAGATCCACTAAATGAAAAGAGAAAGCCGGTTTGGAAACAGGTGTGAGCTCATCTACTGTCATCCTGTCGATGGGAAAGCACGGATACAGGACCGAAGACTCCCGTACCCAGGTAAGGTTAGTAGGTAACAACCCCCAAGCCTCCCGCGAAACACGTTTAATTAGCCAGCAGTTAACATGTTTTCCGACGAGACCGAAATTACGGTGAGTAGGACAGGAAGGAAAATTCTGCTTAGGAACGGTTACACTTTCGGATTCCAAAAGTGTTTTAAAGGTGGGGTAGCGCGATGGACGTGCATTGTTAAAAGTTGCAAAAGTTCTATTAAAACCTGTTCTATTGAAGAAACCAATGTCCTGGATATTCAAGAGGACCATAATCACGCGGCACCACCTAATGACAAAATTCAGAGACAGAAAGTACTTTTGTGATCTGAAGAGAAAAGCTACGGAAGGTATAGGTATGTGAAAGACCATCAAAACTAATATACCAGCAACTGAAGAGAGAAAACATGGAAGAATTAACCACTGGAGTTGTCCACAGTTTACCTTAAGTCCATATACTTAGGTGGAAAATTCTATAATATTAATTTCTTGTAATATTTTGTGAATCCGGAAACCTCAAAGTACTCAGTGTTACACAATATATGTTGATGGAACTTTCAAGTATTCCACACGTACTTTTCTTCCCAGATATTTACAATCCATGGGCTCGTTAGTGGACAATAATATATTTTATGTTGAAGGATAAGAAAACTTCATCATATGAGCAAGTATTTTCAACAGTTGTTAATAAATGCAGGTCTGAAATTCTCTTCATCAACACTATTTTCTGACTTTGAAGAAAGCATCATGAATGCTGGAATAGAAGTGTAGACTGATGTTAAAATCCAAGGATGTAAATTTCATCTAACAGAAAGTTGCTTGCGTAAGATACACAACTTGGGACTTGCACATGACTACTATTCCAGAAATGAAAGGGGAAAATTTCTGAACTACATATTTGGTTTGCCATTGCTGGATCCTGATATGGTTGGTGACTGTTTCGCTGAAGACTTCATGGCAGTGATGCCTATCTCGGACAAACTACAGATGTTTTGTGACTATTTAGTGGAAATTTACATTGACGAAAATGCACTCTTTCCTCCTAAGGGCAGTCCGAAGTTGCAATAGACAGAACTACCAACGCTTGCGAGAACAGATTTTTTGAAGTACTGAAGCAAATTTAGCTGAATACTAAAACTGCAATTAATTCCTCAACAAATAAGAAAGGGAAGGTCTTATCCACTCTTGAACTCATGATGCAACAAGTAGAAAATTTCAAAGCTGGAAAAATTTCAAGAATGGAATACTGAAGTCGACCTCTTATAGAACCAACTATTTAAATACATGGAAATATAATCTAAAAGGAAAAATACCGGTTATTTTAATGAAGAAAATACATATTACTGTATGATATAGGTTTAGAGTGTCAAAATAACGAAGCATCTAAATGCAGATCCATTGTGAGTAAATTATAGAAAATAGATACTGAAGAAGCTGATAAATGTGGAATATTTTGGTGAGCGAGCAAGTTCGCCTACCCTTGGTGCACCCTGGGTAGCGCTAAACGAACTACAACCACTAATTCAAGTTTAAGAATTAGGGTTTCGTTTTCTTTTGGGATTAGAACTGTTTCTTTGTTATTAATCATAAACGTAAAAAATGTAAAATCTTCAAACAGAGGTATGTAATGCTTCATCAAATATTATAAACACCAAACTGGAACTGTTACCTACCTGTTTCGACCAGGAGGCTTTGGGCCAATGTAATTAGGGACTGGAACCAGGAGGCTTTGGGGCTATTTTTCTGATCACAGGAGGCTTCGGTCCCGCACCTGAAAGCACAGCTAGAAAGATTAAGTCTAACGAATCCCAAAATTAATGCTGACATCAGATATCTTTGAAATGCTAGGTGAAACTTTTTAAGAAATTTTCGTAATCCAAACGTTTGTATTTATTTTCTCTCTCTCTCTCTCTCTCTCTCTCTCTCTCTCTCTCTCTCTCTCTCTCTCTCTCTCTCTCTCTCTCTCACACACATATATTTGAACATTTTTATAAAAATAGCTAGTATGAGACAGCAACTGATTGATGAATATAATTCTTTAAATTCTCATCAACTACTCTGAGGTAATCTTAGTTTTAATTGAGTTTATTATAAATAAGATATTATTACTGGAAGCATTTATAGGGCAACAAAGTAGGCAGACGTATAGTTTGTATCTCTAACATACACCCTTCTCGAAATATTTATTGATGTTTCAAAATATTTTACGTTTAAATAGTACTGGAGTTCTTATAAGAAGTATTTAGTGTTATGCTTTCCATATAATCATCGACCAGCCTTTTAAATGTATATACGACTGTCTCAGCCCCACATGATTATACCTACTACTGTGCAGATGCAGTAAAACCTCTGTAAAACGGAACGCTATATTTCTGGCATTTATTTTCCATTTATACAGGTCTCCGTCTTCCATTATGTTTGAATATAAATAAATTACGATTTCTTTTGTGTGTGTAAGTTTACGTCCTCCAACGTTAAGTCATATCGGACAGTGAATGAAATGGGTGAAATGATGCTCAAATGTGTCCAGGATCCTGGAGCTTAGGGTTAGCAGACATTCGTATTTTAGGATAAGGGAAAACCCCGGAAAAACCTTATCCAGGTAACTCACCCCGACCGAGATTGGAACTCGGGACCTCTTGAACGTGAGGCAGGCATGCTACCATCTACGCTACCGAGGCGGGCATATTATATAGTGACACAGGTTTACAGTGAAGAAATAATATAGAACGGAGTGTAAATAATAATAGGCTGATGATATTATGTACCGTATTTTCAACTTTCATGCAATAATTGCAGCTTATCGCCTATTTTCTCAGTTTTCAATTTCCAAACTGCTACTGTCTGCATATCATTATTTACTTCACCACACGAACATTCAAAACAGTGTTATGGCGATATTTGAAACTCTCTAGTCATCCATTGGAAGCTCCGAAATTGTCTTTGTCTAATTTTCTTGTCTCTAAAGCCTGGGTCTGAAGCAATGGTCCAGAAATGGGAATTCCTTTAGTGCGCGCACTAACGAACCGCTCGAAAAAGAGCAATTAGGCTCGTCGTATTCTGTAGATTTTGTGATGCGTTTCACATATCCTGCTGTTCTCTTTAACCATTCGTCTTTCATTTTTATTTTCCTCAAAATCTTATAAATCTGAGCTTACCCTACTGTAAACAGCACATTCATTCTTTAACCGGACCTTTGTTATTTTCGTGTAATAATCTTATTTTTTTTCTCCAGTGGTAGAACTCATTTGAAATAATTTTTGTAATATAAACTATGTCTTTAAAAGTCATCAAAGTTCACAGTTTTCTTCCGCTCGTACTTGATCACCTGTAACAACGACACTGAGAATGAACACACTGCAAATCTGCTGTACCCTTACCATGTGTGCTGGAGCTGAGTTGAGAGAGCTAATGGTTTGTTTTCCCTTTTCCTCGAAGGTTTACAGATTATGGTCCAGAGAACTTCGGTACAAGCATAGTAACCCTCAAAATTATTACACTTTTTAAAATGCATACGTTGTAATCCATTACACATGAAATAGTCCGTTTTAATCAGGTTATTTACACAAACGGTTCCCAAAAACGATTTCTTTTCCGCGTTAGGCGGTTTTCCGGCTTAGAGTATAATTTTACATGGGAAATAGCTATATTCCGAAATTGATTTTCCGTTTTTCCAAGTGTTCGGCATATAAGGAGCCCATTTTAGGCAGGTTTTACTGTAGAAGTTGAATAAATTGATTCAATAAGACACGTTTGTTTGAATAATTCACTGTAAAGCTTTAACATTAAACATTGATTTGAGATAGTCACGTGACTATTAAGCATAAGGGGTTTTAATTCCTTTGTTTTGTTTTCCTGTCTTTCAATAACAGCCAACGGAGTAAAAATAAGCCGACAACTTAGTGCTACAATTGCATAACATTTTGCACAAGGGGGTGGGGAACATCGAATGTGTTACATTCACATGACTTTTCTACATTCTTCAACAAACCAATTTTAAAATAATTGTTCTGCTATCTACGATAGACACATATTTGTAAACATGGACGATGGTAATAGGAGAATACACAAGGTTAAACAATGCTCAAATTTTTAAGAGCTGGTTGCTATGTAATGGCTTTGAAAACTGTTCTCTTTTCATGTCCAAGATAAAATTTCCTATTTGTGAATAGTTATAAGTATTAGAAAATTTTAACCAATAATGAGGAATATTTTGCAAATGGTTACCTCCAATAAACACATAAATACCTAGATATATCTTTAATTTGTAAGTAGATCTACCATTTTGTATAGTAGACAAGTTTTTTTTTTATTATACACAGTTATACAGAAATCCTGAATGAAGAGGAATTCTTTGAACGTTCCCATAAAATTTAAGATGTCGGTACACTTCATTTGTCATAAAAATTACTTACGCATACGGAATTTTAATCAAAGTTGGTAATCCCATTTTTCAGAAAATTAAATTTCTCGAAAAAAAAATCTCCCTATAAAGGTAGTTTGGGGATAGATTTTCTTGAAAATCTTTGTGAATCAATGAAGTGCAGTTTTAGGGTGCAAAACCTGAAAGGTCATTAGCGCCTAGGAAATCTTGGGTCGTGTCTTTGCAAAGTGCTTAACTAAAATACCACTTTGGTTTTTTAATTGACTTCTTTTTAAGTGATGTTGTTTACAGAAAGAATACAACACGCGTACACGTACGCTCACACACGCTTGTTTATTTATTTAGTCTTTTTTTTCAGGGAATTTTACAAAAGTATTTTCCCTGAAATCTTTATATGAATTTTTGGGTAGAATATAATTAATACTACCTAGACATACTGTAAGTAGGTAGTACAGATTTTTTTTAAATAGCTACAACTAATTAATAGTTTAGTCTTTACTGTATATTATCACGTTTATTAGATATTACTCCTATGAGTAATTCTATTACAGCAGCTTCATCACACTGGTTTTGAAACACTATACTAATAATAATAATAATAATAATAATAATAATAATAATAATAATAATAATAATAATAATAATAATAATAATAATAATAATAGTAAACTCAAAAATTATCTAGATAAAATATTGCATAAAAATTACTTATTTGACAGAAATTTTAGGTTTTAGGAAATCTGCATCTTCATTGTAGAAAAACTTTGTCCACCTCCTGCGGTTTACCAATTTTGCGAAAGTCATTCATAATGAAAGGGATCTCGGCGGCTATTCACAAAGAAATTCAAGAAATACAGTACGGTCGTTTTATGCTAGGGCCACTGTGCGGCAGTGTAGAACGCGGATCACGCATACACCATTGCCTAGCCTTAAAACTACCACATTGTACATTAGATCTCTTATACATGTGGCATATAAAGAAATTTGTTAGAGCCAGTTTTGAGAAAACTAAGCATTTCTAAAATTGTTTCGTTTGTCATTTTGGATAGACAGATGTTCTTGAAGATGTGCATGTAACATCCACGGACATTTTCCTTGGAATGGAAGTTTTAATGCCAGTTTGGTATTTTACTTACCTTTCCTTTCGAGTAATGTTGTTCACACGCATGCGCGCACACATACACACAAGTTTTATAAAACGTATTTTTTTGTTTTGTTTTTGGATGGAGTACAATACTTTCCTGATTTTCTACACACAATACAGAAATGAAAAGCAATGAAATAACATTAATGTAACAGGGAATGTTTCGTGTTAAAAATGTTATTTGACACATTGTAGATACACATTTTAAAGAAATCAGCATTTGTTTCGTTCTGCAAGAAGTCTGTATTATCTATTGCGATTTTCCCTTATTCCGGATTTAATTAGAAAAGAGGGGTTACTATTATTATTTATACCAACTTATTTAAGATCTCACATTTTGTTCTACAAAGCACATGATACTTTAATGTAGTCGTATATCCGTTTTCAAGAAATGGGAAATATTAACAATTTTTCATAAAGAGATTTTTGGATAGAGGGAATGTTTTGAAAATCCTCGTTTTCCTATTTTTGTACAATAACTAACCGATTTGGTATTCATTGTAGTGTATATGTGTTTACATTTGTACACACAAACATTGCTTTCTTTCTAAACATTCTTTGTGTTTATTCAGAATTAAAGAGACATATCTGCGCTGAGCAGGAAGTTGCTTTTTTTAAGGTAATCTGCTGAAAACTCAAAAATAATTTAATTCATTATTTGCTTTGTACATGAATGTGTCGCAAAGCTGCACAGAAGTATCAACTATCTCCAGAGCATTAGATATGTGTATTTTTTTCTTGTTGAGTAAACCTTTTCACAATGTTGCTTTTAGGACGATTTTGTAAATCTTATTTTTGGTTTTACTGCAGTTGGAATTTTATAAATTACAAAAACATTATATTATTTGCTCAAGTAATTTATTCTAAAGCTTATCAACTTTTCTTCAGTTCTAACTCCATTACGGAACTGAACACCTTTGTAAGGAGGTATATCTGGACATCTTCCTTTTGTTTTCCATTTGTGACGAGTAGATTTATTACTTCCTCTACCACTTGTCAAGGAAACAGTCTGATTATTGCATTTCGTGAAATACTTCGAAAATAACATTTTACACATTACTCAAAATGAAACGCTTTTTATAACTTTTTTATTTTATCAAAGAAGCTGGAACGTTTTAATAGAATACTGTAAGTATATTTAAGGTATTTACATACATAACAATAAAACGTATTTGAATTTTCTGAGAATAACCCATGGAGACCATTTAATTCGGAAGTAAATTGGTATAGTACCTAATATATGCACCATGAGTCAAACTTTCTGGTGAGTGTTGTCTGCAAACCCAACAGCTGTACGGGGAATGGGGATGGTCTGCAACCTGTGACAAGCAATGTTTTCGTAAAGAGTATAACCACTTAGTTGTATTTGACGAAACTGTGTAAAGAGCATGGCATTTTAAGGGCAGTATATTATAAAAATCCTATTTTAAACATTTGAATTGCTTTTAGTATCCCTCTGATATTACTTTTAAGGAAATGAGTAATGGAAATGTTTATGCAAACGTTTATCTTGATTAATTTGAAGAAGGTAGAAAAGTACGCTTTTGTAGGCATCATTTGCAGAAGGTATATAAATATGAACGATAGTGGTTAGAAGAAATCATCTGCATGTAATAGATCAGATTTTTCTGAAGTTGATGTTCTGTGCGTAGTTCTGCGAAGTTCCCATCCCCTTTTTTAAAAAAATACAAATATGCTTAGAAATTCGGATGTAGATTTTGAAACTCCTCAATGGAACATTATTGACAAAAATAAGAAATATTTTTTTCTGAATGAGTGTTCCCCTCCTATTGAATACACCATTTCTTTTTCCGTCGTTTCCCCACAGTTGTGAAGCTAAGCATTGAACAAATTTAATACCACGACCCAAAGTTCTATTTAAATGTAAAACAATATACAAATGAAAATAGTAATATGGTATGCCCTGCCACCTGCCCGGCATGTAGAAGTAGAGATATACATAGTTGCCCGGTATTACGTTCTCTGTGGATATGTGTGAAAGCCCGTCTGTGGACATTTGACGAAGTAAGAAGGATAGGATAGGATTGTACTACGAAGAGGATTCGGCACTTTGCTCAATCTTCGACGAAGCAAGAGGATACGGTACAGGTATGAGGCCGAGAATGCTAACCGTTCCAACACACCAGATACAAGGTATCTCCTAATATCTTGTCGCAATATTCAAAGTGACGTAGAATAGAAGAGAAACATGTACCACGTGTTGAATAAATTCTCTTTATTCCCTAAATCCGTAAAATGTATGTAGCTTGGCGCTTTATTGTAAATACTGTTATGTTACTTTTCTTTGTTTGCAAGCCATAAATTTTATTGTCTTCTCTTTCCATTCTCTTATTCTCTCCTTCTTCCTCTTTCCATTCCTGTATTCTCTACATCTCTTCCCTATGATTCTCTTATTCTCTCCCCCTCTGCCTGTCCATTTTTTATTTTCTCCCCCTTTTTATTTTCATTTTCTTATTCTCTCTCCATCTCTCGTTTCATCCCATCTCCACGGTGCTGATAACCTAGTATTGAACGATTTTAAATATACATCATTCATCTCCATCTCCCTTTCCAATCTACTTCCCTCTATCTTTCCCACTCTTCCCCTCTCCTTTTCTATTCTTTAGCTTTCTCCTTTTGTCAGTGCAATATAGCATGTTATGTGGCGCATTGGAACTAAATTTTCCCTGGGAGATTAGAAGTCAAAACACACAAAGTAAAATTTATGTGTCATAAACTGATTCCGCTTATTGCGTATGTGTATAGCTACTACTAATAAGGGGGGAGGGACTATTCTGTTAATACCTTCGGAGTACTGCTCCCATTCCTTTTTTTAAATTAACGTCCTCTAACATAAATCATGTCGGACGATGAATGAAAAGGGTGAAATGACGCTCAATTGAATCCAGAGACCGTAGAGTTACCGGATATTCAACTTTCAGGATAAGAGAAAACCCCGAAAAACACCTTACTAGATAACTCACCTTGACCAAAATTCGAACTCGGTTGAACATGAGACAGATATGCTGCCACCTAGGCGTTTAAGACTACCTAACCAAATGTCATATCTACAGGTAGGCCATTTAAATTGTTGTTGCTTAATACATTAATATTATAATTACCACAAATAGTAAGTAATTAAAAGGATTTCATTACGATTTTTTCTGTTTGAAGTGTGCTTCATTTTAAATTGTTTATTTAACTTTGCTCTAATCGCGAAGTCCTTAGCGTCAAATTCCTCTATATTCCTTGGAACACACTAATTAGTGGTCGTGATTGTTTTCACGATTACAAATAAACTTGCCAAATTGTTACTCCCTGCGAATGGCTAAAGCTCTTCGCACATTTCCTAATCCGTATAACCACGATTGAAATTAACAACATGCATTAAAGAATCTGAGTGTGTTTAATGTAAAAACTACTGCTGACTTGCACTTAAAACTTCTACTCTTGCAAAAACTCATTTTACTCTCATTTTATCCAGTTTCAAGATAAACGGATGCAAAATTGCCTAATTACATATTTCTCTGTAGGTACAAGAGGAATGAGGGAATACAATAATTTAAGCGACAGACAACTCTTTTAAAACGTTTTCGCTATGTGATGGCTTTGAATTTCCACTTAAATTGCACAGTCAAACGATTTATTTAAACAAAAAGTTAAGAGCAGTTGAAAAACTTTAAGTACGTATTTGAAATTCAAACCAATAACAAATATCTCGGAAATTGTTATACTAAAAGCAGAACATTTTATCACCTTTTATTTGTCCATAAAATATCTTAAACATGTAATATTTTAATCAAAACGTTTGAGTCATTTTTGAGAAAATTAAACTTTTCGAGAATTTTACCATGTAAAGTATAGTTTGGTTTGGAAGAACTTTCTTGAAGATGTTAACTTCAGCAACAGTTTAACTTTTCATTGTTGTATTCACACATACACACAAACTTTTTTTCATTCAGGGAGTCTCACGCATTTCCGGCGAAAAATCGGTATCGACCTCTGTGGGTGGAACATAAGTTTTTCTAGGTGCATAGAAGGGAATAAAAAGATGTACAATGCAGCAAGCAATATTACCACTACATATTTGTTTCTCAAGTCAAAGTACCGATATAATTAAAGAATTTAAAAGGTAGGTGTACAAATGAAACAGTAAAAATGTATATAAAGCTTGCAGTTGCAAACTACCCATTATTATAATTAAATTATATTTAAATTACAATTTACGGAGGGCTCGCTAGTGGTGGAATTTCTTCCCTTCGGAGTGCGATTTCGTTTAGCAGGTTTAATTCGTTTTCCTTGTTTACTCTGCTTCACGCTTCCGCGCTTTTCTGTTGTGTTTTACACATATAGCTACACAGTAAACACTGATGCCCAAGGTAGCCGCGCTCGCTAGAGCGTATGTCTCAAGCTTTCCGCCGCGTACACGGTCGCGGGTTCGAATCCCGACTTGGACATGAGTGTTTATGTGTGGGGTGTATGTGTATACAGTGTATAGAAAACAAAGGGTAACGAAACGGAAACAATAAACAACGGTTAAATAAGTAAAAGAAAAAATAAATCTATAGGTATATAAGTATGTACTTTTTTTTTTAAAGGCATGACTGGAACCTGGAACCCTTTGCGCGGCGGAACACCATATATACTTAGCGACCCACGGCTACGAGAGCCGGTTTACCATTGGAATATCTTTCCAGTTAGCTTATCAGTTGTTTTAATTTCCTTTTCGGATTTCCAAACACTGCAAACACTTCTGCATATCCGTAAATTCGCATACGAGCTTCTTAATCCGCCATATTGATATAAATTCTTTCCAATTGGACATTAAAAACCTTTAACACTTTCTGCCACTATTCAAGACTTGCCCTTTACGACATTTGAACTCAAAGGTTCCGGGCTTCTGTCATTATGCAGCACTTAATACGATATACGGGAAATTTCTCGTCTTCAGTCGTCAGTGAACAGCAGCATTATGTTGAACTGATATATCAATCTGCGGTCAAGCATTAGCCACTATCTGCGGAAGCTAATCAAAGTGCATGTGGCTTTTGCTACGTGAATCAGGTTTAAACGTAAGAAGTAATCTTCACATATTTCACACTACTGTGGCATTAGTATATACATAATGAATGCCTCCTAGCTATCTCATGAATTTTCTTGCATTTATTTATATTTGTGAGTGAACCTTCTAATATATGAAGACGAACTACTGTTTTAAAGAGTCCTTGTAAATTCCTACAAATTTGTAGCAAGTAAAAAATTTTGAGGAATGCATATATATTAATTCCTATAAATGTTTTGATTGGTAAACAGTTTATATGGTAACACGCGATCAAGTACTTCGACTCACTCGCATTCAATTGTCAACAGTCTGCACGCCTACCTTACATAGAAGTTTATGGTACTGAGAGTGAGAAAAGTTAGCCTTTACTCGTGGTGAATGGTTATGCATTTTTTAATATTACATATGTATCTGTGAAGAACAAGAGCACATGGTGCTGCGTCCAAACAGGTTGTCAGCCTTCTCAATTTGGAAAAAGAATGTGTTGAAGAAAGAGGCATTTCTATAAGAGGCCATGCATGAATATTCAAGTTGGCACATCACAAGATTTCAATACAGGAAAGTGGCAGACGGGAACAAAATATCAAATATGAGTAAGCTTTTAATTTTTTTTACGTTTATAATTTCGACGATGGACCAAAATAACATTTTTAACCACACCAACCAATCGTATAATGATTGCATAATCTCAAGTATTTGGGAGGGACATTTTTTTACATTTTAAATGATTTTAATTACGATAAACGCGACTTTGAAGGAATTCACATTCCCCGGTTTTAAGCAACAGAACTAATTTCTGTTGGTAAAGCGTTAGGTGTCCATCACTCCAATGAGAGAAGTCTAAATGCACGTGGTTTTGTTGATATCCTGAGTAGAAAGAGAAAACTGGATGTGGTTGTGCAGTCACCTACCTGTGCCATATCGTATGTAATGATGCTTTCGATTTAGTCGTTCTTGGGGTCATATAATCTGTCTCAAGATAAACGATCCTGGGAGACGAGAAAGATAGAGACAGAGATGCTTTAAACGGATACAGCATCTATAAACATCCATGATTTTTTTCTCCCCCAATCAGCAACCTAAAACATTCTGTTGAAGTACGTCTGTCTCTCTTTCTCGTCTCCCATATGGTTACAACAGGATTGTTTTAATTTAACACAGATTATAAAATAGCTGCTTGGCGTGATTTGCCGATATGGAGAAGAGAGACCGTAGTTGCGTATTTGCCTTCGTGTACTTACCATTGTTAACTTTATTCAAAAAAATAAAAATTGGAGTCGTAGTATTGGGGCATTCAAATCAGAATTCATATGCTGACTAAAGGAAACTTCGAGTAGTAAATTGACTCTTTATAAAGGATTCGAAACGGCGACTTCCGGAGTGAGACACAAATGTTAACACCCTAATCCATAAAAGACTGAAAAATTTACTGAAGATATGATCAATATAAAGTGCAGTTTTAGTGATGTGTTAAAATACGTAGGAATAAGGTGTTTCGTAAGCTTCAGCATTGATACCTGACAGGTAAGCACTGAAAGTGAATGTACCGTCCATTACACCCTTAGCTCGTTATGTTTGTAGAAAACATTAACAAATTTGCACACATATTTTAAAGATGTTGAATAATCAATAATATAGCAGCAATTCAAGAGAAGACAAGAATACAATCTTTTGCGCCGTATCACTTAATTATTCACCGATCTTTCCAGCGTATCTTTTAAGAAGCCATTTCATTTCATCTAAAACAGAATAATCTTATTTGTGTTCTATTTTAATGCTAAATCTGTAATCCAAAGTGTATTTTCTATATCTAAATTAAATTAAATTCGTCAAAGCGAGGTTTACTGGTAATTATTGGTTTAATAAGTTGAGAGCGGTTAAAACGAGCATTCAAAATGTTAAAAAGTGTTTCACGTTTGTGTTCATCTGAGAGCTGAACATAGTATTGTACCTCTCACGAGATTGTGTATAACATCAACAATTCTAGCGTCTTCTGAGAAAGATTACGACTAGAGTTTCAAGATCCCAACATGCGCAACTGTTGTATTCCAGTATTGCTAACCCAAAAGAAGATGAACGCCGTATTTTATGTAGATAGTAGATCTACTTATGACATCATGGTGAGCTACCATGTGCCTCTCCAGAGAGCGGACCAGCTCTCAAATGTTTTCTCGTAACTTGCCCGTTGGCCCTGTTTACGAACCGTTTAGGACAGAATCATTGTCAAGGCATGGATACTGTTCACAAGTAATCTTTTATCTTTGGTCATTTTGTGCGTTGTCGATTTTAAGACATTTTCTCGATTTTGTGTCTATTTTATTGCCATTTGCGTCGTTATTTAGTCATTTTCTTCCATTTACATTGGCTGTATAAAGATTTTTATACTATTCCCATTAAGGATTACTTTTCAAACATCAACCCGCCTTAATAACGTAGATGGTAGCATGTCTGCCTCACGTTTAAGAGGTCCCGAGTTCGAATCTCGGTCAGGGTGAGTTACCTGCAGAAGGTTTTTCCGGGGTTTTCCCTTATCCTAAAAGACGAATGTCGGGTAGCTCTAAGCTTCATGGACCCTGAGCTTATGAGCATCTTTTCACTAATTCCATTCATCGTCCGATATGACTTAACGTTGGAGGACGTAAATTCAAAAATAAAACTTTTTAAACATCAGACATTTCATTATTCAACCAAGAAACGAGAGCAGCTTTATAAATGTTCCACTCGAAACTTGGACAAAATCACATTCCTGTGTAATGGCTGATCTGAGAAGAGTTTGTTTCTGCACCAATTCAGAGAGCAGGTAAGAGATTTCCTATCCTAAAACAGCGATAGACAAGAGTTCTGACTTTTTGGTGTTAATGAGCGAGATTTATCGAGTTGCTTTCCTTATCTTTGTGTCACGTCATAGACTTCGCAATTCATTTTCAATAATCTGGACGCTCAAAACATGCAGTGCCACAGTTTTGTAGGACCCTTTACAAAATTATTTTCTTCATTATTTTTGTTAGCGGCTTCAAACAAAAACATGGAACAAATAGTCGTACCTTGTAGTTAATTTTCTAAATTATGTCATTCATTGTTCTTACATTTGCTTTTACTTGTTACGTGTAGTAGATAAACAGGAAAAGTTTTGCATTCCACCCCGGAATTCGGAATCACGACTTCATCGGTAATGCACGTCTTCATGTGAGCTGATTTGTTAAAAAAATATAGTTTAGAAAAAGGTGTGTGTGTGTGTGTGTGTGTGTGTGTGTGTGTGTGTGTGTGTGTGTGTGTGTGTGTGTGTGTGTGTTTACCCTTTATTCATCTACGTGTTCCATTACGTGATTAATATTACGTGTTTTGGTTTGCTTTGTGTACCATTTGTATTCCTTGAATACCAAGTTATTCTGAATTTTTCGATATGTGATTCATTTGCTAAATCGAACAGTTCAATTGTAAACTTTCCGGATTGATCGTTCATATTAACCGAAGTCTTAAAATTATTGTAATTTTCAAATTGATTTTGTTTACATTATCACTGAAGTATTTTTGAATTAACTCATTTATTTACACTTCTGTTTTAGTTATTCTGCATTTTCTAGATTAATGATGTTGACATATTCACTGAAGTCCTTTGGATACTGTCTCATAAGTGTTGGTTTATTTACTGGCCACTTCCTTCCTTTCTTGCTTATTTGCATCCTTAGTTTTTCTTCTTTGGCCCTTCCATGTCATGCGGTCATAGGGGATGTGATCTATTGTTTCATCTCCTCTGCTGCAGGTGCATGTAGCATCACCGATTTTGTGGAATCTCTAGGTTTTCAGTCTTCCGTGTCCTGTTAAGATGGTAGTGAGATTTGTTGTTAGGTTAATTCTTCGTTCTAGTCGTTTTAATACGGTGCCTCTTGTCCTTTTGATGTGTTTTGCCATTATCTTTCCCATTTTTTTGTGTGTCTCTTCTCGTAATTTTTTCCTAATGGCACTTTTGGAATTCTATTGTAGCTTTGTGCTATAATTTCTTGTTGCTTGTTTCGCAAGTTTATCTGCAATTTCATTTCCTTATTTTCCTATGTGGGCCTTTACCCATCCTACTCCTGTTATCCGTCCTGCGCCATGGCGTAGCGCGCTGAGGCAGCATGCCTTGGTCTCAGGCCACGGAAAGTGGCCCGGGTTCGATCCCACCCATGAGGTGAGGGTTTTAGGTGCTGAATATAGAACTGGTGCCCACTCAGCATCGTTAGGAAGTGGCCCTGGTCACGAAAACCAACATTCCGGCTGAGGGATGCCGAGATGCTGACCACATCTTCTCCCCGTATCGGTTGGACGATCGCCCACCTCTGGCGTCCGTAAGTGTGCGTGAGGCCGGCAGTCGGGTTGGTAGGCCTTGGCCCTCTTAGTGCTTTCGCGCCAGTGGTTATTCCTGTTATCCATTCTTTTTTGTTTAGTTCTCCTAGTTTGTCTCTTGCAGCTTCTATCTGTTTGTTATGGTTTTTGGTAATATGTAATGACTGCAGTTTAATTTTGCTGTCCGTATATATTGCTGTTGCTTTCAAGTTAACTTGTGCTATTCCCATATTGTGTGTGTGAACAACGTAACTCAAAAACGGAGAGTTATTGTGGGTGCCTCATTTGTTTAAGCGCTGCCTACTGAACCTAAGGTTCAAATCTGATGGTTGTTAAGTGTGCTTAAAAGCGATAGCCTGATGTCAGTAGATTTACTGGCATATTAAAGAACTCTTTGAGTACGAAATTCCGGTACACCGGCGACACTAATGATCCTGTCAATTGGCAACGTCCTCAACAAACAAGATAAATATTTAAATCACGAAAAGTCGTTCTAATACCAAATTTTGTGTTTTAATTTAGCATCTTCCAAGGATAAATATGAAGAGTTTCAAGAAAATCTCCCAACACAAACTACCTTTTACATGAAGACATTTTTAAATGCTTTTAAAAGTTTTAATTAAAAATTCTTGCAAATAGGTAATAGTGAAAAGTCTCGGAAGTGTTCTGCATTTTGAATGATTGTATATCTGGTAAACTGCAAGAAATATAGAAAATGCTACTATTACTTGCTACAAAAAAAATTTAGATCTGGTTAAAGCAAACAATTTATGTCAAATAACTATTGTGAAGATAACCATTTTCGAAGAATTCTTTGTTATTGGATTGAATTTTTAATTTCTTTTACTTTTATAAATTAGAAAGTCATCCGTTTTTTACTTTTTTATCTCTTGGCTATGTTGAGAAATTATATTCAATTTCAAAGCCATCACATAGTGACCCAGTTCTTAAAAGAGTTGACTATCGTATAAACGTGCTTACCTACTGTATGCCTTTATTCCTCTTGTACTTACATATAAAAACATTTCTGTGAATGTTTATTTCGATTAAGATGTAGGTACAAGAGTAAACAAAGTCACGTAACTGGTACACTTCAGCTTCCTTTAGTTATGCAGATAAGTTCAAGTTATAGCATTTTAATAAAAATTAGAGATGAGTCATGTCAGTTTTTTCTGGATACTCGACACATGTTATTTTCCACGATACCCAATATATTGATACTCGATCCGTCATTTCTGCTTCTTTTTTCGATATAAAATAGAATGTTGGGAGAACTGTGTAATTCCAATGAATCTAATTAGGAACACATATTTATTGAGATAAAATTTAAAACCGGTGTACGTATTTTTAAACTCTAGATTAGACATTTAAATACAAAATGCGTTTCTGAAACAGTCCACTTTTGTAAGTTTTTGTTCAAAAATAGTTAGCGTTTTCCTCTTACTGGATCGAGTCTACTTGTTTTTCTGTATTAAATATTTTTTCAGAGAAAACTGTTTCAGGTGGAATACATACACATTTATTACTTTTTTTTTAAATTTTGGAAATTTTGAGTTTGTATTCTAGTAATCCAGCGCACTAGAAAGAGGAAGTGACAAATCGTTGAGATATGCAGTGATTTCTTCTTGGAAACTTTTAACTGGCAGTGGATCTGATACACGATTATTTCCGTGCATAATGCTAATGTACGACGGCTGTTCAAAAAACAATGATCATAATTTTTGACGGTCATAATTTTTCGCACTAAAATTCAATCTTATTATATTCTGTTAGCTTAATGTGAAACAAACACGCCGTAGTTACTTCATTGTTGGTACTGTTGGTTCCCGCCTGTGAGAAGCAGGCAAGTTCAGACATGTTCAGTATCGCCTACTAGGTAGCATGCAGTTAAAGTTGATGCTAGAGGAAGATCCGGAGTTTCTTTCAAACGTAATCACTACTGATGAAACTTGGCTACATCATTTTGATCCTGAGAGCAAAGAGCAAGGCTCAGTGTGGAAATCTACTTTATCAACAACCCCCCCCCCCCAAAAGCAAGCCCGCCTCGGTAGCGTGGTGGTAGCATGTCTGCCTCACGTTCAAGAGGTCCCGAGTTCGAATCTCGGTCAGAGTGAGTTACTTGGATAAGGTTTTTCCGGGGTTTTCCCTTATCCTGAAAGACGAATGTCGGATAACTCTAAGCTCTATAGACCTTGGGCTCATTTGAGTATCATTTCACCCACTCCATTCATCGTCCGATATGACTTAATGTTGGAGGAGTAAATTAAAAAAAAAAAGCAAAAGTCGTTGCTTCTGCTGTGAAAGTTATGGTCATCTCATTCTTTGATATTCATGGAATGGTTTATCAGCATGTTGTACCTGCACACACATCAGTAACTGGACAATACTACAGGGATGTCCTGAAAACATTGCAAGTCCATATCAGGCGCAAAAGACCACATTTCCATGAAGCAGGCTGGATGCTGCACCACGATAATGCGCGGCTGCCAATGTTGTTGCTGAATATCTTGCAAAAATCAACTTGATGTGCATCCCTCACCCTCCCTATAGTCCGGATTTAGCCCCATGTGACTTTTCTTTTCCCTAACTTGAAGAAACGCCTTCGTACCAGGCATTATCCACCATGAGAAGCAGTGGTGAAGGCTGCGGAGGCGATTTTGAAGGATCTCCAAAAATGGTTTCCAGCGTGTGTTTGAAGACTGGCAGAAACGCTGGGACAAGTGCATCGCATTCAGGGAAGACTATTTTGAGAAGGACTATTAAAATTATGAGGATGAGTAAATGTACGTTGTCAAAAAAAGTTGTGATCATTCTTTATTGAACAGCCCTCGTACAAGTACCACATTCCTAGCAATTTCGCGTCTTTGCCGTAGGTGACATCTAAAATAAAATAAAGATAAGTTTGTGAACTGATTTTTACGAGTATGTAGAAGTGGAGATCAGGAAGGGAAGTTCATCTAGTGATTGTGAATGTTGTAACTACCAGCATCAGACTGAACATCCTGGAGAAGGGAGTACCATATAGCTGTCGCCTTCTAATTGGCTTTTTGCTCTGATTAGGTACATTTTCTTTAAAATGTCTACTTGCTGCAATAATATCTTGTGACTTTAAAATAAAGTACAAATTTCAGAATCACCACCAAAATATCGAAAGAGTACCGAGTGAATTTTCTAAAGTATCGTTCAATGTCGGGTATTGAGGTACTGGGAGTATCGAGGACCATCCTTAATAAAAATCATATCTCTTTCCTGAGAACAAAAATTAAGATAACATTTTTACATAAAGAATAGTTTTGAGTTGGTAAATTTGTTGCAAAAACATTCTCAATATCCCATTTTGATGTTGGACTTAAATATGGAGTTATTTTACTTTATTTAAGCTCCACTATGCACACATAAACACACGTGGGCGAACCTTTGCTAAACATACCAGTTAACCTCAAATTGTGAAAGCTGTTGAATTTTGAATATTTGGGTGTAAGTACAATACTTCCTTTCGCCACGCAGTCTTCCCTCATGAACAGAAGAACCGCGGTCAAATCCCGACAGGACTTGTTAGGAGCTTAGGTCTGAACATTTCCTTCCCAATTGTAATTTCATTTTTCATGCAACACCAGAGTCCTCCGCCTATAACGTCGGGTGTCTACCTAGTATAGGAAGGTGGTGGATGAAAAAAAAAAAGTGATAGGATAAGGTAGGTAAATATTATATACTCCAGTTCATTGACATTGTATTCCACACACATTTCTGAACTTGCTCCTCGCCAGAGTTCAAGGAATTCAGTGACGCTGTGTTTGCAAAGCGTTTTTAATTTTCAACGATTTATTTACGTGAGCAAGTTTTACTGCAATAAAAACAAGCAGAGTTAGGTATGTATCTGGCGAAACCAGAGTCAGTATGTATATTTGCACTCGCTATTGCTGCTCCACTGGTTGCATTTTTAATGTAGAAGATTCCCGTGACATTAATAAAGATAGCCGCGTTATGGCATAAATATTGATTACATCTTAGCCGAGAAAATATTGTTTATGGTGCCATAGGGCAGGATTGAAAAATAGAATAAAATTATAATTAAAAAAGAAGTGCAATAAACTTCAATAAAAGGAAATTTTTTGCTGACGGGTACTTAATCGTTGGCTCATGATTATACATTTTATTAAAATATGAATATGTATAGCTCAGTAATTACACAACAGCTGCGTTTTTTCTTTGTCGTAAAGATGCGACACATACACACGGGGAATGGAGTTCACAGCTGTGCTAGAATTCCAATGAAGTCAACTTACCTAACGATGTAGTAATTCATTATTGGATTGTGTTGCAATTAAAATCACTCACGGCCTTATTATTATTTCACTAGTTTCAGTCTACCATAATGTCAATTTAGGTACCGTTTCTCTTTACTTTTATCCATTAAACCAGCTTAGTTTTTTTTTTTTTTTTTTGCATTTAATTTTAAAAAATACTGTGTGTTACACGTTTGGACAGTGTTACATCGATACAAAACGATATTTCCCTGTGTCATATTTTATATCTATTATTTATTTTTTCGCTTCGATTTTCCAAAATTTAATTCTCTATTGTAATTTTGTTATCAATTCAAAAATTTACTGCGCCATAATTTAGGTACACTACAGTAGTGACAACGAATATTAACGTAAAAAACATGAAACATCCTTGGAAACTAACCAATAATAGTTGCAGAATAGTGACGCTCTTAATAAATATTAAATAGTCCAATAATTTTATCCAAAGTATTTTCAAATGTTGCATTTTTGTATCTATCGAAGTGAAGATTTCAATATAAACACTGGCCCGCCTTGGTATCGTAGATGGTAGCATGTCTGCCATGCCGAGTTTGAATCTCGGTCAGGGTGAGTTACCTGGATACGGTTATTTCCGTGGGTTTCCCGTATCCTCACAGACGAATGTCTGGTAGCTCTTAGCTCCATGAACCCTGGACACATTTGAGCATCATTTCATCCCTTTCATTCGCCGTCCGATATGACTTAACGTTGGAGGACGTAAAATTACAAAAAAAAAGCATAAACACTACGTAGTGACATTACATATACAAGGGGCGTCCAGAAAGTAAGTGCTGTTTCAATTTATCTCCGCTGCAGCGCTGCGATCGCAATTCCGCACACGCGTGGTAGACGCTCTGTATCAAGGAGAAGAAACGTGCGCCATTGTGAGATCGCTGTCAGCCACGTACGCTTTGTTATGCTTGTTTACAATGTCGGTGTTGACTGAAAATTCCGCCGCTTGTGAAATGAGATCTGTAATTCGTTTTCTGAATGCTAGGAAAGTGAAACCAATTGAAATTTATCGGCAAATTTGCGATGTTTACGGACAAAATGCGATGAGCGATACAATAGTGAGAAGATGGGTCCGACATTTCAATGAAGGACGTAGTGAAGTGCACGATGAAGAACGAAGTGGGCGTCCATCTTTGGTTACAGAAGAACTGGTTCACGCAATTGATGACAAGACCCAGGAAAACCGCAAAGTTTAAAATTAGTGCTCTCGCTATGGAATTTCCCCAAATCTCACGATCACTAGTTCATGAAATTGTAACCAAAAAATTGAAATTTCGTAAACTTTGCTCACGTTGGGTGCCAAAGATTCTTACTGAACAACTCAAAACAAAACGGATGGGCAGTGCACTTCGCCGTTATGATGAAGGCGGCGAAGAATTTCTGACACAGATAGTCACAGGAGATGAAACTTGGGTTTCTTACGACACCCCTGAAAGTAAGCGTCAATCAATTGAATGGAGGCACACCTCATCCCCAGCAAAGGTCAAGCCGAAAAAAATCTTGACACCTCGAAAAATGATGTGCACAGTGTTCTGGGACAGGAAAGGCATCTTACTCTTTGATTCCTTACCGCGTGGTCAAACAAAGAGAGCAGATGTTTATTGCGAGACACTTAGGAAATTGCGCAGCGCAATACAGAATAAGTGCCTAAGAATGCTGTCAAAAGGTGTTGTGTTTCTTCACGACAACGCACGACCACACACTGCAAATGCGACGAAAAACATCCTACAGGGATTTGGCTAGGACGTGTTTGACCACCCCCCGTACAGCCCTGACATCGCTTCTAGCGACTTTCATCTGTTTTTGCATCTCAAATCTTTCCTTGGCGGTCAGTACTTCAACAATGACGAAGAGCTGAAAAAAAAAATGTTTCCAACTCGTTGAAGATACAGGCGGCAAACTTCTATGAAGAAGGTATACAAAAACTTGTGCCTCGCTATGATAAATGCCTGCAACATTTCGGCAGTTATGTGGAAAACTATCTTAAGAGTTGTAGAATTTTGTGCAATAAATAATTTTTCTATATCTGTTTACAATTTAATTTTATTACCAAACAGAACTTACTTTCTGGACGTGCCTTGTACTTTTATATTACATTTCACAGAAATAATTATTATGGTATGAACATGTGATCCAATGGAGGAAGATAACTTGTCTTTAATAAATACAATCAAGCAGAGAAACAGGAGCATCACCTCCAAAGACATTAAAGAATGGAGTTACGGAAACTATGAAGGAGAGATAATTAAGAGAGTAGCGGATAAATAGGATAGAACTAACAATATGAAAGGATGAATATGGGTCAGAAAATGCTGGAAAGAGTGGAAAGTTGTCCAACTACAACGACGTTGATAATAATGATAATAATACATTTTATTGAAACTAATTATAAATAATTGTAAAGATTATTCTTTAAGAAAGTGTGCGAGTTTCTTTTCACCATTATTATCTTTTGCACAGTTTAACTTTCACGGTCTTATAAAAATAATTTTCACTTTTTTACCTCCTGTCTACCTGCCATTTGAAGAAGTGCTGTATTCTACCTAAAACTTGATACCAAAATTTGATCCGTAGTACAGGCTTGATATCTACTGAATCATTTTTAGAGAAAAGTCCCGGGTTCGCTTTTGAAACGGATGGCATTACAAATTTTAATTATAAAATACTATGTACCTAATGTTCAATACATTTGCGTAATTAATGAAATATAGATGTTTAATTTGTCTGGGTATCCTTCAGACTCAGTAAATCTTGTATAAGTCTTTGAAACTGGGAAACTATAAGAAATGGGGGGGGGGGGAACCGAATCCTACTGCAGATGTCATTAAAATACAAAGTTGGGCTAAAGATTTAATTTTTGGCTGACCCCGTAGCTCGTCGATGGAGCACCTACCTGCTGTGCGAGGGGTGTCGGTTCGATTCCCGGCTGGGTGTGGGGACTTTTCTCCAACCACGATGATTCCCCATTTTCCTCAGAGTCTGGAAGCATGAATGAGAGTGTGAATGCGTGCGTGATCTAATGATTAAAAATTCAAAGTACCAGCAACCCAACATTTACGAGTCAACACCATCGCCTGCAAAATGTTCTTATATAGAATGACCGCCGATATGATCTTTGCAGCTAAATGCGGGGTATAAATGGAATAAACCAAAATTAATTTTTTAGCTTGGAAATTTCGTAATATGCCATGTATACACCAACTGTTGGAAACATCTTAAATTTTGTGACTTCTTTTTTCTTCTCCTTCGCAAGAATGGAAACATTTGAATACTGTTTCAGAAGGAATATAACTAAGCATTTATTGCTTAATTTGAAATTATTACAGGTAGATTAACTTGGATAGAAGATTCATTTTCTTTGTAGGCATCATAATTTTTGAAATGTAAACTTCATATGATTATCCAAGTAACGAGCATTTTTACACAGATAATATATCCCAAAATACAGAATTTCATAAGTAGAAATGAGAAACAAATGTGACGGGTTGGGCTAATACGAATATCTTCCGAAATGGCATAGCTATTTTGTATGATGTTAAAAGTATTGGATTTTTAAAAAATAAATTTTTAGGCAACAACGGTTTTAGACAAAATATTTAGAGATTCTTTTGTGTGAAAACCTGAGCTTTATACGTTTATCCGAACGCCTGCTATTAATTGGATCTGATGTCAGATCCCTCTCTCCACTCAACATATCAGATCGTATTTACCAGTTTATGGTTTGTGTAGTATCTTGTCTTATGTTAATGTAACTTTTATTAGTTTTTCGGTAATCAGCCATATCAAGGAAGATCTAATTATAAGGAGAGAGGAACAAAATATTTGAAATCCAGACAAAGAAAACTGATATATTTAAGGTGAATGGGTTTCGTCAGCACTCTCATGAAGGAAAGCGATGGTTGTATTACATTTATTTCATTCTGTTCACTAAATATACATCGAACATTGCTATGTCTCAAACAAGAAGGATTCTATTGTACCCGTATGAGAGGGAAGAGTCCGCCGAGAACTATCTATAATTGTTTATCCATCTATTAACAGCCTAAAGGCATTCCGTTAAAGTATCTCTGTTTCCTCCTATATGTTTAAAATGGGATGGTTATTGTGTGAGATAGATTATATATGTTATGATGGTGAGGGTAGAATTTAAGTTTGAAAATTAAGTGGACCACTGGAATGTAAAAAAATCAGTTATTTTATCAGTGTTAACATCATGTACACTTTGCTGAAAATCCTGGGTTGTCAAATTGACAACTGGTTATCTATACATATACAGCTGTTAGGTTGCGGTAACCACGTGCATTTTTATTGCAGGTGTGTATAATTCTATAAAACGAAGGGGAAGGCATTAATTAGCAATTGAAGGTCTCAGTGAAGGAACTGAAAACACAAACTTACACCATTCATGCTGAGAGATGTTGCTAATTTAACAAAAAGAAATGTCTGTTTCATTGTGTTATTTTGCGAAAGCCCAATAAATTTATGGCCATTAGTATATTAAGTTTTCACAGACAGCAAAGGTTCCCTAAGTACAGAAATCACTGTACTGTGCATTAATTACCAAAAATAAACATGGCGGCCTGGCATCTCCTTGAGTGTGGAATTGCAGAGCCATCACTTAGCTACTCGTTTTTTTAAACATTTGACGCGAATACTAGGAGTAGGATTAGGATTTCACTACGCCTATGCTCCCCTCCCCCCCCCCCAATGGGGCATCTCCGGGAGAAAGGATGAGGCGAGAGGAGACAGAGAGCGGCCGACCCAAGGAACCACGACAGTGCAGAGGCGGGGTCCCTACAGTTGAGTCGTGTATACTAGAAGTACTTCTAAAACATGTATCTGGATTAAGAAGATAGGAGAAGTGAGTGTGTGGTGTTTTAGGGCCCGTCGACAGCAAGGTCATTTGGGCCCGATGAAGATAGGAGAATAAAGTTGTATGAGAATAATTTGTAAAATAGTTGGTAGAATTACGTGAATGATGCCATGAAGGGAGTGTGGAATTTCAAGGCCAACATATAATGGCCCGCTTTTAAACATTTAGCTACCGGTTCAGTTTTCTGTCCCCTTTGTTTCTGCAACGAAATATGTAATGAAACTATTTCTGCAAAGGTTTGTATCGAATAATATGAACAGGGTAGATAAATAAGATTTTGTGAAAGTAATGTGTAGAAATAAAAGTAAAAGATTGTTGCCCGAGTTCATCAACAGATGTTAAAATCGACATTAAAAAATGTAGTGTAACAATTGTCACAGCTCTAACAAAAATTAATATTATTGCATTTCACGAACTTGATTCTAAATAAAAAAATGTTAATAAACACATGTTAACGCTGAAAGACTCGTAAATATTAACGATATAGAAGGCTGTGTATGCATCGTACTGCTTTCTGAACGTATTGCGATGCGTTGTTGTTTTTTATTTTCGCTTAGCAAAGCAAACAAAATGGCGAGTGTACAAAAACAAAAAAGAAACCCTGGCACCTATTTCTCAGCAATCCAGAAATAATTGTTAGTCGAATTAGTAACTAAATATAAGTATATTGTGGAAAATAAGAGGACGGATGTGGTAAATGTGAAAAATATGGAAATGAGTTTAATTCGAATGCAACTGTGACAACCAGAAATACGAAGCAACTTCGTTAATATTGCGCAAATTTAAAACGAGGTGCGGACAGAAGTGAGAGCGACCGTCCACCTTCAAGACGGGAGGTACATGCTGTATTATGCACAGAATTCCGTGAATTATAAAATCGCAGAGTTATTACTACTTGAAGCAAAGGCGAGATCGGCATATTTCTCTTCGATGCATGTTTTAACCTCTCTTGTGCTTCCTCTGTAAGCTTCATAACAACTTATTTCGACAGTCTATACCTGCGTAGAAAATCTTCTGATAGCTCCTGAGAATCATTTTTCCTCATAGGCCGTACTCTGTTACCAATGCCATTTAGGTGGTCTAAATATAGCAAATCGATATCAAAAGCTGAGTTCACGCCCGCCATCTTGACAATTCTACAATTGTTAACGACTTAACAGCAGAAGTATAGCTTGTTAGTTTAACAAGAGATTTAACACGAGTGTTAGGCTAACACATGTTGGTGTAATGCAATTTTTGTTAAAGCTATTGCTAAATAGACTAACAACCGTATTATAAGTCTTAACGTCTGTTGGTGAAATCGGGCATGTGAGCAGAAAAGAAAAACAGTGTGAAAATTAACACTCATTACTTTTAATATAAAACGGATACCTCTTAAATCAAATAAAGTTAATCAGCTATTTATTATTGCTATTACTATTGTTCCTGTTGTTTGACAGGCTCGTTACCTACTCCAGCAGGAAATCTGTAGTGAGTCAGGTTTTAAGAGCAATAATTAGCAGGTAGTGGAGCGTTGCGAAGGAATACCGGATACCTATAACCTTTCTTGACTTACATTTGCTACTGCATAACACGCAGCTTGCATAGATATTGTATCTTAAATCGAAGTTTATTTCTTCATGTACGTATACCTACATCAGAATTCACGGCAGTCACCTCGGATGTCCAACTGCTTTTCGCAGCTAGTCGTTAACGTGGGTGAAATTTCGCAGGACAGCTTCAAAATGTATTCGTAAGTAATCACACAATAATTGTAGTATTCTTTTCTGATGTTTTCAAAATTATACACTTAAAATTAACAATATCATACGAAATAAAATAAAACTTTTGGAACAAATTCTGACACCAAAGTCTTAGTTTCTCCAGTTTGTAATTCATTTGTCCAATAAGTTTAGACCAGCTAGAACCCTCATTGCGGTTTGTAAGGTAAACAAAGTGGTGGGTTCATTTTAAATAACTGTAGTAGCATCATGGCCACACATGTGATTTTTATTTAAACTAAACCGGTGTTAAGAAAATTTTCTAATTTTATTTATTTTCTCTGCTACGTACGTAGTAAGTAGATAGGATAGAATAAAATATTACGGAGGGTATTCGGCACATTACGTATGCCCCAAGTGGGGCATTACCGCGAGGAAGGATGAGGTGAGAGAGGACAGGGTGGCCGTCCCTATGGAACCACGACAGTGCAGAGGGCATGGTCCCTACCATTTACCAACTTGAAACTCCCCGGCAGTTTAGTACAATCGGCATCCCTCTCACCAAGGCGGCCCGGGTTCGATCCCAGGCGACCGCAAAGTGAGATTTGTGGTGGACAACACGGCGTAGTTTAGTACAATCGGCATCCCTCTCACCAAGGCGGCCCGGGTTCGATCCCAGGCGACCGCAAAGTGAGATTTGTGGTGGACAACACGGCGTTGGGGCGGATTTTCTCCGGGACCTCCGGTTTCCCCCGCCATCTCATTTCACCGGTGCTCCATCTTCATCTCATGCATCATCAGTGTCACCGCCTGCGGTGCCGTATGTAGTAAAAGCGGGCGTTAAGCACTACACATTTCATTTCTCACCGTGGCACCGAAAAAGTCTACCACTCCGGCTAGGAGACCGGAGGCCGTCATGCCGCAATTCGGAAAACTCGCGGTAGTCTTGCATAACCGGCATCCTGTCGACTGCGTACCTGAAATGCGCCACTAGGCCGGCTCGGATACTGTCCCACCGAAGGACAGGGAGCATATCACCCTGCCATGCACCGCCGAGACACCCGCCGAGACTTCTACCCTGAAAGTGATCACCGTATGAGACGATATGAAATGATAATGGAGGGAAAGCATTCTCCGGGTGAACCGAGAAAACCTCCGTGAAAGCCCATGGGTCAGGTAGGTCTGCCACGGGAATCGAACTGCTAAATGCGGCACATAGACGAAACCGCCTGAGCCATCCCGCTCAGTTATTCATATATATGAAAAAAATATATATTTATAAATGTTAATTGAGATGGTAGCCTCTGTTTAATGTTTGTGAACAAATATTAGCTGAGATTAATAAAGATACTTATCCTTTTTAATGTATAATACCAATACTTACTAAAGATCGAATGAGAAAACTTACAAAGAGTTTTGAATTACAGTTCATTAACTAAGATTTTGTGGCTTACTTGGCATAACATTTTCATGTATGAAAGATAGCAATAAATTAGGAGTAGGTAATACATGCAATTTTAAAAATACCACAACAGGATATTACGATTGTCTGTGAACGCCCCGTGGTACATCCGGAATGCACAGCTGCATAGAGAATTGGACATAGTCAGCATTAATGAGTACATCTCTACAACGACAAGTAGATTCTTTGCTCACCTTCCTTATGTATCAGGTGCTTTATTCTTCCAACTGGGAAGTCAC
This sequence comes from Mantis religiosa, assembly GCA_030765055.1. Lineage (NCBI taxonomy): Eukaryota > Metazoa > Arthropoda > Insecta > Mantodea > Mantidae > Mantis > Mantis religiosa. The sequence goes on along the minus strand of CM060947.1, from coordinate 98,718,185 downwards.
TTTGATGCTGCACCAAGATTGAAGGCACGTTTGCCACAGGACATTTTATTTCTATCATGTTTATTTATTCTGTAATGAAGAAGTTATTTAATTTATACTCACACTAATCAGACCAGTTTGCTTGAGGACTCTAATATGAGTATCCTCTATCCCTGTATACTTTAATTTTATTATGTATATTATGTATATAGCTCCACAATTTGTATAGCACTAACTGTGCTGAGCATTTGAAATAATAATTCAACAAAAATAATAATGATAATACCACAAATAATTCCAAAAGCTTCAGGCTCTGTATTTATTGGGACTATTTTCTTTCTATAGGTCAAAAATTCAACTTGAGTAACAAAATTTCTTTACATATACACTTACATCAGATTCCTTTCAATAATTAATGGATTCAATGCGTAGTAATTATGAAAAACAGGTACGATAAATAAAATAAATATTAAGAGAACTTCAAATAGTAATAGCTATGACTAGTTTGAGCAAAAAGTAAGAAATACAAGAAAAAATCGAATACAAAGGAAGTTTAAGAAATGCACCAAATATAAAACGATGAATTAAAGGAAATATAGTGCTCCAGACGTAGGTTAAATAATTACATAGGAACAAAGAAATCTGCTACTAATGGAATAGATCGTTTTTTCAGTTCTTAAATTTAAGTTATGAGTATTAGCTTTTCTATTTGTAGTTTGATCTTGTAATTCGACGTTTTGAATGAGCTTATTTATTCAGTGTTTAAGTTCAAGTTCTACTACACTGTCTTTTTTATGTTTAATGTAAGTTGTGCAAGAGTTTAACTGGTTTTTTTGTTATAAAATGAATTTATGAAGCTTTACTTTCTCTGTGATAGAGGTCGTTCGAAAAATTCGATCTTCAGCTTCCAAAAGAAGTACGGTTTGAGATCCAGTGAATATAAAATACATATTTGGATAATGGCACATATATGATACAGATATGAAAATAAATGATACTGAATAGGTGGTGCGTTGTGAAGACCGAAGAAAAAAATATGTTTACCTGAATTACAAACATGTGTACGTAGAGTTTTGCCTGAGTGTGCGAATAATAGGATCTGTGCTTAACATTTTTAGTTTTATTTTATTCTTTCTTGTATTTTTTGTAATAATCAGTCTCGGTCGAGAGCAATCCTCTTGTAAGCTAATAGGAGGGGAGGAAGAGAGAGACAGATACTTTAACGAAATGCTCTTAAGCTCGGGAACAGTTGCTATGAACATCCAATCAGCAGCCTAAGAAGTATTGTTAAAATATTTCTGTCTCTCATTCTCGCTTCCCATATGTTTACAATTGTATTGAAGACAGATCATAGTAAGGGAAATTAACAATCTCTACGGAATGGGCCAGAGAAATTTGGCTCTATACTTCGAAACAACACCGTGAGTGAGAACGTATGAAGGCAGCAAATGCTATTAAATGAGCGTGATAATTTGGCCAGGAAGTATAATGCGAGAACTAAAAGCAAGTGTGACGGTGGTGGGCTCATTATTTGTGTTATAACTGCGGAGCTTTCAGCATGTTTTGACTTTTGAATAACCCATCAACTACTGTTCCGCTCAACATTAACTTCGCGGATAAAACCGAGATAGACATACAAGAATAAATTAGACGGGTATGGAGCGAAGCCATCAAACCATTTGTGAAGTCAAAAACTGGAACTGCACCAAAAACTCTAAATGGATTCTATGCATATCAAACAACTGTCAACAGTTTGCCATTCCAAATACCAGATGCTTTCTTATAGAGCAGTGTAATTATCTAACAGCAATTCCATCAATTTTCTGAGAGATTGGCTTTCCTATGCCGCATAATTGGACTTCAACACTGAATACCTTATAGGCAGATATAACGAGATCCTTAATAAAGGGAAAATATTAGCTCGGCTCAACTACTAAATTAATACGGAAATTAAGCTGCTAAAAATAAATGTTCATAAATAGAGCTCTGGGATAAATACTTAGATGTACCTACCTTATAGTCGAGAGCAGGGAAAAGTGCCCTTACACTGTGTTCCACACCAATTCGGAGTAAGTCAATCTCCTATGGAATTGAAAACCGATAGATATACAAGCGCGCGCGAACATACACGCACGCTCACACATACACACAAGAAAGGTCCAGGTGAACAGCAAAAGAGGGAAGTACGAAAACATTTCACCTGATTGGCGGAAAGGTATGATTCCCAAAGACTGCTCACACATTTTTTGAGTGGGTCTGCATGTTATTTGTCTAGTACTTAAAAGTCAATATATAAACACAAATCAGTTTCACCTCAGGGGTGAAGTAAAAGTAGGTGGTAAGACACATTTAGCGTAATGCTAGAACAGGCTAGGGTTAGGGGTGGAATAGGGTGAGGCAAAGGTGGCTTAGCATTTTCTTGCCAACGTAATAACTTTAGCCTAGATTTCTAAGCGAAATGCTTACAAAAGCTTTTTCCGCTGAAATACGAGGTTTGCTTGCTTATTTTGTGTTTTTAAATAAAATAGATTATTTTATACCAATCATGTAAATTTAAAAGTAAACTTCCAATCCTAGCCAACATTTTATCATTCTTTTTGCCGAAACAGTTGGGAGCCGATATAAAGACGTGGGTTTACTTGTCACTGGCGTAAAGAAAGTGTTTTTACTGTCGCCGATTAGAGTTCAACAATTTCATCAAGTGCTTCCAAATATGTTTCTACCTTCTCCAGTTAAAACTGGATTGGGTTCTTAGTTAAAGACTGTGTAATACTACGCAGAACATTTCAATGAAGTAAAAACTGTTGTTCTCCTTAGATGTAGGAGAGGCAACCATTATTGCCACTGCACAGGAAAGTTTTGGTAATATTGACATCTAAGATAAGATAGAGTACATCCATAACCCTTTCTCCAAAATACCAGCTATTATAACACAGTTGGAAGCTCGAAATAACACCTTGGGACATTTCACTGTCTTTGACAGATGAAATGTCAATAACGTTATCTTCAGAGACTCACGTTATTGCTAAAACTGCATTTTTGAAGCTCAGTAAGGCACTAATGAAAAACTCTGGTTAAGAAACAGTGTGTAAAATTTCTTAACAGCTTTTTGGTACCGAAACGTAGGTATATCAAGAGGAATTCACTCAAGAAGAACTGTGGTGTTTTTCACAAGTTCTATTAACGTCAAGCGACGTTGAGAGATCCTTTTCACTGTATATTATTTTATATACAGTGTACAAAAATGTTTTTCACTGACAATCGCGGGAGCTTCGCAAAGAAAATCTCGAATTAACCTTCCTCGTGTACTGTAACAAGCTTACGTAAGGCAAGAAATCTGTGAAATAATATGTTTATGATTACATTTTAATTTTTATTTGCCTATTTCTTGGTGTTTATTTCTTTAATTTTTCGTGCTTATATGCTTGCTTATTTTATCATTTGATTGTGCTTACAAATCCGGGCTCTGTAATAACAGTTGTTAATCAGTTTAATGATAAATGTATAATGTTAGAGGATGGATCCAAAATTGAACAGTTATTTGCAAGTTAAGGGATTGCAATTAATATGCTTTTTGCTTACGAAAATCCCTACATAAGCAAAGGTGATTGCTTAAGCAAATATAATGCATTACGTCTGCACTATTCCATGCATTAGGTTATACCAGTTATCTCTAAAATGTTTAATAATTTAATCTTGAAAACTACTATAGGTATTAACGATAAAGAAAATGAATATATTAAAATTTTGCACTTGTATTCGTTATCTGCGTAGTAAGATTTTAAATTGTTAGTGTTGGTGCAGACGCCTTGGAAGATAGAGAACTTTATCACTGATTTTGAGCTGTACTATTCCCAGAGGGGTCTCGGTATCCATTTTTGGGTGAAATACAATACATCCATTGACTCTCTTTTAGGTAATTTACGCTCTACAACGTTATCATATCGGACGATGAATGAAATGGTGTTCAAATTAGTCCGGTGTCCATGGAGCCGACGTTCGTTTTACAGAATAAGGGAAAACCCTGGATAAAACCTTATCCAGTAACTCAGCCTGACCGAGATCTGAACGCGTGACCTCTTTAATGTGAGACAAACACTCTACCATCTACTCTACGAGACGGGCATCCATCCTCGCCTTACCACAGGTAGGTAAGTAGTAGAAACAGTACTAATGAACGTGGTTCACTGGTAAACAATCAATGGAAACTCTGTAATGCGCAATCAACGTAGAAAATACGCTTTCAAATGCTACAATTTGCACTTCATACCGGGAGGATGTGAAGCTTCCCTTTCTTCTTGATTTTAAATAACCTACATTTAAAATTAACCTTCGACATTTTCATGTGGTGTTCTACGGTTTTTGTGAATTTTGAATTATTTTTCGGCATCAACAAGTATAAAGTATATTTTGAAAGTAATCGTCTACTGTTGTGGAAGACAAAAAATATTCCATTATAAATAAATGTTATTTTAATATGAAGGAGATTAATTAGTTTCCAATATAACTTGATAAAATAGCTTATACTGTTAGATCTGTTTTGCACATAAGAAGATACAATATTAAAACATTATAATAGATATTTAAGTTTTGGAAAATTCATTGCGTGTCCGCGCCGTAGCTGAGTGGTTTGACTGCTTGGCTCTCACTAAGGCGGCCCGGTCTCGATACCAGCCAACCCCAAAATGAGATTTGTAGTGGACAGCACGACGCTGGACTGTTTCCTCCGGTTTTCTCCATCAACGTTCCACAAATTGCTCCATCATCCATCTTTCCTATCATTCATTTCACGTTTATACTATCATCCACTTCTCCCGCTCTCATCCCAGGCGTTGGGCTGGTTCCTCTTATCAGGTCAATGCTTTGGCTCCCTCGTTCCAACCTGTCGGGCTAGTGGAGCCGACCAACTAACACCGCGATCGGTAAGGGAGGGAAAAAATATTGTTCCATTTATACTCCGCATTTGACTGCCATGGTCCTATCGGCGGCCATTCTTTGGAACATATATCGTGATGGTGTTATATCATGGTGGTTGGGTTGCTGCATTAGATCACGCACACAGTCCACTCTCATTCATACTTCCAGACTCTGGGGAAGATGGAGAATCGTCTTGGTTGGGGAAAATTCTCCACCCCCTGCCGGGAATCGAACCCGGGACCCCTCACGCGGCAGGCAGGTGCTCTACCGACTGAGCTACGGGGTCAGAAAGAAATTATTGGGCACATTTTCTTTTACACATTATTTCACCACTTGCTTATTTGACATACTCAGATATGTTCTAGAAATTCATTTAAATGTTATCTTCTGATGCAAGTTTAGTTAATTTGTTTGTTGCAAATAGCATACTAGAATCACTTGGGGTTTTCTCTACGATAAGTAAATAATACATAATTATGTAGAGAAATATACACTCAAGTTTGAGCATTAGGTTAATTTCACATTTCAGTCTTTGGTATAGTCTGTAATTGTCCTGGTTGTTTTCGTGCATGTTATGATGTGATAACTACTACATTTCTACCCACACAATATGAGAGTAAAAGGTGTTCGTACACCTATATTGTTTTGCATTAGAATGCGAATCAAACAAGAAGCACGGGTTTTAAGAAATATGTAACATACAAGACATCAATACAAAACACTTGCTTGCACAGGTACACAAACACAACCACAGTGTGATATGTATAATCGTAAAAATTAAATAAAATGCACAAAAAGACATCTAAAATAGGCACAAAAAGTGATCGTACACCTGCGGTAGTGCTTTGAGAACATAAGCTCAAAGGCATAACATGCCAACATTCACCTGGCAGCTTACCTGTGGATAGCAGTGATAAGAAACAGAGCGAGATCAGACGTCAGTCAACAGCGTACAAACAGGAACGTCAAAATGGGGAGCAAGCGCAGGGAAACCAGCGAAGAAACAAGAAAATTGATTATTAAACACCACAATCAAAGCAAATTGCTACGAGAAATTTCTTAACTTGTTGACAGACCTCGCTCCACCGTGCAGACAATAATAGATTTTGTGTTTTAAAAACGGTGCAAAACAGGCCAAAAACCGAAATACCAATGTAGTTATCAGAGCAAGATAAGAGCGTTATCCTGCGTGAAATAACGAAGGATGCAAAAATCGTTGCTATGAAGTTGGCTGCGGATCTGTTCGACCAGCATCATTCGCAATGTTCATCGAGAAGCCGGATATCATGGTCGAGTACCCCGGAAATAGTTCTCGGTGAGTAAAAAAATAATTTTGAATTTCGCAAAAGAGCACCGAATAAAAGAGTTTTCCGATGAGAATAAGCTCAGTATTTTTGGGTCCGATGGAAGGCGTATGGTATGGCGCAAGAATAATACAGAGCTGCATCCCAAACATCTAGTGCCTACAGTAAAACATGGAGGTGGCTCCGTGATGGTCTGGGAGTGTATGAGCACTTCAGGTGTGGGTCGACTGTATTTATGGAACAATGGACCATAACATCTATATGGACATTTTAAAGGAAAATATCCATAATAGTACCCAGAAACTAGGTCTTGAGAACAATGGGACAATGATCCAAACATACAGCTGGAAATACTCACATATGGCTGCCAAAAACACTCCTAACACGCCAAATCAACTTCATTCACCTCTCCAGTTACCAGATATCAACCCAATAAAACACCTGTGGTCTATTTTGGAGAGGAAAACCAGAAGTCACTCATTTTCCAATAAAGAAGGATTAAAACAGGCATTCAAATAGAATGGGACCTAATTGAACCAAAGAAAACAAGAGAGCCATTGGAGTCAATGCCGCGGAGACTGGAGGCAGTTATTAAAGCAAAACGAAAGCCCACCAAATATTAAATGATGGTATACATTATAAAAATGTTATTGAAAGTAGGCGTACGATCACTTTTTGTGTGAAATAATAGCATATTTTTTATTTTAAGAAGAAATAGTTAATTTATTTATATGTTTTGTTATGTAAAATATTACCAAATACAACATAAATACTTCACTGGACATATTTTATTTACAAATTTTCCAAACATCCCATTCCTGTTTCTCCAAGAATTTTAATGTAATTTCTTATGTGTACGAACATTATTTTACACTATGTATATATATACACTTACAGCCCTTTTTATTTTTTACTTTTTATATTTTTTAAATAACGGGAACGGGTACAGGATAAGGCGTTTATAGAATTTCTGGTTTTATTGGCTTGTACTGCGGGACAATATCGTAGTTGTCAGGGAGGCCTCCCTTTCCTGTAAGAGTTCTAATTTCTACCTATTAAATAATGCATTTTATCTAACCTGGGGTCCATTCGAATATCCTCGTTACTTTTGCATAACGATAAATCGAACAAAAAACTTGTGGAAAACCTTGAAATAAACTGTTTGCTAAGCACGTAGAAAATTAGTAACCAATAAATGGCTGTCGCAAACAGCTGTATTTATATTTTAGAAAAAATGCTGTTTCAGCTGCAAATTCAACTTTTTTTTTTTTTTCAAATGCACTGGTTTTTAACTCTACCTAAACATTTTAAAGGAAACCGTTAATTGCCCACGCTATCAGGCCTTAATTTTGACGCAGTTTGGTTTTACATTCCCCACACTTCAGTTGTCTTCAGACCTCATGTCTCAATGTTCTTACAAATAATATCCCCTTTGTAAATCGTTTACGTCCCATCAGGGGGTCGTGGCTCCCTATGTGGGAACCTCTGTTTTCATACTTATGTATAGAAGTACGGTGGTGGCGTGGTCGCTGCAGCTGTAGGGGGCCCTTTTGACTTCCGCTGGTAGCAGACACTCCACGACTCGTGAGCTCTCTCCCCTTACTCAGCTTTTATCAAACGATCTAGACATCCGTTCTGTCACACGAATAGAAAGAATTTCGCACTGAAACTGAAAAGAGAATAAAGCATTAGTCTCTTGTCATTACTCAAATAAAAAGTACTGTTCTTTGTGGAAGTGGTCTCAAGTTGGATGCCCGAAGAAGGTGCGGAGCAAGGTCGAGGCCAAGTTGAGAGTTTTTATTGGATCATGAAGTTGTCTATCAAGACGTGCAAGTATAAAGTCCTGGCCGGATGAAGGATGCACAGCAGTGAGCACCCGTTAACATGAACTAGGGAGGAATTGGCGATCGCTAAAGGAGTTGATTTGAGAAGTCAAGGTCACCTAGGGAATAGTCAGAATTAACAACCCTCACTTAAGAAAACTGAATTAGAGCATAGTATAAATAAGTAATATATACTACCAATTCAAGGCCAAATTTCTCTTGGTTACTTATGTCTTATCTGTTAGGAAGTGACATTGATGTTGTTTCTAAGTATGCATAGAATTTTTTGTGTGTAATTTACGTCCTCCAACGTTAAGTCATATCGGACGATTAATGAAATGGCTGAAAATGATGTTCAAATGCGCCCAGGGTCCATAGAGCTTTGAGTTACCCGACATTCGTCTTTTCAGAATAAGGGAAAACCCTATTCAGGTAACTCACCCTGACCAAGATTCGAACTCGAGACCTCCTGAATGTGAGGCAAATGAAATGAAATGTGTAGTGTTTAACGCCCGCTTTTACTACATACGGCACCGCAGGCGGTGACACTGATGATACATGAGATGAAGATGGAGCACAGGTGGAATGAGATGGCAGGGGAAACCGGAGGTCCCGGAGAAAATCCGCCCCAGCGCCGTGTTGTCTACCACAAATCTCACTTTTCTTTCGCCTGGGATCGAACTCGGGCCGCCTTGGTGAGAGCCAAGCGGTCTAACCACTGAGCCACGGCGCTGCCGAATGTGAGGCAGACACGCTACCACCACGCTACCGAGGCGGGCTAAATATGCATAGAACATGAGCAATGAATGTGCTTGACCAATAAACTCTACTCGTGCACACTGCATTTAGGTGTTCCATCAAACTAGCTAATTCAATGAAATGAAACATGTCCCCGACAAATAATTTAAAGTGAATCTACTTCAAAATCTATGATGTTGACTTACACAAACGCTTTGTTTCGTCCTTTCTCTTGATGGATAATCTGCCCAACTTACCTTCCCTCTTGGTGAGGGTTGGAAAACGTCACGATATAGCATCCAGTTAACATCCCATCGAGCATGGTTTATTCGTTCCATACATTAAGATTTTTTACATCTGTACCTTATTTGAGCCTAATAAGCAAATGAAGTGTTGTTATTCCAACAAAATAATCGATATTGAAATACATGTTTTGAGATCCTCTTGAATGCGAAAGAAAAAGGCGCATTTGGTATTTAAGTTGTGTACATATGCTCCAGAGTCAAGTCTTCTTGATTATACTCACTAGGCAAACACAAACAATTACAATAGATTATACATGATTCACAATCACCATAGTGCTGTGAAATAAATGCGTACATCACACATTTTATCCTGAGGCTTGCCTCAATATGGTTGACGTAAATACGTGTTTCTTGAGTATAGAAGTTTTTAAGTATAGTTCAAGGGAAAAAAATGAGCGGATAGTTGGAGGGTAGTGTTTTCAAGTTTATATTATTTCTTTTAAGGAGAGAAAGGTTATGTTTGGGGGATAATCATTTTACCACTGAAAATTGCTGATATATGCTTTAAGATGAATTCTAGTTTTAATTTCTAAACAGTAAAACGCAAATAAATAAATAGATAAATAAAACCAAAAAGCTTCTGTACTGGAATACAGAAGATCAACACTTGTAAAGGGCAAACACTTGTAAAGAGTAATCTAGGGGGGATTTTCTTGAAAATCTTCGTGTTGCGTCCTTATAAGAAGATGAATTTAAATGCCAAGTTTGGTATTTAACCAATATTTGGGTTTAGAATTGAGCTGTTCAGATTATATTTGGATTTTTTCCCTTAAAATGTTCTTTTTATTCAAGGTCTTTCAAAATATGTAATTCTGCAAAAATTTCAGGATCGAATTTTTGGATGGAATGCAGCACTTCCTCTACTTATTGTTAAGTACATAGTAAAGAAAATAAAAATGCTGTTTTTCTTTTTTAAATTCAAGGGGTCTCAAAACATATATTTCCGGTTAAATCTCGATATCGAATTCTTTGTTGAACTATAACGTTACCTCTACTTACTGCTAAGGAAACATAACAATTTTTTTCTCCTTTAATTTGGCTTCGAGATATTTTTGAAAATATGTCCAATATTTTATGTCGACTCAGTGTATTTTCCTCCTTGCTTGGATATAATTTAAAAGCTGCACGATATTTTCTTTTAGAAACCAATATTAACTCTTTTACCCTTAGCTTCTATTTTCTCGTGCTGTTTTCCAGATGCGCTTTTCTTCCCAATTTGCCAGTTCCTCGTAGCTTCAAGTAATTCAACATGCTTCTTTAGTAAAATATTATTTCTTTTCCATTTCGCAGCGTTCTCCTTTGTTATTCAACGCAGGAGGAAATTCCAATAAGGTTTACAAGGAAAAGAGGCTCAATTGAGTCTAAAGCCCCGCGTTTCTTGACTTGAAAAGAATTTCATTACGCCGTGAAGTCGAATCTGTTGCCGATGGGGAAGGAATTCTGAGATTCCGTGAAGAGAAGGACTATTGGAATGTGTGACTTTGTTGTTGTTCCTGTCCAAACTTAATTTCCTTCCACCAATAAGCATCTCATTCCCTGCTCTTGCATAGCGGCACAGTTAGGGGTGGATTTACTCACAAAGGATTAAGTAGCAAGTGCTTCAAACTGTCTAATCAGTGTTATAATGCAGCAGTTATAACTACCTCTGATTGTTATCTGGATATATAATATCAACTTTATAAATTACAACATTTTTTAAAATAATACGACTGAAAATCATAGTGAACCTTTTCAATTAATCTTATATTCATAATTAGCAAGCAGTATTTTATTAAAAAATTATACCCTCTTTAACTGTAGTGGTCATATCGGCGGTCGTCTCATGTTGGAGCATATCACCTATTGTGTTAATTCGTATTCGTTGGGTTGCTGATACTCTATATTTTAGATCACGCACACATGCGTACTCTCATTCATACTTCCAGACTCTGGGGAAGATGGAGAATCATCTTGGTCGGAGAAAAATTCCCCACGCTCAGCCGGTAATCGAAACCGTGACCCCACGCGCTGAAGGCAGGTGCTCCACCGACCGAGCTACGGGGCCAGCCATGTAAATTATGTTGCTCTGTTCGATGTTCATGGTGTACAATCAAGATGGCCGCAAATGAAATACAACTGTGTTTAATAGTATGCTAACATTGGACGCTGGAAGACACAGCGCTCCAGTCTTTGAACTCAGGAGCTCACAAGCTTGGTAACCCTGAACGTCACAAGTTGGTAACGTCGGAAGTTAAACCAACTGGACCAAGGCCTACAAGCCCGGAAGGTGTATACAGTGTAGTTGACGACGCCGGCCGTGAAAGTCTCAGCACTTAACGTTCTGTGAAATTGTCATTTCTCCAATATTATTTACTGTCAATAAATAAAGCTAAGGCAATTTAAAACCAGCCTATTTACTACCATTGATATTATGCTCCTACTTTGCTTTACATACTTTCAATTTTTAATTTTTCTAGTATTAGCTTATTGTACATATAGAGGAAGTACTGTATTCCTTCAAAACTACGGTACCCTGATTTCACTAGAAATACACTGAAGATGTCTTTTTCAAAAAAGTTAGGTGCGTGGACTTTTTTTTTTTGTGTGCGCATGCATAAGTAAAAGACGTAATAATTGTTACATTCAAAATATGGAATTTACTCCTGAGTTCAGCACGTTCTAAGGATGCAACACGATTTCAAGAAAATCCTTTTATCCAAAGGATGCTTTACACAGAACTTTTTCCGTTATATTTGGTTGCCTCAAAAATAGCTCTAATAATAATTTTATTTAAAATGACATGTAGGCCGTTTAGATAATTACGTGCCAAAATTACTGCACATATATTTTGAGTTTTCCAGGAAAAGCTGGTGAAATATTAATTCGGAAACATTTTAATATGTTTATATAACTAATAAACCAAGAGAGACAGAGAGGGGGCGGGGATCTTGCCTTATAAAACAGCTGTGTGAAACGTACAAGTTATGTAATATTTTTATTAGATCTTCGATTTGCAAGATATCCGCGATTATACCAATTACTTCATTCCCTGTATCATACGTCTGCCTCTGGTGGCTTGTACAGGGTGCTCAACCTGCTTGTAGCAGCCAAATTAACGTGTAGGAAACGATCATATTTTCTTAGTGCAATAAGAACAGTAGTTCTTTTTGTATCTTGGTGATTGTAATACGAGTGAAGTTTGGGGCGTCAGCGAAAGCCAACGAATGGTCACAATGAATATTATACACGTGTTAATACTACACTTTATGCAGTTCTAGCATTAAAATACGTAAAGCTAATAAATTTGCAAAATATTATGCTATGATGTATTGGAAACGAGAAGTGACGTAATATTGTTGCTAAGAATATGTTGATTTGGACAATTTAAAAGACAATTGATGCTAATTATAAAACGAGTTGTATTGAAAAGATATATTCTAGTTGATATTTTAAAAGAAGGCCATTAAAGGGGCTTATTAATTCCACAAAAGACAAAATATGTTTATGAAGAATGGTATGAAAACTTTTGTAGTTGGAGAAAATAAAGCGTGCTAGTTCATTGCTTGCTTGTTGCTAGGTAATTACCCCATTGTTTCTCTGACACTTTTTGTTGCGTTATTATAAATGTACTTTAATGTTGGACTTGCATAAAGTAAGGTACAGATAAGGCATTCTGGTGTTTTCATTAGTTCCATTTATTTTTTAATTGGACGTATTTTTAAACTCTTCTCGTGTAATGTTTCAAAAAGTATTTTAAATGCATTGAGTAGAACTCCATTTCTGAATAAGCCTTGATTTAAGGTGAAGACAGATAATTTCCAAATATTCTAAAATGCTGGAAGGCTGCAGTATAACCAACTTCTCTACATGTCCAAAACTGAAAACTACCATAAAATATTGCAGTTTAGGTCACTGAACCTAGTGGATCTCATCACACGTTTAATGAGTAAACTGAGCGAAATGATGCTCAAAACGAGTTCGAGGTCCTTAGTTTAGATGTGCGTCTTTTTGGGATAAGAGCAAACCCCGAGAAAATCCTACCCAGGCAACTCACCCTAATTGAGATTTGAAGTAGGGACTTCTGCAATTAAGGCCAATGCTGTACCTCCACATCGCAGAATTAGGATGTTAGTACTTTGTTTGACAGAGTTGACTTGTGGTTTATGACACAAGACAGGAAAATGCACTGAAAGCATCAACATTAGAATATCTTGCATTTGTGGAACTTGGATGTACTATAGTCTTAAATAAGTAATAACTCTTTATGCAGAAAGGAAGTAATCAGATTTGAAATTATTTTATAATTGGTTTGGGGCATTATCTACTCACTCGTCAGATTTAATGGTACCTTGTCGTTGATAAACTTTTATTTTATGAAATAGTGGTGTAATTCTTACATTAATCAACTCTATGACATTACTATTTGTTGAAGGCGGATAAAACACTTTCGATAATTATTATGTTAAATCTGTTAAACTGAAACAAAATGTGGCTGTCTTCTCTGTAAATAACTGAGAGGACACAAGCATGTGGCCGAGTTTTGCATTTGCGTCCTTGGAAAGGCATCAAGGAACACATCACGACGCAGGAATTCTGTCAGGGGAGACCACAATGAAGCATTCCTCAAATACACGCCCTTGAGTCAGCATCTTGAAGACTGGCAGCTTCAGCGAAACAAGCAGAGCTAATACAGCTCTCATTACCTAATAACTTCCGGGGTGATTCACCTGTAGTGTGAAACCATTCCATACCTATACGCAGTTCTCAGCGTGTTTCATTCCATGTCAGGAAAATAATTGCATTCTATCATGAAGTCATTGAAACAGGTAACCACAGTCAAAGGTTCCGTGCTGTGTGTGCTCACCTCTGACTAGTATTTCAGAAATCTTGTAATATTAAACAAAAATATAACCTTGGTGTTCCTAATAACTGGATTTCTATTAGCAGTTGCACCTGGCCATTGCAAATTAATTTGAAACGGAACCCTGCCTCATAATTAATCTGAAAACGCCTTGTGGTTTACTTTAATTAAAAAGGTGTACATAGGTTGCTGCAAGTAACTGGGTAAGCTGGAGCAACGGCACCGAAGTTCGAGTCCCGGTTATGAATTTGTGTATAAATTCCCAATAATTAAAATCAATATAAATTTCTATAGCCATCATTTCATAATGAAATCTAGCAGATTAACTAAACAAATCTTTGATTTCTTCCGTAACCGTAAAACAAAACCAAACTGGGTTAAAGAAACTGAAAAAGACTTAGCAGAATTAAAAATCACAGAACATTAATTACTTGACGGGACAGCGAAAGTGATAACTAAAAACGAAAAACAAGGTTCAAAGATAAATATGCATTAAAATACAAACCCATTTTCCTGGCAGAAGAAAGGAAAAAGAAAGATTAGGTAGAATCAAGAAATACTGGGAACTAAGAAAAGAACAACACACAGAGAAATGATTGATTCAACGAACCCCAAAGATGGTGAAACAAAAAGAAGACAATATGAATACAAAATTATTTTAGCCGAGGTCAATTACTGTTGTTAATATATAAACAAAATTCATAAACGCTTTTCCATCGGTGATGGGCACATTTTATTTATTATTGTTCCTTTTATACCATTCCTTTAACTGCAATGGACATATCAGCGGCCCTTTGCTTTGTAACATATTTTCTCACAACTCATATTCATTTGTTTTGTATTTGACGTTTATATATTAGATCACATTCATACTCCAAACTCTGGGGAGGATATGGAGAAAACTCCTTACCCCAACCGGGAATCGAACCCTGGTTCCCGTACAGCAAGCTACTCTTTTATCTCTATTCTGTACTAAGATGGAAGGAATTCAACAAAACTTTTGACGTTATTAAGCTTCTGCATTGCTAGCAGTAAAATGTTATGAAATATAATTAATTTCATACATTTCAAAAATAATATATGTAGTGTATATCTAACTGAAATGATTTAATTCATGGTTTAAGGGCCCAAAGTGGGCCTGAGCCTGCCAACCCGACTGCCGGCCTCACGCCCCATCCGCAAGGCAGAGGTGGGCGATCATCTAACCGATACGGGAGGGGATATAGTCAGAATCTCGGCAACCCCAGCCGGAAAGTTGGCTTTCTATACTAGAGTTCGCTACCTAGCATGGCTCCTCAATTTCCTCACGATGCTGAGTGGGAACCGGCCTATAGCTCGGACTTAAAATCCGCAACTCGTAGAGGTGGGATCGATCCCGGGCGTAGGGAATCAAAGCACAACACTTTAGTCCACTACGCCACGCCATAGGACCCTGAAACGATTTGCTGTGCAAATATATATCGAGTTAACAGTATTGAAACATTAATGTGCTGTAAATATTCTGTAAAGTCATGTTTTCTCAGATATAAGCTGTCCTGTTTGCATTCCTATAACCTCTGAGTTCATAACCGTTGATGACAAGGTACGAGGGGGGACTTATCTATTGTACCTATATCCCTGATGGGGCCTTCCCCGTGGCGAGATGAGAGGTGCTAGGAGACACGACATCAGAGGACTGGGTCCCTACAGTTTACAGATCGAAACTCCCCAGTGTAAACTCATGCAACTGGCGTCCCTTCCCTTGTAAGCTTGTACTTCCCACTGGCGGGGCAGGACTCGAAACCTGGAAGACGAAAGTTTACAGAGAGTATATTCCCTTCCATGTATCACCGACACTTACAATCCTAAAACAGCCAAGCAGGGTGAAGCAGAAGTAAAGTAAAATGGAGAATAGAACATTTTGAGGATGTAACACTCACTAGCGACTGGGAAACTTCCGGAAAAACCAATAGACCAGCAAGGATTGAACTCACGACTACCGAAATACGAGTCACACACGTAATGTGGCAGTCACCTCGCTCGGTAACATATGTAAATGTTACATTTCATGTACATGTTCTGCACCTAAGCAGCACAAATTTAACATGTTTAAATTTTCTTTTGCATTTATTTTATGAGCAAGCAGTATTTTTGTGTTTATCTTTTTCTTACAGCAGACCTGTTTTTGGTGTTATTATGTAGATACAGTTCTTGAAACATTAGGTACAGGATTTTCATAGCACGCAATAATCCAAAGTTTACGTGACCAGATAAAACCCAAACTATTCAAATATGGCCCGCATGTTACTTAACTAGACTTGTGTCGTGACACATTTTTATAATAAAGACATTTAGAAATTAGTATATATATGAATGTTAAAGAGCAGCACCAAGGTATTTTCGCTATATTTGGAGGAGTCTTAGAGTAATTGCTAGTTTATATTATAACAACATAAAATTTTAGGGGCTATAAGAGCAATTTCAATTTTATACACAAAATTTGTTAGTTTTTTTTTTTTTTTTTTTTTTTTTTTTTTTTGTAATTTACGTCCTCAACGCTAAGTTATATCGGACGATGAATGAATTGGGTGAAATGATGCTCAAATGAGTCCAGGGTCTATGGAGCATAGAATTACCCGACATTCGTCTTGAAGAATAAGGAAAACCCCCGGAAAAGCCTTATCCAGGTAACTCACCCTGACCGAGATTTGAACTCGGGACCTCTTGAACGTGAGGCAGACACGTTAGTTAACGTTGTTGTTAAGTTAGTAACGTTGTTATTAATGCTAAATAAGATTAAAAGATTGAAAAATAGCTTTGTTTCAACATTGTTCATTGTTGTATCATAGCCATAGTTATTTTGTCCTTATTTAGTATATGTAGTTATTTTCTTACATATTCAGTATGTAATTTTTATATTATTAACATTTTATCTGAGGATAACTCTTCAGAGTTATAAAACTTCACTATTCTACTGAGAATAAGAGTAGACTTTGTATTCTTTACTCCTAATCTTGAAAATAAAATCACATTCCTTCTCAGTAGTGAGTCTGGTGTGGAGGAATAGCTATCGTCAGGGCAGCAGATTTAATTAGTTATGGATTCCTGACCCAAATTAGGGATGAAAGAAGTCAGTTGTCCTTTCTCGTTTTATGAGAGCTTTTTATTGTTACATACTGTGAAGTCTTCTTCATTAGCAAAATATTCTATATAATCTCGTAAGAGTTAACGCTGCAATTTTGCAAAATCTGCTTCAAAAACTATTTGCTTATTTTCATATTCCGCTGACAGGGACACAGAAGAAATATAATTTCTAATTAACTCTTTAAATTATCTCACCATATTTCATTGTTACTCCCATTTTTTGTATAGCACTCATAATCTTTCCAGGCCAAGGCCTTTTGTCCCACCTCTGACCACCTATAGGCGTCGTGAGTGGGGTGCGGTATTGGAGGGTGGGACGTGGCTACTGCCCCCGGCCGGTATATGCGGCATTTGTAACCAGAGGCCACTACATCTCAATCAAGTAGCTCTTCAATTGCCCTCACAGCGACCTAACAAGTATGTCCCGGACCAAGCCTTCAGCGGAAGAAAATCCCCACGAAGGTACCACGAGTCGAACCCGGTCTCCCACTTGTTAAGCAGCAGTGCTACCAGTAATGCCCATCTAGTATAACTTTATGTGCACTAATTTTAATGAAGTAAATAAATATCAGTTTCAATTATTATGCAACTTTTAAAGAACTTGCAGGGTATTTGATAGGTAATTTTGCAAACCTTTCTAGGCGATGAAAATCCGGGCTCTGGTAAAGATTAAATCCACAAAAACATGCACCAGAAACGTATAGAATGAGAATTATACAGATTTAACAGTTGTAAATAAATTGTATTCCAGATTGTCAGTTGCAACTACGTCTTTACCGATGAGGATCATGTCTTGAACACAGAATGACAGCTAGCTAACATTTTTTGCTGTTTACTACAAAACTCTACCTTACACATTCTGTTGCTCAGCCAAAAGTACCCCTAACTAGTTTTTGATCTTTCATTGTTGATTCCTTGTATAAATGAAGTAGTTAACCAGAGTATTCCGGTTAAGTATTAATAATACTTCACTCGTTGACAATAAAGATGAATAAGAATATATTACCTATGAACCAGTCAGGTTTGATTGACTACAGATCGTAAAACCGTTCTATTATGCCTCCTGCATTTTAAGCGCAACTTTAAACAATGAATGTTATTAGTGATATGTTTCCGATTGCACGAAGTGCAAAATAAAATAAAGTTATGGAACGTCATTTGTTAAAGCGTCATACGTTGTATTGCTTACTTTGTTTAAAAAAAAATGTTCTTTTAAAATCTTATGGTTTTTGTTGTGGCAATGTAAAGTTTTACTATGGCATAGTTTAGTAATTCAGCACTTTGTGGCACTCAGGTAGCGATCTATTTTTATGCAGAATAGTATGATATCACAAATGTTTTTGTTATGCATGCCTTATAATAATGAAGTTATTGTATCGATTTTGTTCTTGAAATAATAACAAATATCTCCAGAGGTGTTTTATGATATTCTCACATATCAAAACCTATTGTAATATTAGCTGTAGTCCGTGGTTTCAGTATACTATCTCAAACTAATTTTTAATAAGTGCGAGGAAGCAAATCTTATGTGTTGAATTTTCATGCATTTCTCTAACCACTCTTACAAAGGCTTGTTGATCTACTTCCGGTTAGTCTAGCTAAATGTTTTTCGGAAAATCGTCATTACTCATTTCGTTACAGGTAAAAGAGGAAGACAGAAGGATGAAGCCGTGGAAAGTTTTTAAAAGGCGGTCATTATTTGCGAAGTTTGAAATTCCAGTCTCTATGAGCACTAAAAACAGTTGAATGACTACTGAGCTTCCGAAAGACGTAAACTATAAACTATAGAAAGACTATAGACTATTAACCCCGAGACTTAAGGTACTTACGTGTTGTAAGTCAAAATCAAGGCGTTGTCTCATGTGTATATGAGAAATTCCTAGTTGTTTACCGGAATAATCTGAGTCAGTTGGAGAATTAATGTTATACTGGCACGTTGGTCATGGTGCTCAATGGTTAGAGCAACCGGATGGAGACCGGGAAATCCGTGTTCAAATCTCAGCTATTTCACTGAATTTTTCAGTCTGGCTCAATCTGTCCAAAATTTGACTTGCACACAGCTGGTGTGAAAGAACAATTTAATTTCCAATAGTACAATGTATTTAGCATTTTAGAATATGCTAAAACAGAAAGTAAACTAACATTTGCCAAAGAATTAGAGGAGTTAAAAATAAAGTAAATGTACAGATATTTACAAATGAGATTATTGGATTAGAGGTGGCATTCCAACACATCGATTAAGTGAATTGATATAGGCTGTCTCAGAATTCCTGTCAAGATTTACCTCATGGTCAAACGTTTTAAATCATAACCTCCATTCCCATCAGTTAAGTGAATTTATATAGGATACTTCAGAACACTTGACAAGACTTTCCACGTGTTCATCCACTTTGAAGCATAAGTTCTAATCTCATCAGTTAAATGAATTTATAGTGTATAGAATACTTCAGAACTCCTGTCAAGAC
Source organism: Mantis religiosa (assembly GCA_030765055.1). Classification (NCBI taxonomy): domain Eukaryota; kingdom Metazoa; phylum Arthropoda; class Insecta; order Mantodea; family Mantidae; genus Mantis; species Mantis religiosa. The sequence continues at coordinate 98,698,691 of CM060947.1, read as the reverse complement.
TTTACACTTGTTCATCCAATTTGAAGCAAAAGTTATAATTTCATCAATTAAGTGATTTTATATAGAGCACTTCAGAATTCCTCTGAAGACTTTTCACATTTTCATCCAATTTGAAGCATAAGCTCGAATTTCATTTAAGAGATTTTGTATAGTATGCCTCAGAGTTCTTGTCCACGTTTTTAGGTGATTGAGAAGCCTGAAGTGAATATATTGGTACCTGAAACACTGGTGCGAAATGCTAGGCAGATATTGAACAATTTGCAAATGTGAGAAATTATTTTTCTATATCACTTTAAGTTCATATAATTAGCGGCTCATCAGAGTAGCATTTTCTGTAAGTAAGCATCACATCCTGAATTATGAAGAAGATATTATTGATATTTGATCAGTTTAGAGGTTGCAGAATTTGAAGGAAAGTGGAAGAAGCAAGTCTATTAGGTCGGTGTGGTCTCAGAATCTCCTTCTCAGCAGCCCCGTTTTTGATCTCTCCATTACCAACAATCCCAGGAATTCGTGGCACGCTACACAGCATTTTTTCGAGTTGCATCATCGTCTTGTGCACCACAGAGTTTTGGCGTTCTTCCTCACAGGAATGGCGAACGCTCCCCCTTCCTCCTTCACTTTAGTAGTAATAAGCACAAAGAGCTTGCTTCATTATACCTACTCGCAAAGTTACTGACCCTTCCTGTTTATTCCTTTCAGCGCATTCTCATCTTTCTTACTTGATCTTCTAGTTCTTGGTATCATAAAAATGTTGTCTATTTCAAATATTGCACAAAATACCCTTAATGTGCTTTCTTTCCTTTATGACAATGAGAAACTGAAAAAGATGGAAACAATTCAGATATTATGACACTCTTTGTTGCAATAGCCAATTCCAAAATATCGTTGTTTTATACATACTTATATTTTGCATAGTTGAACAACTGTAATTTGAAATGTGTGTATTAAAGAAGAAACATGATAAGAGTTTCAGCAACAGTGCAGCAAAATCTAAAAATATAAATGGTAAAGGAAGTTTATAACATAAGAATAATCCGGCGTTTCGAGCCTTGAGGAGAAAGAAAGGGATACTTTTACAAGAAAAAGAAAGTTCCTTTAGCATCTTAAAGGAACGAAGAAAGAGGTTGGTGAAGCCTATTGTTCCGAACGTGCCATTGTATAATGCGGAAGGTGAAGAAACAACTGGAAGGTTGCAATAATTGATGTGGGAAAGAGTGGAGTATGTAAAATGGACATTCAGGATAATCAATCTGCTTTTGAAAGAGTGCTGACATAATATGCTTCTAAGCACATTTGGTAAATAGGACACCAGAGGGTAGACCTGGTATCCAGCGGTGAAGCGCGCAATGAAGCTCTGAAAGCGCCGCTTCACCAAGAATTTCAGGAGTAAAAGAAGAAAAACAAAAAATACATGCAAAACAATATTTTATTTGCCTGGATAACTTTTCAAAATTTATTCCCGAATATCCGCGTTACTCTCGTGCTCATTCAACACTGCGTGTTTATGTATTCACGCATTCGTAACCTCGAATACCATGTTTCGTAGGTTTCCAAAAGCAATCGTAGCTTTTCAGTAGTTAGGAAGCGCTTGACAGATTTGTCAGGTGAAGCCTCCATTGTGGGTGAAGAAAAGCTTATTTTTTGTTTTAAATAGAACTGTAATTATATTTCAATAGCATTAGCAATAGTAATTTACGTAGATTGGTATACAGCGGCGAAAAACAGGAAATTCTTGTAAATTTTTAAGTTACTAGCAGAAGTGTGTGAATTGCATGATTTCCCCAGTTAGATTAACAATTCAAACAGTGTGGGCCAGCTGTAGGAAAATTGGAACGTCTGAGTGGAGAGGGGAAGCAGTAATGCCTGCATGTAGTGTGACCACTCCTGCAATGCAAGAAGGGCCTACGTATGACTGTTGAGGTATTATTCTATTTTATTTCAATGAAAATTATTACTTTGAGCTTTCCTCGGTTTTAAAGTCACGCCTCGCCACGGATGCTATCGTAAGAAACATTTATGTGTGTGGGTCAAAGAGTGACAAAAATTAGATAGGCCTGGGTCTAATTGATTTGATTAAGATGCCATATCTTCTACTTTGTAGCATCGTGCAGATTAAGAAAAGGCTGCAGGTCTTTGTAGAGTATCAGAAGCTACATACTAAACTCACTACTAGACAGTGAACGCTCAAATCTGTAAACGAAAATGCACAAACTGAAATTTGGAAATACGACAACGAGGTATTAGCAACATGGTTGGGAATATGTACATACTATAATACCAAACTGCATTCGAGAACTATTTAGCGGAGGTAAAAGGCAGTAGCAAGAAAGACGTTTGCTAATCCTGGGTCCAAAGCAAAGTTAGTAAACAATATCACCAAAATTGATAAACTGTCTTAACAAACGTCTTCAGCATTATGTGTACATTGAAGCCTGTAAGATTACAGTGGACAGCATCTGAGAAAAGAAAACCCTGCTTCTGTAATCAATATTGTAATGATTACGAGTAAAGAAAAGCACAGATAAAAACGTAATTAATAAAATGCAAAGTGAATTCACCTATGTCAGAACTTCTAATGAATAAGAGGTTATTAGTTGCTGAATTAAAATCCAAAGGTGTTCAACTTTTTACGTGTTTTCAGCCAGAGGAGCATCTGCATTTTATACTAGATATATAGATGCTAGGGAATAAGTGCAGACACTATGATAATTGATATCTTAATATGTTTTCACTTAATTATGTTAGCTTTTTCCTCTATCTTACAGTTGTTCCACAAACACATCACATGATCCTACCTGAAATTTTCTGCATTACTTCCCAATTAAATGTGTTCAAATGTCGTTTCTCATTGCTTTCTCTATGAAACTGTAAGTTCTAGATAATACAATTAATGACTATTTGGATCATAAGAACCTGACTGATTCCTCTATTGGTTATTACTGTTTCATGCAAATAATTCCGATGCTTGATATGCTTTACCCATCATAATCCGTAGGCCACGCCGTGGCTCAGTGGTTAGACCGCTTGGCTCTCACCAAGGCGGCCCGGGTTCGATCCCAGGCGACCGCAAAGTGAGATTTGTGGTGGACAACACGGCGTTGGGGCGGGTTTTCTCCGGGACCTCCGGTTTCCCCCGCCATCTCATTCCACCGATGCTCCATCTTCATCTCATGTATCATCAGTGTCACCGCCTGTGGTGCCGTATGTAGTAAAAGCGGGCGTTAAACATTACACATCATAATCCGTTACGTGCTCTGTGGTGAAATGAACACAAATACTTTGAGTGAGTGACGCTTACTTAGAGCTACTAACAACCTGAAAATATACTGCAATTATTAACTAAAACTGTTAGTCTGCAAATTAAATAGATATTGATGTAATATTAATTACACTATCCTGAGCTGTGAATACATATATCTGAGTTATTCCTCTAACATCATTTATTTACAAAATATATTTTGAATTTTGTATGAATGATCTACTATGAGGTTTTCTCGTATATTTAAGAAATTTAAGCTAATAAGAAAATGCACCTTGTGTTTCTTACAGCATTATTAGCTATGTATGAAGCATGTTTACACTTCTTCGAGCACATCATGTAACCAATATGCTTGAAAATTTGCAATTCTCTTTTATTTCCGCAACAGCTAAACGTTTGTAAGCTGTCTGTGCATGTTTGTGAATTACAAAGGGCAGCACACTGCAAATTACAGGAAAAGCCCAGTTCATTTAAAACTGCAAGGTATTTCTAAATCAGTCTTGAATCAGCAGAATAAGCAAATCTCTGGTATTAACACTGTGCCTTCTTCTTCATTAGCTTTAATGTAAATGACGTGACAGTGTAAACTCACTCGCAAGAAAAATATATACCTACGCTTTGCGGCTGTTACCACAAACACTAACCCTATAATTCCTGTGTTATTTATGGCAGAAACATTCGTACATGCATATCAAATTGTAGACGAATTAATAACAAATACCATGTGTTGTTTCATTTTCTTAACACTCATGTAATAGACATACTATTAGCCACTGAAACAAAGTTAGCACCTGAAATACACTTCACATGTATGCTTACAAAACATATAGAGCTGATCATTTTTTTTCTTTTGTAATTTACGTCCTCCTACGTTAAGTCATATCGGACGATGAATGGAATGGGTGAAATGATGCTCAAATGAACCCGGGGTTCATAGAGCTTACAGTTACCCCACATTCGTTTTTAACGATAAGGGAAAACCCCGGAAAAACCTTATCCAGGTAACTCACCCTGACCGAGATTCCGAACTCGGGACCTCTTGAACGTGAGGCAGATATTCTACCACCACGCTACCAAGGCGGGCATAGAGCTGATCATCCAAGCCATAACAGGAAATAAGGTTCAGCAATATTTATTAAAGCATGCTTATCACCCAATGAAATGCCACATATGAAAATAATTTGTATATAAAATCACCCGAATTCGATTAAACTTTAATAATAATAATAATAATAATAATAATAATAATAATAATAATAATAATAATAATAATAATAATAATAATAATAATAATAATAATAATAATAATAATAATAATAATAATAATAATAATAATAATAATAATAATAATAATAATAATAATAATAATAATAATAATAATAATAATAATAATAATAATAATAATAATAATAATAATAATAATAATAATAATAATAATAATAATAATAATAATAATAATAATAATAATAATAATAATAATAATAATAATAATAATAATAATAATAATAATAATAATAATAATATAACTTGTAATTACATCATTTTATTCAGCCCCAGTAAATAAAATTAGCAACACCAACTTTTGGGCAATTGTACATGAAATGACAGCCCTATTTTTAATTGGAGGTAATTTTAACAGTAACCATCCGAGACGGAGTTCCAATGCTTCAAATCCTAGAGGAACAATATTTCATATTAAATATTTATCAACTTAGTTTGGAAGCTATATAGCTATTTTAGCTATATTTCCTCCTGAACCTATTTTCTATCCATTAGACTTCTTTATAGGAATACACGCAGTTAATCCTTTTCTAAAACTTCATTACTGTATGGGCTAAGCTCTGATCGCAAGCCTACTATGATTCTATGTCAAAGTTAACTACTGACGCGAGAGCCCTAAGAGGGCCAAGGCCTACCAACCCGACTGCCGGCCTCACGCCACTTACGCACGGCAGAGGTGGGCGATCATCCAACCGATACGGGGAGGAGATGTGGTCAACATCTTGGCATCTCCTAACCGGAATGTTGGTTTTCGTGACCAGGGCCGCTTACCTAGCGTAAGCTCCTCACTTTCCTCACGATGTTGAGTGGGCACCGGTCCTATACGCGGGACCTAAAATCCGCACCCCATGGCGCAGGACATGAGTCTATGTGGAATAAGTAAAGCAGTCCTCCTTCATTAACGATATATGCTTTTGACTGGAATGATTACAGCTCAACTCTGGAGATCTAATTGAAAAACATTGATATTGCTGTATCACAGATTACAAGAAATTTTCAATACGCTGAAAATGTAGCAAGTAAACACCCACAGGGCTCTAGAGGCAAGGCAAGAGCATTTAGTTCCCCAACAATCGAATATTTACATAACTTAAAAAGGCTATGCGAACAAAGTATTAAATGTAAAACTGAATATAACGGTCTCATTAGAACATTAAAAAGTCATTACAACAAGAATACTACAATGGGCAGGAGAATCAATTGCGAATATTTACCACGCAAAATGGATCCTTAAGAAGAAAAACAAAATACCTATATAACTAAATAATATTCCTTCCTTAGAGTGGCCTCTGGGTGACTCAGTAGGTAGATGCCGGCATACTAATCCTAAGGTTGGCGGTTCAAATCTGGCCCAGATAAATGGCTTTTAAGAGTCCTTAAAAATCACTCTCCCATGTCAGTAAATTTACTGCCATGTAGAAAAACCAGGGGACGAAATTTTAGGAAATAAATAGTAATTGAATATAATATATAATATAACATATTTAATAGCAATTTATCATTTTATAATTAACATTCAAAACAACTTTATACATTCTTTTTAGCACAGTGAACAATTGTGCATATCTCAATGTTTTTGGGAGCACTGAAAGGCAGCTGTCACTAAGAATGTTGTTATATGCTGTGAAAAGATGTTTCCATACTGCATCATGTACTGGAGCAGAATGTAGGAAGGAAAGTTTTGCTGGATAAATGTCAACATCACGGAAACATTATTTCGAATTTGGGACACTGTGAACCGTGGATATCTCTTTAACTCCTTTTGCAATTTACTTGGTACTCCTGCACCAGCTTCTCTATGCACGGCATTTAGTGTTTCAATAGCATCCTCTTGATAGCAGTAGAATCTTGCAGAAGCACCCTGACGTTTCTGGAAGATTTCAGCTTTCTGGAAATCAACCGATGTTACCCTTCATATAATGATCATGGAGATCACTTTAGAGTCACTAAATGGAGCCTGTATTCCCCGATAGATGCATCACTTTCAGGACATTTATATCATCTAGATGAACATTTTACCAACTAACTGCTTCTATTCATGTTTCCCATATCGTGGCTCTAGAAATTGTATAAATCTCTGATTTTTTGTTGCTGATAATAACCGATTTTCTTGCTGAAACTTAACTCAGATATCCTGGACTACACGCCACAGCCCATGAGCCATGCAGCTATTTTGGGAAAATAAATAACTTGAATGAACTATAAATACATAAGACATCAAACTAATATCAGCCAAGTTATAAATTAGAAAATAATTTTGTCCGTTTATCATGTACTCATTTGATCTTATACTTTTAAAATAATTGCTAAAATGGCAAAATTGCGTTGCGCTAAGCTCCCCCTCCACACACACACACACACTCTCTCTCTCCCTCTCTCTCACACACCGACACATCCCTCTCTCCGAAATTCAAGGCGTCTAGTGAATAGGTTACTTATTATATATTTTAATTTGGTGAGCACTTACATCATACTTGTGTCCATTGGCATAGCAGATGCATTCTATTTTACATTCCTTGACTTCATTTTTGTCTCAAATATACAGTAAAACAAGCACATGCATCTGTTTAAATTGATCATAATGACTCCTTAGTGTGGTATTGAAGCATTCATATAAAGAAGCTGTTGAGAAAAGGCATCCGAATCTTTACTTAGGATAAGCGTGATATGTGTAGCGTGTAAATTGCGGCTAATTGTTGGGAAGCTAGTAATATATGATAAATAATGTTAAGAAAGCAAGGATGCGGCGTGCATGTAACTCACGGATTTACTGTCAGATGGCGGTTTGTCCGCTTGAGTGACGTGTGAGCCGAGTGTGTAGCATTAATCACAGCCTTCTTGATGTGACGTACAACACGCCCAGTGCTGCAGGTGGTTGTCGACTATCATTTCCATTTATTAATTACACGGCTTTGGTGAAAAGGCGGCGGCATGTCACAGTGGAACAAATCTTACAAGCGTCGAGCAAAAAGCACCACCCTGCTCGTGATATCTTGGCAAATAAGTAGCTGCGGATGCAAGTAACACAAAAATGACTTAGTTGACAAAATGTCAAGAGAAGAATAGAGGTAGGTTCTGGCAGCCTCTAAGTTTTTTGGGGGGATCTCGTTAGCTTCGACAGTGAGATCAGTCATACATGGTGAAGTTTAACTGGATCACAGTCGGACAAGAAACCACCAGACACATCCTGTCTGATATCGCATAATACCGACTTCCAAAATAACTTCTAGAATGCTTGATGTTTACATTAAGAAATACATGATTTAGGTAATAGGAGCTGTAGCTTTCCTGGCGGCTTGGAATAAATGATTTAGGTGTGCGCGAGAGTTGAATAGTGTCACATCAGACCTGTATTATGCGTTATATTCTCTAACCACTGTAATTTATTTTCATATAACATCTGATAAACATTCTTTCTCACATCTATTGTTCTTACTTAGTGTTAATTCTGATAAACAATTACATAAATAGTTTGATTACATATGTTGCTCTGTAGGTATAAGAGGGAGTAAGGAATCGAATAAATAGGTGTTTAGAAACCAGCTCCTCTGGCTTTAAAATTCCCTACACGTTGTATGATCTTGCCAGAAACAAATGAATAGCGGCAAGACCTTAAATAAATGACGAAGTATTGAACTACTGAAACCAGTTCTGATCCTGGTAATGACAGATGCCTCAAAACATTTATTTGAAATGCACTGCGCATTTCATATAGGTATACATTTTGTATGCTACGGTTCTTTCTATCTCTTAAAATTGAGCAGTTATATATTGCTGCAGTATTATCCTGCCTCACGATGATGCTGCGCCAAATGATAGCGTTGATCTTTCTTCAATCTGGAGCTTAGTCCTATCTCAGGGTATCCGTGGGTGTGTAATAAAATTAAGGATGACACCGGAATCTAAGTTTGAAACGTTTAATAACTTTTTAAGTATTCACTTAAATCGAGAAGTTGTAAGAAGTGTCCAAAATTCTGCTCAGTATGTCCTACTCAGCTACCAAAATTGTCCTAATAGTCTTCACTTTTGCTAATGACTAAAATCTTCCCCTACTAACTCCTAGTACGATGTTGCCACTTCATTTCTACATTATTCAAAATTTCTGCTATCCATCCTAAAGTCTCTATATAAATTTCTAAGAAATCCTTTTTCATATTCCAAGAATTCCATGCTGGCCCGCCATACCTAATCTGGCAACTTTGGATAGTGACTTTGTCCTCACTAATGTAATCTATTTCTCCTAATCTGCCAGACAACCAGCCCTCACTAATTGCTTCACTTAATGCTATCTTACCCGAGCCAAACTGTACACATAATTATCTTCAAACCTAAAATCCATTGACTTCTAACGCAAATGCACAAAATGTTCATATTTTACTTTATTATAAGTCTTAATTCAATTGATCCATAATTTCTCTATCAGTATGCATAACATACATAATTACACAATATTCCTTCTGAATAAAGTAAACTTATAAGTTGTTCTTTTCATGTCAATGTCTTAAAACATATCACATTTAAATCAAAACCACTATAGTAGCTATTTTTTGAAAATATAACATTTCGAAAAAAATAAATTGAATTTAAGGGTAGTTTTGGGTAGGGGGATTTTCTGGAACTTTTCTGTTGTATTTATGAAATACACGGAACTTAGGTATAGCATATCACGTTTATTATCCATTCGAATTTTCGTTTATGGGCTATGCTGCTAACCCATACTCTCTTCAACGAACCTTTTCTAAAAATGATTTTTACGGATTCATGACGCCTCAAATCACGTACTTTTGGTGAAATTTCGATAGTGAAATTTTGGATAGAATATATCAGCCACTATCTGTTCGCTGTAAGAATAAAGTAAATGTCAAAGAAGCACACGTGCCGGAAATTAACCGCATTAGCTGGTGGGTTTTAATACTCCCGTCTTCTTCCAAAATATAGTTCGCAATTTATTAAGCTTCTTGCGTTACCTGCTTTCAATAAACCATTCAAGTTGTTATAATATAGATTTAACATAATAAAATGATTATAGTGAGAACGATGACTCTCAAAAGTTCTAAAATGCGCTGGTTGATGTAACAACAAAGAGGTAGTTAAACTTCGGTGACGTCATTGCTGATACCGTGCGCAGATGTTGTTAACCAGTGACGTACTAAGAGGCGGAGCTCTTGCGGAATGCGGAGTAATACTTTATTTTATTCTAACAGCGAATAGATCATAGATGCATGTTAGTGAAAGTAATAACAGAGTTAAAAAAAGTAATTCATTATTCCCATTTACTGTGGATTTAGAAGTGAACATTTATCCTAGGACCGGAAGATGAGTACCCGAAGTGTGAAATGCTTTACCCCTACAACCACCCCTTCCTTTTTCCTTCTATCTGATACGTAAACAAACAGGTGACATGTGTCACAGTGGCGGTCATTCGGGTTTTGGACGTAATCAAATGCATACTTTTGAACTCAATGTTTAGCACGAAGAGGGTTAAATGCCATTAGTGAATATAAGGCTGAAGCGATATTTTAAACGGCTTAGTATTGTGAGAGAAATCGTTCACTGACCTACCTTAAGCTGACAAAAGCAGTTCTATAGAATAATATGTTTTAATGCATTTATTTTGTTATAGAACAGTTATTATGCAGCGATAAATACATATTTCTCTTAAGTTGCTAAGAACATTTAAATACTTTCTATATTGTATTCTTAAAATTAATCGTCACAATTTATCTAAAAGTATACTGAATTGCCAACATTGAATTGTTAAATAGTGACATAGTCGTAATAATACTCCATTAATTTACTGGATTGGTATCCTTGCTGATTTCATTTTAAATATTAGTGTTTCAGTGTCCGACACCAAACTTGGTGAACTTGAACGTAGAACATATTGAATCTCTTTAGATCGCATTCTTCGCCGATATACTCCGCTTCCTCCGTTGTGTCTCTACAGGAACAATGTCTCTTGGTTCCCCACTAGAACGCCCGTTAAATACTTTGGAGTGCTACTGGACTCTCGACTGACCTAGCGTGCTCACATCGATCGTCTTATATCACTGGCCTCCGGGCGGCTTTCAAAACTCTCACCTCCGTTACATCGCCGTTCCAGCCTCGGCCTACAGTCTTCATTGTTACTCTACAAGTCACTCGTTCGTCCGCTTATCACTCATGCCTGCCAAGTGTGTGTGTGTGTGTGTGTGTGTGTGTGTGGGGGGGGGGGGCGTACACACCTCATCTGCGTCGTCTTCAACTTATACAGAATCGCTTCACGCGCATTGCTACCAACGCTCCATGGTTCATTCGTAATCAGCAGCGCCATCACGAACTAGGACTCTTACCTCTTCACGACTGCATTCGCAGGATCGCCCGTTGTTTCTTTTCCACGCTGCAAGAAGTTCCAGGAGCTGTGCTTTATAACATCGGCGTCCGTACGCGCCAACCCTCATGCTTACAGAGGAGACTACCACAGGACCTGCTTCTGAGTGATACATCTGATTCCATTGATTCTAGTGCTTGATGTCTGTCTTATATCTCCAATATTGACTTAATTCCTCAGAGTGTATTATTGGAGTTCTAACTTGTATTTAGGGGGCGGCCTGTTAGCCTACCCCTGACTGTTATTGTTCTTTAATTTATTTTTCTCTAACTTTCTTCTCACTCTGATCTTTAAAGCATTGTACTGCTGATCGATCAATAAACAAATTATATGAAAAAAGGACATATTGAAGACGCTATGGGTAGCAGGCTATTGTTCAGTGTCAGTATGCTGTGCAACTGCACACATTGATAAGTAGTACCAAAGATGGCCAGTAATTTACTTGCAAAAGGGTGCAACCTGGAAAATGTGTGTACAGATCCAAACCGCAAAAGGTTGTGTTGCTTAAGGTTTATAGGCTCCAACACGAGCCACATTGTACCTCTTCAAAGTAAAGCTCGTAATGTATCCAATGCTGGTGAGACATCAAAACTGAGTACTAATAAGACTGCCACACGACTGTATAGAGAATCAACCGGCTTAACTGTGTTTACCTGTTTGTTGAAAGTAGTGGAACAAGAGGGAGGGTAAATTCACACTTATAGTGCCTTCCTTCCCTATCCTGGTCTATCCTTTCTCATAGAGAGGACTTGCAGCCCGCTCGGGAGTGGACACCTGGGTTCAAGATTCCTGTCTGCTTCAGAGAGTAGCCAGGATGGTTGATCAAATCCAAGCCTGGTATGCTCTCTAACTGCTTTAGTTTTCAGCGTCCCAGAGAAAGACCATTTAATTGTGCTCAAAGGCCTCTTTATCAAGCTTGAGGTTCTTTTAAATGCCGTAAATATACGAAACATAACCACTGGCTTTACTTTCCATCCTAAGAAGCCATGCTAAGTATTTTTACGACCGAAAAAATCTATCGCCATCCGTCGGATTTGAAACCATGACCTCGGGAATCAGAGATTAGCATGTTATGCTAGACCAGGGAGGACATGCAGGAGAATGGGAAAGGATATCATATGAATTAAGCACGAAATGGATGAAAAGTAAGGTGATGGAAGAGGTTCTTTCTTTCTTTTTTTATAATTTATGTCCATGAAATGGGTGAAATGATGCTCATATGCGCCCAGGGTCCATGCAGCTTAGAGTTACCCGACATTCGTCTTACAGGATAAGGGAAAACCCCGGAAAAAGCCTTATCCAGGTAAGTCACCCTGACCGAGTTTCGAACTCGAGACCTCTTTGACATGAGGCAGATATTCCACCATCTACACTACCGAGGCGGGTATGGGTAGCACGAATGGCAGAGAAAACCAGCTCAGACGCTTCTTTGGCTACCACAAATCCACAGCGCCGCCGAATGCCTTTCCAAAATAAATATTAGAGCAAAATTTTGTGCGAATATTCATGTGTAAGAAATGTGTGGAATAGTAAATAGAATACATATGTTTTCAAACTGTGGTTTAAATCACATAGTCAATGCATGGTGTGTGGGGAAAAAATCGGTTTTAATTTCACAATGTACAAAACAGATCAAAGAAAGTAACATGTTTGGTTTTGTTTTTAAGCTTTGTGAATTATGTGATACAGTTTATCCAGACCTAAACATAAAGAGACTTCTTTATGTCTGTAAATATGTATTTCAAATCACCTAATGCATTCAATTTCCATTTAAATTACCTTCGTTAAAATACAATTCTAGTGAGCACAATTTTCTCTTTATGGAATAAATTCACATATACATAGTGACAACAAAAAGAATTCTCTCCACAATAAAATCTCCAAGCGACAATAAATCTCCAATTAAACAAATTCGGTGTTTAATATTCAGAAAGAGCAAAGTGATTATGTATTCTGGTAGTTTCCAGATTTTTCATGTTATTGGTGCCATCATTTTATTAAATTGGATCGATGTGACATGATTATAGCACAACTGTGGTATATTAACTAAAATTGTAGAGAAATGCCTGGAATTATCAGTGATTTCACTCAACTTCATCATAAACCACTTACTTTTTATGGACTGCTTTTTCATCTCTTAGACAATTTGAAGCTACTCGTATGTTATTGGCTTAGTGAGACCTTGTATAAAATTCTGATGCATTGTGCTCATATGAATTTCTCTACCCTCTACCGCGCCCTCTCCATCCAGTAGGAATCGATTCATACCAAACCTATCAGAGCTATTAGATTATCTATCCCACTGGAATAATTACGTGATAGGAGCTGGTTCCAGTTTACTGTTGTGCACTCGTTAGTTGCGATGTCAGTCTAATTATAAAATACACTAATACCCTTTGGTATCGATTGCAATGGTCGAATAAGTTCTTTAATAGTTAAGGAAGGTAAACTTTGAATCTTTGTAACTTTCGCTTTGGTCCCGAAGTTACTTAATAACTTCAAAGGTACACAGAAAATATCTGCAAAAATTCATAACGTATAACATATTTATCAGCTTTACTACTCAGAGGGAATCTGGTAAATATGTAAGGTTCTCTTCTGTAGAATTATTTTTCATGGCATACTAACAAAATTTATTACACTTTAAGTTAATTGAAATACAAGCAATTTTCTTATATGAGAGTGATCAATGATTAAATCTTTTGCGAAAGTTATCATATGCTTATCATGCTGTTATAAACATATTCAATTGTCTTTTGTTTTTCTTCGTTTTAGCTGCTAAATCGTGGCCTACTTAAATGTATATTAAAGCTTTGTAAATACCTTTTAAATTTTTAGCACTCTATGAAATGTAATGCGGTGCAATGTTGCAACAATTTATCAAAACCGGTTGACCTCTCTCTCTCATGCGAAGATCAACCTCTAACACCGGGGGTGTTAGAGGTGGGTGACAAAGCGGCCGGGTGGCCTTGTGTCGGCTTCGTGTCGCGGAGTTTAGATCTTTCGATATTTACATGCACCCCTAACACATACACGCGCGGTTTACATATACACAAATTCGCCCCTTTTTATATTAATATTGATCAGAATTTTCACCCCATTAATTTGATTACTATTTTGGGTTTAAGTTCCGTATGATTACTGAACTTTCACTAGCTGTAATGCGCATATTGCATAAATATGAGGTACATATGTAATGAACAAGCCAAAAAATTATCCGGAGGGCGCTAAGCCGCTAAACGTAACCGGCATATTGATGGTCTTAATCCGCAATGTTTAACCGAGAAATGCTTTTATATAATCGGGAAGGTAATCAAATATTAGTTTAGCTAAAACCCAGTGATCTCCAATTATTCATTATTAGGTCAGATTTAATATGCACTACCCTAAAGTCGCTAACGTAAGTCGTTCTCAAGCTTTAGTATCCATTAACCTTTCAGAACTGGAACCCACTTTTGATTTGGAGACCGATACTTTAAGTGTATTTTAAGTATAATATTTAATTACACAAGACTAACTACTATAACATTAATCTTAAATATAATTTTATTATGTAAAAGGTAATCCTTCTCTTCACTTTAGGTTATGTATGATAAGTTTATGCCTAATCTCTGTTTCATATAACCTTGCCCCACTGACATGTTATCACTCAGCGTGCAACTACCTTCTCCCTCACCCTAATTGGCTAATGCTTTCGCGCCATAGGCCATAGGCGGTGCCTTCCCGTCACATTTAAACCTGCAGTAAATGGCATAATAATTGCCAGGAAGACAGATAAAATTTTACAAATAAGAATATTGTGACTTTGTGGGTTCGTGAAATGAAAAGTCCAATTACACCACTCCAAAATGTGCTTTATTTCCACCGACTTACAGTTTAACTCTTGCCAATTACACAGAATTACTTGCTGCACACAGTTACAATTCACCAGTCCGTCCGTTACAATTTCACTTGTCCTCGCGATTACATAAACTCCGATGCACATACCAGTTACGTACAGTCTTCCGTTGCACAATCCTTTCGTTCATTAACACGTCACTGACTAACACTGCCTTCTTACACCAAGAACTGTCCTCACTCACACACTAACCAACTGACTGACTCCTCACTCACTGACAAAACCAAAACCAACTCAACTCACTGACTAACTCCGTCTGTCTGTCTGTAGCTCTCTTTATATAGGAATATCGCCGGTTTCTCGTGTTTACAGGATTGTTCTAGTAACAGAAAGATCGAGAAACAGGTGTAGAGAAAACCGGCGACACAGTCATGTTTTTTCCCTGACCACAGTCTGTCACCACCACAAGACAAACGAGGAGGAGGTGTGGCTAACCGAACCTCCCCTACCTTCCGCTGCCAGCTGCTTTACAGGGTGCTCCAGCGCCCGCGTTACAATATGAAGGCATGCAAAAATAATGCAGTTTATAATGAAACTGAGCAAGTTGAAACTGAATGAGCAATGAAAATGAAACAAGTGTATAATGAAAGGCCTTTGGCCTTTTCCAGTGGGATTTTTTTAAAACCAGTACCCATACCTTGCAAAAATGCTTGTCTTTCAGTCTTAAAAGACGTGTAACGCCATACTTGTGTGTCCTTCATTCACCCAAGTCTCGTCAAGGTAGCATACTATGCAATTTGGACAATTTTGATTGTCCTTAAATAACGTCTTCGCCACACAACAATATCGCCCCTGGAGTGGTAAGTTTTCCTGTTGTCTCAATTTCATGTCGCGATGTTCCTACGCATCTAACACACCTGTAAATTCAGCGCACAGCTGTTCGACTTCTCTCACTGACAAAGACGGATTCTTCTCTGTGAGTGCATTAAACACATGCACCACAATTCTTTTTTCGCCGCTTTGTAAAGGTTTTCCCTTGCGATGCTTTAGCGATAAACTGGCGGTAGACTCTGCCATTATACATGTAATAAGTACACGCGCAATAAACGATCAATAAAATAATTTAGCTCTGCTTTCGGCACAACACACCTTCGAATGGCGACATATGACTAATTCAGTACAAAACAAGGTCAGTGATAAGTCATATAAACGAATATGTCATCACTACTGCTAAATCACGTGCAATCTTGTCATGTGCTTGAGAGCAAAGGAACCTCCTCTTTACTTCGTTTAAGAATTAACGATATATAAAGATTCCAATATATAAAGATATATCACCAAGTTAAATAACGAACTAATTTTTTACCTCGCAACAGTCTATACTGCAATAGCAGCAAATGAGAGGTGATAAGGTCACGTGACCGTTAAGAGATACGGGGCAAGCTTATGTGAAACAAGGATTAATAGAAATGATATTAAACCAACCATAAGCATTTGATTAGCAATTACGTAAACAGTGTGCGAATGGCTAGTCACACACACCACGCACACTGAAAATGGATAATGATACAAACTATAGTATAGTAGTACATCTGAGCTGTTGTTTAAGTTATATTTTATAGAGAAGGTTCTGTTAACCTTTTCTTATAATCCTTGCATATACGTATTCTCATAATAAGTTGCGTGCATAAGAAAGACCGTGAAAGGTAATGCAGAATTTCCAAGTTCACCAAATTCAAGTGCCATCTGGCATGGCGCAGTTAGAGAGTTTCTAAATCGGAGACAATGGAAATTACAGGAATAGTTTTAGGGAAGCTGGCCACTGCCCAAGTGGGTTAGAGAGTGAGAGTTCCCGTATTTGCTTCGGATCTTCATTCTTCACTGTCCTTATGAACACGGAAAGGTTTAGATTTAATCTTCCGCAGCAGCCACTACTCAAGTTACCACTCTGGAACAGGTTTCAGCCTCCCTCTCTGCCTGCTACACATAATGAAAATGTATTTATTTCCCTACCTCTCATAAGATATTCATTAATTTTGCTCTCTGGTGATGTACACATGTAACACTTTAATGCCAAATAATGCTCCAAGCAGACTGGTAATGGCCATGTTTGCATTCTCCAATTCAATGCTCAATACGGATAACACTGTATTGTAGGGGGCTAAATAGCGCTGCTACAAGGGCTGTTCAATAAAGAATGATCACAATTTTTTTTGACAACGTACCTTTACTCATCCTCATAATTTTGATGGATCTTCTCAAAATAGTCTCCCCTGAATGCGATGCACTTGTCCCAGCGTTTCTGCCAGACTTCAAAGACATACTGGAAACCATTTTTGAGAGATGCTTCAAAATCGCCTCCGCAGCCTTCACCACTGCTTCTGATGATGGATAATGCCTCCCACTAAGGCGTTTCTTCAAGTTAGGGAGTAGAAAAAGGCCACATTGGGCTAAATCCGGACTATAAGGAGGGTGAGGGATGCACTTCACCTTGAGTTTTGCAAGATATTCAGCAACATTGGCAATATGCGGCCGCGCATTATCGTGATGCAGCATCCAGCCTGCTCCACGGAAATGTGGTCTTTTGCGCCTGATATGGACTTGCAATGTTTTCAGGACATCCCTCAAGTATTGTCCAGTTACTGATGTTGTGCAGGTACAACATGTTGATAAACCATTCCATGAATATCAAAGAATGAGCTGGCCATAAGTTTCCCAGCAGAGGCAACCACTTTTTCTTTTTTGGGGGTTGGTGATGAAGGAGATTTCCACACTGAGCTTTGCTGTTTGCTCTCAGGATCAAAATGATGTATCCAAGTTTCATCATCAGTGATTATGTTTGAAAGAAACTCCTGATCTGCCTCTAACATCAACTTTAACTGCATGTTACCTCCATTGCAGCGGTAGACGATACTGAACATGTCTGAACTTGCCTGGTTCTCACAGCCGGGAACCAGGAGTACCAACAATGAAACTACTACGGCGTGGTTGTTTCACATTAAGCTAACAGAATATAATAAGATTGAATTTTAGTGCGAAAAATTATGATCGTAAAAAAAAATATCATTCTTTTTTGAAGAGACCTCGTATATTAGACTTCTTTTGGTAATTAGGGCGAAATTATCATTTTAATTTATTACTAACCTGTTAATTACTATAGCAGTTCTAAACGCCTATTAAAAAGGAATGCTTGGTGCTTATATCCCTTCAAGCACCTTAATATCTAGCACATTTAAATGTTAAGTATCTCATATACCGAAGAAAAGTATAACAAGGTTCCAAGAACATACAAGGATACTCGGAAATAAGGACAGTTTGGATTTAATCAATTTAAAAATTATTTTCTTTAAAAACGTGCCTCTTACAAAATTTCAATTTGGTTTATTCCTCCATATGATGACTTTCATTATTTATGCGTTTTAGTTGCTGCCGCCAGTACATTAATTTAAATTTTTGAACATCACTTTACTAAGCAAAGAACGAGAAATGTTGGGAGGGGCGACCTGTAGCTTGCATGTCTTGCACGATTCTTCCGATTACAATCTGTTGTTTATGTGGTTACTGGGAATACACAAGCTTAAATTGATATTACATAAACAGCGATTATTTCTTCCCTTAAGATTTTCTCTATAAATAACGACAACGCAGCCCGAATGCGACAACATGGAAGACATTAAGCTACGTTAACGAGGAATCATTATGAATTGGGGGTTAGAGGTTATTTACTGGTGTTTTGCATTTTATTTCCCCGCTATTTTTATCATATATACTTTTTGAAGTAGTGTTCTTTAAATGCTTCCAAAGTACGCAAAGTTATCGGGCAATTGCAAATTAAGGTTAAGTGTTGTAGGGATAAAGCATCAGACTATGGGCAATAGCTGTATTTCAGCTAGTGAGTGCATAAATGTTGCCGTAACTATATATTTAGAGTTAAAATTTAGCAACATTTGCAAGTTACTTTTGGTTTGAGGTTACCAATAAAGTGTTATTAAACTGGCGAGATACAACAGTTACAGTTATTAGATGCCAGTAAATGAAGGAATTGAAGCTAATAAGAAAACCCTCTTGAACGGAAAGGATCTATGAAATACCAACCAGAATGGGAATTCTGGTAAACTCCATAAGGAGATCCTACTGGAGAGGATTACGCAAACCTCATCACGAATCAGGGTGGAAGAATAGGGGAAGATCTTCCGAGACTAAATAGTTGGTCTCTTGGCGATCCATTGAGTTTTCAGGAAATATGAGCACGCAATGGAAAATCTACAGACTGCATTATGTAATGATGCAGAAGAGGCAACCGACCACATTGCCTCGCAGGAAGTACAAACTGGTTGAGCTCAATATGAGCACGCAATGGAAAATCTACAGACTGCATTATGTAATGATGCAGAAGAGGCAACCGACCACATTGCCTCGCAGGAAGTACAAACTGGTTGAGCTCATTAATCACGAGTAAGAGTTTCCTAACTATAGTTGGCAAGCTCAAGCCGGCCTTCGTAGCCGTGGTCGCTAGAGTGAGTCCCTGGCGTTTCTCAGCGTAGGGGGTAGTGGGTTCGAGTCAGGCTTAGGACATGGCTGTTTATGTGTACTGTGTATATGTGTAAAAATACAGAAAACTAAACAGTAAAACAACGTAAAAACAACAAATAAAACGAATATATTGGTTGTGAATTAAAGGTAGTGAAGCACGGAAATAGCACGATAAACTTAAGTTTCAGTATTTAGACTTAACAAACCTACCGCGTCTTCATTGCTAATTATTCCACAAAGCGATAGAACCAATTTCCTATTTACGGAAGTTATATTGAAACAGCAGATGATCTCGTATAAGGGAAGTTACAACTGCAGGATACATGATAATATTTTGATCATGTTATATAATCCCGTCTAGATAGACCTAGATGTTGCATAGAAGAAGCTGACATCTTTTAAAACTTTGGTAAAATGAAGTGGTTCTAAATTCTTTTATCAGTCAGTCGTCATACGTTTCACATCAGTGATGTTCTGTAAAATTAACCAATAGGATAATAATAGCTGTTATAAAATTGTTTGTTTTATTGTGAGACTTTCTTTTCGAAATGTGTGTAGAAACGTAAGACAATTCACTCAAGCGCTTGTAGTTGTTTTATGAATGTATTCAACACATGTTAACCTCTGGGAAATAATGATGACGGTAATAATGATGACGATAATAATAGTAATAGTAATAGTAATAATAATAATAATAATAATAATAATAATAATAATAATAATAATAATAATAATAATAATAATAATAATAATAATAATAATAATAATAATAATAATAATAATAATAATAATAATAATAATAATAATAATAATAATAATAATAATAATAATAATAATAATAATAATAATAATAATAATAATAATAATAATAATAATAATAATAATAATAATAATAATAATAATAATAATAATAATAATAATAATAATAATAATACTAATAATAATAATAATAATAATAATAATAATAATAATAATAATAATAATAATAATAATAATAATAATAATAATAATAATAATAATAATAATAATAATAAATAGTTCTGGTATTTCAAATTAATTTAAGCTACTCTCTTTTAAAAACAACGATTTTATGAATCGCTGTGATGGAATGTAGTTAACTTTTTTTCTCGTTGTAAAAGGTCCCAATTAGCAAACACGTCGGTGGTCAACAAAGGTCCCGTGGGAATACAATATTACTTCAGCGGGGATCGACAATTTGTCTGCGGCATCCTCAACGAACGGAATCTCGTTTTCCTTTGACTTGCATACCAGTCCCAAATTCGTAGAAAAGGGCTACACCCAGATAAATTCTTTCTTCAGTCATTCAACCTCAAGGATTTCTTTGAACTTCATTTGTCAATGATGTATTTGTCACGCTGGTGATGATCACCAATCAAATACAAACTCATTCCTGACAGATAAAAGAATGGAGGAAGGTTTGATGTGATCTTCTTCAAAGTGAGAAAATCTAGTAAATACAGAAAGGCAATAATTTTTTTATACTTTAAAGTGTTCAATTACCTCCATGACCTTTGATAAGTGTTGTCACTGGCCAGCAGTAAAAAAGTGTCCACCTAAAAACTAATACTTTTCAATTTATTTCGATGTGAAATAGGCCAATTTTGCTTTCAAAATACTTAGTTAACTTTAAAATGTATTTTCTCTATTTCTTATTTCTAACAGGTAGAGAAAATATTGTCTTCTACATAAGAATTTGGTATAGGGCTTTGTTCGGGTAATACATGTTTTGGAATCTTTTGAAACAAACACGATTTTATACAAATTCGGCGCATATGTGAACAGCAGAACTCAAAAACGAGAAGTGGTGCACATGCCAAACTTGGGTATTTTTCAAGGATGACGAGTGGAAGATTGGTATGTAAATTTATTTGATACAGACAAACCTTTATTTGGAGTAGTTTTCTTTATTTCTTCTGAGGAAAAAATGTTCCAGCAATTTTGATTAACAAGCCATATACTTCAGATATTTACATGAACTATAAAAGGCGTATCTGGTTTCCTAAGAAAAGCCTGAAAATCCTCTTTAATGTGGCTGGAATTTGTTTATGTATCACTTGTAAACTGTATTTGCTAAAATATACATACTACAGAAAAAAATTCAGAATTCATTAAAACACACAATTTATGACAAATAAAAAATTATGGTGGCTCTAAACATTTCTTGAATATCCATTTCAAGCTCAGTGTACCCATACTGACCCGATTTTTTAAAATTTCGAGTATCATAGCAGCCTCCTGTATCACTTTTATACATAGATAAAATGTGTAATTACATCATTTTGGCAAACTTTTTATGATTTACATGAAGTGAATGGAAAAACAAAATTTTCTGAGAATAAATTGTCGAACACATAAAAATAAACAAATAAAGTTATGAGAATGTAAAATAGGTATCACTTATTATGAATAATGGAAACTAATTGTATGTTTGAGAAAAATAAAGATATTCTGTTTTTGATGTTAAGTATACTAATAAATTTGTGTTGCCAAAACTGAGTTCTCTCACCAAAGCGGCCCGGGTTCGATCCCAGGTGACCGCAAATTGAGATTTATGGTGGACAACACGGCGCTGGGGCGGGTTTTCTCCGAGACCTCCGGTTTCCCCCGCCATCTCATTCCACCGGTGCTCCATGTTCATCTCATGTATCATCAGTGTCACCGCCTGCGGTGTCGTACGTAGTAAAAGCGGGCGTTAAACACTACACACACACACACACACAAAACTGAGTAAACTGAGTAAACTGATTCCTTCTGAGTACTGGACCGGACTGCGCTACGGAAGGGGTTCGGCACGGAGGCTCAACTTTTTTTTTTTTTTTTTTTTTTTTTTTTTTTTTTTTTTTTTTTTTTTTGCAATTTACGTCCTCAAACGTCAAGTCATATCTGACGATGAATGAAATGGGTGAAATGAGGCTCAAATGAGTCCGGGGTCCATGGAGCATAGATTTAACCGATATTCGCCTTACAGGATAAGGGAAAACCCCGAAAAAGCCTTATACAGGTAACTCACCCTGACCGAGATTCGAACTCGGGACCTCTTGAACGTGAGGCAGACGCGCTACCATCTACGCTACAGAGGCGGGTACCAAACTTGATCTGTTGTACCTATGCCCCAAATGGGGCACCCCTGGGAGGAAGGATGAGGTGAGAGGAGACAGGGCGGCTGTCCCAAGGAGCCAGGACAGGGCAAAGGGCGGGGTACCTAGACTTTACCAAAAGGAAACTCCCCTGCAGGCCAGAACAACCGGTATCCCACCCTACAATGTTACGGAAACGACTCCAACAGACCGGGTTCGGAGACCGTTCTACCGGAGGAGTAAGTTTTACCAAGAGCATATCATCCCGCCAGCAACGCCGGGACACCCGCCGACACATCTACCGTGAAAGAGACCTCCAGATGATGTACAGTGAAGGGATAGGAAATTCAGGGGGTATAATTAACTTACCTAGCATTGGCATCCTGACCCGAAAACAGCTCATGGGTCAAGTAGATCGTCCACGGGAATCGAACCCGGACCTCCCGAATACGGGCTACAAACGAAATCCCCTGATCCATATCTCTCAGTACCATTTTGATTTAATAAATATTGTTTATTATGCCTCTGGAAATGTACATTATGATATTTTATGTTCTGTTGATAGATTTTTATCAGGACGAGTACCAGGAGCAAATATTATTGGAATGTGATAAGAGATTTTCCAGGAATGGATAAATTACAAAGGAGGAAAAAAAAGAAGAAGAGAGATGCTGCAATGCAAAAGATAAGAATGCTAGAGCAGATAGGGAGAAATTCCTTAATATTCGCAATATAGCTATACATATTCTATGCATTAAACTAATTCTCTAGAATGAAGTTCTGCATATACAGTGTTAAAGAACTATCTTTAAACATGATAGTTCTCAGTTTAGATGTAGAAAGTTAATCAATTACAAAGTACAAATAGTATCACACTCGTCAGTCCTGCCCTAGCTTGCTGCCTAACGTCCACGCCCAGGGTTGTCCTCCGTTGTCTGGCTCAGGAGTCGTGGATTCAAATCCGGTAGACGGTCTCCTTAGCACGGCTTGCTTTGAAGGGAAATAAAGCCGGTGGTCCCGTCACGTAGAATTACATCACGTAAAGGAACATAAAGCCTAATAAAGAGGCACCTGAGCAAAATTAATCGTTCTTGTCCAATGGTACGCCGAGAACAATTATGAGTGTATATAACTCAAAACAATTCAGTACTTTTCTTTCACATCTAAGTCCGCTGAAAGGACTGAAGGCCAACTAGAAGCTCTCTGCTCTACTACATCGTCGTAGCTGACCTTGTTGAACGGGCATGGTCATGAAGAGGCGCTCTCGTCAATCTGATGGTTACCATAGATCAGATATCAAGCGCATCAGTTCCAATGAGAGTGAGTTCCGTTTTTGAAGAGCGTATGATTCTTATCGGTACTAGTGAGTACTCTAGGTGTACCACCGTCAAATTGGTTTACATTAAATTTGAATTCCTATTCATCAACTTTTATTCATTTTCTGCTTACAGAAATGGAGCAGTCCCAAATTCCCTGCGCCCAGATTTTCTGATGGCCATGCGTGTCTAAGTACATTGCGATGTTCAAGTTTTTGTCAGGAAAAGAAGCTATAGCGGAAACGTATTTTCTGACATCAAGGTCTAGGAATTAAACCTTGGTGGTAAGAAGTCATTGTCTTAAGGAAAACAACTGCCAGTGCAGATGCGTCTCACGAAGAATGCATCACACGACAAATGATAGCCACGTGCAACGATTTCGTGATGTTATGGAGTTGTACCATGAATATATCGTATACATCGCATTCCTCTCTAGGATAACTCAACGTGCTGACTGACTGACTAACGCATTAGAGATGACATTCTCTAAATGTACTGACTCTTAACGTCTGCTCTAATTCCTGTAAGGTCACTGTTCATTAGATTGTGACAAAACTCAGTTCTTCAAAAGGCATGCTAAGCACGAGTTCAGGAGAAACAAAACATGATCACTGTCAAACCGAATTTCACTAGAAAAGCATTGATTTATTAGATTGATACGATATAAATCCCAGATAAGTATTCAGTTAAGTATTTTGTGCTGTGTACTGAAATGTCAAGGGTTTATGTTCATTTTTTCATCAAGTGGAGTTCTTTTGGAACCTAAAATGGCACATAATGATGATGATAATGATGATAAAGTACAAGTAGATACAATGGAATGGATTGGTGAAGTATAGACGATTTAAATTTGGCAGGAATCACTCAAGACGATATCCTAGACAGGGACACCTTTAGAATGAGGGTGTATAAGGACAAGTTGACCAAGAGAACAAACGGAAGAAAAAGACTGGAACAAATTGGGCAGACGAAAGAAAGCCCATTGATGATGATGATGATAATAATAATAGTAATAATAATAATAATAATAATAATAATAATAATAATAATAATAATAATAATAATAATAATAATAATAATAATAATAATAATAATAATAATAATAATAATAATAATAATAATAATAATAATAATAATAATAATAATAATAATAATAATAATAATAATAATAATAATAATAATAATAATAATAATAATAATAATAATAATAATAATAATAATAATAATAATAATAATAATAATAATAATAATAATAATAATAATAATAATAATAATAATAATAATAATAATAATAATAATAATAATGATAAATTCGGGACTAAAGTGCTCATATTATGAGTTTGCTGTGCAGCATATTGTGTAGCGATTCACAATATCATTTAGTTGCCCCAAAATGTATAGTTTTCTCAGGTACTATGTCCTCATAGTTTTTTAAAAATATGCAGAATGGAAAGAAATAACCAGAAGTTATTCTGAAAATTCAAGTTACATACAGCTTTTAAACGTAAAATTAGGAAATAAGCATGATAACCTCTTAGCATCCTCGAGGGCACCAAGGCTGTTCTCAGGCGTCTCGCTTTTACAGATATTTCCTTGTAGACAGAGGAAACTGAATCGACAGTTACATCTATAAATAGGGCCACATTGTACTGGCCTTAAAATTCCATAATCTTTCCACAAAAATAGAAAGAAAAGAAATAAAAAGAAAAAAGAAAACTAACCATTTAAAACAATGACGAAGTATTGAAAACCCATATTGGTAATGAAGGATATTTTAGAATTCGGGATGCTACAAATATTTATTTCAAATAAATTATGTATTTTAAGAAGTTGGTGCTTTTTTTGAGTGCAGAACTTTCATCTTTTAACACTGACTAGTTATAAAAATCCATTTAGAATGAAGAGTAACATGAGGCAATTCACGGTAAATTAAAGATATACGTTTTATTTGCCATGCAATTATTATCTTAAACATAGATGAATTAGTTAAGGAGGGGTTTTTGATAAAATAAAAATGTAACACTTTCTCCCTCGTAGAAAGAAATTTGGATTGCAGATTTTCTCTGGTGATAGTGCACTTGTAAGCTGTTGGACGTAAGTATCAAGTTTATGATTTATCCGAGAGTTGCATTCGAAGTTGTGCTGTTAAAGACACGTGCACGAACTCAAGCAAGCACAAGAACAACCACATCCTTTTTATGAGCCAAGTATTTTTATTTTTCTGTGATTAAGGGACCTCAAAATACGCATTTCCTTTGAATTATTGATACTAAAATATTCTCTGCCTGCAGGTATATGGTAGACAGAGTAAACCAAAAGTAAAACTTTATTGTCTATACATCTACAATACTATGAGATAAATAAGAAAAGATTTGAAAGAATGTTTATTGAAGTATCATGTTATTAGAAGGGTCTCCTTGCTTTTATTTCCTTTTGGGGAATTTCAATTAAATATGTGCATAGAGTTTCTAAATGTGTTGCACAGTTTCAGCCCGGTATATAAATGTTGCTTCTTGCCTGGAGAAAAGAGTGCAATTAGTAGATTGGCACCCTTACAAAGTGCGGGAGTAGTGTGTCCGCCTTAGTTCGAATCCCATTTGAGAAAGTTGGCTGCATAAAATCTCTTCAGGATTTTCTCTCATCCTAAGTAGATAAACGTCGGGCAGCTTTAAGCCTTACATACTCTGGACTCATTTTATTTCCTTTCGTCGATTTCGTTGGGTTAAAGAAGAGTTAATTAAAGCAAAAGAGAACAGAAAGCAATGTGCAGAAGTTTGATCTCCGTTTCTCATTTGCACAAGGGTGTAGAGCAAAAACAACTGCACTACTGCTGTATCTCTGCCCCTGTGGCATGGGGCGACTCCACATGGTCTGAGAGCCACTGCTTTTCATCCAAAGTAGCCCCTTACTTCAGAGGCTGAATGCAACCTGCACCAGATCTACTATTGGGCAAACAATCCTTATTGGAGATCGAAAATAGGTGGCCAGTAGCGCTACTGTAACTACTTGACATGTTAAACAGCAAGTTGTGATGGACGCTTCCACGCAAGTCAGGGCAACGTCTCTCCAAGCTATCGATGCAGCACGAGGCTCCACAAAGCATTCCTTTCGGATGCCTGCTCTTCGATTGTTTTCTTCTTGGAAACTGCAACTGGTTGTGACGGTCAGCCTTTCCGTTTCTCTTCACTTTCATTCGCTTTTACTCTTCTTGTCTTTCCTTTCAATCATCCTGCCTGCTCTGTTCTTTTGTCGTTTTTATTCTTTCAGCCCAAGCTTTTCTCTTTCTGCATTTCTTTATAATGACAATTTTCTTGTTTCGTTCTGCTTCCTTTTCTTTATGGGTCGCATACAAAAATGTTATTGGAGACTTTTCCAGATAACATTTTTTATTATTCTCTTTCCTTCCCTTCCCATTTTCTCCTCACTTCTCTCATCTTCTCTTCTTTTCAATTCTCCGCTCCAATATACCAAGTTTGAATCTTTACAATACTTTGTCATTTTTTAAAATTGTTAACCGGTCGTTTTGTTCATTTTGTTTTAATGATTAGTCGCTCTGGTATCTTGGACCCACCCATCTGGTACCTATAAGAAAATTTTAATATGCTTATTTCTGCAAAGTAAATAGAAAAATAAGCTCTTGCAAAAATTATTTACAAAACTTAAATAATAGCGAATCGTTAAGTCATGTGAATGTAACAATTTTTGTACATCTTTCCTCTCTGCTCCTTCATAGGTTGCTCTTCTTTATTGTTTGAAAATATTCATGGAAGCGTGTACCTCTCATGAGAATATGGCTATAAGGAATGTGTAAGAAATATGTGTGGTATCAACAATTCTGGCGTTTTCTGAGAAAGACCACTGCTAGAGTTTCAACAGATCAACAAGTCTAGGCTTCTTGGAATGCATACGCTTGTGTAAGCAAGCTAGGATGCTAACGTTGAGCGATTCGCAGCACAATAACTTTTCCAAGCAGCCCAAGCCTTGAGATATATCGTAACTTTAGCCGTGATATTTCCCAGAATGCACTAGTTGATCATTTCAGACACATGCTTTACAGCTAAATTCTCTTGGGAAGAACACAATATTGCAGGTCTATTTATGATATCGTGAGCTGCAATGTGTTACTGTTCTCCCTTACCCTACGGAAAGCAGAACACTCCTAAAAAGTTTTCGGGCAGAGATCTGAAGTATTCCATAAGTGCGTTCACTATTGCAGAGAATTTACTTTAAGAGTTACATCTGGTGTTGAAATAACCACAAAAAAATTAACACACAGCAGCGCATATACTCATAAATGAGATGTTTATGTATTAAACAATTTTGTTGATAGTAAAAGAGTGCCTTTGTTAGACACTCTTTCTGTTGTCCAGTATTGACGATAGCAAATGCCCTCAGATGAAATACTCCTCAGTACTTGTTACACAAAAATGAATATCAAAAAGAATTTCGTAGGAGTGCCCTTGGTAACGTGTTACTGGATATACTGCAAGTCGCAAATTTAGAGCACAACCAAGATGTAGGTATATAACAAAAGTTAATATTTAGTCATTATTCCTTAAAACGTTTAAAACAGTTTGTACTGTATGTTACTCTGCGACCGCATTATTTCTATTACAGAGTGAACGCTGCTGAACCCTTTGGGTACCTGTATTTATTTTTGAGAAGTTAACGTCATTTAAATGCTTAGTTATACCGGAGGTGAATAAATGATATGGATATTTTATATCATATAAAATTGGAGTTTTTATAGCATAGGATCGCGTCTTCTGAGGATAAGGGAAAACCCTGAAGTTGGTAGACCCTAACGGAAATTTAAAACGAGATCTCTTTAATATTGAGATGCACTACCTCCAAAGAGGTGAGCATTTAAATGTTTTTTATACATTTCACATTAAACATTAATTAAATTGGGTGTATCCATTCTGTTTTGAAACTCAAGCTCGACAGTACTTGCTTTAAACGTTGTCTTTGTCCTAGCCAGCATCCTCTGCAGGGTATTTCACGGGCTAATCTTGACAATGAAGGATAAACTCGGCGGCAGAATATTCCAGATTAGCTGGCACGGCAATGAAATATGAGGGAAAAGTGTATAAATCTTGTGGACTGCCCGATACATTACCGGATATTTATGAACTTGATACCTACGTTTCGGACGGCTTGATGAATGTCCTTCATGTAATCTGCGTGGATTTCGTGTTACTTAACTGAGGAGAATGTAAACCATTCGTTTATAATGAATGAAAGCCATGATTCAGATCTTTATGACTGAATATTTGAGTCTTGTTAGCAAGTCACATTTGGAGCAGCGACAGTCAAGTCTGCTACCTCATTCATTAGCTTCGTGCGGTTTTCTTCAATGATATCGTTACTATATGAACATTCATTTCAAACGTATGTAATTTTAATTTAATTTAAACAAAATTCATAAATCCAGATACTCTGGAGGTTTGAAACCGGAGCTAACTGAATTTTGGGATTTATTTATTCACTAAGCCCAACTTTATATTTAAAATAACAAAGCCATATTTTGTTCTTGTTTATTAAATTGCATTAATTCGTAGACAAGATTACATTGTATCACACAACAGAGCACATTTTGAGCGATCAATTTAATACTTAAATGAGACGCAACACACACAATAGACTACACACAGCAAAAAGTTTACCCCTTTCATTGTTTAAATTCAAATCGTCCCACATTGCAAAAACAGTAGAAGACGAAATGTTTTGAGAATAAATGGTTGAAATATAGCAACAAATGCCAGAAAATCAAGTGTACACTAATGTTGTGTTGGTACAGTTTATTTCATCAGCTAATACAGTTATTGTATGCTAGATAATTAGGTTTACACTAAAATAGCTGAATGCAGAAAATTTCACTGCAAACTTATTTCTAAAGGGGTTTGGAGATTGGGGATTTCATTACGGAGGGGATTCGGTTCGTAGGCTACCATGCTGGGCCCATTGTTCCTATGCCCCCAAGTGGGGGCACTCCTGGAGGAAGGATGAGGTGAAGGAGACAGGGCGGTCGTCCCGAGAAGCCACGACAGTACAGAGGGCAGGGTCCTCACAGTTTACTTGGATAGAGACTTCCCCCGACAGGCCAGGACAACGAACTCGCTCTCCCACAGCGGGACAGCAACAAGCCCAGCAGCCGAGCCCCTGGCGGCTCCGAAATGGTGCCAGCAGAGAAGCGGAGACCGGCAACCGACCTACCGGAGAAGGAAGTAGTTTTCCTCAGAGCACATCATCTTGACATACACCGCCGAGACACCCGCCGACACTTCTACCCTGAATGAGATCACTAGATGGGAGAGGATGTGAAATGATTATGGGGATGTAATGGAGGGACAGGAAATTCGGGGGATGTAATCAACCTACCCAGCATTTGCCTACAACCCGGGAAAACTCCCGAAAAAACCCATGGGTCTAGTAGGTTGCCTACGGGAATCGAAACCGGGCCTCCCGAATGCGGGCCACAGACGAAACCGCCTGAGCCATCCCGCTCGGTTCTTTTCTAAGGGAATTGTATTATTCCTTTTGTGCTACAAAAGTCCCTTTTCAACTTTTATAACAAAATAATTATTGTATGAAAGGTTAAGAATGACCTCGGTGTTATCTTCAATCCTTGAGATAGGAAGTGACTAGATGGGTTTTCTAGAGAATTTGATACATATATGTATATATGCAATAATTATTTTACGAATAACGAACTAATGGAACCCATTAAATCAGAGATTTAAATTTCTTAGAATAAATGATAAATTACCTTAACACTCTAGATGCATTCGCTATGATTGTGTGTACATTAATATAGTTGCTAAATGTAACAATGTCTGTTAACAATGCCTTACATTTCTCATGTTAAGGATTGGCAATGTGCTGTATTAGTGTTTGTTTTTGCACTTTATGTGCAAAATTAATTTGCAGATATTGTTGACAAAATAAATGCATACTAAAGTTACATTTAAAGATATAAAAATTTGATGTGTTACATAAAAAAATGCCATAAATCGATATAGACT
Organism: Mantis religiosa; assembly: GCA_030765055.1. Taxonomy (NCBI): domain Eukaryota; kingdom Metazoa; phylum Arthropoda; class Insecta; order Mantodea; family Mantidae; genus Mantis; species Mantis religiosa. The sequence goes on along the minus strand of CM060947.1, from coordinate 98,667,968 downwards.
GTCTCTATAGTTCAGTGATCATGTTCTGTCTTCTCAATGCAGAGGTCATAGGGTCGATGTTGACTTAGGAAGGGGGACAATGCCTTGTAAGTACAACTATTCCCTACTCTTCGCCTTTTTGTCTCTAAATGACGATGCTGTCAATTGCAAGGATCATTTAGCGCTGCCGGTGTTACGAAATTTCGTCGCGCAGGTCTTGTTTAACGTGTCGGTGTATGTGCTGAGATAGGGCTATCACTTCAAGCATACCTAAAACCATCGGTCTGTGCCGGATTTGCATCTGTAACCCTGGCTTCTGTAGGCCAGAGCCTAAGCAAATGAACCACTCAGACCGACTGACATTTGGGTGAGCAAACGTGATGTGATTCCTAATGGAAGAGCACTACAGTCTACCTGTTGTTTTGATTCTATAATCAAATTCATTTGTTTCAATTTATGTTTTCCAACGTTAAGGCATATCGCACAATGAATGAAATCGGTGAAATGGGCCTCAAATGAGCCCAGGGTCCTTAGAGTTTTGAGTTATCCTACACTCATCTTTCAGATTAAGGTAAAAGCCCGGAAAACCCCTATCCAGAAAACTCACCTTGTCCAATATTCGAACTTGGGATATCCTGAACTTCAGGCAGACACGCTACCACCTATGCTACAGAGGCGGGCATAAAGTGAAAGACACCAGTAGTTAAAAGGTTCTATACAAATGTAGGGGGGATGATATCACCATACTTTTCGCAAAACAAGAGAGCAATTAAGCACAAACATATGAATAATGCCTTATTTTGCTTTGTAAAATTATTTTTAAATTGTAAGAAATGTTAAATGGAAGGAAAAAGAAGGATAAAATACTAACCATTGTCTGTGACAATAAATTACCTATTTTAGATTATTTTGAAATCGCAAAAGATGACTAGTTTAACGCGTATCAGTTTTTTCCTTGGAAAGTACTCCTCGCTTTCTCTCTCTCTCTCTCTCTCTCTCTCTCTCTCTCTCTCTCTCTCTCTCTCTCTCTCTCGCATACATACATACATACATACATACATACATACATACATACATACATACATACATACATACATACATACAGACATACAGGCATTAAAGTTCTATTCTAGCACAGATACTTCGCTCACATTAATCAAAGTCAAACTTATTTATTATTTATTGGTTACTCAATATAAATATATGAAGGGATATAGCACATCCGACAGACGTTTAATTCAGTTAACTGCCTACAGGAGCGCTTCTATCAGTTTAAGAAAACATTTTGCATAAGCATTACCTGTATCTAACGAGCACTACAAAATTTTCTTTTAAAATGGACAACAAGACTGGTGCATTACCTAATCCAGAACATAACAATGATCATGTCTTACTCTATGTTTGTGGTTCGTAATACAAGCTCAGATATAAATAAATTAATTAATAACTTGGCAGTGCATCAAGTGCGCCTTAGCCTTTATATCACCTCTGCGTGAGGCATGCAAGTGTGCGTGAACTAATGATGATTGATGACGGCTGGTTTAGACGGACTGAATTCGTGATTTTTTAACTTTTCCACTTTTAAGTACAAGGTTGGGTAAATAAGTACCCGCGTTGGGTATGAAGAAACCTGATTTTTGATCACAAATTATTTGTCACCATAGTCCCCTTTTAAGAATATAGATACACCTCGTAATTTTCTTGTTATTTTAATCCCTCCAAAAATAGATATTCACAAGCTCCTGCGAGCCATTTATTCCACATTTAACAACAAAATGAAACAGCGCGGATTAATATTTTCTTTTAAATTAATGTGCTCCAACGTAACTTACATCGGCCAATGAAGGAAACGGTTGAAATGCTGCTGAAAAGAACATGGTCCATTGAACTTACTTTAACCGGATATTCATCTTTGAGGATAAGTGAAAACTTCTGCAAAATCCTTATCCAGATAACTCATCCTGACCGAGATTCGAACTCGGGACCTCTTGACGTAATTCATGTAATGTGGCGGCGGCAACAGCAGATTAATATGCTGGTTGGTGCGTTATGCATTGAAACAACACTTTTTTCTTCGCTAATAGTGGTCGTGTCTCCAACTACTTGTCAAATCCGAATATCTCACTAATATAATCCATTGATCATTTTTACTTTTTCCAAAAAGTCAATGGATATGACATCTTCGTATTTCAAAAACAGTTGCCACCACTATGACAATGACAAATCGTCACAAAGGCTCCGAATTTTACTTAAATAGCTCAAAACACGTCTTCGACATTGAAAGCTTGCACCCATGTGAGCAAACATGGCACGCATTGGGCTGACAACTTTTTTCATCTCTAACTTAGACGAAATTGCTGTTTCCATCGACACCCCTATGGCCTCTGCTACATCATGAACTTTGGTTCAACGATCAGCAAGAACTACATTTGGACTTTTCCAACAACTTTTTGACAAGTACATTTGCCGGGTGTTCTGGACATTCCTCATAAAAAAGGAATGTTCAACCACGTTTTAAAGTCGTTGAATCAATATCAAACTGTTGCTATTTATGCGAAAGGTTGCTCCAAATAGCATCCAGCTTTATCTCATCCCTCCAGAAGTAAAAAGTGAATCATTGAACGGTACTACAATTTTCTCATTTTAGCGAAAACACGCTTAGTGACTAACTGAAACGCCCACCAATTCTAAATTAACCTATGAATTGGTACAATGTTTCAGCGACGTGTAACAATGGAAGGTACACGACGGTAACACCAACTAGGCTTAGTAATACACTCTGTTTTGAAACAGGGGTACTTATTGAATCGCCCTCATATTTATATAAAATTAATTTTATCTCGTGTACAAAATATTTTCAAAACTCTTATTACTCTCTAACAAGTTAATAGAGATAAACATCTAAAAAACTTATCTCATCTCATTAATGTTCTTGTATGTGCAAGGGAAATATGAGAATACAGTAGGCTTTAAGCGATAGTCATATCTTTTAGATATTGTCGCTACGTAATGTCAATGAAATTCCATTCCCTTGCATAGCCAAGAAAAAGAGAGGGCTGGCCCCACAGCTCATCTGCCTGCCGTGTGAGGGGTCCCGGGTTCGATCCGCGGCTGGGTCTGGGGATTTTTCTCCAACCAGAATGATTCCTCATCTTCTCCAGAGTCTGGAGGTATGAATGAGAGCGCGAATGTGTGCGTGATTTAAAACCGCCCAAGTATCAGCAACTCAACGTCTTGGAGTTAACACTTCGCCAGTAGGCGATATGTTCCAATGGAGAACGACCGCCGATATGACCAATGCAGTTAAAGGCGAAGAATGGAAAATTCAAACAAATTGCAAGAGATATCTCTTATGTAGTTCACTCCACACATATAAACACAAAAGTGTGTCTTTTAACAACTACTAGAACTTTGTGTAATGAAGTTTTGTGTCTGTCGCTTACGGTTTACTAGTTATGCAAAGGTCACCCAGAATGATGAGAACTGTAAGTTCATGATTTATATTTCATTGGTCATGATAATATCTTAAATATATGGTATTTTAATCAAAACGTGAGAGTATTTTCTGAAAAAAAATCTATGTAAAGGGTAATTGGTGAGGGAGGATTTTCTTGAAAATCTTGTAAGACAGTAAAATTAAATACCAAGTTTGGTGTATACAAATTCAGTAACTTAATGCTACTTTTAACTCTAGTTTTAAAAGAATTTGCATTTACAATTTGTCTTAGATTTAAAGGTAATTTATTGTATAATTTCACTCTAACGTACAGATGAGAATCCAGAGATTTCTGCAAGCGAAATTTAGGAGGTACCATATTATTACTACCCCTAGTATCATGTATCATCTGTCTCATACTCTTATCATATATCTATCTCATACCCCTAGTATAATCTGTCTTTTGAAGATGAATGAAGTTCAAACATGCAAAAACATACAGAGATACTACACTTAAAATACCAAAATTCTTTAAAGATAGGTGCACAGTGTTGGCGAGAATCACAATTTTTTATTATTCTAAGAGCCTTCTTCTGGAGAAAAAATACCTGGTTGGCTTCTCCACTGCTACCCCATAGCAAAACGCCATAATTCAAGTGACAGTGAAATAAACTATAATAAAAACTTAATAAAATATTAATTTATAAAATTTATACTTAAATTCACATTTTAAGTCTTCTTTAGAGAAATAAAAAAAAAACGGCTTTCTCGCATTGGACTTCTGTTCACCGACCCAAGGACTCCGTTCATTCAGGAGGCCTCAAAATGTGCATTTCATCTGAAATCCTGGGGTCAAATGCAATAGACAAAGTACAAATAATATATGAAATACAGTTTAAGGTCGATTCACGACCTCACACTTGTCTGAAAGAACCCTTTTGGAAGTATTGTAAATAGTCACAGTAATAGGTATCATCTATAAGCATACAATATAGTTAAGAAAATCTGCAATGAAAACCGGGCAAAAAGAACAGGAATTTTAGGGTTTTAATCGTTTCATTGTTTGCTCTCGTCTAATGCATAAGTTTTGACAACGGTGTTAATATATTATAGAATACCAATACATACTTTTAATTGCAGTCGTTGCACCTTTTGTACAAGTTTCCCATCGATCAAATGCGATTTTGGTCTGTAGGTGTAACACGCTACGAAGGATGAGTAATTTAGTGAAGAAACATAGCCAACATTGTTTCACTTAGGTGGTTGACTCGTTAGGAATTCAGGCTCTGACTTTTCAAGCCTATTTATTTTTCCACAGTTAATCCCAATCCCTCTCGCAATCCCCTCTCCTCTTATCGTTCTTTCCCCTTCGCACCGCAGCGGAAAAAAAAAAAAAAAAAGAACAGAAAGAGAAAATAGAATTGCTTTCGAGTCCATTACGGAATTCCACCGACAGAAGCGCGCTGGTATAGCAGAGCAAGCTAAATACTACAGAAATGGAGGCCATACTTCCTTTTGATTCTTCTTTGTTTCTTTTTGTGGCTTTACTCCATGTTTTACTGGACCTCTGAACCTGCAATTGCACATTTAGCAGCGTGCATCATATTCCAAACATCTTGAAAGAAGAAATTGGATGCAAAATTACAAGAAAGGTGATAACGTAAGGAAGGATATAATATTAATCAATGTTTCGAAACACAAAAGCTTTTACAGTGTGCAAGGAAAACAGCGAACTCACTCTTAACAGCGTTACTGAAGTGCAGTGTCTTTCAGGTGCTCATGAATCTTAACCAAATGTTTTATATAGGTATCATAAATGCTTGAATAAACAATGCAATTAATATCGAAAATGGAAAGCCATTTGTTTTCGACAAATACAACTGAAAGTAGAGTGAAAGTGTGTTTTACGATACCCTTTGCTGCTCATTGAATTTATTTAGAAAAACAATGACACAGTGAAAGAACTATTCCAAAAGGAAATTCTATGTTAGAAATAAGGAAAGGAAAGACCGTTTACCTCCTACAGATTTGTTTGCGTTTTATGTTTTGTAAATTTGAACTTCAATATCTATATCAACGTCACATATATATTAAATCAATTTATATAAGGAGAGTTATGGACCCGAATGGGCTGTATTTTGTCAATACCCATTAAAGTTTTATAATTCTACAGCAACAACATTTTGAAGTTATAATATAGGTGTATTATTTAGATGTAGCATGAAAATTGTTGAGTACTAATTTCTTAAATATTAAAATTTATATCCTAGTTATGTTTTCTTCTCAAATGAAAAAAGAAAAAAAAAAACATGATAATATAACTTTTTATGAAAACTTTAATCGAAAAAAAAATTGTAGATTATTCAAAATGATAATACTTAAACCAAATGAATACATTTTATATATTTTAGATAGTTAATAATAGATTCTATGTATATTTCAATTTCCATTTTTATCTATGTATCTATAGTCCGTCTTATAATTATACTGACATCGTAACTAAGTGTTCAAAGCAGTAAGGCAAAACCTTTCTACTACTTGACTTACTTCTCATGGAAAGATTTTCTTAAGTTAGATATGAATTGTTTCCTATTGGAAAATAAAACTAATGCGTGTGAAAATTACAAATAGATACCAGAATTGTGAAGATGCAACAGTCATAAGCTAAGTAAGGCTTAGTTTGCCTCTGTTGAACTAGTATGTGGGTATTATTACTTCTGATTAAGCGGGAGATGAAGCTCTGAGTATTGGGTTGCGATCTGCCGAGAAACGGCATCACCACCGGATTAACTAAGATGAGCCGCGTTTTGGAAACGCTCAACCCAAGCTTTGGCTTAGTTGTTCCACTCGATGGCTCTAGTATAAAAATAATCTGATGTGCTAACGTTTACAGGATTTTTTCTATCCACTCTGGTTTTATTCTGCAAACTATCTTTACTAAAGCTTATTTTTCTATTCTTGTTGATCGAGAGAAACGTTTATTTGACGTTGTTTTCTTATACGTTTACTTGTAGGTGCAAAGAGGATACACCACGATGGAGCGATCCTTTTAATTTAATTGCGAGAACGTTCAATCGTAGTAATATTTAAAGCATTACATTTAATTCTGCTTTTCTTTGCCATATCATGCCCATATCAATATTATTTAATACCAGCGTACAAGAAACCTCCATCGTTACTGAGATAATGATCTGACAGCAAATAACTATACTTTTAATAACTAAGCCCTGCCAAGAATATAAACGTAATTTACTAAAGTATCCGTTCATATCAATATTAAGTCACAAATAATTAAATGTGCTATTGAATATTTCTTGTCAGCATTAACATTTTCATAACCGATGCTAGAAAGGAATTTGTAATAACATAAATTAGTAGAAGTTATGCAATATTAATTTTCCTGAAAAAGGGAGAGAGAGAAAAAAAGAAAGAACCAACCAAACAAAATAAAATCAATCTCATACGTCAAATTGCCTCTAAAACTTGCGGGTATAAGGTTCTCAAATGTTTAATTTATATCATTATTTAGGCAGCAATTGCATCAATGTAAGACAACTACTTTGGTCAATCTATGCTTTTACATTTACCACTTACCGTGAGGCAGGTAGAGGAGGTATTCTATCTCATCCAAAAAATTCTACATTAAAGTATCTCCGGAAATGCGTGTTTTGAAATCCTTGAAACAACAACAAACATTTTAGAAAGACAGGGATGTGTGTGTGTGTGTGTGTGTGTGTGTGTGTGTGTGTGTGTGTGTGTGTGTGTGTGTTAGAGAGGAGAGAGAGAGAGAGAGAGAGAGAGAGAGAGAGAGAGAGAGAGAGAGAGAGAGAGAGAGAGAGAGAGAGAGAGAGAGAGAGAGAGAGAGAGAGAGAGAGAGAGAACTGGAAAACGAAAGGTCGTATGAATAATAAACCTGATTAACAACATCAATATATTTGAACAACGCAATAAAAAAGTTTTTACAGAAAATCTCCGGAACTCTTTCTACCTTTTACGTGGAGAAGTATTGGGTTTCTTCACCAAAATGCCTCTTGACGATTTTGGTTAACATGCCATTAATATGCTTATAATACTTTATGACTAGTAAAATGTAGTTCATGGATCCTTTGCGAATAATAATAAAAAAAAAAATGTTGCATAACTCTTTTATATTTGTGTGAAATTCTTTATTCGTCCCGTTAGCTGTTTTCAAAATATTTCATGCTTATGTTAACTTACCTGAACCATTCAGCGTCCCGGCGTTCAGCGGGTGACTTTAAACTTGAATGAAAACTCATTTATCTTTACTATTTTTAATGAAGTTATTTTACAATGATCTACAACACTTTATAGTAAATCCTCACCTTTACCCCTTGTATTTCCAGAGACTAGACTATTTCTAATAATAAACGAACATACTGCAGGTATTTACGAAACTAATGTGAAATATGTGTGGAATGGAGCAAGTTGTTACAACTTGTTAAACTTCTCCCTACAATTTTCAAAGCTCTAGAAATTGTAAATAGTAAGCAAGAACACTTTGGTTGTAGAAGAATCATCCATCGGAATGATCAAGTTAGTTTTGAGATAATTACAGTAAATGACACTGTATTGTCACTGTGACGCTTTTGTACCTTCTCTTTGATCCTGCAGTTATTTAATAACAGTGCACCTCCAGACACATAGTCTGCCAGAAAAACAATCATAGTACTCTCTTTATCTTGTACTAACTATTGTAAAAACACTATTCCTCTGTCCACGTTATGTTTATTGAGATAAATATTCGCAGAAATTCTTTTATTTTAAATTTCCTTTCTGAGTACAAAGGGAATAAGGAATTGCAGTAAGATTTAATCGATTGACAAATCTTTTAAAAAACGATTGTTGAGTAGTGGCTTTGAAATTTGGTACGACTATTTAACAATTGTGGAAACGTAGAGTCAGACTGAAAAATTCAATGCCATAGCCGGGATTTGAACCACGGATCTTCTGGTCTCCGTCTAGCCACTCTAACCATTGAGCTACTATGGCCAACGTGGCGATATGACATTAAATTCTCCACCTACTCGTAACTCTCCAACTGACTTCGACCAGAAGATCCGTGGTTCAAATCCCGGCTATGGCATTGAATTTTTTAGTCTGACTCTATGTTTCCACAATTTAGCCTACACACGGCCAGTGTGAAAGAACAACTAATGTCCATTAATTGACCTAATAGTGGTTAACTATAAAGCCCGGGCCTTAAAGTACTTACATGATGTAGGTCGCCATTAAGGTAGTTGTCTCATGTGTTTATGAGAACTCCTAAGTGGTTTACCGGAAAATACACGAGTCAGTTGGAGAATTTAATGTCATATCGGCACGTTGACCATAGTAAATGGTTAGAGCGGCTGGATGGAGACCAGAAGATCCGTGGTTCAAATCCCGGCTATGGTATTGAATTTTTCAGTCTGACTCTACGTTTCCACAATTTAGCCTACACACGGCCAGTGTGAAAGAACAATTAATTTCTATTTAACAATTTTTTCGTATTTGCATCCTGCTGCTCAGAGATAGTCGCGCGCACGCATACACTGTCTTCTCTGATTATTATTTTCTTATAACACAGGGAATGTTAAATCATGAGATTCATTGGCTTTTTTTTTATTTACGTCCTCCAACGTTAAGTCATATCGGAGGATGAATGCAATGGGTGAAATGATGCTCAAATGAGCCCGGGGTCCATGGAGCTTAGAGTTACCAGACATTCGTATTTCAGGATAAGGGAAAACCCCGGATGAAACCTTATCCAGGTAACTTATCCTGACCGAGATTCGAACTCGGTAGCTCTTGAACGTGAGGCAGACATGCTACCATCTACGCTACCGAGAAGGGCGGAGATTCATTGGTTTTTAATATTACCGACCCCATGCACACCGCAAATTATTTTTCTTTATAGTATTAATATAGTAAATGTTTTTTCACGAATGTGAATGTTTTTTATTCTCAACTACGTACTGTCTTGGTTTTTTTCTATGCTTCTTGAACCTGAAATTAAATTTATAAAGAAGCTATTTCTGCAGTGGATAAGAAGCAGTTAGTTTTCGTAAGAATAGTTTAGAAGCTATGTTTTACATAAATGAATGATAGAAAATAGATAACGTCATTAAAATGTAAACATTAGATGTGTTTTGAAATCATTTCTTGGCAAAAGTATATCGCGAATAACTTAACATGGATAAATGAATCGTTTTTATAATGAATTCTGTAATTCAGAAGTAGAGATGTAAATTTGTGTGACAGTAACAAATTAAAATTTCACTGCATGTATACCTATGAGTCTATGATTTACTGCAGTATTATAGTTTCTCTTGATATTTGAATTATCCACCGTGCAGCGCATCCTGGCTATGCATACAACCACTTGAAGAGAATTTCCAAGAAGCAGTGAGCCGCGGTATTTGTAAAAGACTGCAGCCATTTTTATTTTAGGAAAAGTAGGTACATGTCAGTCCAGTTTTTGTATGTCGTACATCGAACCGAAGTAGAGCTAAGACTTAAACTCCATCCGTTTGAGGGCAATCCCCTTCTGTGACTGAAGCTTAAAAGCCTATTTCATACAAATGTACTTAACAGTAAATATTAATAAAATCTAATATGTTACATTTATTCTAACTAGTGTTCTACAACTATGTTTTACAAAATCTCATTCTGCTACCTGCTTTATATTAACGAGATAAACATTTGCAGAAATGTGTTATTACACATTTGATTGTAAAGTGGAATAAAATAAGCATATACCGTAGTCAACTCCTTTAAAATCCTGTTGCTATGTCATGGTTTTGAGATTTATTTCTCTTTGTATGATAATGTAAAGCGAATAGCAACTTACCTCGTGTAAAAAGTAAAGTACTTGGCAATTCAGATCAGTAATAAACACCACACAGCAGTTGACACACCCAAATTAACATTCTTGGGTGCACACTTTTAAAACAAATTGTTCAGTGTTGTTCAACTAGATAATCATATAATTTAAAGACATGTTTCCTTTGAACCAACAAATAGGTCTTAGAAATTTTATCTCAGAATATTCTACTACAGCATAAAGCTTAAATAAAAATATGTAATGCGTTACTATCAATCTAATATTTATGCACTATGAATTAGTATATTTTTGCAAATTATTCCAAAAATATTTCTTCTATTCGAGTATGATAAATGTTTTTGAAATGCTTTCGGTGAGCATTTTGCAGCAGCTAGATATATGGGTGGTGTTAGGACAAATTCCAGCGTACGAAACTGAACATTTGAACACCCATTTCATGGGCTGATAACGAAGAATGGTTGTATAACTTGAAATACTACAACATATAAAGTGATTTAACTCAACTGTATACACTTTGAAGTGTCATACGTACTTTTTCAGCCACACTTTTGCTATCCGAGAATAAACGTCTTCGTATAAAATTAGTTATGTAGTTTATTCATGTTGTTACGTCAACTAAGTAAAATTTTAATCTAAATTTAAAAAACAATTAGAGGGAATAAAACATAACGAAACATTTTTTCATAACATACTTCAAGGGTACTTTGAAGACGTGTTTAGCCATTTAATGTCCAGATAGATACAAAATGCATGAACTATTTTAAATTTGTCATTATTTACCTATATCTTATAAATTAATACACCCCAAATTGTGCTCCCTAAAATAGTAGTTTAGAACTCAATGAACGTAAATTGGAACTGGTTTTGAAACGCGTAGATGTACATTTGTTTTGCAGAGAGAAGCCACCACTAGTTAGAAATGTGTTGTATGTAACTTGTTGGTGCTTTAATTGTCAATGAAGTTAGTTACTAGAACATTTGGAAATTGAATATCAGTATAAGAAGCCTAATTAAGACTCGTTTTCGTAAGTGCAATGTGCCTTTGTTTCACAGAATGAAACGTGCTAAATATTATTAAGTTTTTAAATGATTATTATACTTATAAGCATCAATAACACGACAAAACACTTAATTTAAACAAAAGAGCATATTTGTTACTTTTAATAATTTCTTTCCACTGGGAGAGTAAGTTATTGTTAATATAAATTCTAAATGCTAAAGACACTTCGGAAGTATGTATTGTAGCTTTACAGTGTATATTTTGAAAATGTAAAAGGTCTAACGTGACTAACCGCATTGAATGAGACTAGCTGACTAATCTAGTGCTACGTTTGGCTTCAAGGAAGCACAATCATTTCAAAATTGTAACAAGTAGGGGTTTGCTTACCACACAGTAAAATAAATGTACATAAAATGTAATTAAGAAGGAAAATCTGAATTTTTTGACAGAATTTATAAGGTCCTCTTCTGGTGCCTTTGTCTCGGTTAAGGAATCCATTGGTAACCGTTCTCTAAAGTACTTGATTTCAGTTGTATGGGTTTTTATTTGGTTTATTCTCTCTAGTTCCATATTCTATTTTCACCATTTCAATAAACACAAACGTTTTGCGTGATTCATACGTTTAAAAGTTGGTGTGAGTGCATATTTTTTAATATCCCAATTTTTAAGTATCTTTTACCCCAGCACCTCTTACAATATCTTACAATATTCAAAGTACTCCACGTGATGCAAAACATAATTTTCTTGAAATAGGTGAGTACTGTTGAACAGGGAAAGAATTTATTATTATTAATTATTATTATTATTATTATTATTATTATTATTATTATTATTATTATTATTATTATTATTATTATTATTATTATTATTATTATTATTATTATTATTATTATTATTATTATTATTATTATTATTATTATTATTATTATTATTATTATTATTATTATTATTATTATTATTATTATTATTATTATTATTATTATTATTATTATTATTATTATTATTATTATTATTATTATTATTATTATTATTATTATTATTATTATTATTATTATTATTATTATTATTATTATTATTATTATTATTATTATTATTATTATTATTATTATTATTATTATTATTATTATTATTATTATTATTATTATTATTATTATTATTATTATTATTATTATTATTATTAATTATATTTATACAAAATACTTGGCGAAAAATTGATGAAAAACATGATTCGGCATTTTGGAATTTTTTTCCAGGTTGAATAATGAACCTTTCTCAGAAAGTCTATACCAGATGTTTTATTATGATTTAATGGTGCAGAATTAAAAACTTTGATCCAGAAATCTGCAAAAATTAACCGAGAAGAGCATTTAAAATTAAAAGATTAGATCGTAATTACAAATCTAATTACAAAATTAGAACGTAATAATGGACCTTTTTTAGTGGTGGTTTAGTTTTGATGTTCCAAACTTTGTATTTAATGTGTAGAGTAGATACTGAAGTTTATAGTGGAACAATTGGGCATTATAGTATTTTGGATTACTTTAAGTACAAGATTATGGACGTTGATTCTGGCATTAGATGCATCAGGTTGCTATGCAAATTGTGTTTGGAGCGTTGTTACGGAGATAACAGCTGACTGTAGACCACTCAATTAGCTCTCATTGAGTAAACAGCACTCGAAGCTCCAAAATGTTGGCAAAAGGGAACATAGCGCTACGTGTTTGGCCTCACAACAGCCTCACGTAAGCAACAGTTAACCCTTTCTGAGAGGGGAAATAACCAACTGGTCGAAATCTCTATGTCCTCTAAAAGAAATAACAGCTTTACAACCTTCACATAATTTTCTTTAACCATTTTCATTTAAGAAAGAATTAAACGATTGCTCGAAAATCGTGTTACGGTTCTACCTGAAACTGGTTCGTTTCGTATAGTAATACAGCAGTGGATTTGCTTATCAAACAAACGAAAGTGAGTTAGCCAAAGTTGAATGACAAAGTGAGGGAAGGCTGAAGATGTAACGAGTAGATAATTGATTAAGGCTACACGGGTAATGTTTCGAAAATTGATGACAATAGATATTAATAATATTAGAGTCAAAATAATTATATACCGATTTAAATTGTACATTTCATTGAGATCTCCACGTTCTCCAACTTTCTTCTATATTTTACTGTATCTCAATTTTATGAAATGTCAGAATGGAAATGACTTAAAAGATTTTCTTTACTATGTTAAAAACTCTTCAGTGGTAACAACCCAAGTAAAACAATTGAGAGGTAGTATCAATCGGAAAATTTCGAATTCGGAAGAACGTTTCCACAGAAAGGCAGCATGTAAAACGTCGGTTGCCAGCTTTAACGTGAAGTTCCTGAAATCAGAAATAAAATCTTTCTTTAAAATGATGGAAATAATAACTTTGCTAATTAATTAGATACAAATTTAAATGTAATATCAATCTGTAATCATGAACTGTGTTACTGTGACACAATTTTAATATTATCACCAGAGCTGTGACGCCAATTACCTGATGCGGAAGGTTGATCCTCTTGACCAAACAACAGCCGCCGTTGGCTGACCCCCATAGTCCAGCCGGTAGAGCACTTGCCTGCCGTGCGCGGGGTCTTGGGTTCCCAATCTTCCCCAGAGTCTGGAAGTATGAATGAGAGTGTGAATGTGTGCGTGATCTAACGATTAAAAAATCCAAAGTACCTGCAGCCCAGTCTACGAGTTAATACCATATGACCATTGCAGTTAAAGGCGGGGTATAGTATAAATGGGGGGGGGGGGCGTTCTGTGCACTAATGCTTCTCCAGGGATATTTTTTTACCCATCCCTTGTTTGAATCCTACATGAAGAGTAGATTCGGGGTAATGCTAACTTTTCATATTTAATTAGGGATTTTCAACAGGTACTTTCACTGCGCGCAACCCTTTACGGGGAAAAAGTTGCATTTTTTAATTTCTTCATAAACGCGTGTGATCATTTTTATTAAAACCACTATCTTGCATCAAAGTAGGTACATATTGAATTTTATGTATAACAGTCTGGGAAACATCTCTATTCGTGTTACGTTCATGTACGTTGGAAAGCGTAAAGACAAACTTACTGCAAATATAACGTAGAGCTCGTTAATGTGCACGATTTGTGCTAAGTTATAGACATTAGACATTTTGAGAGTATTCTTGGTGATGTTTCCTATTTCCAAGATGCTGTATCAAAGGGAATATTAAAGATTGCCTTCGGATGAGCTCTTACCAAACAAAATTACCTTGTGGTTTCGTTTTCTCATGTGTTCATCGGCTAATTTAAATCATTTCTAAGGAAACATATCGTTATGTGCATGATGTTTGTAAAAGTCAGGTATTTAGGAGAACTCAGTTGTGAACTCTACATGTGTTTTTGTTTCAGTTCAACGTATCTCAACGCACTGCAGCGGTAGCAGCGGCAGCTTCAGCAGCTTCAGCACTTGAACTTCAGCAGCAGCAACAAGCTGAAGTATATCCCTCTCACCACAGCAGTGCGGGATCAGTAAGTTCCGGCCCTGGGTCTCCACTTCGAGCGCCACATAAAGACGAGGATACTACGGGCACAGGAGGGGGCGGCGGGGCGCCGAGGACCAGCTCTGGCGAAGGTAAATCAGTCAATTGTTAGTAGACTTGTGACATGATGGGAGGGAGACGCTGCAATTACAATATGGTGCCAAGAACAGAAAGGATGGAGAATTAGAAGGCGCCCACAGAAGTAAAATGAAACCAGCTCCTATTACATGATTTACTCCGTGTAGAGAAGATATTTTGATATCTCTGACTGGCTAAAGTTAATTGATTCCCACCGAATAGAAGCAGGTTAGCAACGAACTCTACTGCAAATAATGGATGTAAGTTTTCATAAAGTAATTTAAAAAAGAAAAACAATTATAAAGGCGATAGCTTATATCCTTATTAGTAATTTTCAGTACATAAATGCATGTAGCCGATTTTGGTTTTGCTCATAATTTTCAGGTATCACGGCATCATGATCTGACAGCGACGAAGCTCGTTTATTGGTCCTTCAATTAAGGATCTGTACATTTCACTCGGTTCATATTGGTTGATTTACCACTGCGTCCAAATCTTTTTCTGCGTAGGTATCTTGCACAAGGATCTATCTATCATTATTTGTACGGTCTATGCCATATTAGTTCCACACTTCATCCATGTTTTATTCAGTATCACTGTTACTCGTTGGTAAAACAAATATTTTTCAAATTGGTCGTACTATATATGTGGAAGCCACCCATGTGGCCCGAGTGACTTTATATAGGTAATATTTAGATACCGCTAGAGCTATAATCATAAAAAGATATATGTATTTATTTTCTAGCAATTCTCGCAGATAATCTTGAGGTAACAAAACAGTTGAAAAGTCAATATTCATAAGATGGTTATTTAATGACATTGACCATGAAGAAATTGAAGCCCTCATATGCAGAAGTTGTTAAGTCAATATTTTTGAGAATTCTGTTAAACACACAATAAGCACTCTGAATACCATTTCTGTAAGAGTTCTAAAATATCTGCAGATACGGAAATGTTAGGTCGAACATACTATGGCTCTGGTATGTTGAATGGGCATCAATTTCAGAAAGTTTTCAGCCTTTTCGAGTTAGATGTTACGTCAAGTGGTTGCCGCATTACCCGTTTGGTGGTGCAACTACACTGTGCCACCCAAGCTCTTTGATATCAGCTGTTGATACATTTTAGATTGGACATTTAGGTATTAGGTATTTTTAGACGTTCCTCAAGTGCACTTTCAGAAAGTTTATCTGTACTTTCCAATACCCGGGCACTCTTTCATGCCTATTGACATAATTTTTGGCAATATTGAGAAGAAGAAACGATCAATGGATAATGTCTTAATCCCTTCCACATGGGTGAAACTGATCGATGATTCACTACAGAAGCCATTGATGTTGTCCATGTCAAACGTCCACTGACCGATAACGGGGAACATAATGGCACTCCAGTTGAAGTTTTTGACTTCAAAGATGCCTTCGACCATGTCCTTGTAAGAAGTATTCCTGAATGCACTTTAATCCGGGGTGTGCATTCCCAAAGATGACGTGTACCAGAAGTTCATCACACAATGTCTTCCTCGCTTTATCCTCCCCAGTCTCTTTTGAAGAGGGTAGTGAGGGTGAAAGCCTTACACAAGGCATGAGACAGTGCGAAAAACATCCCAGATAGGCTTCGGAAGATTAAGAAGGCAAAATATTACGATGTTCGTTCACTACTGGATCATGACACTCTGCCAGATGGTACCACATTTTATGACACAATGTCATATGAAAGTGAGGTAGAAGATGATGTAGTAGAGATGGAGGGATGTTTTGATGTCAATCCATGAAGTGCGTACTGGATTAGTCCATAGTAGGGATGTATTGGTGAAAGTAATGTAATAGTTTATCCATGGCTACATATTATAATATTATTGTGTAATGGAAAATCTCTTAACATTTAGTATCAGGAGCTGTTAAGTCAAGTGACTTAACAACTTTTCACTCATTTTAAGTTAAAGGTTGTTAAGTCCTAATAATAAAATATCCTTTCACACATGCTACATATATTCAAACCTGAGAAACACTTCAACACAGTACAATTATTTTATTTGTATTACTATTGTGGTATTTAAAATTACTTTGAAAACTTTGAGCAGCTCCCCAGCATAATTTTGAAACAGTGACTTAGCAATTTCTGCTTCTGACCGCTTCAATTGTTACTTTTAAGCACAATAGCCATCAGGCTTATATCATTTTGCGCCCATTTTATAATAATACTACATACTGTGAGCCAGGGTGTTACAAAAAACCGTAATATCAGGCACAATAAAGTGTAATCAGCATTTAAAGAACATATCCAAACAGCGAGAATATGGAAAATAGTTTCCTTCGCCAATAATTACTGAACAGGGCTCTTGTTGACATCAGCTCTGCATAGTGAAGAAATATTAGAAGGATATCGCAGGATGCTAAAAAGAGATGGGAGACTACTCAGTCTCTTTAGTTCTTTCCTACTTCAGCTACCTCAATTCTGAAAAGTCGAAGTCAATTCAGTATGAGAGGAAGACTGTTCTGTTAAGCATCTGATCGCCATTTAGAAGTAGACCACTGGCTAAGAAGTTGTATTCCTCTTGTACAAAGGGGTGACACCCTTACGGAAGTTCTTATAAACTTAAATAAGGATAGGAAATAAACCCTTAAAGTCACGTTCTAGGAAATAACATAAAAACTATTGCAACGTTGATACATGCATTTCATGAAAAACTTCGTTTCAGGACCATCGCAAAACTGTCTACCTTGCTTCTCTTCCGACCAGCTCACTTGATCACAATAGCTCGAGAAAGTTGACGGCAACCCAGGTCTATAGGATACTACAAAACAAGATTTCGTAAAAGGATACGAAGTACTCCAAAAGTTTGCAAATGAACACGCTAGAGGAAAAAGTGACAATGATTGTGTTTAACAGTATTTTGGCAGGCATATTTGAAGATCACCATAGTTTTTCTTCCAAAGTTTGTAGTTTCTGACTTCTGTGATTATTGACAGTGAAATATTTAATTATTTGCACATTAGACTTTTTGCCATATTATAGATTATATCTTGTCTTGTGCAAGTAGTCTATTGAATTGATAGAATAATACAACAGTTTATTCATGAAAGACCTTCTACTACTGAAGGTAGTATGGAATGGGGCACATGCAAGTTTTATTAATAAGTTATCTTATTATCTGTTCTTATAAGTATTTTGTGGTGTTGGAAAAGTTTCAATGACAGCTTTTTGAAGCTTAATGCTTTACTTAGACTTCGAATTATATCTGTACAAATTTCACTGCAGTGGATCTGCACTTGCACCTGGTATGTGGACATACAAGATCTTCGGCTGGTTCCATTAATTGTGTCTCAAGTTATACGATAGTTACCCTACAGAATATTAAATATATGGAAGAAATGATTAACGTTATATGGATATTGCGATACTGATGTGGTAAGTACTTTATACTGACCGAAGAAAGGTTTGAAGGACCTTTTCGAGAAGTTTCCTTATCCATAAAGATGAATGTAGGTAATTCTAAGCTCAGTGGGCCCTAGGCTCGTTTGGAAATAATTTCAATCATCGTCCGAATACGATCTAATCGGTTAACCTTACTTAAAATCTGTGTTTATTGGAGCCAAATATTTTAGAGTTGCCTTTCCAACATCTAAACATCATAATCACACGGGTCTAAAAATCGTTATTAGAGAGTTATTGCAGATTTGCTCCTATGTTGATACCAATTATAATTAATTGTATTGAACCGTTGCTTGCTGTTTTATGTTTTCTTTTGTCTGTTGTGTTTATTCTATGACAGAAAACCGAGGATAATATATACCTCTGTGAGTAAACAGACCGAGGTCGCATCCTTCATTGGTTAGAGTAGAGTTCGTAAATATCACGCTTCTATCTAGGAGGAATCAATTCATATCTAATTTCAACAGCGTTTTGGAAAGATACGAGATAACGATTTGAAGACTTGGAAATACGAAAATTATAGTGTATTAGAGGATCTTTTCGATCTTCTATAAAAATATCTTGGGAAAGGGGAGCAAACATAAATATGGAAAATAAAAAGGAATCCTGCGCCGTGGCGTAGTGGGATAGAGCGTTGTGCTTTGATTCCCTGCCACGGAATGCGCTAGGGACAGATCCCACCCCTAGGGGTGCGGATTTTAAGTCCCGTTTAGAGGACCGGTACCCTGAGGAAATTTAGGAACTACGCTAGATAGTTACCCTGGTCTAGAAAGTCAACTTTCCGATGATGGTGAGCACATCTCCTCCCCGTATCTGCTTACGTATGTGACGTGAGGCCGACAATCGTTTTAGCAGGCTCTGGTCCGTTTGCGGGCTGTTACACTATGGATTACAAATAAGTAGGGCATTGCATGCTTAAGAACTGGCATTTGGAGATTACAAAGTTTTAGAAACGGTATCCCTAGGTTCAATGCGATATTAAGGAGGGTCTTAAGCATATCATATTTGAATGTAAGGGGACAATCAATATTTTTATCCGAAAAAGGGTTTAAAGTTAACAGAAAATGTGCCACAAGTGGTTGTTCTATCATGAGTCACGTCAGGTTTAAGATGAAAACCAAAAGTGAAATTTGACAGTAGTTAGTAGATTATAATAGGTATATATCAAAAATGTAAGTTTTTAAATGCAAATAGAGTATTACAGGCAAAGAGCCTCATATTAAAACGCAGCTTACTTTGCATAAACAAATTTTAATTAGAGATTTTAATATACCTTTCTCATGTAGAGTAAATCACATGATAACTAATTTCGCTTATCTGCTTTGAACAACTTAATCCAATATCAGTCTAATTATAACATATACATTGCATTATGATTAATTTGTTGTGACCAGAAAAATCATTAATAAGTGGTGCAGATGTAGAATATAAGAGTTTCAAGTTATAATAGTTTGTGAATGTAACAATGTAAGAGGTATTTTTTTCTGGCGTAAGATGTAACATGTTGTGAGTGTTAAAACATAACAGTTTTTGTTTTGTTTTTTAATGAGAGCTGACTACAAACCAAAATTAATATTTATTATTTGAATATAAACGGTTGGCTCTGGTGCCAATTTAGATCGCAGATGGGGTAAACGGTGAATGCTATCTCCATAAACGAATTTGAAAGAAAATATTTATTGTGGTCCACTAAAGAATTACGTTTCTGTCTAAAGGAAGTCTTGAGTTTGCTATAATGTGTTCTATAACTGAAATGATCCTGTTATAAACGTTCTAGTTTCAGACACATTATACACATACTATATTTCTTTGTTGGATAATAATACCATTCCTTATATAATCGCATTAAATGGTTAACGGAGTCTTATAAATGTTAGGGCTCCTTAAGTACAGTATTTTAGCTAGTCTTTGAGTTACATTTAAACATTTTTTATACTTGCTTTGTTTTTGTATGAGAGAAAAGACGCCTGAAAGTTATACTAGAGCATTGCGTGTGTTAGTCGTTTCCCTTGATCTTTGCTTTAATACTGAAGCAAGTCTTGCTAGCGATAAATGCTCGCGAGTAGCATATTCCTTTGAAACTGTTTGGAGAGACTAGATATGAATAAAATAGTAATCCATCATTTTATATCTGGCTAGCAGGTATGTCACATACGCAAGGTTTATTGAGGTTGTTTTTCATTGAGATTCCAGTTTAGCCAGCATTTATTTCTTAACTGGAAAGGACTTTTAAGTGACCTTTACTGTGTTGATCTGTTGCTAAGTGATATACAGGTTATTGGGTGAACCCATGTAAACTATTCTGTATGCCTAAGGCATCGTACAACTGATATTTTCGTTGTTTGGAGGGAAAAAAAAAAAAACAGAGAATAAAATTTAGTCGATTCTGAGTTAATGCAAATAAAACAAATCCTTTGCACGCTTTATAAAACTACAATATGTAATAAGAGAAAGTATTAATAAATTTAAATTGTGTAAGATATGCTGCAATTTAAAGAATCCCACTGAAACATAACAAAGTAATTATGAAATAAAGTAGACAACAGAAAGGATACCAAATCAGTAATACAATGGATAATCAGAAGAAAATTATTCTAAAAGAGTAAAATGTCAAAATGGCGAATAACTTGATCACCTATTTCCAAAAACTCTCAAATATCTTTTTAAAGTGACAGAACGAAACAAATGTATACGAATATTATGAAAGGATAGAGCCAGACTGAAAAATTCAATGCCGTAGTAGCTCAAATGGTTAGAGCGGCTGGACGGAAACCACAAGATCCGTGGTTCAAATCCCGGCTATGGCATTGAATTTTTCAGTCTGGCTCTACACTTTAATAGTGCGTCCTACACACGGCTAGTGTGAAAGAACAATTAATTTCCACGAATATTATTATTTACGTACGTAAACACATTTCTTGAGTGATTTCATAGCATTTTATTAATTACAGCATTCTGTAATTTTTAAGTTGTAAAGAACAGACCTTTCTCAACAATCCATATATACTACAGCATTCATTAAAACGTTGTTCTTCTCTCCAAGTAAAGTTTTTTCTTATTTGTTTGTCCACAAGTGTTTAAAGCTAGCAATAATAGACTAGCTACACACAATATTCGCAACCAGCATTAAAATACTTAGCAAGGTCAACGAGAATTCAACTCATGGGATAGAAATAAAAAAATCTGATTCCGCAGTCACATGACTTTCGCTGTTCTTGTACAAACAATTCTTACAAATGCTATTTCATATTAATCCAGATACACATTTGCACCAATTCTTCTTACTATTTTGTAGGTGCAAGGGGATATGGCAGTACAGCAGGCCATAAGTCACGGTCAAATCTTTTAAGAGCTGGTCGGTATGTGATAGCTTTCATACCCCGTTCTCTTTCCACGACAAAAAGATTAAATAAGGAATAAAGACTCCCATTTGAGGAAAGTATAAAGTACTATAACAGCCAAACAAATAACAGGGAATATCTCCAGAATTGTCCACTCCTCGAAAGAAAAGTTATTTGACATAAACTGGGTGTTCTAATGAGCACTGCATATTTTGTGTGGTAATATGTTGTCTAACTCTTAAGGTTTGCAAGTTACATTAAAGTCATCCAGAATGAAGAAGACTTCTAAAAAAATTCAGAATGTACATTTCATTTGGCATGAAGGTATCAAATATATTTAATTTTAATTAAAATCATTAGAGCCATTTGTATTAAGATACACTATTATTTTAAATTTTCCATGTAAAGGATATCTCGTGTTGTATCCTTGGAAGATACTGAACTTAAATACCAAATTTAGTTTTAAATGATATTTTCGTTTTTTAGTTATGCTGTTCACAGACACAAACATAGACCTTTAAAAAAAGATGCGTTTTTCTTTCTTTTCTTTTTGATTCAGCGGATTCCGAAACCTAAAGCAGAATCGCAAACTTTCAATCGAATGTTAGATTGGGTACTGGAAGTGTAAACACGCGATATAGAATTTTTGAAAATGGCTAACGTAAAGAATAAAGTTATTTTATACAACTGTACATTTTAATGATTTCTGCAGTTTTCCCGTAGTAGGTTTTCTATAATACTTTTTATTATTTGGTTATACAAAGTCATACAAAATTAAACCAATATACAAGGTTACTACAAATGATTCATTCTTTGCCAAACCGCGATATTTTCCAAAGTATTATACTTACAACAATAGTTTATACATCAAAATAACCATAAACTCACCAAGTTTGTGTACGGTACGCCATGAACTTCTGCATTCTTGGATTGGGCGTGTTGGTGCACATGATCAGGCTCTGTTTCCTTGGCCCCCGAGATCATCTGACCTATCACCGTGTGACTTGTACCTCTGGGGACCACGTCTACGTAGCTTCACTACCAAGAACACTGGTACAATTAAAGGAACGCATCACCACTGCAGTAATGACCATTGACGAGATGATTTTCCAGAATGTTTGGAAGGAACCGGATTACCGCCTGGACGTTTGTCGTGTCACCCAAGGGGCTCATGTAGAACATTTGTTGGCGAGTTTCCGGTTATGTTGATAATTTGTAGTAACCCGGTATTATATTGGGGTGTCGTGGTATCTCTCTCTTTCTAAAATGACTTTCGTAAAGATGCACTTGAATGCCCCTACTCATTATGGATAACTGTTAAGAGAGACAGAAAAAAATGAGTTACTGAGTTTTGCTACTGCAGCCTATTTTATGTAGATATATGTTCATTTTTCATAATAAAATCACAGTTTCAAGCAGTGAAAAATTTGGTTCGATATATTATACAAGAGACGCTTCTATCTCTAGACATTAATATTAGCAACTCAAATATTGTTTACGTTAATTTAGTTACCGAGTAGGTAAATATAAAATAATATTTAAAGTAATAATTTGTATTTAAAATGAGTCCAAAATCAAACTGTTCTGTAGAAATAAGTGCAGCTGATTTAGAAACCGTAAATATGATACATAATAATCGATTAACATACAGAAAAGAATGCGTTATTTAGATTTTCTTTAAGGTTCCTCAACCCAAGGGTATCTTGGAGTAAATTTAGAGGCTACAACTTAATAATCATTGCGTGATATTCAATTGAGTACAGTTATAACTTCCGATGATCAGAGAATATACGAATCGAGACATTCATTTCGTCGTGGTGCAAAGATTTTGCATTTGTTCCCTTTGCTGGTGCTGTAGCTAGCCCTATCGGCCGAAAGGGAGTTCACAGTTTTCGGTTACCTACCAGACCCAATGAAAGTCAGAAATTGTCGCAAAAGCGTAAGCAGTCAGCACTAGCTAAATAGGCATTTTCGCTGTCCGTTGTTTTGTTCAACTTGACAATAATTTCATAACAAATCAAATTTCCTCCGCGACGGCATCTCTAGGGGTAGTGTCCTAATGCTCATTCAGGGGCTCCTTGTGCACTTCCCTGACGTTCCTCTGTTGCTCCATAACATAAAAGAACTAAAAGTAGGTTCAAAATAAGTAAACTAGAAATAAAATTCTGAATAGACATTTTCTCAGTTGAACTTCGCGTCAACTAGCTCCAAATGTATTATACTAAAATCTCGAGATGGCAGACGATTAGGCTGGGGAGGTACCGTCCTGAATGTTCTGGATCTTAGTGTTACTCTCATGTGAAATCTATTGTGGCACAAACTGTTTTATATTTATTTAAGTTTAGAGTTCATGTGCATTTCTAGTAGTTTTGAATAAATGTGGATATTGTGAACCTTGAAAAGTTAAAGTATTTCATTGTATGGTCATTTGCTGACCATCCGTCTCATCTTCCTGCAGTGCTTCTTGCAGGGACTCCAACATACACTGATTTTCCCTGACACTGCGGCTACCGCATGACGGGAGATATACCTGATACTCGCGTGACACAATGCATTGCGTTTGTTGTGGCTCGCAACAGTAAACAGCACTTAGGTGTGCCATACTTATAAATTTAGGAGCTTTAAACGGTTACGAGTAAGATCACTGTCCAGTTTGTTTTGTTCCTGTTGCGAGAGTTAAGTGATAATTAACTAAGAGTGTGATTCCGCAGAGTTTTAACAAATGCCTTAAAGCTGTTGCAAATTACCACAAAGGATTTTTATATACAACGCTTACCTATCTGTTAACAAATTCTGTAGGGAAGTTAGCTATTTTAAACACAATTTCCCAATTGACCTGTCCAAAACAGCGATCAAATTTAATTGAACGGGGTCCATATTGGATAGAAAGCGAGGAATAAAAATTCCAGTTCTTATTGAGGAGAAATTGGATGAAATTGGGAACGTTTAAAACTCTCATCGAAAATCCTTAAGTCACTTATTCAGGAAACAGGCATTTAGATGAACTTAGCATACCAGGAATTGCTGCAACTTGATCACCAGAGAATGAGTACATTTCCATAACTTTTTTTTATAATTTTTTATTGATCGATCAGCAGTACAATGCTTTACAGATCAGAGTGGAAAGAAGGTAACATAGCAATACATTAAAGAACAATAACAGTCAAGGGTAGGCTAACAGGCCTCCCCCAAACTACATTAAGTTAGAACTCCAATAATACTCTCTGAGAAATTTTGTCAATATTGAAGATGTAAGACAGACATCAAGCACTAGAATCACTGGAATCAGATGTATCACTCAGAAGCAGGTTCTGTGGTAGTCTCCTCTTCAAGCGTGAGGGCTGGCGCGTGCGGACGCCGATGTATTTTCCATAACTGTATTTTGCGAAATATCAATAAAAGTAATTAACTTATGTTCAATGTTCTTTAAAATGGTTCCATTTATATGGTTTTGTTTTGCTGGAAAATACGAAATAAAGTAGATTTTACACCCAATTTTGTACATCAAGTTCCCTTGCATGACGCGAAAGTTGGTATGTAGTGAACACATGTGCCCGTCTCGGTAGCGTAGATGGTAGAATGTCTGCCTCACGTTCAAGAGGTCCCGAGTTCGAATCTAGGTCAGGATGAGTTACCAGGATAAGGTTTTTCCGGGGTTTTCCCTTATCCTAAAAAAGAAGAATGTCGGGTAACTAAGCTCCATGGACCCTGGGCCCATTTGAGCATAATTTCACCCATTCCATTCATCGTTCGATATAACTTAACGTTAAAGGACGTAAATTACAAACAAAAAAGTATCGTGAACGCATGCAAAATAATTGGGGTATATTTACCGTAAATGCAGAGAGATACGAAAGCTGAATATCAACCAGGAGCTTTCCAGCAAGAATTTTTTGCCGCACATATCGCTGATCAGTCTTATACTCTTAATTTATGGATTTTTGGACGTAATAATAAAGGAGTGCTGCTTCACGATCCAATTGATTTTAAGTTTATGCACTTTTTATTTATGGGGAAACTAGAAAAATAAAGTATATTAGAAATTTCCATACATTCAGAGAACTAACAGAAATTAATGAATTTCGGATATTTAACTCAAATGAGAATGCAAATCTTCTGAGAAAATGCCAGAAACGCGTGGATAGATGGCACTTGAAACATCTCTTATGATAAACAATGCACTTATTATCGTAGTAATTGTAAGCGTAACTATGTGAACAATAAGCAGCTGCGCAAATATGCATTATGCCTCTTTGGGCGGTAAATGGAGCTAAGGCGACCGACGCCCGAACCTCCGAGCAGTGCCGCAATGTGGTGATAAATCACTCAGCGAGTTAAACGTTTTGAAACTGGTCTAGGTTGAGACTTATTGTTGTACGCCTCTTGAATTGTCTTATCGAGTCCAGACAGTTATTCAAGATCCTCTTCATGAACTATTGTCAGAGGGTTGTCACACAAGCGTTTGCTGATACGTTTATCTACTTCCTGGCAGGAAGCATTCTCGAAATATTACCTCTGCATTGTACTATAACAGTTTTGTACGTTTTGATTCGGTGTGTTTAATTTCGTTCTAAGAAAACTTATGATCTTGTTACAGGAGGAGCGGCGGACGACGAGGACGACGATGAAGAGGAAGGTGGTGGTGGCAGCGGCGCGGGGGGCGGTGGATCGAGTCCATCCTCTAGCACCAGCAGGGCACAGTACGTATCTGCCAACTGCGTGGTGTTTACTCATTACACGGGGGACGTGGCGGCCGTCGTCGACGAGCACTTCTCCAGGGCTCTGAGCTATACTGCGGACAGCAAGTCGGCCCATCTCAAAGGTAAGCTCCTAGTGATGAATGCTATCCTTAAATATACTATCATCAAGCTCAACAACCATTTACTTATATTGAATACAGCGGGGCACAGGTACCTTTCGGTACAGGGTTAAACAATCCGCTCGTTTGCAGATTCACTAGCCGTCTACAGTCTGATTTTTAAAAGAAGATACGTGAAGGTCATCTGTTTCTCCATGTGGGGTGCTGCTATGTTGCCTAGAACTTAAGTTACGCATACTCCCCTCTTTACCCTCTCAACACACGAAATATAAGCAAGCATTCGAGGTTATTACATCTCAACAAAAACATGCATATTTAATCTGTATTAGCCTACTTTAAGAACAAAAATAAGTTGTTCACACATTCAATGCGTTGTAGCGTCTTCCTTTAAATAGTTTTTACACTATGTAACTAATATTACATACGTACCGTTATTGTTGTTATGCATTGTAAGTTGATATTCCCGTATTACTGCGGTAATTTCTCTATAACAACAAATAGGCGATGCACGTTCTAAAATCTAACACTTATCTTCAATTATATTTATTAATATTTTAGTTAATATCTTAATTACTAAAATTCAGATTAATATAACTACACATAATGCAAAAAATGTTATGCAATACACATGTTGTAAGCACCTAACGCATTCTCGGAAAATGGAAAAAAAAAAAAAAAAAAAAAAAAAACTCCAAGCAAGCGCCTCGTTTTTTTCCAAACCTTTCCTCGTTCCGTATAAAGTCTTACCACATTAGTATCGCAATATACTATTTTTAACGAATTTGTCAATTGCCATATTCATATCAACGCCGCAGATATGCCAGAATTTTGACCCCTTAGGAATTCATTTACATGCAAGCATTTCTACTCACGTGTTTTTGTTGTTGTTATTGTTGTTGTTGTTGTTGTTGTAATTTACGTCCTCCAACGTTAAGTCATATCGGACGATGAATGGGATGGGTGAAATGATGCTCAAATGAGACCAAGGTCAATAGAGCTTAGAGTTACCCAACATTCGTCCTTTAGGATAAGGGAAAACCCCGGAAAAACCTTATCCAGGTAACTCACTCTGACCGAGAATCGAACTCGGGACCTCTTGAACGTGAGGCAGACGCGCTACCACCACGCTACCAATGCGGGTTACTCCCGTGGGGCTGTCGCTTTTGGTTGAAAGGAACAAGCTGTTCATTGATAAGGTGCTAACCCTCGTCTTCCAGTTCAAAGAACTCCCTAAGAGAACAGAGAAATTCTCTAGCTTGAAATGCAATGTAACACAGGGACCGTAAGCTGTTCTTTACCTCGGGCCATGACTCCTCCGTCTACCTCTAATCCTACCGTCACTATGTCTTGCATCAAAACAACGTATTTTAATTTTGCTTTCACCAAGTAGGCTAACAATACACAATGCAGCTGAACACTCAAGCAAACTCTTGTTCCTGGCACAAAATTAGTGATAACTTAACCTGAGGAGTATGTGATTCACAAGTGTAAGCAACCTGGCAACTTTGTTTACGTTTCCATAGCAACGACCTTCCCCTCTTACCCTTCGCGTCTCTTGCTTGATGACCTCCACGTATCTTCTTTTAAAAATCAGACTGTAAGCAAGTGGCATGATGCTCCAACAAAAGGCGTTGCTGAAAAAAGCTAAAAACGATCTAATATAGAAAAGATAAAACCAAACACTTAAATTGTAACATTAACATGTATCACATTTTCTCGGGAAGCATATATGTAACTTGTAACTTGATAGATGAGCGACTACTTTTGTCTCGTTTCTTTCAGACTAGCAGATTTAGAAAATTGGTATGTTTAAAAATACTACAATGTAACGAGTAGGAGGTAAGCAGACATCGCATGACCGCAGCGCAACTACGACACCCTGTCGTTTCTAGTTTAACTTGAGGTCAGAATATAGAGCGGTCGTTTTAAGGACCGGCAGTCGCATGTATTCTTGCTTCGCGCGATACTCGGCTACGGCGGGGTATTCCCGCGTTACTGATGAGTAGAACTAGAAGTAACCTTGCTGTAAGATACTGAATCATTGCAGGCGACCTCCTTATCAGATTTTAATTTATGAACGCTAATAAACATCACACGGAACGTTTCAATTTCAGCAACTGTATGACCAATGTGTTTTGAAACACCTATATTTACTGTACAACATATCTTGGACATTTCTTTGTAGTGTTTGAATGAAGCCCCAATTTCGAGTTTATCCTGCATTTGTTGTTAACTTGTTAGGTGTTTAGCGATCCTGATGTACTAAACTTATTAAGCAGTTTTTTAAAAGTATGAGCACCTGTCTTAGCCACTGCAATACCAGGAAATGTCTCCCGAAACTGTCAACACCTGTCTTCATAATTCGGGTATTACGTACGTATGCGTCATATATAAAAAGTCGTTCAATTGCGAACTTTTGGTAGGAATTTTACTGAACCAATAAGACAAAAAGAGTAACAATAATAAGAGTACTCTAAGAGTCTAAAAGTAATTTTTACACGACACGACGCTCGAATGGGGCTTCACTTTTGAGGTGCATAATGAAGAAAGTCTATTCTTTACAGTAAGAACAGAACAGTTCACATTCTAGCGGATAAGTGTAGCCTTGATTATGGTCCATTCAATAATAATAATAATAATAATAATAATAATAATAATAATAATAATAATAATAATAATAATAATAATAATAATAATAATAATAATAATAATAATAATAATAATAATAATAATAATAATAATAATAATAATAATAATAATAATAATAATAATAATAATAATAATAATAATAATAATAATAATAATAATAATAATAATAATAATAATAATAATAATAATAATAATAATAATAATAATAATAATAATAATAATAATAATAATAATAATAATAATGATGATGATGATAATAATAATAATAACTTAACTGGTATCTCAACTAAAACATTCACAGCAGTAAAGCGGACCAGCTCCTATCATGTGATTACTCCACGTGAGGAAAGGTTGCACGGATTCAAGGTTACACGGAATTTTAGCCAATGAAGGACGCGGTCGATTCGATTCAACAACTTCGAGATATTCGGAGGTGATATTCAAGCTGTAATGGTTATAATTGCAGATATTTGTAACTGGAGCCACTGTAATAAACCTTATTACATAAATATTTCTTTCATCTGCGGATTGTGAAAAGTTACAAGAAAGCAGGTAGTCTATCCCGAAAGGCATTCTTTTTACAGTTATAGCGTAGTTTACGGCCATGCAAAATCATCAGAAAGTAAATTATGTGATCCTATGGGAAAATTGTTAGACGGAGAGAGAAAGAGAGAGAGAGAGAGAGAGAGAGAGAGAGAGAGAGAGAGAGAGAGAGAGAGAGAGAGAGAGAGAGAGAGAGAGAGAGAGAGAGAGAGAGAGAGAGAGAGAGAGAGAGAGAGAGAGAGAGAGAGAGAGAGAGAGAGAGAGAGAGAGAGAGAGAGAACCACGCCGTAGTGGATAGATATTAAGATACCAACTTCAAAAATCTGCATTTATATCCCAATATGTCGCAATTTACTCAACCCCAAACGAAGCAATAGTCTGCTTCATCGTTGTCGTTATCGTCATCATCATCATCATCATCATCATCATCATCATCATCATCATCATCATCATTATCATTTTGTGCTTATTCGTTGTTGTTTTTATATAAACTGACAAATGAATTAATTTAATCGTATTATCTCAACACGCCGCCGTAGTGCTCAAACATTGCAAAGCTAACACTAAATAAACTGTCGAACTTAATATAGCAACAGTTGGCAATATTGTCCTGTGATTTCCATATTGCTTTTTTTTCATAAAGTACACGATAATTTGAATACTTCCTCTCACTTTATTTCACTTATTCTTATTCTCTTAATACATTCAGTACACAATTCATAATGTGTTTACTAAATCAAACGACTTTGCAGCCGTCATTATTTTTCTACAACCAGCTTCGAGCACTGACAAATGTCTATCTTCAGCAGTACTCAGAATGCTACTGTTCATGCATAAACTATAAGGCAGTTTGTTTTTGTATGTTTTTGATGTTGATATATTTTTAGAGATAATTTAATTGCACATTTGTAGGCACAAGGTGGATAGAAGAAACGAATAGATATGCATATGTTGAAAAATGAGTGGATATGTGCTTCAGAATGTCATTCTATTTCAATGACCTTTTATATAAGTATATATTTATTAGATCGGTCAGCAGTAATACATGCTTTGCAGATCTGGGAGAACAGATACGAAATAATTATAGAGTAATAACATAGTAGAGGTAGGACAGTGTGTCTCCTCTGAACTAATACAAATGTGTTATTGCACTAATATAAATGTGATACTGAACTAATAGGATAGTTTACATACTTCAAGAGTGAGAATTTACACAGCAGAACAGAAGAATAGAGAAGCAAATGTGGAACAGTAGATCATTCAGAAGTAGAAGTGTCATCACTGTAAAGCATGTTCTATGGTAGTCGTCGCTTCAGTCGCGTTGGCCGGCGACTTTGGACGCCGTTGTTATACGTCACAGCTCCTGGGACGTGGCGTAGATTGTAGAAGAAGCGTCGAGCAATCTGTCGGATGAAATGGTGGAAAGGAAGAAGTCCAAGCTCGTGATGCAGCTGCTGATTGCGGACAAACCAAGAAGTATTGCTGTCTTTCAATAATGTGAGAAACAGCTGAATAACAATAGCATTTAAAATGAAGTGTTGGAAACGTTAAAACTAATGATCAAGATCTCTCTCTACCCACTAAAAGGTTATTGGCGTGTTTTAAAGGTATGAGCATTTCTTGTGTAATACGTTCTTATCCTCTACCGGTTAGACAAACTTATACAAAATTCCTTCGGAATAAAAGTGGACTTCTCTGGCTATTCCCAGAAAATTAAAGTTATAGCTATATTTTATTTTTAAGTAAATATTTCAAAACTTTTGGTATTCTAATCAAAATCGTTTGAGCTATTTTTATAAATTTAAAATAACCGACAATTTCCTCGTAAAAGGTACCTACTTTAGGGCGGCTGAATTTTCTCTAAAATCTTCATGTGAATTTTCGGAAGATATTAAATTTGGTTAACAAGTTTAATACTTATCGAACTGGTTAAGTATTTCCTACCTTATTATACGCAAAATTAACTTTCACAGGCGAAAATATGGGATTCTTTCTGTGAATCATGGGAATTATGTTTCACTGAAGTACAAACTCTACTTCATTGGGTTCATTAGAGAACTTGGAAAATGCTGGCACGTTTCAGAATTTAGAAGTGTAGCAAATAATTTCACAATTAAAATTTAAACTCAGAAACAATTAGGGAATAATTTGTTTTCGAAACAAAACAATTATTCACGCAAAGAGAAAAGTGATAACATTTATCAACGAGTGAGATGCTAGCTAACCATATATCGCAGATTTTATCTTTAGCCCTAGTTTAGTGCTACGAGGTACGATAGCTCTGTGCATTGTTGTCCACACTCCACTTCTTACCCTTGTTGCTGCTATTTTGCGTAATCATACCATTTTACTTCTGTGCTTTATTTAACTCAAATAGTTAATTTTAATTGCTTTATGCCTTTAGCAGATCCAGAAATGTTGGTGAAGATTCCAGTTTTAAAGCCTTTTAGACTCAATTCCCATAAAAGAAAACAGTACAAGATTTAGTTACTTAGTTTACAGAGTCATAAATGCTGCGTAAGAACTTGTTATACGAATAAACGTTTGCCAGCTGTTTCCGCACTTTGAGGTATTCCTGTTTAATTTAAAATCCTTCATAGATAAAAATAGATCATGAGCAATGAGCAACGTACCGAGAAGAGAAGAATATTTTTTATGCTGAAGCAGATATTTTAGATCAAATCTCATAGGAATTGTCGTTGTTTTGATTTTGTTATTTTAAATTCTTAAAATAAGTCATTCTAAAATGTTTAAAAACTCAGAAGTAAAATTTACGAGATTAAGAAACAATTGAAGAAGAACTTGTGATTGTGTAAATTATAAACGAAGTAAACCGAAGAATGTGAAATCACTTAATGTCAATATATATTTGGATATTAAATTATTTAAATTAAGTTTTAAAGAAAATATTGCACAAAAAACTAATATGGTAAGGATACGTTGGTCATCAAACCTGACGTGGACCAATAAAAAGTGTTAATAGCTATGTATATCAACGACGATTCAATAAACTACAAGCCAAGATGTTAGCGAAGATCTTCTGTGTCGAACCGCGGGAAAGGAAAGACTCTTATTTCCGAAGTTATATAGATACTAAATTGATATTAATTTGTGTATCAAAATGTGTGTATTTTTGAAATTTTTAAAGAAGTTTCGGCGTTTTCTAATCTAATCATTATTAGTGCAAATAATAAAAGATCGAAGTATTTAAATTTTGAAAGAACGTGTAAGATTGTTTCACCCGTAGTCATAAATTTAGTTCCCTCAGTTTTGTATCGGAGACTACCCTTGATGCTTGTGCATCAACTGGAGCAATATTGGGTAACATCGAAGACGATCTACGAAAACTTGGATACCAGATCTGAGCAAAAGCTTAGATCTAGCTGGGACTATTACTCCATCCCAGAAGTAAGAACGGAGCGTCATCAACATCGGCATTCAATCTTCACAAACCACCAAGCGTTCCGCCGCATTACTGGCTGGCACCATAGCTCATTCGGTAAAGCCTGCCCTGCTAGGGGTCCCAGGTTCGATTCCTGGCAGTCGGGGTAGGAATTTTTCTCCGACCAAGATAATTCCGTATCTTCCCCAGAGTCTGGAAGTATGAATGACAGTGCGAATGTGTAGTTTATTATACATAGAGAATGTATGTGAATTTGTCATAGGTGATGTTATTACATCACATTTTTGACAGCATATAATCTTCTCTACTTACGTATGTGTTTTGTTTTGTTTGAATATGTTCAAGTAAATGTATAAGTTAAAACATTGAGCGGTTTTCTCCGTGTTCTTCGGTTTTCCCCTACATTCATTTCACAAACAGCTCCAAAATCATCTTTTCTTTGAACCATTGCACTACCATTTCATATCATTTACTAAGTAAATTTTACTTGTTCGGTTTCGTACCAGGTATCGGGTTGATGCTCCATCTTTTAAATTCTCAGAGTTTTGCTGTTCCTCGACACCCACTTGTGAGTCCTGGAGGGATGAGGTGAAAGTCCTCCATCCCAGGAGGGTAAAAAGGAAACGCAAATGTTAAAGTGACTCTTTCCAAAGCTGTTCGTATTCTTTACTGCGGGAAAACCTGCTTTAATACCCAGACTCTTAATTCTCTCATCCACGTATAAACCGAGGTTAAGATTGCCCCTAATATCTATGAAAGATTGAGGAACGAATCTATAAACTTTATTAGAGCCTTTTAAATTTAAGGTATGACATCCAAACTCTTCTGTTGAATTATTGCGAAAAACTAACCCATAATAGCATTAACTTGGTATTACTGCAAGACAAGTTTAAGATTTAATGTAAGGGCATGACAATCTAGCATATGTTCTAGAAAGACATAACTTTCCACCTGCTCCATTAAAATCGAACATGCAACAAACTTGACATTTTTCTTTTGCATTCATGCAAATGTTACGTAAAATGGTCTAGAATGCAAAGAGAATCACGACAACCGATAGTAACCGTAAATCTGCCATCCAGTGACTGCGCGCAGCAGTTTGTCATACTTTAGCGGTTAACAAAACACGGTAGCATCATGTGTTCATTTTGTGCAGCACGTTGTAGACCAGATGAATGTATGGCCCATAAGCCTGACACATAATTACAACAGAAATACACACAAGGGAAGCTGTGGGTGCAATACCGACCTCTGCGGTTCCGTATTTATGGCTCCTGTGTTCATTATCAAGCGCTGCGTAAACACGCCGGACAAGAAAACCTCTCATGAAGTTTTGTAGTAAATAATGGCATCTCTTTCGGTGCGTTCGGAAACAAAACATCTCTACCCATGATAAGTTCTAAAATATCCCTCTCGACATGAAAGTAATGCCATCCACGTTACGTTATTCAGGATTTATGTTTGACCAAGATTGATTTCAAAGTAGACAATTTTTGAGTTTTGATTTATGAGTCACTATGTTTACTCTCAATTTCACTTACTATGTTGTTGCATAATAGAAACGTTTTCAAGATCATTCGATCTCATCCTCAGCTGTTTGGTGACTCTATTATACAACAACATATTAAGTGAAGTTGAGTGTAAATATAGTGACTCATAAATCAAAACTCAAAAATGAAGAATACGTCACTGTTAATTATGCTTCTGATTTTAATATTTAGAAAATATTGTTTAGATACATAGAACATTTTTGGGTGGAAGGAAAAAGGAGAATGGAAATTTTGAAACATGTCGAACAGACACATTGGAAAGCATACAACATGGAATGCTAAAGACTCTCGCATCGAAAAAAAAAAAAAAAAAAAAAAAAAAAAAAAAAAAAAAAAATTAACAAATTATATAATATTAAGCTTTTGAATATCTCGTATCGTTTCCGTGCTATAGTTCAAATTGTGGAAAGAACTTGGCAAGTTACTTATAGAAAATGCGAGATATGCTTGTCATGTTAATATCTCGAACATATCCAGTTCGGAGCCTTTTCTGAAAAATATATCTAAAACATTCCCATGTAAACAGAGTGGTTTGGAATGGGAAAATTCACGTGAAAATCTTCGCCCGCTATACTTAAAACATGTATCTCTAATTATGAAATGCTTTGTTTATCCAACTTTTCCTTTTGGGGCTGGAACTTATTTTAATCATTTCTGAAAATAATCGATTCAGTGGTCCTCAAAAGTTGTTTTGCGGTGAAATCTTGCTGTCTAGCTTTTAACCAAAATAAATTCATCCTTGATAATTAATTGATCTAATTAATAGTGGTTAATTAAAGTCCAGAACTTAAGTGGTTGCTTTATGGTGAGGCCATGGGCCGCGCATATGCCAGCACCTCGCGCTGCATTGCAAGCGAAACATGCAGACCCACAGTCCTTGGCCTCGCCATAAAGCGACCGCACTGTGCATACGAGATTGTAAATCGCCATAAAAATAAATTAAATGTGTAGTGTTTAACGCCCGCTTTTACTACATACGGCACCGCAGGCGGTGACACTGATGATGCATGAGATGAAGATGGAGCACTGGTGGAATGAGATGGCGGGGGAAACCGGAGGTCCCGGAGAAAACCCGCCCCAACGCCGTGTTGTCCATTTTATGTTACTTCAAATGGATATGGGAACTGTGGGAACAATGAGAGCAATACGGGAAGTACTTTGAGCTGCATGTCCCATTTGGTTCAGATAGAACAAGACACGGGAAACAAAAGATCCATGGTTGAAATCCGGGCTATGACATTGATTTGTTTACTCTAATTCTAATTTATAAAACTTCCTTTGCTGCTGTAGATAAGTGACAGATAAAGCAGAAATACTTACACTATCCA
Source organism: Mantis religiosa (assembly GCA_030765055.1). Classification (NCBI taxonomy): domain Eukaryota; kingdom Metazoa; phylum Arthropoda; class Insecta; order Mantodea; family Mantidae; genus Mantis; species Mantis religiosa. Next base: position 98,632,030 of record CM060947.1, on the reverse strand, counting down.
TCCATTTTAAGATTTACGATAAAATATGCTAAAAATAACGTTAAGATTATTTTACTATATCATATCTTCCTATCTCCGTAATTTTTATCTTCCCTAGCATTGTTTCTTTGGCAACATTTGAGTCCGCATATATATTTTAGTACAAATATAGATTTTTTGTTTGTTTGTTTGTAATTTACGTCCTCCAACATTAAGTCACATCGGACGGTGAATTGAATGGATGAAATGATGCTCATATGATCCCACGGTCCATAGAGCTTAGAGTTACCCGACATTCCTATTTTAGGATAAGGGAAAACCCCGGAAAAACCTTATCCAGGTAACTCGCCCTGACCGGGATTCGAAATCGGGACCTCTTGAACGTGAGGCAGTTGCACTACCACCACGCTACCGAGACGGGCTAAATAAAGATGGAATGCTGCAGTGCACAAAAATAACTATGAATAATATTAATGTAATAAGTTCAGTGCATATACGGATGTAATGTCCTGAAATGATGCGAACATACCACATGCATTCACAACTTACACTTCTGTTAGGTACCTACGCATCTAATATTATAGCATCAGCTGAGCCACCAGCATAATCCTGTTTACTTCCAACAATCGTGTCACGTAAAGTGTTTCTTGTTTACTTCATATCCTTTAATTGAAACTCTTATAACATTTATCTTGTGCATAACTATTATTTTTAGGTTCTATTCTATAAGTTTACTGAATGCAACTTTTAACAATATGAAGTTGAATTAACAAAACCTTCTTTACTACTAATCTACGTAAAGTTTAATGAAGATTCCATAATGAATTGGTATAATAGTAATAGAAAACTGTTGATCATGACATACTGCTACTATCCATCGGGATATTTATTTATTATTAAGAGATAGAATAATGATGTACTTGCAAGATAGTTGAATATATTCGTAAGTCATTTATTATATTTATTTCTTATAATCTATAATATATTGTTCTAATAATACTGTAATCAATTTGACCTCATTCGTGTAAGACCAAAAGCTCTTGTGAGATTACTTTTAATAAAGCATTTTCTTTGTTGTATGCAGCCGGTTGACTAATTTGATACGCTGAACCAAGTTTCATAGATCGAACAGGTACACGAAACGCAACTAAGGTCATCTGTCAGTACCTACAGTGTGATTCTTAAACGAAGATACGTGAAGTTCATCAAGCAAGGGACGCGAAGGGTAGGAGCGGAAGGTCTTTGCCATGGAAACGTAAACAAAGGTTGCAAGATTGGTTACACTGGTGAATCATATACTCCTCAGGTCTGTTATCGCTAGTTGTATGCTGGAAACAAAGTTTGCTTGTGTTCAGTTGCGTTGTGTAGTGTTAGCCTATTTTGTGAAAACACAATTAAAATACGTTGTTATGGAAGCAAGACATAGTGACGGTAGGATTAGAGGTGGACCGAGGATTCATGGCCCAAAGCTAAGATCAGCTTACGGTCGGGGTGTTACATTGCATAGTCGAACTCGAGAATTTGTCTGTTCTCTTAGGGAATGCTTTGAATCGGAAGACGAGAGTTTGCTCCTTATCAATGAACCGCTTATTCCTTTCAACAACGACGACAGCATGTCAGTAGATATGCTTGCGTATAAAATAATTCCTGTGGGTAAAACTTCCGGCACATCAGTGGCGTTGATATGAACATGGCAATTGACAAAGTCTTTACTAATAGTATATTGCGATACTAATGTATAATGAACGAGGAAAGGTTTGAAAAAAAAAAAAAAAAAAACGAAGCGCTTGCGCCGAGATTCCGCTATGTGCTTATCACAAGTGTAATTTTTTGCACTATGTATCTTTATATCAATCTGAATTTTAGTAGTTAAGATATAAACTAAAATATTAATAAATATATTTGAAGAAAATGTTAGATTTTAGAATGTGAATCGCCTATATGTGTTGTTATGGAGAAATACTTACCGCACTAGTGCGTGATTGTCAACTTACGATGCATATCAACAATAACGGTAAATATGGAATATTAGTTACAAAGTGTAAAAAATGTTTATTAGAACTCACACAGCGTAATGAATGTGTGAACAAATTATTTATGTTCTTAAAGTAGACTAATACAGATTAACTGTGCATGCTTTTGTTGAGATGAGATAGCTCGAAACCTTGTTTATGTTTCGAGTGTTGAGAGGGTAAAGAAAGGGGATCAGCATTACTTTCTATCTGCTGCTAGGCAACGCTGCGCTACCCCCACGTGGAGAAACAGATGACCTTCACGTATCTTAAACATCAGACAGTAGGTAAAGTAATTAAGGACATGACTGAAAAGGCGGCTGTATAATTAAGATACAGGATCATGTACACCAGAGAGTTTTCAGAAAACATCACATGCAACTTAGTGTTTGAGATTGTTCGTTTTGAACTGTTACAAAATGTTCTCATTTAGAGAATCTTAGTATTAATACAGTACCCACAAAAAGCATTCTTCTGACTTTAAAAATTTCTAGCAGCCTCAGCATGAAAAAAGAATCCTAATTTGTTATATACCTATAGAAAGAATATATAAAGAGTATATAACGAGACACACTTCGTTTCGCTATAGGTACATCGAATCGCTATAGGAAATTGAATTGATAATGATCTGTTTAAAAGTGGCCTTGAAATTCCACAAACTTAATGACATCGCGAGAACAACTGAATAGCGATCGCACTAAAACGTTACTGTTGAAGAATTCAAAACAGTGCTAAGGGATAACCCGGAAATGGCTGATGCCAAAAAGAAGGAAAAAAAAAAGGAGTATTTTTAACAGTTCTACATTTTTATGTAATAAATGTTTGTCTCTCTTTCTCTCTCCTTCTTATGATCTACCGTATACAAATTCCTTCCCCATGAAGAATGTTTCACAATCAATTCCTAGAACATTCAAAATAAACATCAATTTGTGTCTTGAATATGCGGCATTTTATTTAAAATCGTTGTCGTCATGTTTGAGAAAGCAAAAAATGTGGATACTTTTCCAAGTAAAGAGCAGTTTGGAGTATCGGAAGTCTTCTTTAAATCACATCTCACTTTTGAAAATACTAAATATTTACTAGACAATATTTTTGAGTTACACATGCTGTAATCAGACGGACGAACCTGCACACGGATCTTTATCTAAATCCTTTTGGGGGGGGGGGGGTGATTTAGGGATCCTCAAATCTAGTACTTCCGATAAAATCTCTATATCATACTTTCGGGAGGAATGCAATAATGCTTTACTTACTAGGTACTCGATATAGAGAGTAAGCCTCTTACAGACAACACAAAAACTGCCCCAAATACAATGGAATAAAAGCATCTTTTCCTAAGTCTATGCAAGTATCTCTGTTAATTTAGAGAATTATTGACATGTTCAATTTGTGAGAGAAGTGTTCCATAACTGGTCGTAAGAAAACACTTGAATTTTAATGCTGAGCTTTCCGTTTACATGTTGCATTATAATACTTCGCAATAATGAACGTTTCTACTGTCATTTTAAATATTTATTCTTAACACAGACATATATAAATGATGGTGTTTACTCAGTACCACCCTTCACAATAATTGCAGTTATGTTATGTACAGGTCCTGAAGATCAGCTACTGTAATTGTTTATGTGGCTGACTTAATGCATGATAGCATTTAAAATAGTGCACGATCTATCACCTAAGCGAAAGTGGCACAACATTTCAGCGTGTTTAACTTTTGTGGTTTTGAAAGTTTCATTTAAAATGTTTTATTTACCCAAAGTTTTGAGTGAATAAATTTTAAAAGGAATAATATAGAGTCATTATTGTCATTAAAATATATGGTAACACGTTTGCGGGTCTCTTCACTGCGTAGAGAATGGAGAGTCGCCGTGCAAAAGTGCGACAGATATCGCATTAAAATCCATACCTCAAACACAGAATATCTCTTATTGTTTCATTAAAACAAAATTGTTCCTATCATTTTTCTAGTATTTATAATACACCACACTAAAATTTTCAGGTCATTATGACACTGGAATTCGGGAAGTTGACAAATATTTCCGATTACTATGAAAAAAAAAAGATAAAAAGTCAAATAATAATAATAATAATAATAATAATAATAATAATAATAATAATAATAATAATAATAATAATAATAATAATAATGATGATAATTGATAGCGGTAACGGTAACGATAACGATAACAATAAAATAATAATAATAATAATAATAATAATAATAATAATAATAATAATAATAATAATAATAATAATGATAATGATAATGATAATGATAATGATAATGATAATGATGATAATGATGATAATGATGATAATGATGATAATGATGATAATGATGATAATGATGATAATAAATAATAATAATAATAATAATAATAATAATAATAATAATAATAATAATAATAATAATAATAATAATAATAATAATAATAATAATAATAATAATAATAATAATAATAATAATAATAATAATAATAATAATAATAATAATAATAATAATAATAATAATAATAATAATAATAATAATAATAATAATAATAATAATAATAATAATAATTTATTTATTTATTTAATCATTTGGCATACAATGCAATAGGTTTCGTCAGCAAGTCATTAAAATGAATCTACATTTAAGTACTCTTGTAGTGTATAAAAAATAAGTAACTTAATGCTACTTTTAACTCTAGTTTTAAAAGAATTTGCATTTACAATTTGTCTTAGATTTAAAGGTAATTTGTTGTATAATTTCACTCCAAGGTACAGATGAGAATCCAGAGATTTCTGTAAGCGAAATTTAGGAGGTACCATATTATTTCTACCCCTAGTTTCATGAGCATGTATATCAGAAAAAAGTGTCTCATCTGTCTTTTTAAGATGAATGAATTTCAAACATGCAAATACATATAGAGATGCTGCAGTTAAAATAGCAAATTCTTTACAGATAAGTCCACAGTGTTGGCGAGAATCACAATTTTTTATTATTCTAAGAGCCTTCTTCTGGAGCAAAAATACCTGGTTGGCTTCTCCACTGCTACCTCATAGCAAAATGCCATAATTCAAGTGACAGTGAAATACACTATAATAAACACTTAATAAAATATTAGTGGAAAAAGACATTTTAAGTCTTCTTTAGAGTAATAAAACATTTGACAACTTCTTGCATATTTCTGTTATGTGGAATTTCCAACAAAGCTTGTTGTCCAACCATATTCCAAGTAGTGTAACCCTCTGCTCATGACTGTGTTTATTTTTTAAACTAAATAAAATAGTTTGTGTTTTTTCTTTGTTAATATACAGACCATTTCCCCAAACCAGTCAGATAGTTGATCCAAAGTATTCGACCAATTGAAGGTAGTTGCAGAAAGAGTATTAAGAATTGTGGTATCATCTGTCTAAGAAATAACTTTACCAGGAGTAGCAGCAGGCAAGTCATTAATAGCTATGATAAATAGAAAAGGACCCAAAATAGATCCTTAAGGAACTCCCGTAGTTACATCTCGTACTGTTGTCATTTGATTATTAATTACAACCACTTGTTTTCTGTTACTAAGATATGATCGAATTACAGACAGCTGTTTATTTTTAATGCCATAGTAATTTCTCTAATAATTTCTTTAGCAGCAGATCATGTGATAAACAATCAAAAGCTTTACTAAGGTCACACAGGCATGCCGCTACATTCTGTTTGTTCTCATAAGCATTCAGTACTTCATTTACTAGAGATTCAATGACCATTACAGTGGATCTATTATGCCTAAAGCCATATTGTTCATCACTCAGTATTCTGTTGGTTTCAAAGTATGAAACCAACTGGTCTAACATTACAGTTTCAATGACTTTAGATATAATTGGCACCAATGATACTGGCCTATAATTAGAAACATCCTGCCTGTTTCCTTTTTTATATACAGGAATAACTTTCGATATCTTGAAGGTGTCAAGAAACCAACCTTGGTTTCATATGCCATGTTAACATCTGAAGTTATACTTTAGTCAAAGTAGTTGTAGCTATAAGGTACGTTCAAAGAGAAACGAGCCGGAGACGTAATTACAGAAACCAGTACTATATGTTAGAAGTATTGGCCCTGGCTGTTGAGACAATTGTCCCTCTTTGACACAAGGCGGTGAATGCCTGTCTCATAAAGGTCCCGAGGCTGCAATGTGAGCCAGTTCCGTGCTTACAGCTGGACGTCGTCGTCCAAGGTGAATCTTTTTTAATGGGTTCCCTTTAAAAATGGCGTAATCACAGGGAGAGAGGTCTGGACTGTATGGAGGGTGGCCGAGAACCGCCCATTTTAATTTCGACTGTGTTGGCCGTATGAGGCTGTGCGTTGTCGTGGAGCAGAATGACCCCACGGGTTTGCCTGGTCGTTTTGACCTGATCGCTTGGTGAAGGTTGGTCAAGGATTGCGAGTAACGTTGGGCATTCACTGTTGTCCCGTGCTGCAGGAAGTGTATCAGAAGGGGCCATCTTGGTCAAAGAAGAACGTCAGCATAACCTTTCCTGCACTTGTGTGGATGGCCTTGGCTGTTTTGATGGTGCTTCCACTGAAGACTTTGTCGTTTTGATTCTGGTTCGAAGTGATGACACCATGGCTCATCTCCAGCCACCACTCATGCCAGGAACTCATTCCCTTCCGTAGCATAGTGCTGCAGATGACCAAGATAGTGGGCCATTCGACATGCTTCCTGGTGTGGTTGAAGACTGTAGGGAATCCATTGGGCACACACTTTGCGCAAGAGCAGTCGTTCCTTCATGATGGTGTGAACACTTCCGACGCTGAATATGACCTCGACGACTATGGCTTTCACTGTCACTCGGCGGTCTTGGATAATGAGTGCATCAACCAGCTGGACGATGTCATCGGTAATGAGGTGCTCCAGACCGTGCATCATCGGCTAATGACACGCGTCCTCCCCTGAAGCGCTTGTGTCACGCCTTGACCCTTGCAAGGGACATTCACTGTTCGCCGTACACTTGTGACATTCGTCGATGAATGTCCGTTCCCCCTCCTCCTTCCGCTGTCAGAAAACGAACAACACCTCTTTGCTCTTCTTTTTACGCCTCCATTTCACTGTTTGCAATGCGACTGGCAGCGTTGGACGATTGATGCATGCTGCTGCTAGCTTTGTATTTTCACGTGACATGCACGCCTGCCCTCTAGCGACGGGCTGTGAACTTCCACGCTCTGGTCGGAAAAATACATCGTTACACACGCTACGATATTACCATCCTGTCACCGGCTTACACACACCAAACTGCAGCTCGTTTCTTTGTTAACGACCCTTATATTTTTAAGAAGAAATGAAAAAATAATAACGAAAGGAGATTTTAATTTGATAATCACGAGCAGGTGCTGGGGTGAACTTTTCATTTTAAATTGTCTGGTATACGATGTATGATTTTGTTTTGCCTTTTTAGGGTTGGTTCACCTGGCGCAATCCACTGCTTTGACTGAATGTACTCTCTGAAGTGTACTGATGTATCCATGTTTCATCCATGGTAATAAGCCATCTCAAAAATTCACTGAGATTTTTACGGTACAGCTCCAAATTCTTAACAGAAACAGTTTTTCTTAGCAGCTTTTGATCACACAAACCTTTTGAAAGCCAAAAACATTACTTAAAATATTACCTGCACGTTCTTTAGATATTTTTACAGTTTCTTGTATGCTAAACAATTTTAATCTGCGGCCTTCCAGTACTAAACGATGAACTTTTTCAGAGATTTCTGGAGTTGTGGCTTGCACAGGGCGTCCAGAGGGAGGTTCATCACTAGTTTAGGAGTTAAGCGTATGAAGTGGCAAAGTCTTTCAATGTAGTGTTCATTTCCTCCTTGATTTTTTTAGGCGTTAAGCCTTCCAAATGGAAGTATTTAACTACTGCTCGTTTTTCCAAATCCTTCATTTTCGTGAAACCTCTATACCTGTCTTATTTAAAATGCTGTTATTCAAAAACTAAACGCACGATTAACCTGTAACTATGGATAGAAGCTAGTCTATAGTTAAACTATATGATGCTATCCGTCAACCTGGCCCAGTGGCGCCATCTCTATGTGAGGTCCGGGACTTAACATATCAAATATGGCTCACAGCAGCAAAGCGGAACTAGCTTCTATCATGTGATTTACTCCATATGGGGAACATATTCTGAAATATTTGATTGTCTAAAGCTAGATATGAACCGATTCATATTGAATGTTCGAATCTACCGCATTCTTCATTGACTGGAATAGAGTTCGTTTCTACCCCGTTCCATAGGAATCGATTCATATTTAACTTTAGCCAATGATAGATATATGTTTGATGGGAATGGAGAGGCAATGCCGCTTATATGTTTGTATTTACGCAAGCTTCCTCTGTGAGCCGACTGCATTCATTCTTCAGACAAGTTGTACTTATCATTCATTAACAGTAATATAAACATCTGAAAGTTGTACGCTCTTTGCTCTGATAACCCGTTTAAAGCGTCTTAAGTAGTATATTACACTGTAATATATATTACACAGTAGTGTATCACTAATTTATTTTCTGTTCGTTGTGCTAGGTGGTGTGAAACAAATGTTGCTTTGTAATTTATAATTATTCCGCCAAAGGAAGCTTTTGTTTAGATATTTTGAACAATACCTCTGTGCTAGTTTATTGAAAACCGAACCATAATCTGCCTCAAGCTTGAAGGATTCTGTTTTAAGCACATGTGAGTGTAAACATAAGAATGTAAGAGCGTTCCCTTAAAGTATATATATATATATATATATATATATATATATATATATATATATATATGTCTTCTCGCGCATATTTATAACAAGATCGTTCTTGTAATTTGAGACATATTATAGCACGAAACAGTCCCTGTGGTGTTTGGTAGATGCAGGACTTGCAAGCATTAGTAATAATAAACTCTTGTATATTGTGGAGCCTTAATCGTTCGGAACACAGATGACTAAATTTACCAGTAGCATTTCTTCTTTGTGATGGTACAAATTTTGACTACAATTGTGGTCAATTTTGCCTTTAAACTTGACTACAAAGCCGTACTGTGGACCATACGGAGATCTTCTCTGCAATATGATCAGCTCTAGTAGTCGAGTACAACGATGGATTCTACATGCTTCTGAGATATCGAAGAGTTTGTGATTTGAGTACTATAATGTATTTAGATTTATCAGGATGAGTACTTAGTGAAGTATATATTGTATGTTATGAATTGACTAGTCTAAATTATAATACGGGCACCTCTTAAAATGAAAACAATAATTAAAAATTATATCTTATGTGAATCTGTGTTTTAAATCGTGTTTAGTGCATTCAAAATATGAGAAAAATCAATTAATATCTAATTATAATATAATTTTCCATTTAGAAATTCGGACATTACATTTTTTTGCAACCCACAGAAAAAATCAATATAAAAACAGTAATTTACAAGCACTTCTTTTGTATAGGTATATTCTTAAAACGTAAAACTTATTTCCTCCGGTAGTGTGGGGGTAGGGTGAGTGCCTCACATTCATAGGCCCTGTGCTGGAATTTAGATTAGGACGAGTTACCTGGATAAGGGCTCTTTCGGTGCTTTCTTTCATGTCCTGAGACATTAATTTTGGGTAACTATGTAATCTCTATGGACTCGGGACTCATTTGAGGTCATTTAATTTATTCCTCCTTCGATAGGTATGATCTAACAGGTTAAATTATACCTTTAAGAGGTCGGTTAAGGAAAAAAAATGAAATGCAGTAATTATAAAATATTTAAAAATAGTAATAATTTTATTTTCCATGTATCCTTCAATATTTCGAAACTCATCATAGTGGAAATCTTTAGTAATTGGATGCCTATATAAAGAATATTTAGTAAATTGAATTAATATTTTAAATTAAAGGAGCTAAAATCTTTGTAGGCAAGTTAATAAAATAACGTAAAAGATAAAACCTGTCGTAACGCAATCAGACCTGATATTGCTGTGAGAGAGCATAATTAAATATCCCAAAACGTCTGCAAAATGTATAGTTTTAGCTTTAATAGTTAAACAATTTCTCACTGTGTATCTGTAATGCTCCTCCTTTTGTGAGTCTCCATTATTTTTCGTTACTGTGGCCAGTTGTTTCGCTGATACCTCAAAACTGCTGTTATCTGGAATATTGCAATACTCTCTATTAAATAGAGTGTGAAAAATAGCTCTGAAGTTTACTGTAAGTGTTTTGTTTGCTATTCACAAATTGGGTAAAGTACAATGTGTTCTTGTAGCACTGTTGCTCTGCCAAGAGCGAAGCAGTAATTCACCCACACAAAATAACCTTCTGTACACACAATATTAACGTTGTGCCCGCCTCACAAACACGTGAAGGGGGAAGGGGAACAAGCCGGTCCACTACTACCACGTGAGGCTTGTCAACGTGATGTATTGCTTTTGATTTATACATAGCAGGCCATGTATTATCTGCGACCTTTGTAGAGTTCCGCTCAACAATGTGGCTACCGCAGTGATTCTCAACTTTAGGCTCTCGACTGTGCACATCAATTACGAGACACTTTGATTTCTTGTCAAATGTGAATCTAACATTTTCTCAAAGTAAACGCATGGCTGTAAAAAGAAATGCAAAGCTGGGGATGAATTTGCTTATTGTCACTTTATTTTCTCAACATCTTAGGTCATTGTTAGAATATGTTTGTGGAAAATAGAAGCCTTATGCCAGTGGCCACCATCTCAATGCACAGTGTGCACAGTAGGTAGTGCAAGTTTACCCGTTGAAAGCCGGAATAATCTACCGTGCACTCCGTAGCCTTCAGAGCAGTGGCGGAATGCCGATCTTACAATTTAAATGCACAATTGACTGTGCAAGAATAATAATCGAATTGTAATATAAAGGAAATAATTGTTATATAAATTGTTTTGTTTCTTTCGTTATCATTCAACTATGTACCTATATTTTAATTAAAAAAAGCAAATGAACAATAAATTGATAGTTTAAACAAAATGAAAATAATCGACAATCTACTTGCAATACAGCAGTACTAAATAACAACTCGAAGAAAAGCAATAAGCACAACATATTACTCAGAAGTGGAACCTAGTTTTCTAGATTTTGACACACTAGTTTTCCAAAATTAGGTATCAATGTTTGTGCAACAGCTAGTCTAAGTTGACATTTTAAGTTCTGATCCGACAATTGACTTCTGCAGCGGTTTTTGTTTAATTTCATTAGTGAAAAATATTGTTCGCATATATATGTGGATCCGAACATACACAGAAAACGAGCGGCATTTCTATGTAGTCGAGGAAATGTATTTCTTGGAAAATGTGAATAGAAATCACTCAAACTAATTCTATTTTGGAATTTATTTTTCATTTGACGATTGTACTGCAAATCGATAAGTTCAAGTTGCAATTCAGATGGAACATTATCAACATCTGTAGAGTAAGGAATATTTCGAAAATTGGAAAATTGGCTCTTGCTACACCACATCTTGAAACCTTTTCTGAAATTCTTGGTTCAACTCTTAATATTTGAACATATCCTTGCCAGTCCATGACCTGAACAAACTGCTGAACTGTTGAGAGCTTCGGGAAATGTACCAAGTTCTTTGAGGTTAACTGCCTTTCCTATAAGGGCAGTTTCATTTCGAATGCTCTGATACTATCACTTTCTATAAAAAAGAAACACTCTTCCCATTAAGGCATAAATGTAGGAGTAGATGTCTACGTGTCACATTGCATTCTCCAACCAACATTATGTTTACGAAAACAAACCGCAAGAAACGAGACAACACTGCTTGCTGTCCAATTCCACGTCTTCTCTCAAACTGAAGTCGCACGTGGCAGTGCACTGTGCTACGTTATTTGCTCTAGCATAAAATCGATTCACTTGGTGACCGCTGCCTTATGCAAAGGCATGGTCTGTAGTTCATCTGTTTTGTTTCTGCTAATGGTCATAAGCTCTTGAGTTTCCTACTATACTATTTACACTGGTTTTGTGATCTTTTGTGCCCACGTGGGTTTTAAAGGCCAGGAACGTTGTCTGCCAGATGTTTATTCATCTCTGCAATTAGGAGAAATCAACAGAAGCCGACTGAAATAACGATTTTAGCCGTAATTCTCTCATAACACGAGCCATTGGACCACTCTGTTTAATTTTCTCTCGTTTTTTCTGCTTCCTTATTGTTTGTATGTTCTTATACATTAGATATCGCAAAGCCAAAGAGGGGGAGCAGCCAGCTGCTAAAAGTTTTGGTACATCACACCTTCAAGCCCATTATTTCTTCACACAATCCCTTCTACAAAGCGATCCAATGAACTGTAAACCAGCATGGTGTTTTGCTTATGAGCGATAGCGGCGCTCGCTGCAGCCGGTGTCCATAATGGCTCCGATGTAACCATAGAATTTACTTGACTATTTTAAAATGCTTTATATGCCAACTTTAAACAGGAGCTGCTAAACAGGCTACTGTCTCTATACATCGCATCTTCTTACCCTGTAGCATCCAGGAAATGATTAGTGAAACTATCGACAAAGGCTTATCTCGAAAAACAAACTTCCGTAAGAAGTTAGCAGAAAATGTCAACGTAAAGAGTAGTGAGTAGAGAAAGTCATATTCATGTAAACGAATCACAGCTGTTGTCTGTGAGCGAGTCAGCCAGCCGACTCACTGCTAATAAATGAGTCTTCTTGCATTCAGGATACATACCTCGGCGAAGTCACACAGTCCAAGTTTAGTTTTCTCAGACTACCTCTGTAGCCCCAATATATTATGTTTGAGGAATACTTGGAAACATATCAAATTCTGGAATATTGTTATTTAATGCTTATTGCCTGTGCCGTGTCTTGTTGCCACATTCTAAAGTTCGTAATTCTGCTTACATGTGAAAACAGCTTATGCGAGATTTGTCAGCATTCTATGTCAGCCAAAATATCCTAAGATTTATGGAAACGCTGACGTTGTTTGGGACACTTTACGTATCTTTTTGTAGCGTGGAAATGCTGATTTGGCACTAGAACGCCATTTTGGTAGAATCGATATTTAAGTGCTGCTTAAGCCAGGAGCGACAATTAGAGAAAGTGTGAGTTCGACAGTGTGGGTTAGAGTGAGTGAGCCAGCAAGATCCACAACCATACACGACCACACATCTCCAAGATAAACCCGTATGTGTGTTTTCAATATAATTATGTAATTGATATCACCATATCATCCCTAAGTTTCCTTAAGACTTAGGTAGTGCCTTGAACTTCAACTTAGTCACTAGAATATAATGAATTAATTTAGTATGGAGTTCAGTGTTGTCTACTATTGGCTCTGTCACTTCGCTCTACTGTCTGCCTTCCTTATTCCCTTTAGTTATGCCTCTGGTTACGGGGCTAGATTGTGATATATTTTTATGGCAGTTTCAGTAATCTTGCTAGCAGTCTAAACACAGAGGATCCGGTTACAAAGCCTACTTGGCGGGAGAAATTGTTCTTTAAGTGGAATTATGCGTGTATACCAACACGCTCCATAAGACACATGCGTTCTTCCGGGTAACCTCGCCCCACCGCGTGATGACCGGACCCAGTTCTCAGGTGAAGGTATCCAGAGGGCGGTGTCCATTACCTCCAATGATAGGGTGGTAGCGAAGATGATGGTGAGGCGAGTGGACCTACCGTTTATATTGGTTCTGAACCACGTTGGGCATTGGGGACACCTCAACATGTGCTAGACAGATGTAAAGACTTGGATAGGGCCGACATCCTAGAGCCGGGAATGGAATTCGGACCCTCAGCACGAGAGTCGCGAGCGAAACCACTTCGTTACCCCGGAGCCCCTTAAGTGGAATTTTGTGTGTGTGTGTGTGTGTGTGTGTGTGTGTGTGTGTGTGTGTGTGTGTGTGTGTGTGTGAGTGATAGAAAGGGGGCAGCAAGGGATGTTAAAACAGGGAATAGGACTCCACAATTGCAATGACGCCCGCCTCGGTAGCGTAGATGGTAGAGGACTTTTATAAATATTAATAATTTTAACAACTGCAATTAAAGTTAAAAATCAATAAGATGCAATTAAGATTGTAATTATATTAATAGGTTGGTTATATAATCCTTATGATTTTGGTTTTCTTATGTTCGAATCTCGGTGAGGATGAGTTACCTGATAAGGTTTGCCCGGGGTTTTCCCTTATCCTTAAAGACGAATGTCAGGTAGCTCTGAGCTCCATGGACCCGGACTCATTTGAGCATCATTTCACCAATGTCATCCATCGTCCTATATGACAACGTTGAAGGACGTAAATTAAAAAAAAAGATACCAATGGCAATGAAGAAAGTAAATTGATTCATTGGAAGCAATTTGTTCCAAGGCCTTAAGTTCCGGTAAAGGTGATATATAAGGTCAAAGTAAATAGATAAATAAGAAATGATTCTATATAAATACAGCCTTAAGTTAATATTCCACGAGCATTTGAAACAGTATTACAACACCCGCCAAATACACAGAAAGCATTTATGAAATGATTGCTCCATTAATTCCACTAACTATGATGTCCGGACTTGTAGGCCGTGGTCCATTTTTACTACCTTCCAACGTTTCGCCGAAGACTGCGTTCGGCATCATCAGGGTTCTAAGTATATAGACCCGGAGTCCAACACAAGTCTTGTGTTGGACTCCGGGTCTATATACTTAGAACCCTGATGATGCCGAACGCAGTCTTCGGCGAAACGTTGGAAGGTAGTAAAAATGGACCACGGCCTACAAGCCCGGACATCATAGTTAGTGGAGTTAACGACGCCGGCCGTGAAAGCCTCAGTATTTATGCTCCATTAATGATTTAAAATGGTAGCCACAATTTGTGCTTAAACGCCTGGATTAATTATTTTGCTGTTGTTTGAGTGTATGCTTAAAATTAGCCATGGTATCAACAGTGTGACACATTTCTCCTTTCTTTGAGACATCAGTAAGAACGTCTTTGTTATCTTTGAACAGTAGATTTTAAGAGAAGAGTTCTGAAACAAGCTGGAATCTCCGCTGCAGTTGTTCAGGTTGGAATAATGACCTCCAGACGGCTGTAGCAATGAACTGATGATAGCATCTTCAACTTAAGATGAATTATAGAAACACCGTTGGTTCACGCTTTTGCTTTTCGCATTGTTTTGTGTTTTTCCTTTTGGTTCTTTAATAAAACAAATGGGCACGCTAAGGGCTTGCACGCTTGATTAAAAGAGGGCATTACCGGCTAGCTTCGTTGATATATCGCGTTAGTGGGGTCGTAGATCGCAAGAGGAACATTTAGCGTTGATTCCTGGTTAGCAAATGCTGTTTAGTCTACTATTTTATGTTTATTGCTTCCTCCCTTATTATGCGGCAGTTAAATAGCTATGTTTGAAAATTATACTACACATTTAAGTTGAATGATCTTCCTATACGTAATACGTACGCTTCTGTCAGTTACTATCAGTCTCAAAAGAAAAGAACCATAGAAAGTGTAAAATGGCCGAAATGAATGATGTTTGTTCCTGAGACAAAACAAAGGTAACAGTATACAACAGAGGGGAAGACACTTCACGCACAGATCTAACAACCCCGCCCAGAAGCAAGGAATGATGTAAGGGAGCCGCAGGAGGTTACAGGGCCTCATAGACCTAACAAGTGCTAACAGTTCATTCGCAGCCACCGGGTCTGGTGTCGACAATGTACCCCCCAGGCCGCCCAGCGCCGATAACAATATTTAGAATGCACACCAGCTGTCCGGTACCGCCATCCTGCACTACAAACCTGAAAGTACACCTCAAAGATGATAAGAAAAGGCAATGAAGGAAAATGATTTGTCTAAGTGACAAGGGAAACCACGCATACCCTAAATTAGAATGCGCGATCGATGGGGATATCGCATAGGTACCGCGGCGATATTTCCATTGAAATGTAACAATTTTATTACCATTCTTTTCTGATAAGCAGATGAGGTACATGGGAGGGGCAGAAGGAAACAAATTTAAGTACTGCACTTCCCTGGAAGTGTTAGTGTACCGGGGTCTATTCCATTGAAAGTTTTAATAAATGATTCTTCAGTATGTGCACAGTTTAGGTCATTTCACATTATAATACTGTACTCTTAAAAAGTCAGATGTGTGTGTGTGTGTGTGTGTGTGTGTGTGTGTGTGTGTGTGTGTGTGTGTGTGTGTGTGTGTGTGTGTGTGTGTGTGTGTGTGTGTGTGTAGTGT
The DNA here is from genome assembly GCA_030765055.1 of Mantis religiosa. Taxonomy (NCBI): domain Eukaryota; kingdom Metazoa; phylum Arthropoda; class Insecta; order Mantodea; family Mantidae; genus Mantis; species Mantis religiosa. Next base: position 98,615,856 of record CM060947.1, on the reverse strand, counting down.
TTAACGCCCGCTTTTACTACATATGACACTGATGATACATGAGATGAAGATTGAGCACCGGTGGAATGAGATGGCGGGGGAAACCGGAGATTCCAGAGAAAACACGTCCCAGCGCCGTGTTTTACACCACAAATCTCACTTTGCGGTCACCTGGGATCGAACCCGGGCCGCTTTGGTGAGAGCCAAGCGGTCTAACCACTGAGCCACGGCGCGGCATAAAGTCAGATGTGTTAATCACTCTGGCGTACATGGTCATCCAATATCATGAACCCACTGGACTAAACCAGACTAGACTACGGAGGGGATTACCCGCGGAGGTCCAAACTTGGCCCATTGTATCTTTGCCCAAAGTGGAGCACCTCCGGGAGGAAGGATGAGGCGAGAGGTGAAAGGTGCCACGACAGTGCAGAGGGTAGGTCCCTACAATTGACCACATGGAAGCTGCCCAGCAGGCCAGAACTACCGGCATCCCTCCTTACTGTGGTTTGGAGATCGGAGACCGTCCTATTTGAGGAGGAAATTTTACCATGAGCATACTACCCTGCCATGCAACATCTGCCGACACTTCTACTCTGAAAGTAGCCATCGGAGGAGATATATGTGAAATGAAAATGGAGATGAAAAGGAGTGACAGGAAATTTGGGATGGGGTTATAACTAAGCTATTCAGCATTCACCTAGCGATCCGGGAAAACTACCGAGAAAAACCCTGATCAGAAAGGTCGGCGATGGGAATCGCACCCGAATGCTGGCCAAAGACGAAACAACCTGAGCCTGGGTTTGGTCCGTAAACTTGCTCTTCCACAAATTAATTGCTTTTACACAAACGTAATCTTCTGTCTAATCCTGTCAGTCGAAATAAATGTTTGCAGAAATTCCTCTTTTTACGCATTTTGCTGTAAGGTAAAAGACACCAATATAATCTGCCTCAAACTAGAACGATCCTGCTGTAAACATATGGAAGGCAAGAAAGAGAGATAGACGTACTTTAACAGACCGTTCTTAGGCCGCTGATTGTTGGAGGAAAATTCTAGGCGTTTATACAAACCTGAATCGATATACCAATTCTATGGCGTAAGTCGAAAGTTTGAGTTCCAGTGAAACAAAAATTGCAGAAAATATTGTATCATAAACGGAAGCAACAATGAAATATTTAGGATCCCGTAGCGGAGGGGATCCGTCCCCTTCAGCTGCCATGGTGCGGGCGCTACAGACCCTAGCACTCGTACCTCTGACGTTACTAGAGGAACCTCGGGCCGAACATTCGAGCCCCTTCTTGACAGGGAGTTGTTCGGATTGGGTTGGACTCGAGGGGGCAGTGGTTCCCGATACCGTGGGTGATCGGGTACGTCTCCGGACGGGGTTGAGGGAAGCCATTAATATTCCCGCGTACTAGCCAGCATAGCTAGTAGAAGGTGTGCTAGATCACCAGGCAGCCCCCCAAGGTCATATCGGTAGCCTTCCCATTTTGGAGTTGGCACGCGTAAGTGGTGTATCCACTTCCATCCCGTCTTGAGTCCACAGGACAAGATGCTAAGGGGCTTGTTAGTCTCTAGGTCTTGCCCTATGGAAAGAGCCTCGGAGGCATCAGGCGCCCTTCTGGGACAGCTCGGTAACTCCCTGGTAGAAGGAGGCCCGGGTCCTTGGTCCTACGGGTCCAGGACTAATGGGAGTAGAACCTCTGCACTTAACTGTTAATCAGAGGACTAATTAAAAATATTTCATAGACTCGAAAATAATGAGTTGCCCACGGACTTCTGACTCATTCTGTACAATAAAGCAGCTCTCAGGTACTTTGCTTCGTAAAAGTATGCATTTGCTACTGAATTCCGTAACTCCTGTACTATACGAGCAACATATGGGCATTTTTGTCGATGGGTTACAGTACACAATGATTGCTGCTTATTGCCGTATACGGGTCAAGAATGGTAGAGTTAAAACCTAAGTTCCGTTTCACGAATTTCTTAATAAATGAAATATTCTGACCATTCTTCTTATGCTACTGTAACAATTGTTTTAATTTGGCCCTGAAAAATGAATATTATTCAGTTTAAAATATTAGTATTCAAGAAAAATCAGTGAAAGTGAACATTAACAAACAATTAAAAGAAATTAATTATTCTTTCACACTGGCCGTGTGTAGGTTAAATTGTGGAAACGTAGAGTCAGACTGAAAAATTCAATGCCATAGAAGGGATTTGAACCACGGATCTTCTGGTCTCCGTCCAGCCGCTCTAACCATTAAGCTACTATGGCCAACGTGCCGATATGGAACTAAATTCTCCAACTGACTCGTAATTTTCCCGGTAAACCACTTAGGAGTTCTCATAAACACACGAGACAACTACCTTAATGACGACTTACTATGCTGTAAGTACTTTAAGGCCCGGGCTTTATAGTTACCCACTTTTAGGTCAATTAATGGAAATTAATTGTTCTTTCACACTGGCCGTGAATTTCACACTGAATTTTTCTGTCTGACTCTACGTTTCCACGGTTAAAGGTAAATTTGTGATTGAATAGGTAGAAAAGAAGGAAAAAGAACAATAGTAACTTGTGAAACGACGATAATAGTACTCTATTATTGAAAAATGTTATGTTATGAATGTTAAATTGTTTAAATATGATATAAAATATTATGTAAATTACCTAATATGGCATTGTAAAGTAGTTCACCGAAGAAGACTTGAACCAATGAAAAATTATTAAATTGCCATAGCAACGGCAAATTCAGTAATTTCAAATTAGCCAGAGTTAGCGTTATTCTGTGTATGGACACGGAGATAAGAAGCAAAACTTAATTTACCTAGAGTTAGCATCATTCTGTGTACGGACGTCGTAGAGTTAAGAAGCAAAACCCTTATCAGTGTAAGGGAATATCGAGTTAATATTGTGAAGGAAACCGACGTTTATAAAGTTATTTATTAATGTTACACCGCGTTTTTGTTAACTTAATATTAAATTAAAAATTGGAATATTTAAAAGAAGTTGAACGATTATTTCGTTAATTTAGTAAATTAGTTACAATTCCCGTCTGAGACCAAATCCTAGGTAAGGGGTATTCATGCTTCGACTCCAGCAGCCGTGGACATCATCTAAATGAATCGCTCAACCTGAAACTCTGGATCTGAGCAAAAATTCAGATTGAGACGACGCGCAACCTGAAACAACCGGCACTATCCTCGAGGACAGGACGCACCTACATCTGCAGGACGCTGCAGTTTCCCAGCACCCAGATCCTGTCGCACTACATATCAGATAAATACTTTAGACTTATTAAAGGCTTTCAAAGATATGAGTAATCAGCTATTTGATGGATAAATAACGAATTTTAAGTTACATATACTTTATTAGAAATTTTGGCTTTGAAGGATTAAAATAGTTATAGCACTTTTGAAAGTTAAGCAGCGAATGCAATGAATTATTAAGAATATGCCAGTAGTCTAAGAGGTAAATATTTCGCCCGCTTGTCTTACGTGTGCACTGATAATTTAACGCGAATTTCTGATCACCCAGTACCAAACAGGCTTATTAATCACGACAAAAACCAGAAAATAACTGGTTTGTAATTGAAGTGTTCCTTATCTGTAAATAATGCAAATATAATATATCGATCACATTCTATTAAAACTCGAATCTAACGGTGCAATATATATGGAAGGTCGAAAATAACAAGCATTTCGTAAGAAAAATTTGTATAAATGAATTGATATGTTTACGCTAAATTTAAAAGTGGAAATAGTCTACCTTTTATGTGAGCTATCATATAACAATTCAACCATTATTTTCCTTACCACCCAGAGACAAATTAACTTATATTGCCGTAGGTATTTATTTTGTTACTAACGCCCAAAACATTAGGACATTGAAATCTAATGTGTCACTACCCCATTCTCAAGATAGAAACACGAATTTGAACAAGAGCTAGAACTAGAACTCAAGGGCTAGAGCTGCTTATTTTAGTGTACAGCAGTGTGTCCATACTTTGTTCTGCTACACAAATGATGGTTACTATATCTCCTTCCACGACGTTGTTTTCTAGTGTTTCTCCTATATAAACCGTGTTCTTGAGTTTCAACATATCTGTTGAATTAATCATCGAAACGGATTTGAAGTTAATGAAAGTTCATTATGAGCGGAAATGAAGCTATGACATTTGGCTAGGTGTGCTCGACCTTCAGGATACCTTGAAGGTTGCACAGGAAAGGAAAGGGCGTGGAGTTACGACAGCGCGAAGGGTAAGGCCCCTCCAGTTTCTACCTCCAGGGTGGAATCTAACTCAATCACCACCCATTGTCCCATATCCCATTAGAAGAAGGTTGACAGAAGGCATCTTTTTTACTGCAACCCTAAAATGACCAAGTAGGTGCAGGCTTAAACAGAGTGAGTGAAATGAAGAAAATAAGGAGGTGATCGATATAATTGAGTTGTAGTGGGAGAAGTTGGAAATATGGCCGAGACGTGAATTTTGTGAACAGAACTTTCAGTAGCCAACTCCGAAGGGCAAAAATGTGTGTCAGAACACTCAGCAGCCAACACCAAAAGGGCCAACCCATGTGAGCCACGACTTTGGGAACTTTTATCGTTTCGCCCTTAGTAGCAGCAGAGGAGTTGGCAGGGAGGGACAGCTCTTGGTGTGTTATGCGTCTACCTGTCATAGAAGGGATATAACCACATAATAACGGATTGTGGAGTTCACAGGATGGTGAGTTAAATTTAGGTGGAATTACAGAAGGAAGCTTAAGCTCCTCAACGTTGCGGACTGGGGTGCACCGCTGGTGAGAAAAATGTTTCTAGGAAGAGATGAATTTTGAAATTCGAGACTAGTTCTTGGGTGGTTCGACTCAGAAAAGGTGTTACATGATTTTTATCAGATCAACGGTCGCGATAGAAAACATTCGCTCATGGATAGCGAATGGAGCAAAGTTACAGGAGTAAATAGAACATTACTTAAACAGTCGCAGTGGATTTTTTTGCCCAGGAAATTTGTATTAAGTCAGGATGTGCCCACACACTGAATGGAAGAAGAGAGGTCTCATGCCGAGCAATCACAAGAAATAACCCCGTCAAGATCGCAATCTCCCGGCTTGTAATTCACCTTCCGCCATCATTATTATATGATGTTTTGAGTGACGGAGAACTCGACGAGAACGGGCAACCTTAAGATACAACCTAAATATCAAAGATATTTATCGGTAATTTCATTGCTGAATTGGGGTGTTCACACATACAGACTCACAGACGTGGACCCTTTTCCATTTGTTTGACCATGTATTAAACCATTTTTTCCGTGAAATGTCAATATAGAATTTTTTGTTGGAATGCTGAGTCTTACTAGTTGCATAGTGAAGAATAGAACAAGATGACTGTGCAGTATATATGAGGCTCGCATTTGCGAGGACCCAAGTTTGATTCACGTCGACTTCTTGACCTGGGTTTTTCGTGATTTTCTTATGTTTTATTTGTGCTTCCAGGTTTAGTGACGCGGTTGCTTGCTTAAAGCGAACACTAGATAACTGCTTCTAATCGGATCATTTACCGCTTTCTAGGCAACTGTAGCAGTTAGTAATCCATTCCTTATGGGGAGTCTGCAATAGAACTGTGTAGCTCTTGTGAGCGAGGTAATTACTTCCATTGTGTAATGGAACCGGAGCTGGATTATTTCGGATGGTACTCTGCACGGAGGTCCAAACTTTAACTGTTCTACCTGTGCTCTGATACCGAAATTAAGATTTGCCAGAAGTAAAGAATCATGATGGATGTCAAAGGAATGTTGGTTCTTTGTTACGACAAGAGAAGGCCAGTTGAGTTGTGGGGAAAGTTGTTATAACAAAAGCAATGTAAGAAACAGTGTCCTTAGCAGTTTTCTAAAGGGGCTCACTTGACTTATATGAATAGGGAATTCTTTGGATCATTTACAATGGCGACAAAACAGCCACAAAGGGACTTTGGTTGAAAAGGAGTTTTCAGAGTGAAAGTGATACACCCACGCGCGTGTGTGGTCATTGAGAGTAGTCTTCGGCGTGGAGCCGATGTGGGCAGTTCGTGGCTAGGAAGCCATTAAAAGAGTCTTCGGCGTGAGGTCGATGAGAACAGTCTGAAGCGCGAGGGCGATTAGGGGCAGTCCTCTGGTTCGGTCTTGAATATTTGTCGGTTCATATATATATATATATATATATATATATATATATATATGAGGAACGAATAAAGTTATCGAGTAATAAACATTCTGCCGTCAGCAACTCTAAACAGAGATTGGTAACCCTTGGTCGGCAACTTTCATTTCGATGTTTTAAAAGAAGAAGCAGTAAATAAATAAGTTGGAAACGGGCATTCCAGTGTTATTAAAATCTCCTTCTCACACACATCCACGCATACCCTGAGAGAAACCTCATTGCTCGCCAACTTATTTGCTCGCCATTAAATTATTGCTTCAAATTGGCGTCCACAACGTGGAATTGTGTGCACCCATAAACATTTTTGTATCAGCTCCCAAGTGGGGCATCCTCAGGGAGGAAGAATGAGGCGAGGGGTTACAGAGAGCGGCCGTCCCTAGGAACCACGAAAGTGCAGAAGGTGAGATCCATACATTGTGGAAACTCCCCCCCCCAGGCCAGGATACGTTAATGCCAGAGGTTCTACTCTCATTAGTCCTGGACCCGTAGAACCAAGGACCCGGGCCTCCTTCGACCACGGAGTTACCGAGCTGTCCCAAAAGGGCGCCCGGCGCCTCCGTGAGGCTTTCCATAGGGTAAGACCTAGAGACTAACAAGCCCCCCCCCCCCAATCTGGTCATGTGGACCCAAGACGGGATGGAAGTGGATACGCCACTTAAGCGCGCCAGCTCCAAAATGGGAAGGCTGCCGATATGATGACCTCGGTGGGGCCGCCTGGTGATCTAGTATACCTTCTACTAGCTATGCTGGCTAGTACACGGGAATATTAATGACTTCCCTCAACACCGTCCGGAGACGTACCCGATCACCCACGGGTATCGGGAACCACTGCCCCCTCGAGTCCAACCTAATCCGAACAACTCCCAATCAGGGAGGGGCTCGAATATTCGGCCCGAGGTTCCTCTAGTAACGTCAGTGGTACCACGAATGCTAGGGGTCCGCAGCTCCCGCACCACGGCAGCTGAAGGGGGCGGATCCCCTCCCCTACGGGGCCCAGGTCAGGACAGCGGACATTCCCTCTACTACGGTTCGGAAACAATCCCACCACGAGACCTGGGTTCGGCTGATTTAATCAGGTTTACCATGCACCGCCGAGACACCCATCGACACTTCTATCCAGAAAGAGACCACCAGATGAAATCATAATGGAGATGAAATGGACAGGAAATTCGTGGGATGTAACTAATATACGCAGCATTCACCTGGCGACCCAGAAAACCCCCCAAAAATGCATGGGTGAGGTAGGTCGACCAGGAGAACCAAACCCACGCCTCCCGAATGCGGGCTACAGCCGAAACCGCCTGAGCCACATCCTGCTTGGTATTGTGTAATGTTGTGGAGAAGATAAATAAACGTTAAAACTCAGAAACGTATTCATAAACATGTTCCTACAATAATATGATTCTATTTTAATACGTATTAATATAGGTATCCACTGGAGGACTTGTAGTTAACATATTTTAACCAATTGAGCGCAATGTTTGGTAATCATTCTAGTACGGTATAATAATAATATATATGCGTCCAATGTGCAGCTAAACCCTGAAGTCAGTTGCAGAATCCTTCGAAGTGTTTGCACGCGTAGATCCAGTAAAAACTGTAACAGCACGGTACAAGATTTTACATTGTAAATAAGGTAGACGGTGAATCTTAGCTTTATATTACTGTAACATATACATTAGCAACAGACGTAGCGCTAAGAGTTAAGAAACTGAAGTGGAAATGGGGAGGTCACATCGCGAGGTTGAAGGACGACACTACTAGACGACCTACTACAAGTATATCACGGTTTGGGACCCGTGCACAGGAAAACGCCGAAGAGAAAGACCACGACAGAGATGGTCTACACTGCACTACATTACTACACCGCACAAGCAGGACAGCAATGGTCTACAACAGCTCGAGACAGAAGCAAGTGGAGATCCTTTGACAAAATACAAGTGCAAACGTAGGAGTAGGCGAGTGCGAGTGCAAGTGCACGTGAATAAGTGCGAATAAGAACAAGAAAAAATGACAAAACTGACACAAACCCAACACGGAATGGCTCACCGTGTTGGATTCAAGACAGCTACTTTCATGGGACATAATAAGGCTAACTTTAATCTCGATTAAATATTACAATCTGAGGTCTAATATTCACACGAATATCCTAACACAGTTTTATTTTACAAGTAGTTCTTCTAGGCAGATCAAAGTGATATTTGTATCCACTTTACCCAAACCATAACACATTTTCCTAAATATTATTTTCAATTAGGGTTCATGAACTCAGTTAAATTTATCTTACAAATAAAAGTAGTACTATTTTTTGTTAAATGTGTTTTGGAGCTCAATGGCTTCCTGAAAATTTTGATTCATGTATCCTTAAACAGTGCCAAGATATTCAATAAACTTTCTGCCTTTCAGGATAGGATCAGGGGATCTCAAACAATGCATTTGCAACAAAATCTCATGAAAACTTTGAGCGTAGAGGAAGTAGTAAACAGCCCGCCTCGGTAGCGTAGATGGTAGCATGTCTGCCTCACGTTCAAGAGGTCCCTAGTTCGCATCTCGGTTAGGGTAAGTTACCTGGATAAGGTTTTTACAGGGTTTTCCCTTATCCTTCAAGACGAATGTCGGGTAACTCTAAGCTCCATGGACTCTGGAGTCATTTGAGCATCATTTCAACTAATTCATTCATCGTCCGATGTGACTTAACGTTGGAGGACGTAAATTACCCCCCCCCCAAAAAAAAACAACAAACAAACAAAAAAAGTAGCAAACAAATAAAATTAAATAACCAGAGGAGGTGAATACACGCAAGTAATAGATGAGTTAAGGATAAGAAACCAAGAGTAAGGGAGAGCATAATTAATGAAAACAGTCATTTTATAATTTCATATTACCGTAGAAAGAGCCCAAAGCTAATGTACTTCACATTGCTACAGTTCATTGTACTATACAAAATTACATAACAATGTTTCATGTTATGTACTTGAGTTTTGTGTCTCCTACTCTTTGTCGTTGTCATCATTATCTTCTTCTTCTCCTTCTTCCTCCTCCTGCGTATAATACGTGTAATGTAGAATATTTACCTGCAGTTGTTAAAAGTTTCAGTCAAAATCATATAATTTTTACATAACGCTGAAGGCAGTTGTTTACAATTCAAGTGTTAAAAGTGCAGCGAAAAGGAATACTTGCGGAACGACTTGTCAAGGTTAGCAAACCTACCAGCAAAATTAAATAACCATTTAATCTGACATACTACTTTTAAACCGCTCTGAATATCAAATGATTAAGATTTGTGTGGATATGCGCAAAGACGAGCCTTGGTCAGTTGTTTGGTTTTCTTTGTTTGATCTTCATAGCTCTAGTGCTGGAAATCATAACATTATTATTATTATTATTATTATTATTATTATTATTATTATTATTATTATTATTATTATTATTATTATTATTATTATTATTATTATTATTATTATTATTATTATTATTATTATTATTATTATTATTATTATTATTATTATTATTATTATTATTATTATTATTATTATTATTATTATTATTATTATTATTATTATTATTATTATTATTATTATTATTATTATTATTATTATTATTATTAGCATAAATGATTTTGATCTGCAGTTGTGGCAGTTTGTAACATTACTCCTTTTTCAGATGAAGTAGCATTGGTATTGATAACGTTATTGATTATGTTATTTGGGTTGCAACAGTTGAATTCATTGAAAGAAGCTGTGAAGCAATTTTACTCTTTAGTTTGTTTAGAATGTTCAGTGTAGCCATCACCCAACGCAAATGATTTCAATCGTACATGACGTTTAAATATACTCGAATATACCAGAAATAGTTTATCCCACTTAATGTTGTAAACTACCGTTTCTAATATGAATCACTTGTTTCAAAACTCTGTTGTAAGCTGTCTAAAATTACCTTTGTTACGCAACTATTTAAAAGAAAGCCACTCCTTACTTCGTTTCAAATTTCAACCCATTTCTTGGTCGTGAACATCGCTCGGATAAGATAACTCATTGTTTTATTATGGCTTAAACAGTCATTTGAACATTTATTTTCGTGCTTTGTTTACGAAATAGACATAGAACTAATGTTTAAACATTGTCGAAGTGAAAGCGATATTTGTGACTCCCAGATTGACAGACTTGTGGTTCAAATGGACCTGTCAAATCGACACTTCGGAACTTGACATTTTCTCTCGCCTTATTTGCATGTGCTTCTCTTTTTGCTTTCGCGGCTTCTCGAAATAAAAACTCGTGGTTGCAGTGTGAGTCTAGAAATGTCAACATCTTTATAACGCAGTGAGTCAGAGAGGCAAACAGCCAGGATCAGTCTCTTTCTCTCATTCCTCGGGGGAAGAAGCGTCGCGGTGAGACGACACTAGCGCTCCACCACGCGACCAAACGCTTAATTAATAGAGCACACTAAACAGTTGACACTCGGCCAAGAAAACACTTGACAACTATTCCCAGGAATGCTTTCATATCGCGTGCGAAGCAGAATGTGTGATTATATCGCCATTTTAATGCTGCGTAATTTAAAAGGTGTCGAAATATTTTGAAGGCGGACAAGAATTTACAGCTGTTGAGTGTTACTTAACAAACGGAAATATTTGACATTTATTCGGTGCAGGTTGTTATGCAGCTTTGCTAAACCTCTGAAGATATAATGTAGCAGTTTCCTAATAATATACGGAATATATATTGAGCGTTTCCGGGAATATCTATGTAACTTCATTTTTTCCAATGGGCGATTGATGTCAAAATACATCTCTGTGAAATAACTAACAGGCACTTAGGATTCTTTTCAGTATTTGTTATGTAACCTACTTTAAAAATTGTATAAAGAATTCATAAATGTATTATTCAAATGAACATGCCTCCAATGTTTGTATAGCTATTACTTATAGGGGCACTAGTTTAAAACGGTAGATATATGTGAACTTTTATATAGTAATGATGTTTGAGGTCTACATCTTAAAAAAATAATTTGTCGTTTTTGAAGTAATTTCTAATCATCCTCCATACCGAACGGAAAATGCCAATAATTCCCACCACATAGAGGTTTAGAGTTCTTTGTGGTTTAATAATGCGACTTTATTTATACATTCATTATATTTTAGTTAAGTATTGTAAATTTGATTATGCTTTGTTCTAATGTTCAGCTTCATTGAGCACCGTGAGCTCTTACAGACAAATTCTTTGAAAGAAAAGTGCTTTTAGAAAATTTGTAAGTAACGCTTTCCTTTCTTTCAGAAATGTATTAAAGAAGAATTCGGAGGTTTATTCCTATCATGACATCTAATTAATTCCATAAAACTACAATATTTTTTTTTTTTGAAATAGTAACTAATTTTAAGGTATTTTATCTCTGTGTTGGAAAAAAACAAAACTTTTGCACTAAATTTTAAGTAAATTTAATATCACGAAATATTTTAAATCTACCTCTGACACAATTTTAGCCTTCTTATTTTGGCGTCCTCTGGGGTAGTATGCTAGCCTCTAGTTCCTGACATTCTTGCTTAAAATAAATTAAAAGTAAAAGATCAGCAAACTCTGGAAACATGTATTTTTCTTAGTCCATATTGTTTCTACGGCCCATCTACAATGGTATCACGGGACGTGTCTCTTCAGCTTCGTTGTACTGAATCCTCTCATAATTGATAGCCGAGCTGTTATAGACAAGTATGCACTGCCTACAAAATTTTAAATCCTGAACATCATAAATTTTTTATTTATTCCTATATGTAAAATCAAATAAAAACGGAAATTAATTTAGTATCGGGTGTGTAAACCCTCTCCTTCTATTACTGCCCTCATTCTGCGGGGCATAGATGAGACCAAATGCCTAGTGAAATTTTTATGAGAGGACACTTCACATTATTTGCCAGCACCATTCATAACAGATGAATGTTGTGTTTACACAACCAATATTAAGGCAATTTCTAATAACATTGTATTTATTTTTAAAAAGACAAGAGGGTGTTATTTGTGTTTTTATAAATGAATGTGTTTTAAATAATATTATTTATCTTCTGCAAGAAAAAATTAAGGCATTGCTAATAAAGTAACAATAATAAAAGGAAACATGTTCATCAAGGATTCGAACTAATGTTGGTCTACTTAAGAGACGTATACGTTTCACCGCTCGGCTATCATGTACACTGGTAAGCCGCAAGACATCTATTTCCCAATCCAAGGCGTAGCTATGAAATGAAGCCGGAGTGGTATCAAAGCGTATATTGGGAAGGCAGTGCCATCGAATGCTTCCAATGTTTTCAGAATCGAACTTTGTTTCTCGCAGCTGCTCCATTTTTTTCTCTCTGAGGCTGTGAGGTTGTGTGCCATTGACTTTTTAGGACGTAAAATACTTAACATAGCTACCTACGGAAGTGAAGTAAAGTCGGTGGTCCCTGAACCTTCCCTTAAATGTCAAGTCATTCGCTTTTTTATCTCTTGACTACACAAAGAGAACGAGCGAATTTCAGATCCATAACATAGGACCAACTCTTAAAAGATTTGAGTATCGCTTAAAGCTACTGTAGTCCTATATCCCCCTTCACTTACAATAAAGCTATCCATGCGATAAGCTTATCTTGATTATTATGAGGTAAATAGAGGAAGAAGCGTTCATACGAATAGTTCACACAAGAATAGAGAGTATGTGAGTGCAAACACATCAGATTCCTAGTTCTTGGGCATGCATAGATCCATTAGAATAATCAAAAAGCGACAAAATCTTAAAATATTTGACTGTCGCTTGAAGCCTATCCCCTTTGTGCCTCTAAGGAAACATGTAATTAAACAGTTTATACAAACAGAAAGTGTTCTTTTATATTAGCCGGTTGTAGAACGAAGTTGGTAAACCTAGAGTCAGACTCAAAAATTCAATGCCATAACTGGGATTTGAATCACACACTTAAAATTTTTAAATATGCAAATGGAGAGTGCTCATCAGGCTACCATTTTATCAGGAAGCGTAGAAGGATTTCGGAACTTCAAGGTACATTCCTGTTGCAGGTACTAATTTCAAGTATAGGGGATCGAAGGGTCCAGAGGCGACTAGGTCCGGGGGGTATCCTCCGACGCGAGTATATATCCTGATTACTATCCTGACGCTGACGGAAACTCCTATAGGCTTACTTCTCTCCAGGGGGAAGTCTCTAGTTACAAGCCTAACGGAAGCACAGAGTTTCACAAAGAAAAGCCACTGACATGCACCTCTCCCGCCGTCCACTCGCCTGATCCGTCGATACTGAAACTTAAGAACATGAAATGACATGATTTAGGGACACAAAAATTCGTGATAATATAAATGTATCTAATCATTCCTAGTGCTTGTCACCAGACAGAAAAACAGCTCAAAACCTCAAGGCCAGAGTGAAAATGGATGAAATGTCCGAAGGAAACGGAATGAAAGGGAAATAAGGGATAGAAAATTAAGGTAGATGAGAAATTACCCCAGGATTTGCCTTACCACTCGAGGAAAACCACAAAAAAAATCAAAGGTTAGACTGTGTGATCCACAGGCGAAATATAGCGTGCAGAACAGAACCATTTAAGTGTACAGCAGAAACAAAGTTCCCAGCTTCGACTCGTATTTTAAAACGTTTCCTTAATTCTGTTATAAACCGCATGCACTCTTACAGCCAACAAATGCATGGATTCAAAAACACTTGTAAACATTAGTGGTTTCCAAGCTCATGAACTAAATGTGGTTATATTCTCAATAATCTGTGTGTTATTTTCCACTGATTTGTGAAATCAGAAATCGAAAATGTTGTCTCGTTAATATTGCTTCAGCTCAAACACTGCATTTGCATGTATCGGAAGTACCTAATGACTTTTTGAGCTAATTATAACCCTGCGAGGGATTTTGTAGCACAATAATACGAAGGTTAGAAAAAAAGAAAAGTGGGTACTGTACCATTTGATGTCCTGTATGCATACTTAGCCCACATTGAAAAGAGATTCAAATTCATATAGCAGAGCTCGCATGCTGTGAGTGTAAAAGGAAACAACGTCGTTCTCTGTGGTGTGCCAGCCTCTGTTTTCCCAAGTCGTGGGCTGAAACCCCGGACAGCAGTGGAAATACTTGCTTCGGAAGAGAAGTAAAGCCGGTGGCTGCGTCTCGCAGTTTTACGGCAGCTGAAAGAAGCTCAAGACTTACAGAGAAGTTACTGAAGTAAATTCAACGGTCCTTCGTTCACAATATAGAATGCTGTGCTCACAACCACAGCAGTTAAAGGGAAACCATTGAAAAAAAATGGTGCCCTAATATTATTCTTTCAAAGCTGTTATTTAAGCAGAAGAAATTTACCCAATATGAGCTATAATTTGTGATTATTAATTCTGTTACAGTGAAGGAGCTAGAATAGCTGAGCTTCTCGATTATGCCAAAGAGTTTCAAAACTACGGTTACCTACGTCAAGCCAAATCTGAAGAAATGAAACATGATAGGCTAAAATTTTAAATAAGTGTGGAAATATACCACTGAGCTAAAGTGCAGTCCTGTGTGGCGGGATGAGGGTGGGACTGGAATATGTAGAACGGCAGGATATTTTTACTTTTTTTTACTTAAGGTCCTTCAACGTAAGACATGTCGGACGGTGAATTAAATGGGTGAAAAGATTCTCAAATGTATCCAGAGCCCATAGAGCTTAAGGGTACTCGATATTCCTTTTTCAGGACAAGGGAAACTCCCAGAAAAACCTTATCCAGATAACTTAACCTGACGGAGGTTGAGTCGGGACCTCTTGAATGTGAGGTAGACGCCCTCCACCACGCTACAGAGGTGGGCGGAATAACATTATGATAAACCAACATGTATGAGGCGTACATTGAAATGGTTCAGCATATTTCCAAACCACCAAACCTAAGGTTTGGTTCAATAATAGTATTAGTTTGTAATATTTTTGAAATGCATGATTATATAGTAGGGGCGTCCAAACTTTAAGTCTTTTCCTGAGCTTTCCCTAAATTCAGGTTCATTGATCATCGACCTCTGTAAGAAATATTAAAAGAGTTGGGTATAAGCAAGTCATTTTTAACAAACATTTTGAGTATAACATAGTGAGTATTTAGAACCTACGGTATTCGCTATTATCTTTCTCGTTGCTTCTTTTATACAACTCTTCGAACATCCAGATTTTGTCTCGATGGTGTTATGATTCGTTGACTATAGTTATTTAACATTGGTTTTTAATAATGCTATTAACCATTCAACACGCATTCACTCATTCAAGAGGTCCCGAGATCGAATCTCAGTCAGGGTGAGTTATCTGGATAAGGTTTTTATCCGAGGATTTCCCTTATCCTGAAAGATGAATGTCTGATAATTCTAAGCTCTATGGTCCTTGAGCATCACCTCAATCTATGACCTCATTTGAGCATCATGTCACCCCTTTTCATTCATCGTACAATATGACTTAAAGCTGGAGGACTTAAATTTAAAATAAAAAAAACTTCCACATGCATGCTACCGGACTCTTTGTAGGACAGGGAAACAATTAAACTTCCCTTGAACCACTATCTATTGATTAAGAAGCCGGAACACTAACCAGTCGACCATAGAGGCAATGTACACCAATTTATTGAAACAATTTTCACTGTACATAAGGCATTTGTAACATAATTTTCAAAGTTGTTTGCATGAGAATGAATGCAATTCGGTTTGCGTAAGAAGTATATGAAGCACACTGAATTTGTTAAACGTTTAGAGAAAAAGAAATGTATTACCGATTTTCAAAAGATGAAACAACTTGTACTTTGCACGAAGAGGGTGGGATTTAGGCGATGCCTCGAGAGAAGTTGGGAAACAAATGATTGTTGAATGTGAAATGTTACATACTGCACACTCTGGGATGGAATTCAGGTAGGTACATAAAGTTTACCGTTGAGAGAGACATAGCGGGGTTCCCACGATGGACTCTGTGGGCGGTCCGATGTTATCTGTGGTGATGACACTCTCTAGTCCAAGTTAATGGCAACACACCAGCTTCTGATGATGATGCTTCTTTCTTTTTTATGATCGTCCTTTGTCAACCGTTCCAAGCATTTTCATTCCGGCATCCCTCTCTTATACCACGAACGCGCGCTTTTCTCTGTGGTTTGACTTCCCGGGCTCTTAAGCTTGTAACGAACTATTGAAAAGCAATGCAGATTCCCTTTTATTCATCCTGAAGCAACATAGTTACAGCATTCTTTTGTATTGTTTAAATTGTAAAACCTAATATTTTACGAATGAATGTTTTATATATAACTCCAACGATTACATACAACGTAATGAATTATGTATTTTAAACAAAACTCTGACACTACTGTAGGAAGTTTCTTTCGTATGTTAACTCCAAGGTTAATATTTTTGGCACCGTTTTATAACTGTCTAAATAATTTACATTACTATTCCAAAAGATACGTATATTATATAAATATGTGTGTGCTTGCGTTAGAAGCTCTAGTCTTTCTGATAAACTTAACTATAAACGACCTTCTCATTTCGATTCATGGATTACTAATGAATTGGCCTGTAGTCCTCCTTCTCTTCTCTTGTTTTAAAGGACTAATTTTACGTGCAAAATAAAATGTTTTGACAATACTTTTTACTTATTCGATAAAGAATTGTGTGCTTTACAAAATAGTGTGTTAGGTTTATGCATACTAATACTCTCTGTTTGTTATTTCCAGATCAATAAAATGGAGTGTCAAGTTGTAAACAAAGAGTATTTTCGACAGCTGCTCAGCTACTTTTATGCGTAACCTTGGCACCCCATTAAATCCAGGAAAAACAGATATTCATAATGTTCTGTGTTGTCAATTTGGCACTAATTCATTGACCTGAAAAGAACAAACATTATATAAGCATACAGAAACTGAACACTCTTTTATAGAGTATATAGGTAATTTTCTATTGAATAACATAAAACGCCTTGCCAAAACATTTTCTTTTATATGCAAAACATTCACTTAACGAAACTCCAGAAGTTATAGACCAACCTATTAAATATTCTACAGGGTGATTAAAACAGATGGACACACCTTCAGTTAGTTATACCTATTTCATGAACTATACGTTATATTTGAATTCTGTAAATTACATTTGGAAAGAGGTAGTACGAAAATTGCCTCTTTCGCGTACCCCATATGAAGAAATCGCAGAATATGAGATTAAGATATCTCGGTGGGCCGAACTGAACTGCCAAGTCTTCCTTCCCCATGCGGCCTATCAGCCGTGACGTAGACATTCATATCGAACATTACGATGTAGTTGGGATGGAGGTCAGTCCTGCTGGAATTTGCGATCTCCTGAATCCTATTCATATGAGGAACAAGCCAGTTTTACAGCATGTTAGGATCCGTTCCTCCAGTGACCGTCTTTTCATTAAAAAAAAGAAAGAACCATAAACTTTGCCAATGATGAACATGAACTTCAGACACATGTTCCAGTGATTTTCTAGCCTTCATATCCGAATGTTTTGCCTGTTGACTTTCCCATTTAGGTGATACGTAGCTTCATTACTAAACATTATATGAGGCAGAAAGAGTTCATCTTCCATGTTTTGAAGCATACGGTCACAAAATTGTATACGCTTTATCTTACCATTTGTGCCAAGAGCCTGTGCCAGGTGTAGATGGTATGTTTGGTACACTAACCAGCGCATTAATATATACCAGATATTTGCTTGCGGTAATGTTAAGTTTCTCATTCGTTCTACGGGTTGATTTCGTTGGCGGCGTGCAGATAAAGCTCGCTTGAATGCGCCCCACCTTCTCCGATACACGCAGTCGGCCTGGGCCATGGTTTACTCCAACGATAAAGTTACACCGAAATGCACGCTGCACAGCAGTCGCAGACTCGCTTTTACTGAAATCACGAATGCATTGTGAGGCATAGTAGCCATGTCTTTTACAACTGACGCGGTACTTAGCAGAACAGCTGACGCTCAGTGCAGTGCTGGAGCTATTCATAACGTTACCACATCCGCTTTCAATAATATTCAAATACAGTATACAGTACAGGAAATATAGCAGATTGAAAGTATGTCCACCTTTATTATTCAGCCTGTATAGTAATATTATAAAGAATAACATGTATTTGTATTTTGTTGCGTGTGTGTTATAAAACTCTATTCTTTCTGATGAAACGAGATATAAAACAACTTATAAGTTCAATTAATAGATTACTAACCTATTAAAACAGGTTTGCAAAGCGTATATATTAGAAAGCTTTGTATTTTCGATGAGTTTAATATGGAATAGAAAACTGTTGTCGTTACTCCAGAGAACATTCTGTAAAATAACACAAATATCAGTGATACTCTTACACATGGTCAAGACATAGCGAAACGCAATACAACCGAAACAACTTAAAAAGGTATAGGCATGCGATTACCAATGCTAAATACTTTAGGACTCCTCATCTATAAAATGTTTGTTTCGAAAGGAAGAATCAGACATGAAAAACTAAATGCCACAGCGCGGATCTGAACCACGGATCTTCCAGTCTACGTGGCTGCTCTATCACTGATCTACCACAGCAATATGCCGGTACGACGTTTAATTCTTCTGCTGACTCGCAATTTTTGTAAGATCAGTGGTTGGAATCCCGGCTAGGGCATTTTCAGTTCAGATTCTATCTTTTAAAGTTTGCTAACATACGGAAGTGTCAACATCTCAACACATATTAAACCAACCTCAGAAGGTGCATTGGTTGTATCCTGTTTATTATTAATGACTGTTCTGCAACAGGAGCGCTCCAATTTGAGACAAATTATAATCAACTAATCCTTATCATTATTCAACTGTTTTTAAATGTAAATTGAGTAAGGCAAGCCTTTCGAACACAAATGATAGAATTTCAGATTTACTGAATTAGGTGCAGAATTGCGGTTAAGGGAGATAGGAAATAAATGCTCCATATGAAATTGTCATCCATTTTGAGATGCTCACCCAAAAAATATACCTCTGTATGTCGTGTGCGCGCGCTTGCATCTGAATGGAACTAGGCGCTTAATACATTTGAAATGTTGTATCTATTCTTTTGTTTCTCGCAGTCTAAGCAGACATTATGCAAAATATCTGTGGCATTGCTGCCAACCGAACTGATAACCTCATGCATGGTTTTCAGTACTCGTTCTGACTACCTCGGTACCACCGTTGGTGGACACTGATGGTATACACTACTAAATTGTGTTTGAGATAGAATTTTGGGAAGAAAGCATTCCAGATCAAAGTTAAATACACCTTCGGACAATTTGTCAGTTATGACGATTGAGAAAAACCCGGAAAAAATCTGTCAGAGAAGGGATCCTGGTGGAATTTGAACCGCGGACTTTCCGCCTTTCACATTACCGTGGAATCATTTCACTTCGTACACGGCTGAGTTCAAGGACCATACAGCCAATGCCGATTGGTCAGCGTCATGCTTCCTCCAGCTGGAATGTTGATTTCCATGACCTACAGATTGTTGTTATGAACGTAGGTAAAAAATTGCGCACTCACGTGGATGGGTTTGATCCTGCATCTTTCTGGAGCAGTACTTATGTGCAGGACGTTTCTGTATAAGTACAACAAATTGTGCATTGTGAACATTTATCATGATTAGAAAAGTGTAGAAAAATACGTTTTTATACGAATAATTTGCAGAAAAGAATTTAAATTATGGTGATTGTATCACTTACTTTTTAATGAATATTCACATTTATTATTTTTATTTTGTCAATGAAAGCAGAAAGACATATTCACCGAATAACTCAGAAACATCGATGCTAAATAAGTTTTTCATTTCCCTCCACATTCTGATATTGTTTTCTGCGTTATTACTTTTACCTTGGCACTCACAACTATTCAAACATCTTTTAGTACTATTATGCTGTGAAGCAAATTCGATAAAAGCTAAAATTGTTAATTTTTACATAAATTTTCAAGAGTATATTTTCTGAAGCTTTTAATCAGTGCAAATCGAGCACTGCAATAGTTGTAAAAGAAGAAACTGATCTATTCTTTTTTTAAGTCAAGTTTGGAATAATAATAATAATAATAATAATAATAATAATAATAATAATAATAATAATAATAATAATAATAATAATAATAATAATAATAATAATAATAATAATAATAATAATAATAATAATAATAATAATAATAATAATAATAATAATAATAATAATAATAATAATAATAATAATAATAATAATAATAATAATAATAATAATAATAATAATAATAATAATAATAATAATAATAATAATAATAATAATAATAATAATAATAATAATAATAATAATAATAATAATAATAATAATAATAATAATAATAATAATAATAATAATAATAATAATAATAATAATAATAATAATAATAATAATAATAATAATAATAATAATAATAATAATAATAATAATAATAATAATAATAATAATAATAATAATAATAATAATAATAATAACAATAACAATAACAATAACAATAACAATAACAATAACAATAACAATAACAATAACAATAACAATAACAATAACAATAACAATAACAATAACAATAATAATAATAATAATAATAATAATAATAATAATAATAATAATAATAATAATAATAATAATAATAATAATAATAATAATAATAATAATAATAATAAACCTCGTTATTTGTCTATTCGAATTGCACTCTTAAAAAAATGCTCCCGGACGTTGGTGATTGCCTGTGTCTGTAAAATAATGTTCGGAAGAATCTATAAAATATAGGTCAATTATTTCTCATGCACCCAGTTATCGTGTCAACTTTTAGCTGAAATATACTTTGATAGATTATAATTTTTGTAATTAATTAAATTAGAGAAAATTTGCAAGTTTTTACATGGAAAGTCACAGATTGTTAAAAATGAAACATTTTGGTCTCAAGTTTTATTCTATAAGTAATAAGCAGTGGGGCATTATCTATTTATTGCCCATAGATATCTTCATAGGTATCTCGGGCCAGATTTAGTAAATAATTCTTAATATCACTTATTCATCAACGTAATAGTAATGTGTATTCAAAATACTTTGTGCCCGCCTCGGTAGCGTGGTGGTAGAGTGTCTGCCTCACGTTCAAGAGGTCCCGAGTTCGAATCTCGGTCAGGGTGAGTTACCTGGATAAGGTTTTCTCTGGGTTTTCCCTTATCCTGAAAGACGAATGTCGGGTAACTCTAAGCTCTATGGACCCTGGGCTCATTTAAGCATCATCTCATCCATTTCATTCACCGTCCGATATGACTTAACGTTGGAGGACGTAAAATGACAAAAAAAAATGCTTTGTCGTAATCACTTTTCGAAAAGACACTTTACTTTCTATCTGGTTCTTCTCGAACCCCTATAAATGATGTCCAGTTATTCATCATAACAATAAAATGCTTTATTTGAATATAGGTAAAAAATACAGATAGTTTCAAGTGAAACATGAACTGTTTTGTAAAAGTTTGATTTTAGTTATATACATATATTAGCGTTTATATTATTTACAGACTGGAAATGTTATCAATGCCAATATTTTAATGGGCCTCATATTTGAAATAATTGTTCTCTTAATTTTAGAGTTAATTTTTAAAGAATGTGTTTAAAAACATTAAATCAGAATTAGAGTGGAAAAATAGGAAGTCTATGTTTATTTGAGATCAAATAATAATTTTACAACTTTTTATTATTCACATAATTAATTTGTTTTGCTATCTTAGGGCAAAGCCGTTAGTTTGTTACAGTGAGAATCATGATATGAAAATAAGATTATAGGAGCTCAGATTATTTCCATACTGTTAACATTGTTCCTTGAAAAAATTGATAAATAAAACAAAACACGCGTAATATGGTATCTTAATTCACTCCATCACAGTAGACTTGCAAGATTTTCTTTGAAATTAACAGTATTTTAGTAAAGTAATTTCCACCTTCAATCCATTTGGATAGTATTTTGATATTCACCACGCATATTTTACCGCATTGGTCATTTATAAAGCTTTTACAAATGCTTTGAATTAATGAGACTTAGCAATGCACCATTTTACTGCAATTACTGACATTCTTGTAACCAACATGATGTAAATAAAACTAAATTTATTTTTGAATGCATAAAATAGGTCACCAGTCGTTTTATGTTTTATTGACTTCTTTCAATATTTACAAAACTTTGTTTTCCTTTATTTTACTCTTAGAGAATAAAAGGTAAAAAAAAAAAAAGAACATCTTCGTAAAATGACAAGTTGCTGATTCAATAGCAAAGAGACAATAGCATTACTTACTACAGGGCTCAGTCTCAATAATGCTCTTATTTTTTTACTGAAGACATTTATTGGAGCCTGCGGAAGGTTATTCTTGATGGTAACTTCGCGTATGTTTGCCGGTCACGGGCTGCGCGAATATCCCCGCTGTCGACCGGTCATTTACCGAGCGCCTGGAGGAGAGGCATGCGATTTAATGGCGTCCATTGCTCACTGCAGCAAACACATTTCTAACACTTTGGCATTACGTGTACATTCATCGAATCATTCCGAAGTATAGAATTAAATAATGCATAAGTATTGTACACTATTTGCCGTGTGATTGTTTCATTAAATATAGATTAAACAAAAATAAACCAATTTGTTACTATATTGGATTTTCTTCGAGACAATTTGTGGTAAACCAATTGTCATTTAGTATCAAGTATATGTTTATGTTTGAGGTTTATAAGTCTGTAATAACGGCACTGAGAATAATAAATGCCGGAAGTAAGTCTGCATGAATGATGATGACGATGATGATAAACATGTTATTTAACTGTTTTATTGTCTGGTAACCCAAAATAATATATTTAACTTATTCCCTATCTGTCATTAAATTTTCTTCATATTTCCTCTAGTATCGTTACAGTTTTTACTTTCCTTTGACCCTACTTATTTTAATTAGAGGAAGCATTTTATTGCTTAAAAAGTTAAATATTGGGATTTTGCCATATATATTTGAGGCGCCCTAAATTAAAAAACAAAACAAATAAATGTTCGTGTACTACTCTATGTGAGGGTGTGAGTCTGTGAATGAGAGATAGAGAAAGACAGAAAGCGTGTTGGAGGGTCCGTGAATACCATCACTCAAAAACTAAAAGTATAATAAATACTAATATTGACATTTAAGTGTAGTATCTTTCGATTAAGTGATATGAAACAGTTTATATTTACAATGTATCTCATTTTAAAGGTTACCCGTATGTTATGTTTGATTGTAAATGTAAATTACTTTCATATCTTTTCGTATTAAACTCTATTAATTTATATAATTACTATTAATTCTGTAATTGTTGACTTTATGAGCTGTGTTATCTATTTTGTTACTGAGAGAGCGTAGGCTTTCACGGCCGGTCAGTATAACTGTAAGTTATTTCTGGGCTGTTATGCCAGATGTTCGTCGCAATTGTGGACGAAACGTCTGGAAATTCTAACTCCAGCAGACTACGGCATAACAGCCCGGAAATAACTTCCAGTTATATTTTGTCACTATTTTATTACAGAAACATTGAATTTAAGCCTTGCTTTATTTCAAATATAATTACCGTTACCATTATTAACGCACAAACAATATGCTGCGGAATGCACGTATGTTTTGTCACTTATCCATACAGGATCAAAATATAACATATACTCGTATTCTCAACATATACTCTTACAGGGTTTAATCTGTCATTAAATTAGGGGATCCTGTAAACTGAAATTGATTTTGTATTTTTGGACGCTTTTAAACTGTTGTGGTTCTCTATGTCTCATTCTATATTAGGCGTGAAACACAGCTTAGTTGCGCTCAGAGGCCTCTTTATTAAGCTTGAGGTTCTTTTAAGTGCTGAAACACCGGTTTTACTTTATAAATACATGGAAGGAGAGAAAGGGAAAAAATGTAAGTTGCTGATTGGTGTGAGGGAAATTTTTGGATTTGTGCATGCGGTCAGCGTGGTATAGATTGTAACAATTTATAATAGTTAAAGGAAAATATTTCAATCAGCGATTCTCCTGTGGATTTTGTCGGGAACAGTCAGGCAGCTGTACCCTGGAAAGCGGCGGCAAAAATCTAAAGTGTATGTCAATGCAATTTTCTTATTAGGTGTCATTAAAATTGAGAATATATTGATGTTTTCAAGAATTCTCAAACAAAGTATTTGAAATCCATACTTTTGATTACCATACAATTCACCACTACTATCCAAACCTACCATACGATAATGATGAGATTTTCAAATGTATGTCTTGAGTTTTCTGGAAACCTGTGAGGTTCTCTAACTGGTAGGTAAACTATAGACAAAACCTCACCACACACACAATATTATATTTCTTTAAAGCATATTGTCAGCTGCAAATAATATTTTTGAGGCTTCAACCATTTGATTTATCCATCATTATGATTTGAATTTTTTATATTCTGTTAATTTAGGCGCTATCACTCAGTTGTGATGAGAGATAAAAGTTCAAGGCTTGCAAATTGTGACGCGGTTTTTAAAGATTTGAACGTCGCTTCTTTATCATGCATCCCTTTTCTGCATACAACGAAACATATAATGAAGCTTGTAGGTATCTAGCCAACATACAACGCGGCCTTTTCCGGAAGCTAAGGATACCTACAATAACACAGGCCGTGGAAGCCTACGCACCTGTATAACGAAGCTATTTCTCGTCTCATCTCGTCTAACGCGAAGTTGATAGAAAGTTAAGCGTTCGCAAGAATACCTTAGAGAATATAAACAATTGTGGCTAGGTAAAGTCGTGTGGAGGTAACGAACATTTTTATCCTGTAATTCTGTATTAATGAAAAGTAGAAATGACGGATAAAACAAGATAATTGTGGTGCTTATTCACAACGAAAATATCGTCACTTTCTTCTCGGGCAGCCAGCCAGGTGAAAAGATGATTAGATATCAACGTTTGGGGAGTGTGCATCTCTCCCATCATCAGGATATTATCACATGTTATAACCACAAATGAAATACTAGATATAACACAACTATAAACAAAGACAAAACACTACAAAATTTGCATTACTGAACAAAAGACTGTTTTCAGTAAATTAAATGCCAGGTCAGGAGATGACGTGAGTATAGAAAATTGTGTCAAAGAAACGTAACTAAGCTGTATTGATCTTTGCTTAATTCGACGGATTTCCATTTTTAAGGCCGGTTTCCAAGAGGAGCTGACCTGAAATCCAGCATCACGATTAAGCGTGCTCCTTTCCGAGGAAATCGAGAAAGCTTCCTTAATTCTCCGCTCCCAATAACTGTTGCATTTTGCCAAGATAGTCATCTCTCGAAAATTGGCTCTATGGTTATCAAAACATTGCTCTGCCAGCCCAGACTTTTCAGGTTGCATTAAACGAATGCTCCGTTCATGTTCGATTATTCTGGTAGCGATGGTCCTTCCGGTTTGTCCTATATACGGTGTCCCACATTCACAGAGAATGCAGTGCACTCCCGGAACTTAGAAGTCCAGTTTGTCTTTCACTGGTCTCAACAGATGCTTACTCTTCGGAAGTAACTTGTGGATGGTCCAGATGTTGTATTTGGCAAAAATTCTGCTGATTCTACCGGATAGATTGCCGGAATCTATCCAAACTGGGCTTCCAAGTTCCGGGAGTGCACCACATTCTCTGTGAATGTGGGACACCGTATATAGGACAAACCGGAAGGACCATCGCTACCAGAATAATCGAACATGAACGGAGCATTCGTTTAATGCAACCTGAGAAGTCTGGGCTGGCAGAGCATTGTTTTGATAACGACCATAGAGCCAATTTTAGGGAGACGACCATCTTGGCAAAATGCAACAGTTACTGGGAGCGGAGAATTAAGGAGGCTTTGGCGATTTCCTCTGAAAGGAGCACGCTTAATCGTGATGCTGGATTTCAATTCAGCTCCTCTTGGAAACCGACGCTAAAAATGGAAATTCGTCGAATTAAGAAGCAAAGATCAATACAGCTTGATAATCAAGTTAAGTAGTTACGTTTCTTTGACACAATTTTCTATACTCACGCCATCTTCTGACCTGGCATTTAATTTACTGAAAACAGTCGTTTGTTTAGTAATGCGAATTTTGATAGTGTTTTGTTTTTGTTTATAGCTGTGTTATATCCAGCATTTCATTTGTGGTTATAACATTTTATAAATATCCTGATGATGGGAGAGATGCACACTCCCGAAACGTCGATATCTAATCATCTTTTCACCTGGCTGGCTGCCCGAGAAGAAGGTGAGTGCATTCGTCGCTTGGAAAGCTTCAGGTCTTATCGTTTGTAGTATTTTCCATTTTATAATATTGAGGTGGCTTTTAACTTTTTTCGGATTGAAAGTTATTTACTGAAAGGTTTAAAAGCGCGTTATTATATTCTTTGTTGTGCTTGGTTTTAAGAGTAACGAAAGCGTGATGACTGCCTTTCTGATCGAGGCTTCCCTACCCCGGATTTGATTTGCGACGGGGACGGTGAATGCTTCTTAATCCAGAATCATTGCCTATCCTCCGCTGACTGTGATAGCATGGACGCGGTGTAAATTGGTTTTACCAGGTTAAGAAAACCCACAAGTTAGACTTTTTGGAGACCATCAGTAGGTTCTTTGAGTCAAAGCTCTTTGGAAGTTAAAGAAAGGCCATAGACATTAAAACGCAATACATAACAGATGACTAGTTTCCACACTTTGCATTATGTCCTTCTTCAGGCCTTGTTCCTAAAGCATTTAGTACGGCAGTTATTAATTTTGTGTTATTGCTCTTTCGTAAATAATAAAAACATCGAAGTAAAAATCAGCAAATATAAACAAAATAAATATTGGCCTTACATTTAATGTTAACGGTATGATTTTTAAATAATTATCGAGGGGAAAATAGTTGTCATTTCATATTTTAATTCAAATAGCTTTTATAACGTTAAAATAAATTCTTTTGACAGGATATTATTAATATAATTTGGTATAAGATCTTTCAGTCTAATATTGAGAAATTGAATTTGGAGCTCTAAACATAAGCTTTCTGAAGTACCCATGTATTTCAATTTATAATTTTGTTCTAGCTAACGTCCATAATTTCGTTATTAAAATTGGTAATTTTACTACTGCATAATTTAAAAATCTAGTTTATTTGTCTTAATTCTTAATATACATACTGCGTTTTGTAGAAAAGGAACGTATTAATAACAGATCTTAAAGGAGTGGACGCAGTTATAAAAGTTTGGGAATTACTGCTTCAGAGTAAGCAAAAAGATGGGAATGGGATGAATTTGTGTTTTAGAATGATAGTGTGATGTATCGCTTGTGATTATGCGACAGACTGTTTGAAAGATATCTATGTATACACTGTTAACTAACAATATTATTGCACTGATGAACTGTTTTGTGAAATTTCTTTTGTTCTTACACTCCTTACGCTATTGCATGCGCCTCAAGTTTTTGTTTTAAAACTTACAAATATTTTAATTGCTATTACAAATTCACAATCATAAATCTTTAGAACAATCTGTATAGGGTAAAAATCTTTGTGAAGTTTATCAATTTGTATTGATCTGGGACAAATTATTTTATTTTTATTCGTTTTAAAATGTGAATATATTAAAAATTATTTATGTTTTAATTCAATTTAAATAACAAAAACTAAAAATCATTATGTCTATATGTTATTTTGTTTTTCATTCAGACATGAATTATACTTAAAGTTTCAAAGAACTTCAGGGCGGAGGAACGTAACCAGATGGTATTAAGAGTTAATTCGAGCGGCATGAGAGGCTTCGGTACACCAAAAAATCGTTTTATTAAATGACATCTAAATTACAATTTTAAAACAACGAAAATTACTTTGATTTAACACATTTGATAAACTTTAGATACAATTACAATAAACAAAAACACATTTGTCTTTTAAGTTGGATTCAGAAGAGATGTGGTTGCACTATATCCTACTATGCGTCTATTCCCTATCAAGGTTCACCAAGAAAAACAAACGAGCGCCACACTATTTTAGCGTCGTGCACAAAGCACGAATCTATCCTCATTCCGGGTCCGCTAACCATATCAACATCTACATAGTAAATAATGCCACAGAGAATAGACAAGAGAGTATAGCTTCACCACAATATATATATATATATATATATATATATATATAGAGAGAGAGAGAGAGAGAGAGAGAGAGAGAGAGAGAGAGAGAGAGAGAGAGAGAGAGAGAGAGAGAGAGAGAGAGAGAGAGAGAGAGCAGGTGTAGAACTTATTTTCATGTAAAGGGCAATTCGGACTGGATGGAATTTCCTCAAAGTGAGTTAATATTCCATTGCCATTCAGTTCAGGGTTGTGTTTAAAGGTTCAGGTCTCTAGCTCATCGGTAAGTTAGTGAAAGGAGTTATCAACAAGTTTTAAACTCTACATGATGCATATAAAACAACTATTTAAACATTATTTATTAATGAACTTAGCATAAAGCCCCAATTATAATATTCGTAACTACAAAAAATATTATTAAGGGAATACAATAACAGATTGTATAAAGTATTTTATATTTTATCTTATACATGAAGTGTTTTATTTACCTTATAGAATTATTAAAGGACAACAATAAAAACAAAGGTGGGAAATAAGGAAACATAAACATAAATACAAAATGTATCTTGCAAGTACATCAGAGAAATGACTTAATGAAATGTTTTAACGCACGGGCTTAATCTCATATTAAAGAAATCTGTATGACGCTTTCCTATAAAAATAACATTTTAAACAATGGAGAGTTTTGTCACTTTCAGTTCTTACTTTGGGAATAAAATTAAGTTGTGATGATGAGTAAAATGAACCTCAGGAACAGGAACTCTTGCGGATATTTCCAGCATCAATAATGTTCTTTGGCAAATTGAATATGAAAGCTATTGAATAATGGAGTGCAAACAGCTTTTGCAATTTTGAGGTTGTTACGATCACAATGTTCATAGACGTCCATAGTACACATAAATGATGCGTAACATTTAATTGTAACTTATTAAATATATTATATTATCTACATTTTACATGAACAATTTATAAAATAATGATAGCATTATAAAGAATAACTGCAACACAAAAAATAGAGGTAGTTATCTAACACTATCTTTTAAAAGATGGAAATTTGTTGCATTTTAGGTCATATATTTCTGTATTTAAATATTTATTTTTATTTGTGTGCGAAGTTTTTGAACAAAATGTGTAAATTGTCTGGTATTGGTTTATTTTGAAAAGAAAAGAAAACTAGGAATATTAAATGCAATTACAGTAATCTCCAGTTTTATATCAACCATAAATATTGTATAAAAATTGGCTCGTAGTTTATGCGCAAGAAATAATTTAATCCAAAAAAGTTGCATTTGATTGATGCAAAACAAAATAGTGTAATGATTTAAAGGTTTACTCGCTGTGCTCAAAACTAGTCGCACTTAAAAATTGTGGAACGAAAAAAGAAATTATAATGCCACAGAATATGTATTGGCTTAAAGTTGAACTACATTGTAATATAATATCCAAGTGGTTGTAACGAAAATTGTCGCAACATTTATAAATAACCTCTTGTTTCAAACAAATAACTTCCCTCCCTATATTGGGAGCATGGATATTTATTTACATTTTCTACTACTTATCTACAATTAGAGGAAGTATTGCACTCCACCCAAAAATAAATACACGTTTTTAGAACTTTTGAAAATGAACCATTTCTAGAAAAAGGTGTGTGTGTGTGTGTGTGTGTGTGTGTGTGTGTGTGTGTGTGTGTGTGTGTGTGTGTGTGTGTGTGTGTAAACATCTTTTTTTATTTTAAAAAAATCTTATTCAGGAGGTGGAAACGCTTTCGTAAACTTGATTTTCTAAAATCTGGCTCTAACAATTTGATTAAAGTACCACACATGAAACATTTCCATGTCAAATAAAATGTATATTCTGAATTTTCTTGATATGATTTTCTTCATTCTGAATTACTTTTGTGGGTATAACTTGCAAACTAAAAAAAAAAAAATAGGCAAAATGCTACTACACAAAAACTTAAGAACTGTTAAAACATGCAATTTATGTCAACTTTATACAGGGATAATGATTTTTCCTGCCATGCTAGGGGTGCCGGTTTCGATTCTCTTTTTCCGGCCAAGATAATTCCTCATCTTCCCCATAGTCTGGAAGTATGAGTGCGAATGTGTGCGTGATCTAATGATTAAAAGACCACAACGTATATGAGTTAACACCATCGTAATGTTCCAAAGGAAAACGCCCGCCGATATGACCATTGCAGTTAAAGGCGGGGTATAAATGGAACAAATAAAAAATGATTCTTCAAATATTCTTATTGGTTAGTTTTCAAATAGTTAAGGCTTTCTTTTTTCTCGCGGGTCATACAAATGGAATGGAATTTCCAAGCCATCAAATAAGGTTCCACTTTTTATAAATGTGGCGATCACTTCAGCTGACTGTATCCATCTAGCAACACATCAGATATGTGTGGGTAAGTAAAGTTGACATATTGGTTTGTTGCAGAGAGCAGCCCGATGTCGGCGCGGAATTTCCCGCCTTCCTTCTGGAATAGCAACTATCAGAGCAGTGCAGCAGCAACGGTGACGTCACACCACACGGCGGCAGATCTCTATGGGGACCCGTACCATCCCCAAGCCGGCTCTGATCCCTGGCATTCCCACTACCAGCAATACAGTGCGGCGGCCGCGCATCACCACCACAGGTTCGTTTTAATGCCTCCATATTATAAATGAGCGTTGTACAACGCTACCTTTACCCCTTAAAATTGTATTCCAGTACAGTTCGTGATATTCTTAACAATGGAGAAATATCCCGCTCTATGTACAAAAAGGGCTTGAGGCATCTCTCAGCTCCCTGGTTCTGGAATAATTATCAATTTTTTTAAAGTTATATCCTGCAAGGTTATATCATATCGGACGATGAATGAAATAGGTGAAATGATGGTCAAATGATTCCAGGTTACATAGACCTTAGAATTGGCCTACATTCGTATTTTAGGGTAAGGTAAAACCCTGGAAAAACCTTATCTAAGTAACTCAAGCTGACCGAGATTCTAACTCGGGACCTCTTAAACGTGAGGCAGACACGCTACCATCTATGCTACCGAGGCGGGCAAAAATTACCCATGGTATATAGTACCGTTATAAGCAGATCCGATTATATATATATATTTTGTTTTGCTTTGTTTTCTCAGTTGATAAACCTCTGTTTATTGTTTGAATGACGTATCCATGGCGTTTGTTTCAGGTTTATACGCATTATTATATTCATATTATTTTCTGTATATATACATTTTTGCTGATATTTAGTTAGGAGTGGTAATTGCCGTTGTATGAACTTACAACCAGGTGTGAGTTTTGAGTGTCACGTGAGTTTGAAAGTAACTTATTGAAAGATTTTTAAACGGGATAGTAACTACGAAATATTACTTACATTTGAGACTTAAGGTTTTAAAATTAGTGCAAAAGGTTATACTTAATGGCATCTTTTGTCTTTTAATTTGTGAAAACATCTCCGAAAAACATGACATTTGCAGGCATATACCGAAGGACAATAAAGTTAATATAAAAA
Organism: Mantis religiosa; assembly: GCA_030765055.1. Lineage (NCBI taxonomy): Eukaryota > Metazoa > Arthropoda > Insecta > Mantodea > Mantidae > Mantis > Mantis religiosa. Next base: position 98,584,089 of record CM060947.1, on the reverse strand, counting down.
GCATTGTTATTTAGTTAAGAAAAGTTACATTTAGTTTAGTCTCAAACTCCAACAAATTATATCTGTTGGATCATGCAAGCAGTTTTTCGTGTGCAATTGTTGAGAGTTCTTCAATTCCTCTACGTTAATGGGATAGGGTACCATAATGCATTTAGAGCTGACGAAATAACATTTACCTCTACAAAAAATCGCTATTGATGTAAGTGCATTTTATAGGAATGCTATTTTCGCTTCTTCAAAATCAGTTGTTCAAATCCTTAAGCTGCAGTTCTTTTTTGCCCTAATTACGACAAGACAAATAAATGACAAAGTATGATGATGATGATGTTAATAATACCCGGAACGATACAGCAGTTCTTAGTTGTACATTATGCAGTCCGTAAATAGGTTTTCTGTTTACCTCGAACTGCAGGGTGACACTTATCGGTTCGAACTAAACACATTCAGAGAGGAAGCGCTAGTTCGGTAGCTTTTCGATTGGTATACGTATTGCCCCACATTGGTAGTGCAACTTCTTTTGCACTTTTGCATTTATGTAGCAAGTATAAAACTGAAAATAACGGTTTATATGGACCATATGATATAACCGGTGAGAAATAAAACTGTTGCGTTAGAGACAGTGTCTTAGAAGTTACCCTACAAACGTTTTAAATGAATTGCAGAATGGCTGTATTCCACTTCTAATGACAATAACAATTAAGTAAGTCGCGTTTGTCAATTCCATATAGTTAGGTACTATATCTGAGTGCAGTGGATATTTAACTTTTGTAAAACATAGTTGGAGACTTATTTCGGAAAATCGGGTTATGTAATTGATAATTATGACAGACATTTTGGAGGCCCTTTATGTAAACTATCTAGAGTGTGGAACTGCGCCTGGATTCGATCCCGCCCATTGAAGTGCGAGTTTTATGTCCTGAGTATAGGGCTGCCGTTATCATGAGGAGTTGCGATAGGCAACGAAGGCCAAATTTCTGACTGGGGGGATGCGTGATTCAGCCACACCAATTCCACGCAACGGTTGGATGATCTTTTATCTCTGACGCGGTAAGTGGACGAGAGAGCAGCAGGTCGCAAGGCTTTAGTAGCAACTGGTTATTATCATGTGAACTATTTTATACCAATATCGGTCCTCCGCTTTTCTTCTCTAGCCTTTAACCCCCAACTTTCTCAAATCATCGTCTACATCATCTACCCATTTTTCCTGGGTCTTCCTCTTCTTCTGCCATTCAGCTTCCCTATGCATATCTTCTTAACTATATTGGTTTCCGGCATTCTCTGTACATTCTCTATACACGTTATTTTCCTTGTTTAATTTTCACTACTATATTTGATTGTCCAAATGGGCACTGTAACTCCAAGTTAGTCCGAATTCTCCATCCGTCCAGCTCCTTTATCACTCCAAATATATTTCTCAGGATGTTCCTTTCCCGCCGTAATAACCACTGTTCTTCTCTGATTGTCAACACCCAGCTTTCTGAACATACATTACTATTGGTCTCAGTACTGTTGTATATATTTTAATTTTAGTATTCCTACTGACGTTCCTTGATCTAAAAATATTCTGCCAGGCATAAAAACATCTGTTACCACTTGCTAGTCCTTCCTGAATTTCCACTGATGTTTTATTATCTACTGTTACTATAGATCCAAGGTATTTAAATTTTTCAACTCTTTGATATTCTTTCTCATGTAATTTAACTGTCGGTTCTCCTCTTGCATCAAAAATGGGAAAAAATTTTCCGGAGACGCTACAAGAAATCTTTTTCAGTGACAAGTGTTCCTGAGAACGATGTACATAATCATTTACAATTTATTAGTTATATCTGAGGAATCAGTAATAATCTTTAAACCGATGTAGGAATATTATTTAACTAATAAAGGTGAGCTAAAGGATCTATCCGACACAACCTCAATGCTCGCTCACACCAGCTAAGATGGTGAAGGAAACAAAAAACAAATGTAATCTCCAAAATTTTTAATAGGCATTATAAAGCGGTAAAAACTTAAAAATCATTATCAAATTGACGAATCAACTTAGTGCCAAAAGATTTAAGGAATACTTTCTCATCGATATGAAGTTCCCTACGCGCAGGAGTTCGCTTATAAATCTAAACGTCTTAGAAGCTATCAATTTTCATTACAGTTAATTTGGACCTATCTCAAACAAATTTGAAACTCTTGTGTATAAAATCTCAAATCTCAAGTTTGTTACCTGCGTACGTACGGACGGAGAGATACAAACTCCCATTTTATTGCCTCAATAGGACAAACATCTATTTACCTTGTATAGTTTGGTAATAAAGTGCCCTAAATGTACGCAATATTGACCCTTTGGTTGACCTCCCTCCTGGCCTGTTACTTATGTAGGTAATTATCCGCATGTGTACAGTAAGTAGTCAAATGATAAGACATTCAGGTATCTGGTTGGTTATGTTGTTGTAATTAAGAGAAATGAAACATTTTATTGCAGGGCAGTGCACGAGTACCATCACCACCACCATCATCACGGTAGTATGGCGGCACAGTATGGCGGACTCCTACTGCCCCCCGCCACAAGATTACCACCCCATGTAGCGTCGCATCATCAATACAGCAAGCCGGAGCCTTGGGGCGCCCCCTCGGCGGCTCAACGTCTCCACCATCACGATCAGACTGCGTCTCATACTCTGGACTCTGCCTACTCCACGTACCCCAGCATGGCTGGTATGTACTCACCGACTTTTATCTTATATCTGGTGTTGCCTCTATAAACACTCCTGAATTTTGCTACATAAATATAGAGCACAAAAGCTCCGTTAAAACATCTGTAGCTCTCTTTCTCACTTCCCATATGTTTACAAGATCGTTCTAATTGGAGACAGACTATAGAGAGTTTTATTTTTGTAGAGGAAAACAAACTCAGGTGCAACTTGATTAACTAGTTGTCGATTAAAGGAATATATAGAGTACAGAAAAAATCAATAAAATAAAATATTGACTTAAACTTTGTAATTTGTATTGCGCTGAGTGGTAGTATAGATGTTCTCTTGTTATCAATCGTGCCAACTAGACATGTTCATTGAACTCTATAGCCAATAAAAAACAAGTGCAATGGAGGTGATAAAACGGACTAAGGCTAAGAAGCTAATCTCTGTTTCATATAACCTTGCCCCGCTGACATGTATCACTCCGCGTGCAACTACCCTCCCCCTTATCCTAATTGGTTAATGATTTCACGCCATAGGCCATAGGCGGTGTCTTCCCGTCACATTTAAACCTGCAGTAAACGTCATAATAAATGCCAGGAAGATAGATAAAAATCATACAAATAAGAATATGAAGGCATGCAAAAATACAAGTTTATAATGCAACTGAGCAAGTTGAAACTGGATGAATGAGCAATGAAACTGAAACAAGTTTATAATGAAAGGCCTTCGGCCTTTTTCACTGGGATTTTTTAAAACCAGCACACATACCTTGCAAAAATGCTTGTCTTTCAGTCTTAAAAAGCCGTGTCATACCATACTTGTCGTGTGTTCTTCATTCACCCAAATCTCGTCAAGGTAGTATATTTTGCGATTTGTATCCCGGTACAATCTGATTGTCCTTAAATAACGTCTTCGCTACACAACAATATCGCCCCTGAAGTGGTAAGTTTTCCTGTCGTCTCAATTTTATGTCGCGATGTTCCTACGCATCTAACACTCACACCTGTAAGTTGAGAGCACAGCTGTTCGACTTCTTTCACTGACAAAGACGGATTCTTCTCTGTGAGTGCATTAAACACATGCACCACAATTCTTTTTTCGCCGCTTTGTTAAGGTTTTCACTTGCGATTCTTCAACGTAAAACTGGCGCTAGACTCTGCCATTATACATATAATAAGTACACGTGCAATAAACGATCAATAAAATAATTTAGCTCTCGCACTCGGCACAACACACCTTCGAATGGCAATATATGACCAATCCAGTTCAGAACATGGTCAGTGATAAAAGACATATAAACAAATGTCACCACTACCGCTAAATCACGTGCTATCGTGCCATGTCCTTGAGAGCAAAGGAACCTCCTCTTTACTTCGTTTAAAAATTAATATGCATTTCAGATAAATCAACTCTGTTGCGTAATATATTTAATTAAAACAGTTACGAAAATATAAATTTGACAATTCTCTTCCAACATATAAAGATATATCACCATGTTAAATAACGAACTAAATTTTACCGCACAACAGTCTATACTGCAATAGCAGCCAATGAGAGTTGATAATGTCACGTGACCGTTAAGAGATATGGGGCAAGCTTATGTGAAACAAGGATTAGGAAGGTGTTAGAATTTTGTGAGGCTTAGTTAAACATTTTATTTCGTTCCATTTATCTTTGTTGATGATCAGTAGACGTATGGTGCTGTGGAAACAAAATAGTCAAGATAAGTTGCATTCTATTTGTGTAATAGATGACTACATCCTTTTTACCCTTACTATATATAAAGTGAAGAAAAAGGTTATTTCATCCCAAGTTTAGATATTAAAATTTCTCGAGAAATTCAAGTTTTAAGCTTCTCTAGATAATAAAAAGGTAGTTTTATAAAAAGGTTCGTGTGTACGTGTATGATCTCACACTGAATGAGTTCAGTAGTTTCTAGGATGCGGCACAAAACGTTTCGAGAAAATACTCCACACCCTACCGTTTATTTCGAAATTGTTTTTATTACTTTTTATTCAAGTAATATACGGTTAAGATATTTGCTAGACTAATAAACTATGTACATTGACCTTTCAGTGAAAAAACATTGATCCTTTTTATTTAACTAAATATTGCATAACCAAAAAGTCATAAAGGATGCACAAGAATGTATTAAGGAAATACCTAAAGCTCATTAAAATGCACAATTTGTGTTAAATATTTGACTAAATATCTAGTGTTGCAAGTTTACACATTTTCCAAGAATGAGTGAATTTAATGCTTATCCTTGAAGTTTATGGTCAATTTCTTTCCATATCTTTTACGATTAATAAACGATTTAACTTGCCCATTTCTTGCTTACTTTGATATCATTCTTAAGCAACAAAGCATCGTAAATAATTAATTTGATTTGAGAATTACTTTTTATATGAGTATGTTAATAATAAAAGGAGCATGCATATATATATATATATATATATATATATATATATATATATATATATATATATATGAATTCGTCATTGGCAGAAAAAGATGTGCGCATATATCACACAATTTTAAGGTGAAATAAGTATGTTCTGCTTCAATTGTTTTTTGGTAAGCTGTAGCATTATAAAGGCGTTATAATAGTGAAAATCGTGCATGCTTGGTACAAATGCCATTGTACCAAATGTTTGTTAGCGAGTGAACTCCATTTTAATCTTTTCTTAACCCGACAGCTCTCCCTAGAGACACGCTTTTGTTTACTTCGGTAGGTATAAGTTAACAATGTAAACCAAAGATTCACTTGTTTCTTAGCGTAAAATCGCGTTCACGTTATTGCACTTTCAGCATTCATTCTGTCAGTTACCGTTGGTTATTTATCCTTCTTCCCAACAAAGACCTTTGGTTTTATACTGTACAAATGAAAACTAGTGGCAAATGCTTTTCATTAAACTTGTTGCAATGAGATACGCTGCGAAATATAACGGGACTTTAAATATCCTTATCCTTCGGGATAGGATTTCTATGATATGAAAATCAGCATAACAGATGTTGTTACAAAAATTACGCAATAAAATAGTAAAACAACAAGACTTAACAATGCTGTGAAGTAAAATCGCAATTGTAAAATAAATTAGAGCGTAAGTAAATAATAACGATGAACGATTTATTTAAGGACAAAATGCACATGAAAAGCAAGCTAAGCTAGAGAATTTGATATGGTATAATTTTTAGTTTATAAAAATTATTAGCACATAGTTAACATAGCTTTAATTTAGTTCATGAGTCTTGAGTTGCAACATTCATCGTATATAGTGTATAGTCAGCCAATAAATACTTGCATGTGCTTACAAAAATATATTTTTCTCCAAAACATGACACCTCTGCCCACTCTTCTATCAAGAGCAGCGTTTCTTTGAGGTTAGAGTTTATAAGGTATGTATCTGCAGGAAATAAAGAAACCCGAAGACTGGCTACAATGGTTCTCCCCCTGTTTACGAGGGTCGCCTTTTGTTGGCTAATGGTTACAACCCAGTGACAAAGGAGAGCGGTCATCTTTAAAAGTTGTCATGTTTTGGCAAAATGTATACTACTTCAGCTGACGTAAGAAGAGCATAGCTATCCAAAATAGAAATATCACTTGAATTTAGCTCTAAAAATTAAGGGAAAAACATTTCTTCTGACAATATGATGTATTTGTCCTTCGTGGTTTTCTCCTGTAACACTAACGCCACAATTCAATAAATTATTTTACCATCAGAAGAAAATATTGTAACTCTGTGGGTTCGTAGAATCAAAAGGCCGAGTTGCATAAATTAAAAATCTCCTTTATTTTCGTCGAAATACACTATTCAATTCTCACATAAGAACATTAAATCACATACACAGTCTTACAAGGTCGATCACAATAACAAACAGTGACAGCAGATTACATCTTTAGCTCTCGTTACAACAACACAGCTGGCTGTCTCTCATTTCACAACTACTCTCTGGCGTGTCACAATCATTTTTATATGTCCATTCATAAGTCGAGAACATTCTCACACAAATAAGAAAACAACCACTCTCCGTCAATCGAGATATCTCTAGAAATTTCCAAACATGAAACCCTACCTGTGGCGGCGAGTCCTTTATCTGAGATAACACTGTTTGCCGCTTTTGTGATCAGTCGCCGCGTTATCGTTAACTGCTCATGCAAAATCGTGAAACATTATCCGCAGTTTATTATCGATTTGTGCCGAAACGTTTATGACCACCGCCGCGACAATATTTTCTCAGCATATCGGAACAAGAAGTGTTGTTGTTTTGGTGCATCACTTGTCATTCTTTTGTTATAAACTAGCCGCACACACTTCCAATGTGCAGCTAACTTCGGTAACACAACTTGTTCGCAAATGATAAAAGAATGGGGTTGAAGTCCATATTGTGTATTCAAATGAAATTCTGAAGGAAATTATATGTTTACCATTCCAGAGAAAAGAAAATGCAATGTTGGAAAATTTAACAACTGAAATGAACAGGGAAGTAAGGGATTGCACTGGATTGGTTCTTTACCCCTTGAATAATTAAAAAATATAACGAATATGGCCGTTTACTTACCAAAATATACTGTACCAGAAAGAAACTGCCATATGTGTATAAATGTGACGAGTTACTATATAATTCAACAAGTATTTTCAAAACAAAATGAATATGTAAATCCTAACCCTGCTTATGTAAAATATACTAGATCGTAACAAATAAACTCCTGATTCATTAAATTAACAAATATTAAATCTCTTTAAAAGGAAATATTAATGTAACCCAAGCTATAACAAGTCCAAGATTAATATGCACTATCGGTGACGTGAAGTACACCAATGTAAAATTAATGCCTATTACCAATGCCTAGGTTTTATTGAATCTACCAAGGAGCAGGAGGAAATTTGGGTTCAGAATTTAAATTAATTTAACGAACTATTTGCTCCATAATTGACAGCATTTGCTGTAATTGATGACTGATGAGTATAATCATGTATGGGTGCAGGACCGAAGCCTTCCGTACCCAGGTAAGCTTTGCAGGTAACAACCCCCAAGTCTCCCGCGAGCTTAGCAGGTAACAACCCCCAAGCCTCTCGCGAACTTAGCAGGTAACAACCCCCAAGTCTCCCGCGAGCTTAGCACGTAACAACCCCCAAGCCTCTCGCGAAGCACTTGTAATTAGCCAGCAGTTAACATGTTTTCCGACGAGACTGAAATTACGGTGAATAGGACGGGAAGGAAAATTCTACTTCCGAACGGTTACACTTTCGGATTCCAGGGTGTTTTTTAAAGGTGCGATAGCGTGATGGACTTGCAATGTTAAAAGTTGCAAAAGTTCTACGAGGTACGTCCAGAAAGTAAGTTCTGTTAGGCGTTAAAATTAAATTGTCTACAGATGCTGAAAAATTATTTATTCCACAACATTCTACAACTCTTAAACTACTTTTCCACATAACTGCCGAAATTTTGCAGGCATTTGTCATAGCGAGGCACAAGTTTTGTATACCTTCTTCATAGAACTTTACCGCCTGTGTCTTCAACCAGTTGGAAACATTTTCTTTCAGCTCTTCGTCATTGTTGAAGCGTTGACCGCCAAGGAAACGGTTGAGATGCAAAAACAGATGAAAGTCGCTAGGAGCGGTGTCAGGGCTGTACGGGGGGTGGTCAAACGTCCCTGTAGGGTCAGAAACTTAAGTGCACTACCCATCCGTTTTGTTTTGAGTTGCTCAGTAAGAATCTTTGGCACCCGACGTGAGCAAAGTTTACGAAATTTCAGTTTTTCGGTTACAATTTCATGAACTAGTGATGGTGAGATTTGGGGAAATTCCATAGTGAGAGCACTAATTGTAAACTTGCGGTTTTCCTGGTTCTTGTCATCAAATCGCGTGAACCAGTTCTTCTGTAACAAAAGATGGACGCCCATTTCGTTCTTCATCGTGCACTTCACTACGTCCTTCATTAAACTGTGGGACCCATCTTCTCACCATTGTATCACTCATCGCATTTTGTCCGTAAACATCGAAAATTTGCCGATAAATTTCAATTGGTTTCACTTTCCTAGCATTCAGAAATCGAATCACAGATCTGACTTCACAAGCGGCAGGATTTTCCATCAACACCGACATTGTAAACAAGCACAACAAAGCGTACGTGGCTGACAGTGATCTCACAATGGCGCATGTTTCTTTTCCTTGATACAGAGCGTCTACCACGCGTGCGGAATTGCGATCGCAGCGCTGCAGCGGAGATAAATTGAAACAGAACTTACTTTCTGGACGCCCCTTGTATTAAAAGCTTTTCCATTAAAGAAATAGATGTCCTGGATATTCAAGAGTACCATAACCACGCGGTAGTACCTAGTGACAAAATTCAGAGACAGAAAGTACGGAAGATATATGTGAAAGGCCATAAAAGCTAATATACCAGCAACTGAAGAGAGAAAAACATGGAAGAAATAACCACAGGAGTTGTCCACAGTTTAGCTCAAGTCCATATACAAAGCTAGGCGTAAAATTGTGCCAAAATTACCCACCAGTATAGAGGAGGTTCATAATCTAAAAACTGTAGTTTTTGCTACACAACGATGCTGCGAATAACACTGTAATATTTTGTGAATCCGGAAACTTCAGAGTACTTAGTGTGACACAATTTATGTTGATGGAACTTTCAAGTATTCCACAAGGCTTTTTGTCAGCTATTTACAATTCATGAGCTTGTTAATGGACATTAAATTCCAATTATGTTTTATTTGTTGAAGGACAAGAAAACTTCATCATATCAGCAGGTATTTTCAACAATTGTTAATAAATGTAATAAGCTAGGTCTGGAATTCTCTCCAACAATAATGTTTTCTGACTTTGAAGAAAGCATCATGAATGCTGGATGAGAAGTGTGGACTGATGTTAAAATCCAAGGATGTAAATTTCATCTAACCCAAAGTTGGTTGCGAAAGATACAGAACTTGGGACTTGCACATGACTACTATTCCAGAAATGAAATGGGAAAATTTGTGAAATACTTATTTGGTTTGCCAATGCAGGATTCTGATATGGTTTGTGACTGTTTTGCTGAAGACTTCGTGGCAGTGATGCTTATCTCGGAAAAACTACAGATGTTTTGCGACTATTTAGTGGAAACTTACCTACATAGACGAAAATGCACTCATTTCCTCCTATGTGGGCAGAAATAAGTTGCAATAGTCAGAGAACTATCAACGCTTGCGAAAGTTTCCACAACAAATAAAGCAATCAGTTTTAGTCCTGCAGCCCATATCTGTAAGATTTTTTGAAATACTAAAGCAAATTCAGCTGATTACTAAAAGTGCAATTAATTCCTTGAAAAAGAGAGAGAGAGAAAAGAAGGCCTTATCCACACTTGAAACTCATGATGCAGCAAGTAGAAATTTTCTAAGCTGGTCAAATTTCAAGAATGGAATACGTGAAGTCGATTTCTTATAAAACCAAACCTGGAAAGCCTGCCTCGGTAGCGTGGTGGTAGCATGTCTGCCTCAGGCTCAAGATGTCCCGAGTTCGAATCTCGGGCAGGGTGAGTTACCTGGTTAAGGTTTCTTCCGGGGTTTTCCCTTATTGTCGGGTAACTCTAAGCTCTATGGACCTTGGGCTTATTTGAGCATCATTTCACCCATTCCATTCATCGTCTGATATGACTTAACGTTGGAGGACGTAAATTAAAAAAAAAAAACTCCTGGAAATACATGGAAATAAAATCTAAAAGGAAAAATACCACTTATTTTAAAGACGAAAAACACATTTTACTGTATGATATAGGTTTAAGTTAAAGTTAACCGCTGGCACGACAACCCTAAGTGGGCAGCATTCCCCAGCTGGAACGTTGGTTTTCGTGACCAGGGCCGTTTACCTATCGTCAGCTCCTCACTTTCCTCACGATGCTGAGTGGGCAGCGGTTCTATACCCGGGTCCGAAAATCCGCAACCCATGGGTGGGATCGAACCCTGGCCGCTTTCCATGACCAGGGACCAAGGCATGCTCCCTTAGCCCGCTACGCGACGGCGCAGGACATGATATCGGTTTACAATGTCAAAATAACGAAGCATCTAAATGCAGATCCATTGTGAATAAATTACAAAAATAAATACTCAAGGAGCTGATAAATGTAAAATATTTTTGTGTGCGAGCCAGTTTGCCTCTTCTTGGTGTACCCTGGGTAACGCTAAACGACCTAGAACCACTAATTCAAATTTAAGCATTGAGGTTCATTTACTTTTGGTACTAGAGCCGTGTTTCTTTGTTATTAATCATAAACCCAACAAAGTAAGATCAACTAGAACATCATCAAATATTATAAACACCAAACTGGAACTGTTACCTGTTTCGACCGGGAGGCTTAGACCCTATATAATTAGGGACTCGAATCGTAATTAGGGAGCTTTAAGGATCCGGGACGCTTCGGGGCTATTTTTGTGACCGCGGGAGGCTTCGTTCCCGCACCCTCATGTTTACCTAAGTTAAAAGAGAACTTTGGACTACAATGTTACCTATTCCAATCAAGGTTTGGGGTAATATGCCTAACGTCTTTATGTGTTTTTTCCTCATCCTCATAAGGTTCTTGTTGGGCAACTCTCAGGTCAAATGAACACGGACTCATTCAACGATCGTTCCAAATGTTTCATTTCCGTCTCTGCAGTCCTGTTATTGACTCTTACAGGAGTCACTGAAGTAATCTGAGACTTTGGATTACTTTTAACTATTTGACACTTACCTAGCTTCCACAGGTGATATTATGAAGAATAGCTTAGAAATGATAAATTAGGAGTTAAAATGTCATCTTAGTTAAAGGTTTTTGTAAGTTTTGCTTTCATTCGAAGGATTCTAGTAATGGAATAAACGCACTAAGAGTGTGCCCTTCAATACAGAAAGGGCAATGGAAGGAAGACATAAGCCGATGTTGCAGGATGATGGTTTGTGTCGGCGGCAAGGCTACCAACTTAAATTACAGCGACAAGAGTGACACTGGCCCATTAGACTACATCTGCCAGTACAGGAGCCTTGTTCCGCCACTAATTCTCCAACTTGTCTGTCCAGGCTGAGCAACAAAGGGTCGAGGAAGACGACGTACATGGCGCATGGAGCCTGCGCAGCCATTAAAACAAATGAGCGAGAGTACGGGTTTTAGCATACATATTGGCATTTGTTGAGAACAGGAATGTTTTAGAAAGATTTTCAGTTTTCCGCTGTTGTCTCTCGTACTGCATTCTGCTCAGCTCCCAATGTGCTGATGATATTATTAATGACACCAAGGAACAAATTGAATGCATAAAACATTAAAAACAAAACGCTCTCTTTTTGTAATGCGCGTCTTTGAAAAATATACACTTACAGTAAATTCAGCATGGGTAGACTTTAGACGATGATGAACGAGGATTTTTTTTCCGATTTCGAGCAATTAATTGCTGAAATACTATAACACTATGTGGGTCCAAATTACCTGTACCTGCCAATCTGAATGGAGTCGCTTACGTTGGTTGCTCCATATCGAAATTTATATATATATATATTTGGTGGTGGGTAAGGATGCAGTGACGTTTTTTGACACTTATATGCGCAAATTGAGCTGCCTATTACTCTAGGGCGGCAAAACATTTACAGACAGCAGTTACTAAAGCAAGTCCGTGTAAGTTTCGGTGCATAAAGTGCAATTGGAGTAACAAGTATCTCAATTTGTGCACTTAGAGGCTGAATTACATATTTTAGTGCCATCGCGCAAGTTCCAACTAAAGAAGAGATCGCAACAGTAAAGAGTAACGAACTCCTTGCACATGACTGACTCAAAGTGGGGAATGTATTTTAGTATCTCTGATTGGCTAATGTAGGAGCTTTACTCCTGCCAATGAAGGATGCAACCGCTGTTGTTATGATGACTATGACAAAGTCATAGAGGAGAGGAAGGAGTGAGATGAGGAGGGTGGTGGTGCTGAAGAAAGACGACGGAAAGGGCAGGTCCATAACAGTTATAGATTTAAACTTTCCGGCTCCCCCCTGTGACACTAAACATCGCCTGGGGTGCTCCCCGATCTGAGAAAGAGGACTTACGGAGTGCAGTGCACCTGAGACTCTGGTTGGCATTTAGGAAACAGCCAAGAGGATGAAAGGTGAAGTGAAATGAGATAAAATGAAGGGACACGAAATCTGGGGATATAATTATCTTTCCCAACATTTGTCTAACTACAGACGCTACCACCTGAGTTATCTCACTCGGTAGCATTTTGTTATTGATATCATATACGAAAGTAATATTACTAAATTTAAGTATTTAGCTATGTTATCCAGCACTTATATAGAGAAGCAATGAATTTAACCAAATTCCGGTATCGAGATTTCATCGTAATTGCATGTCTTGAGATTCCCTGAATTAAATTTAAATGTTAAGAAAAACAGATATGTGGTGTTTGAACAGCATAAAATAGTCCAATAAAGCTAAATAATTTATATTAGGTTCGGCTCCCTAGGGTGCAAAAGAAGATTTAAAAACAATCTCCTCAGATCAAACTACCCTTAACGATTCATTATTTCTATTTCCAAAAATTGCTCAAACAATTTTGCTAAAAATATTGTGACTAAATGAGAATTGAACACAATTTAATGAATGTACAAAGCAAATACAACTGCTATGTTTGCTTGAGGATCTCTTGCACTGCCTCGACTCGCTCGAAAGACTTCTCACTAACTGCCAGCTGGAGAGAGCGCTCACAATCGCCCGTCAAGGCAGGGTGGTTCTGGATATATGTAACTCGAAGTGGATTGTGCTGGATACGGCAAAATGAAAGATCTCTAAGCTTGATGGGAGTAGAACAAAAATGTTTACTACATATTTTCACGGCATGATGCTAACAGCGGTCGGTCACGTCTCTAATTTCCCTTTCCTCGCCGTCAGCCCAGCTTCATGACAACATTAATTAATAAAATGTGGTATGAATTTTCAGGAAATAGCCTCGGAAATAAACTTCATTTGGAGGGAGTTTTATGTGACCAGCCAATCATAAGAGATGAACGTAAACTTACTGCAAAAAAAAAAATCGTTTCAAAGAGCCAAAATATTAAAACTTTCGTTGCGCCATCAGTTGTTGCGAGATATTCGTTTTTATTCTCTTCGTCATGGAACCATTCAATTGTTTCTGGCCATCGTAAGTAGAGTATAGGCTTTCAAAGCCTGCGCACTTGGCCCGCTACTTCAATCTTGGGATTGAATGCTCTCTGCTTCTCTACAAATTTCTTGTCCGGCCACTTATCACATATGCTTCCCAGGTATGGGGTTCAGCTAGCAACACTCATCTCCGAAGGCTACAGGTCCTGCAAAATCGATTTATGCGCATCGCCACGGATGCCCCTTGGTACGTAAGAAATCAACAACTGCATAAAGAACTTGGTCTCCTTCCTCTTCACCAGTACATACGTCAGATCGCCTCCCGCTTCTTTTCAAACCTGCCAGATGTTCCAGGAGCTGTGATGTACGACATCGGCGTACGAACCCGCCAGCCCACGCGCCTGAAGAGACGACTCCCACAGGATCTCCTCCTTAGTGACTGTGATTGAAAAAATTATGAATATTGTTTCACAATGACTGTTGTTCTTATCTCTTTGATTACTTGTTTGTTTTAATTAACTTATTATTCTCTTGTTTCACAGTGTTAAGAAGATAATAGGAGCCAACTTGGTTTTCCTTACATGTTATTATATAGTTCATGGAGATTCAATTAACCAACAAGGATCTGTAAAGCATGTTCTGCTGATCGATCATTGAATAAAATAAAAAAAAATAAAAAAAAGCCTGCGCAATCCGCTTTTTATAGTATATGTGACTATTGATCCCGCCTTGCACCTACAATAAAAATGTGTGAGGAAACCATTTCTGTACTAGTATAAAGTGTATACGGGCAAAACGCTTTTTAGAAGAATAATTGGTGAATGAAAGCTAACAATTAACAAGTGTGGACAAAGTCGTATGAGTACAAAACGCAACTTTTATTATTAGAAGATTGCAAGCAATATAGTCTTTACAGCTGTACGTGACATAGGAAAATTAGAGCACTTTACTATTGCATTAATAAGGATATGATAATTAAAACAGCTATGCGCCTTTATAAGTACTTTATTTTTAAGGGTACCTAGGCTTTAGGATACTTAGTTATAACATACTTAGGAAAAATACTGGATAATTTTAGGAAAATATCGTACTTAGGTGTTGAGACTCATAACTACTTCTAGGAATCGCATTCTTCGTGGAAGAGAACTGTTTTACTTTTGAAGTCCCATCTCTTTCTTTGGCATATGTTTATTTCACTTTAAACCACATTTGCATTTGTTGGAGGTTCATAAAAACATTGCTACACTACAATTATAGTATATCTACAGAAGCAGCCTAGTTCTTTTTCCAGGTTCGCCTCACACTGAAACTTACCAGCTATGTATCCGTAAATAAATTAAACGTCAATTAAAATTACAGGAACGATATGTTGCATATTAAGATAGAAAAAAATTAATCATAAAGCGTCATAAACGTCCATCTTCCTTAAGAATAAGCAGGTGTGCATGCGTTTTAGATTTTCATTTCACCTTTTTACGCTGAACTGTACATAGCTGTTGTAATACCATTTTCTCTGCTCTTTATTATCAGATTATGAACCTAAAACAGGCAAATTGCATTCTTGTGTATTTTAATTTAATTAACAGGTTGTTGATTCATCATACGATAACTTTTAAGGTCACTGAGTTAACACCCTCGAGGTTACCTAAGTACTTGTGTTCATGATATCCATCCCGCATTTCTTTTATTTAGCCCTTTAACCGTCCAATCCACTTCCTTTCCCTCAGTCATTTCTTCTGTCCTTCCTATATTTCTATTGCCACCAATCGAACGCACACAATCTGCACATGTAGGTAATACATGACATAAAATGTAACGGCAAGATTAAGATCGGCCATTTCACTTCTACCATATTTTGTTTGGAGCGTTTACAAATTCTTTCTGTTTTTCATTTCATTTTATTGTGTGTAATTTTACGTCCTCCAACGTCGTCATATCGGACGAGAATGAAATGGGTGAAATGCTGCTCAAATGAGCCCAGGGTCCTTAGAGCTTAGAGTTACCGACATTCGTCTTTCGGGATAAGGGAAAAACCCGGAAAAAGCCTTATCCAGGTAACTCACCCTGACCGAGATTCGAACTCGGAGCCTAAAGCTCAGTTTTGAAGAAATAATTTGTATTAGAGCTATTGAAATTATTCAGCAGCTCATTGTTATAGATTACAGTCGCACTAACTTTGTTGACGATCCCAACAATAAAGGAAAAAGCCTAGGTTGGGAGGTCTACTCCCCAGAACTTCTATAATAATATACTGGACATTTACATATAATGTTTGAAACCACATCTTCTCGTATGGTTATTACAATCACAAGGGCATTTCTGTCCATGGGAAGTTTTCGATTTACCCATGCTAAGGGCTATGAATCTGTAGTCGTTATGCCAATCCATGGAAAAAAACTAGTTCAATCATCTAACCAGAAAACTTTGGCTTCAAAGTTGTTTCCGTTTCGTGGCTGCTCCATTCTAAGAGTAAAAAACTTAGCGGAATGAAATGCGACATGAGCTTCTGAGTTTTACATATGTATGTCCGCCAGGAAGCTTATGTTGGAGTTTCGCAGTTAAACTCTTGAGGACATACAGCTCCTGTACAAGTAGACTACCCAACCTACTGCTCAGTATCCGACCGAGCCAGACGTACATGTCAATAAAGTTATAAGTACAGATGCTCTAGCCAGTGCATTTCCTTACCGAAACAATTATTTACTTATTAATTCGATGAATAAAAGTATATTACGTTATAGTAGTTGCGTTAGGTTATTCCGTATGACAAGCACTTCTACAGGTCTTTCGCAGTTGATTTAAGGGCCATATTTTCGAAAATTACTGTTGCAATAAAAATAACTTGTATACTCCAGACCTTGTCCTTATCTTCTTTGCGACGCTGTGCCCGAGGGGTTAGAACACGCGCCTTTCACCAACGAGGCCTAGGTTTTATTACAGGGGACCGTAAGTGGGATTTGAGGTGAACGAAGATCCCTCTGATATAGATTTCTCCGGGTTCTCCCATTTCCCCCGCCATTCATTATACCAGCGCGCCATCACGTTCCCTTTAACCCATTTCACTAACATTTCATATCACTTCTTTACCCTCATGCCATTATCTAGCTGATTCCCCATCTTGGATGTTCTCTCGAATTTGGAATTCCTGTGCTCTTTGATAGGCGCCTGCCTTAACGGAACTAAGTGTAAGACTTGGGGGATTTAAGTCGTTCATTAAAGAGAAAAAGAAGAGGTAGTCATATATACCATAATATGTTATATGTTACATAATGTTATATTCATATATAACATTAATTGACCTAATAGTGGTTAACTATAAAGCCCGGGCCTTAAAGTACTTAGACGTTATAAGTCGCCATTAAGGTAGTTGTCTCATGTGTTTATGAGAACTCCTAAGTGGTTTACCGGAAAAAAAAAAACACGAGTCAGTTGGAGAATACAATGTCATGTCGGTACGTTGGCCATATTAGCTCAAGGGTTAGAGTGACTGGACGGAGACCTGAAGATCCGTGGTTCAAATCCCGGCTATGACATTGAATTTTTCAGTCTGACTATCTTTCCATACTATAACATAATTGTTAATTTTATGTTTTACCCGTAAGTTTCTTTTAGAAATGATTTGGTAGGGGCAGTTATCGATAGGTATAATTGTCTCAAATGCAAGCTGTAGCTCACCTCAGCAAACCGACTTCGATATACTAATGAACTGTACAATTTGAATGTTAGTTAAACTGTGGTAAACTGCTAAACAAAGATGTGTATTATTGAAATCGTTAATGCAATTTTGTATTTACTTCACTGTTATGCCTCTATGCTTCTGGTACACAGCTCTGATTAAGTTCGAACTCAAAAAGAAGGTATAATATAAAGTAATAGGAGATATAATTTAAGATCTTATTGTTGAAAAAGGAATTGTGAGGTTAGATGACAATGTTATTACTGAGGCAGTTTTTTCTATGTCAGGTGTTCAACTTTGCTTTTAGATTTGTTTGCCTTTTCTTTTTCTTCTTGGCCTTTTTTCGCGCAATGGGCTTCTTCTTCAAACAGTTCGGACGCTTAAATCCTACTGCAAAATCGGCTCCTCTTCTAAACCATAGATTTCGACACCCGCTTCGGTAGCGTACATGGTAGCCTGTCTGCGTCACGTTCAATAGGTCCGGAGTTCGGTCAGGCTGATCTACCGGCGTTTTCTCTTATGCTGAAAGACAAATATCGGGTTACTCTAAGCTCCATAGAACATGGGCTCATTTAGCATCATTTCACCTATATCATTCATCGTCGATATGATTCTAAATTTAAAAAATAGATTTCCATGCTTGTCTACCTATATATGTGCCGTATTTATTTATTATTATTATTATTATTATTATTATTATTATTATTATTATTATTATTATTATTATTATTATTATTATTATTATTATTATTATTATTATTATTATTATTATTATTATTATTATTATTATTATTATTATTATTATTATTATTATTATTATTATTATTATTATTATTATTATTATTATTATTATTATTATTATTATTATTATTATTATTATTATTATTATTATTATTATTATTATTATTATTATTATTATTATTATTATTATTGATATTATTTATTATTTATTATTTATTATTATTATTATTATTATTATTATTATTATTATTATTATTATTATTATTATTATTATTATTATTATTATTATTATTATTATTATTATTATTATTATTATTATTATTATTATTATTATTATTATTTTTATTATTATTATTATTTATTTATTTATTACGAAAAGCAAAATGTACTTTCGTTAGTATCTAGTTTTGACACTTTCTTTGACTCGTGTCCATGAGATTAGAGCTTGGGTAATACAGCCCGCTTTATTATACTTCCGGCTATTGGAAATCGAGTGTTTTGTTGTAACACACTATGAACCAGGCTATCAGCATTTGATATTGTTTATTTCGAGCTCTTGTAAGGGATTGCAGAAAACTGGACAGATTGGAAAGACCATGAAAGTAATTAGCATAAAAACTGATGACACTTTTTAATATCCGTCATTCCTTGATAAAACATTATTTTATAGCTGCACATACTTTTAATGTAATATATTTATTTTTCTATAGGTTCAATGAATGAATTTAAATCATATTTATCAATAACAATTTATTACCAACACTTTTATAATCACTAAAACAAATCACGGTGAGCCAGTGAGCAACACTTTTACAACTCTAAATTATGTGTTAATACAACAAGAAAGTTAATTAATAATTTTCAATTTTAAAACCATTCATTTTGAGCCTCATATATACTTGGACAATGATATGATTCTACCTATCCATAATGTGGATGATCTCGTTTTAACAGTTGACAATAAACTAACATGAAATGAACATATTAATAAAATTGAAAATAAATTATCAGCCCTTTTTGTTATACGTAATATATCAAAATTTGTATCAGCTGAAACTGCCAAGATAGTCTATTTCGCTTTCATTCATTCAATTATTACATATGGCATAGAGCTGTGGGGATCAACATCTAAAGCCAATCTCAAAAAAATCTTTACATTACAAAAACAAGCCATCAGATATATAGCCAATCTGCCAATATATAGTCCTTGTAAGGAAGCATTCAAAACTCTTTCAATACTAACCCTTCCCAGTATCTTTATATTAAAATCCATATTGCATATAAGAAATAGGTCTTTGCCTCAATATTCAGCTATTCATAACTACAACACTAGAGGAAAACAGAACTTGATAACTCAATCACATAGATTAAAATTATATAAGAGAAAGATTGGTTATATCGGTAGTAAATTATTAAATAAATTACCAATACATTTTAGAAATATTACTCCATTACATAAGTTTAAACATATATTAACTAATTTTCTTAAATCGAAAGCTTACTATGACGTGGAAGAATTTCTGAATGATATGATATTATAATTGACCTACAGTAACTTTTTATCAATGTATTTGTATTACAATCATCTTTATGTATTATTTTAGCACTTTAACTGCTATTACTTGTAATTGTATTGATTGCCTTTATTTGCTTTTAACTGGACTATGATCATAAACAAGTTTTCAATTGTGTATACTATTGTACACATACTTGTTATAAAGGGCAATAAAATTGAAATTGAAAAAAAAAACTTTTGAAGAAAGACATTATAAACTTGTGATCACTACTAAGAAGTAACGTGTATACATGTAACCAACAAATGAAAGCATGGTTACTGTCATTAGGACGGCAGTTTCGAACAAGTGGTAGAGAACATTAGCTGTGCTAATAACAGAGTCAGGGAAAAAAAAACATTACTAAATATTTGTCGATGTAGGCTAAAAATAGTGAAGTTATGACAATACTGATAATCCTTTCACTGATCATAGGTTGATACGCTCTTCATCTCACTCTATGTTTTGTGATTCTTCTTCCCACAGTATGTCGCTCACTTGTTTGATGATATGTGGATGTTTTAAGCATACTCTCACTACAACTCTCTGTTCTAAAAGTTCTCGAGCTAATGATAATGGTTATGATAGCGACACAGCGGATGCTTGATAATCGCAGGCCACTGAAGTATACCCATTGCTCTCTCCGGCGCCGAGCTTTGAGATCCAATAACATGTTAGTGCAGAGTCGGCAAGCGGAGCGATAGAAGCCCTATCTACAAGAAATAAAATGAACAAGGAAAAAAACAAAAGACGAACACGCTGTTAGGCGCACACACACACTAACAAAACCGAAGCTGGAATGTCGCCGCCACGATATATACAAAACAATAGAGCATCGGAGCGACACGAACTGGAATTCAAGTTGTTAGCAAAGGAAGGTCGTCGATAAATCACGGCATGGGCTTCTCTACGGCACTACCGCTCGCTCCTTTCCCGCGAGTTAGAGAGGGCCATGGATTATTTCGGTTACACGACACCAGCGCGAGAGAAAAAGACGGAGATGCTTGGCATGAAAACAAAAACGCAAGACTTACAACTTTATTTGTTCGTCATTATTTCTTCTTAATTGACAATTACACATTATTAAAACGGTGTAACAAACGTTCCAACAACTAGCTGCAATCAGCCGATGCTAATAAGTAATTTATCGGAACATTCGATTGTAGATTCTGTAAGGAAAATGTTTTCTCTCTTTTCGTTTACTGTAACTAGACTTCATGTAAGAGTGAAGCAACAAAGATTATCGTAATGACTAATGTCCGAATCACTGTGAAAACAAATATTGTGCTACACTGGCTGAATCTAGTAATGATTCAGACAGACACAGACAGATGACAGACACTGTCTAGTGTCTGCATCTAGGAGTGTTGCCTGCCTGCATCTTTTACTACACAGTTATCCCTAGAAGACACCCGATTTGAACTCGCTCATTCTGTATTAAATAATATTTTATACTTTTTCACATTTCTGTGTACATATTGCGTGTCCACTCTTAATTTAAATGAGCAAAATTGTTGAGAGGTAACATCTGCTGTCTATCTTATTGACTCACGGGTATTTTTTGCTAGACGAGTGCTGGAAATATCCATAAACTCCTGAATTTCCTCTCCCTCCAGTTCTCTTCACTTTTCATTCGCTTGATCCTTTCACGATTGTTGGCTCGGGCGCTGCATGGCAGTGGAAAAGGATGCTCTTTGTAAGCTTCCGTCCCCTGACTTTGCGGCTTCTGGCTTCCAAGCCTCCCATGCCCACCTTCTGTCGGTGGTGTCGGTGGTACTTGCCATCATCGGGGATCCTAACCACTGCCCTCTGGGAGCTCCAGGATCGGTTGCCTATTCCCTCCCGAGACACTCACCGTGGTGCACTCCAGCCGAAGCGATCAAGTTCTCGTCAGTAGTAGTTACGTTACTGCTCAATTTTCGCATACTGGCCATAACTGTGGATAAAGATGGGAAATGACAGATGAGAGGGACAAAGTGACTTAAATTCTACTTCCACTGTCCACTATCAAACTGAAATGTTTTAAGTGTACAGGCAAATGAATTTCTGGCTCTATGAATACCCTCATTGTGGCATGCTGGGAGTGAATAGTAATGCATCTGGTTTTTCATGTAGGCATAAATTGATGTTCCAGTTGTGCCCATTTGCTCTAGGCGTTTTGGTTAAGTAAATGGCTGGCTTACCCGATGTTGCACAGTTACTTTCTTACACTTCTTTTTAATTTACGTAATCCAAGGTTATCGGACGATGAATGAAATGCGGGAATGATGCACAAATGAGCCCAGGGTCCATAGAGCTTAGATGCATATTCTGCATCCACAGGGAAAAATAAACTTCTCGCTTAACTATGTGTCCACTGATTTGTAGTGTTTGTAACTTTCTCCCTTTAGACACTTATTTGGCATGTCTTGTAACAATTCTGATTGACTGCAACATCTGTATAAAGGAAAACAGGAAAATATTCTGTCACTATTGTTTTCAGAAGGTTTTGACATTCAGAAATTTTGTTGTATACATCTATGGAATCAGAATAAAGGTTGGTTATTCAGAGTTTTACATTATTACGTTTTACATATAGATTGATAAATGTCAAATAATTACAAAAATATAAATCCGATTTGTTAGATTTGCGGAATTAATAGGAAGTTTAAAACCAAAAGAACTATCTCTGGATCATCTCTGACAAATATTAGAAGATGCTTTTTGTTTGTTTTATTTAACACCCTTTAAACAATTAGAACCTGTAGGACATAAATGAAATAGATTAAATGATGCTCAAATGAACACGCGGTCCATACAGCTTAGAATTACCCGAAATTCATATTTCAGGATAAGGTAAAGGTCCAGGAAAGCCTATCCACACAACTCACCCCAAATGAGTTTCGAACGCGAGACCTCTTGAATATGAGGCAGACACTGATATGGGTGGACGCTTGTGTGGGTATATATGTATGCGCTTAAGCGAGTGGTCTGTCAGATGGTGAACGAATGTATGAAACGAGCTCAAAGAAGTATGGGACCCACACAGTAGTTTGTCCCAGTTTAGAGGAAAAAGCACAAAAAGCCGTAGAGAAGCCAAACCAACTGGGGCCTTCTAGATTGAAGGAAGCCCGCATCGGTAGCGTAGATGGCAGCGTGTCTGCCTCACGTTCAAGAGGTCCCGAGTTCGAATCTCGGTTAGGATGAGTTACCTGAATAAGGTTTTTCCGGGGTTTTCCCTTATCCTGGAAGACGAATGTCGGGTACCTCTAAGCTCCATGGACCCCGGACTCATTTGAATGTCCGATATGACTTAACGTTGGAGGATGTAAATTCAAAAAAAAAAAATGATTAAAGGAAACGCTACTCAAACATCACGTGGATAGTAAATAAATTGTTGCATCATTGTTGTTAATAAATATAACTGCAAAGTTAAGGGTGGTTATAACTTATATTAATTCTATTACGAGAACAATTAGTATGGAATTCTAAATTAAGAAAACGAGATCATGTAGGTCTATCGATCTATTTCCTTCCGCTTATTAGGTATTTATCCATTTCCCAAATAAAGTAGAAGAATGTTACGTAATATTTTTAAGTGTAAGGTTTCTCAAAATGTTTATTTACGGTGATTCTATTGGATAAATATTTACGTATTTATATTACTTTCTATAGCACCTGCGTTGAATAGAAGTAGAAAAAGCATTGTTTTCTAGCCAAAATGTCTATATACAGATTTCGCGGTAAATATCCTTTTTGGCTCCTTCCTTTCCTTCCTTGCTCCCTTTTCCCCTCCATCCCTCCGTCCTTTTTTCTTTCTTTCTTCATAAAAAGATTTGTGTGTGCTTTTGAACAGCATAGCTCAAAGACGATACGAAACTTAGCATTCTCCAAAGATGCGACATAAAATCTTCAAGAGGATCCATTCAGCTTAAACCCTTCGTTACATGGAAAAATATTTGTATTTATTATTTTTAAAAATGACAGGACAATTTTCATTAAAGAACTGTTTGTTTAAAATCGTTATTAAAATGTTTATGTTGAATATTCTGTGAACTTCCTGCGAAGTCCCCTTTATTCTGAATAATTTTTCATAACTGTGAAGCATAACACATAATCAAAATCAGGGATAAGGGACGTATTTGAAATAATTTCTTTTTTGTTATCCAAGTAGGAATGAGGATCTCGAAACTCACATAATGTAAATTTTGCTCCCACTTCCCAAAAGAATCAGAGGCAACGCAACTGAATTTTAAAATGGATGTGGTTTACCTGCTGAATTAATATCGACCTTTCAAAACCTCATTGCGATAATTTTGCTTTGTTAGATATATTTGCAACAAGATATTTTCTATCATACAAAACGTAGACAAGTAGTTTATGGTTTTATGTAGATATGCCAATAAAGGGGGGGGGGGGGTTGGTGGTGAACTGATTCATACCTGGTGTCTAATTAGCTAGCTAACGTTTGCATTTAATCATCACCATCGTGAATGCGTCTTTAATATCCTTGTTGGCATCATTTGTTCGTTAATAATTTGGCCTAAAGTTAATAGCTGCTGAATAGTTACGCCTTGTTTTCTCTCACGTATATATATATTTACCTTATTAAAAACGAGGACTTTACATGCATGCCAAACTATAAGTAAAATTCTTAAGAAATATGTGTAATATAGTGCTCTCGGCTGTTCCGCATAAGGGGAGTGTTCGAATACCCTCAGGTAGGGGGTATTTTTCTTCTTTTCCTTTTACCCTTTTTTTCTGGAGTAATTATTTATTGAATGTGAGGTTTTTCAGCGTAAGTTCGATTTTGAAGGTACTATAACAACCAGTGCAATTTAAGAAAGTGGCTTGCGGAATGGAGCTTCAACATAAAGGGAGAGAACTAAAACGCCATAGCGGTCGTCATGACAACGGATATATGAACCAATTTGAGCAAGGATGTTTCCATAGCAACTGTACATGTTACCATTGCGTTTCCAATAAGTAAAACGCGATTAACATGTACCTACCTGGCCTGCGTCGTTTACACTATCTGTTTGCTAAAAGTTTCTTGTACTGTGGAAGGTGCTTCAATGTGTGATTATTTTCTTATAGGCTCATGAATTGGAATTTACTTTTCCCTGCAACTGTATTGTGAGCTTTCACAACTTTATGACACTTAGAATGAATCCTTAATCATGTTTAAGAGGGCACGCACGAAATTAAAAATTGAGCCTTCTCGGGCTATTTATTAAAGGTATTGCTATTAAATAAACGGCACGGGCAATAGTGAGTTCTATTAAAGGAGAGGGAAATTAAATTGGAGGCCCTTTTGCGATCAACAAAAGTAATCGACAGAATCGACAGGACGTCGTGTGCTATAGGAATCAGTAAGAATAACGTAGGAAAGAAAAGTGCGATAAGGAGGAAAATCAGTCATCGTTATCAACATTAGAAACTGCTGGAAAAAGGAGGATGAGATCGTGTCACGAACGTAATACCATACGCAGGCCTATTTATTATTATTATTATTATTATTATTATTATTATTATTATTATTATTATTATTATTATTATTATTATTATTATTATTATTATTATTATTATTATTATTATTATTATTATTATTATTATTATTATTATTATTATTATTATTATTATTATTATTATTATTATTATTATTATTATTATTATTATTATTATTATTATTATTATTATTATTATTATTATTATTATTATTATTATTATTATTATTATTATTATTATTATTATTATTATTATTATTATTATTATTATTATTATTATTATTATTATTATTATTATTATTATTATTATTATTATTATTATTATTATTATTATTATTATTATTATTATTATTATTATTATTATTATTATTATTATTATTATTATTATTATTATTATTATTATTATTATTATTATTATTATTATTATTATTATTATTATTATTATTATAGGTGAAAGCAAGATCTTACAATTGTAAAAATTCACGTTACCTTAAAGAAAGTCGAGCTATTCCAGAGTAGCAACATTTCTTTTTCCTTAAAATAGCGAAGAATTTAAGGTTTTGCTATAAAAAAAAGTAAGAGCAGAGAATTTCTTATGTTGACACCCGACATCTGTGTATCGCGTTGTAGTTACTTTCGGTAAACAGTCACATATGAGTTTGAACTTGGCTGGATTAGGTGGAGATATGCAAAGACACACTGAAGAAGATTTGCGTTAGATAACGGGAAGTACTTCATGCTGGAACTGCATCAGATTTTGTTACCAATTGTTACTTCTCTTTAAATTAATGGATAATTATCATGAGGATCCTAAAGGACTATAATATTTAAACAAGTTCTGGATAAAACATCCCTGCACCAAGAGAACCCAGATTTTTTTGGCGATACAACGAGACATTCTTAATATGGATGAACAAAAATATGAGCTTCCAACATATTTCACCTTCTTAACACCATTTGATTCTGATCATTGCGTCGTTCTAAATACTTCTCAGTTGACTTAAAAATCTCTCACTTCCAGCGATGTATCACTGATTTATTACGGTCATTGCACTTACTTAAATACATCTTACCCTCTTAAGTTAACACAAGACATGGATGACTCAAATAATCCATGAACATCCTCCCTATTTACCTGTTTAACTGCCCCTAGGGCCTGTTCAGAACTCTGCGTATGTATAGTGTCATAGGAAGCAACATTTATCGCGCTCGCACGCACCGCGAGTCAGCTATAATACTAATACTAACCGGGGTTCTTACGCGGAACCGGAACATCCTCTCCTTTATCTCCCTTCAAATTCCCTCACCTTTACTTTACCTTTTGACCTACCCTTAGTAGTTAGATGAAAAGAAATTGTTCTTGTGTGCAATCATCCGCAACAGAATAATACCCTATAATTGGCTCTTTTTAACAAAGAAGGTGTCTAGCAACGTGAACTTGGATCTAGGTGGTGCAAGCGCCTTAATATTAGGCACGTAACCTGAAACACAAGCTAGAACATCATCTTCACAAAACATCTGGTGTCTTTCCCCTGGAGAATATCTTTTGGAGTGATACTTCATGGGCCCACTTTGATTCCGGTAAACAACCCCATTAGTACTAATCCCATCCCACAACGATATTGGACTTCTTACATCCCATTATTGAGATACTTTCAAACCATATATCAGCAAAATTCCTCAGGTTACTACAATAGGCAATGTAATACCAACTTCAACCTACCGCCGCAGATAAAATCATCACTCATCTTCCTACAAAGAAATTCCCTGTGTGATCTCATAACTAATATTGGAATACAAGGAGTTTATCCTCAGAGATCGGCATTTCACCGTACATATTTGTAATACAAAATGAGATCAGCGACCTTTTGCCACAGGAGCCCTCTTTCTTATTCTTTAATATTTATACTTGTGATTGGGAATACATCTACCTGGCGTTGATGATACTTGCTTTTTCTATTTCATTCGTATTTCAACTGAGCAATAAATGACATTCACACTTCTCTTAGCCAGTGGCGAGTTATATGGCGCGAAACTTCAAATATTCGTAATACTGAGGTAAAACTAATTGCGTTACGTCAGTTTCATAATATTCTTTCATTTAAAATTATCGGTAAACATATTTCTTGGGTATAAGTTAATACATCGGTAAGTCTATTTATTTATCAGAAGTTATCTCCATTATTAAAACATCCGTCTGCCGGAAGTTCCAGAAGCTATACGTTCAAGAGTGCCTCAAATTCAGGTCCCACTACTTTAGAAGATCCAAATGAGTGACTCTACAGCATCGACTAATTAGATAACTATATTACGCGAATATTATATATAGACTTAAACACAAATTAAAGGAAAAATTCAGAAAATTATATATTTGTTAGTTTTGTATGAACAGAGATCTGAAAAACATTATAATGGTTTATCATAAATAAAAATATTTTGACTTTTACTACGTATCCATAAATAAACAATTCTTACAAAACCTTATTAGGTAAAATGGGAATATGGAAATACAGTAGAACTATGCGAAGCAAAATCTATTTAGAGCTGGTGATGGCTTTGAAATCCCATTCTCTTTGTATGGTAAGGGCATGATAAAAGGAAAAATGAGTTTCTCTGTGAGGAAAGGATCAGTATTTGACAATTTAAACTAATAATTAATAATAACTCAGTAATGGTTGCCAATGCAAAAAAGGATTTGAATTTTTTTGTGCTTTAACGAAATCAACAATTTTTTTATTTCTTTTAATAGTTTGCCATGAGACTTAAGAGATTATTTCCAGAAAATGTAAGATATCTGGCTCATTAAAACCCCTTAATTACGGCCTTCAGAGACCCTGTCCTGAACGCGTAATAATTGGACAGCGTTTTACACGGGATATGGCTTATTAGGTACGGAAAAGCAATTTTGACACAATATAATAATGGGAAATGGGCATAATTAATGTCATTTCTTAAGGTTTTGGGGGTACGACTCGGTAGCGTGGTGGTAGCATGTCTACCTCCCGTTCAAGAGGTCCCGAGTTCGAATCTCGGTCAGGGTGAGTACCGTGGATGAGGTTTCTTCCGGGGTTTTCCCTTATCCTGAAAGACGAATGTCTGGTAACTCTAAGCTCTATGGACCCTGGGCTCATTTGAGCATCATTTCACCCGTTCATCATTTCATCGGAGGAGGTAAATTACAACAACAAAAAGTTTGGGCGCAGTGCACTTGAAAAATAACAAGAGGTCATTTGTTATGTATAAATCCTTTAATTGCTAACTGCCGTGTAGTCGTACTATGACTTACTGCACTTTTATTCACTCCAGTGTCACTAGCGGATTCTGATTCGCCTCTGATATTCTGATGCACTATGCCAGTCTGCTTAAATCCACCAAGGCAACCATTGGAAGCAGTTTGACTGCAGTTGCTCGCGCTTATCCTTAAACTATTATTTAGTGGTACTGAAGCACTGTTGAACCCATTTAATAAGATTTTTTTCTACATCCTCATATTTTCCGCTCCTTACTTTCATTCGTTTACGAACACCACCCCTGCGATGGTAATAGCGTCCTTATTTTTTATCATTGTTCTTAACCTGAATGAGAGAATCCCCAGAAATTCAGCATAATCATTTTGATTTAGGGTGGAATTTGCCACACACTTTGCAGAATTTGTTAATTTTACACTTACTGAGAAATATTTATGCTTTGTTATTTTTGTCCGTACTACAACACGCTACGCAGTGTACAGAATTCAAAGAAGGTATAAGAAAACATAGAAACCCAGCATTTTGGGAGTATAAATTCCTTTTACGAAAATCTGTCGTTAAACACCTGTTGATTGGACCGGAAGGGTTTTACAGGTAAAACACTCGAGTTGCAATGATCGTTCGGTGCAACTGAAACAACTATTATCTCACGACAACTTTGAAACATAACACATTTTCGAAATATGCATATACCTATATAAAATATGTTCATTCATGTTTTATTAAAAATCAACTAAACAAATGGCGGATTTGGAAGTGTTATATAGTGAGTAAAATTATACAGAAATTATATAAGACGTCCAGGGACTATACTTTCCTTTCCTACCTTATACCTAGTATCGGACTGATCCCCTATTCTTGTTGTTCCCTCGAATCCGGATTTCCTCTGCTTCTCGATTGGGGTCTCACCCCAGGCGTAGGCTGTAAGAACTCCACGAGAAAATGGTTAAATTGGAAAGGATTTCTTTAGGTACAGTGGAAATAAATATTTTAAGAGGCAGTTGCTATGTGATGGCTTTGACAGTCCATTACATGGCCAAAGGATTAAAAGGTGATGATCTCCTATTTGAGAAAAATATAAAAAGTATTAGGAAGTTCAAACTAATAGCAAAGAATGTATAAAAGTGCTTTAATGAGATCTATTTTTTGACCAGTAAGAATATGTCTATTTTTACTGTTTAACAGTTATCTAAAAGCCATTCAGACTGAAGAGGGCTTTAGAGGCCATTCTTAGAAAATTCAAGACATATGTTTCATTTTTTTATTATTAATTTACGTCCTCCAACGTTAAGTCATATCGGACGATGAATGGAATTAGTGAAATGATGCTCAAATGGGCCCAAGTTCCTTAGAGTTTAGAGTTACCCAACATTCGTCTTTCAGGATAAGGGAAAACCCTGGAAACATCTTATCCATGTAACAAACCCTGAGCGAGATTCGAACTCGGGACCTCTTGAACGGGAGGCAGACACGCTACCATCTACGCTACCGAGAGGCCGCGCCGTGGCTCAGTGGTTAGACCGCTTGGCTCTCACCAAGGCGGTCCGGGTTCGATCCCAGGCGACCGCAAAGTGAGACTTGTGGTGGACAACACGGCGCTGGGGCGGGTTTTCTCCGGGACCTCCGGTTTCCCCCGCCATCGCATTCCACTGGTGCTCCATCTTCATTTCATGTATCATCAGTGTCACCGCCTGCGGTGCCGTATGTAGTAAAAGCGGGCGTTAAACACTACACGTAACGTACTCTACCGAGGCGGGCTATTTCAGTCCTCCTAACATTGTCCAATATATATATAGTATTTTAAGCAAAATCGGTAGAGGCATTTTTGAGGAAATAAACTTTTCCAAAATGTTTCCGTGTAAAGGTAGTTTGCATTGGTGGGATTTTCTTGAAAATCATGTCGCAGCCTTGGAAGATGCTGAACTTATGTACAAAGATTTGAAATTAGCTGATTTCTCGTTTTTAAGTTGTGCTATACAGAGGCACACACGCATATTTTCTCCTAATTTTTTTCTCCTTTTTTTTCTCCTCATAATCTGAAAACGTACGTATCCATTGAATGTGGAGTGCAATATCTAGTCTACCTACAGTTTAAAATATACCTAAGCCATAACAGTTTTATTGATATGTTCTTTCTGTAAACTTATGAAGTTCATCTGCCATTTTAATGGATCCTGCCATACACCATTCGTAATCTCTGATAGAGCAAGCAGAATCAAGGAAAACTAATATATCTTATACAATGGTTTGCTTATAACACTGTAGTAGTGAAAATGGAACTGAAAAAAAATGAGCTTTTGAAAATCGCTCCTCTTAAATTGAGATTTAAGGTCCATTTAACCTAGGTCATATTGGACGATTTGAATGAAAATGTGTGAAATGATGTTCAAATAAGATTTAGAGCTCCCTGACCATCTTTTAGGAAAAATAAAAAACTCGGAAACAAATTTTAAGGGTTTGTGGTTTTTCAAAACGGGTCGTGCTAACCGAAAACTGCAATTTTACACAATGTTAATATGAATTATTTATATAGAGTACCATTCTGTTAAAAACACTTCTTTAGAAACAGCGTATTTTAGGTCATATAGCTACCTTTAAAAAGGACGCCCGCCTTGGTAGCGTAGATGGTAGCGTATCTGCCTCACGTTCAAGAGGTCCCGAGTTCGAATCTCGACCAGGGATAAGGTTTTTTCCGGGTTTCCCTTATCCTGAAAGACGAATGTCGGGTAACTATAAACTCTATGGACCCTGGGCTCATTTGAGCGCAATTTAATCCATGCCATTCATCGTCCGATATGACTTAACGTTGGAGGACGTAAATTAAAAAAAGAAAACACTTTAAAAAGGACGACTTGAACATTTTATAGTGAAAAATGCAAGTAAGGTGCGCTGACGGTATATAACGGTATTCACAGTTTTGGTGAAACTTTCAAACAATTCGGATGTTGCAGCATTATGTTGTAGTTTACATGGCAGCGAACACTTTCTAGCGGGTAATGTGTGAACTTTATAACTGCTTGTGCAATAGTGTACCTAGCACCATGAAATGTTTAGATTTGTGAGTGGATACGGATGCTACAGCGTTAAGAATGCTTTCACGATCTGTACATATAATATCGTGGATACGATAACGTCCAGCAATTTCATTTGATTCAGGGCTCTACTTTCTCTAGGGTGAACTCTTGTTTGCGGATCTATGCTAGTCTGCTTACTATTGGCCATGATCAGTAGGTAGTGTCTTGCTGCTCACAAGTTTTAATGCTATGAAAGATGAAATCATATTGGTATACGTTATAACCCGATTGTGGACGAGCCAATGCTATGAATTGTCGAGCTACTGAATCATCTAGTATTACTCTCAATCCACGAACCTAAATACCCAACAATATAGTGTGTAAATGTTTATACTGCGGTACAACAACAGAATAGCTTTGGAGATATTTGTTAAATTAAGTGATTAAGAGAGTAGAAAAACAGTTCGTAGTTTGTGTTAGTAAAACATTCTATAAGAAACAATACATCCCAAATTTCTGTTCATGCTAAGTGTTTGTTTTAAGCGAGCTCATATTTATAAAGTTTTACCGTACCTACAGAGAAGTTTACACTTTTACATTACTGGCATTCATTTCACAACATTCCAGATTATGTAAGGCTGATAATGGAAAACATTTGCAGCATCTTCCACATTGAAACCTCATCAGTAAATTTTTGAACATGTTTTTGAGATTAAAAGACCATATTTTTGATCCGAACTAGTATGGTTCAGAGAGTGTAAACTCCTTGGTGGTGTAAAGGGAGTGTTTTTTTTTTAATTACGTCCGCCCCAACGTTAAGTTATATCGGATGGTGAATGAAATGGGTGAAATGATGCTCAAATGAGTCCAGAGTCCATGGAGCTTAGAGTTACCCGACATTCGTCTTGAAGGATAAGGGAAACCCCGGAAAAAACTTATCTAGGTAACTCACCCTGACCGAGATTCGAACTCGGGACCTCTTGAACGTGAGGCAGACATGCTACCACCACGCTACCGAGGCGGGAGAGTTTTTGGTTTGAATTGAGTTTTGTTTTCTGATCTGAATATCAGTGGGCCAGCAAATGACAATATAAAAATTGATGAACAGTTGCTAGGGAAAAAGAAAATCAATAATCTTACTTGATGTGAAAAGATGAAAAGTTTTGCATAGTAATGGAAAATCAATAATCTTAATAAGGAGATATGTGTTCTGTAATCTTGTTAGTGATGAGTAAACGTGCAGAAATAAGGAGTTTTATGTAATTAATGGAATATCTTTATTAAAGAAGTAAGAATTTATCGATATTCTGGAGGTAACCTGCAATGAACGACTAGGATAGAAAGTTCAAGTACAATATGATCCTGATAATACAATTAAATTATTTGTTACAAAATTGGACTTCTCCAAAATTGTATTTATTTCACTCTGAACCACACCTGAAAACGAGAGAACTCATGACTCTGATTTAAAATAAGATGATACATATGGTGACCAGAAGAAACTGATAGCCGCAAAAACTCACACTAGATTGTGCTTCCAACATAGAAATCTTGCTTCATATTGCGCCCGAACGTGTGGCCGAATAAAGAGTGTAGCTGGATAGGAAATTTTTTTTCAGTGGGACCTTCCGTTTTATATAAATAAAACCATTTGATTTGGTTTTATATTCACTCACTAAAGAACTATAAAGTGTTCGAACAAATTACCGAAAATCTTTTACTTTTACAGACGCACAAACTCGAACTTCGTTTACCTATGTGGAAGATTGTCCTGCAGCGGTATAGGTAATGGAGAACATAAGACAAAATGGGAATTGTTCTCATTTTACAAGATCGGCTGAATGCTGCACCAAACAAAAGACAAGCTCCCAATTGTCAGTGTCTGTCGCTAGGGAGGTTCCTAATAATAATAAATGCCGCAATCCATTACGTGCAGTCTCGGAGCAAATATATTGCGAGCGCTTGTTAGAAAACAATTGCCGGTACAGGTGCATGTGAGACTTGCAGACGCCGGCCAGACGGCGCCCCGCCATTTTATTTACTGCTGCCTGTCTCTTGTACACGATTATTTTATTGGCAACACTGCTTCCGAACATTTATTTTCCAAGGAACACGAGCAATTACGTCGATTTTGATCAAGTGGAAGCCGAAAACAAGCGCTATTAAACTTTATGCATATTTATCTGTGTAACAGTGTTTGCTTGTAATTGGATGTTACATACTTATAAAGAAATTTAGAGTTCAAATTGATAGTAGACTAGCATTATCTATAAAAATAGATGAGTTAGTTAACTGGTTTAAAACTATTTAAAATCTGTTAGAAGAAAAGCCGTCATTTGAGAAATATTAAGCTGATTCGCGGATTTTAATGCGAATACTGGAAAATAGAAGTTGAAATACTAAAAGAATGGCTATATCTGTGGAAAGGAAAGGTAATAAGAGATCTAGTTACACTGCTTCTCCTAAAGGCGAGTGTTATCTATATAAAGAACTGCATTGCCATTTGTATATTTCGAAATGACATTTGTCAGAACAGAGTGAGGGGGTTGATGTGGAAAACAGTATGCTACGAGGCATCTCTATAAGTAATCAGAGCACGAGAGAGAGAGAGAGAGGAGAGAGAGAGAGAGAGAGAGAGAGAGAGAGAGAGAGAGAGAGAGAGAGAGAGAGAGAGAGAGAGAGAGAGCAGAAGTTATGCGCTTTATCTCACATTCTGTTTAACTTGGAAAATGTGAAGAAGTGCCAGATCTTCAGATGACGTGGTACTGCTAACACAAAAGGATACGATCCTTTGGAACACCTCTTAGCAAAAGCGAGGAATAACAGATGAATGTGTAAACAAAACATGATATGCAACGTTCACACGATCCTCTCTACCCACTGCTCCACAAAATAGTCTTACAAAAATTGTTTCTCTACCGAAAACATTTTCTGAAATTGTTTTATACAAGAGGAATACAGTAGTCTTAAGCTGTAGTAAATATTTAAAAAAAACGACATGTTTCATTCTGTTTGCATGACTACAAGGAAGAAAATAAAAGCCGAATAACTCTCTAGCAGTTGAAAAATGTGCACTTGACAATCCAGACAAATAATAAAGGAAAAGTCAGAAAAGGTTAATGCAACAAAAATTTCATTTCATATGAATTGCCACTTTTAACACAATATATATCTTTTGTGTAGTAAGATGTTTTATCGCTCACGTTTTACCAGTTATATAGGTCATTCAAAATGAAGATAACTTTACAGACAATTCCCAGACAATTCAAGACTAACATTGTATTTGTTGTGCAGATATGTTAAAGAAATGACATTTTAATATTGTTAGAACTATTTCTTAGAAAATCAGAAATAACATGGATTATCCCATGTAAAGGATAATTTGGGAAGGGATATTTTCTTTTAAATCTTCGTGTTGCAACCTTGAAAGATTGTGAACTTGAGAATTAATTTCGTGTCTAATCAATGTTTGGTATTTATACATCTCTCTCTCTCTCTCTCTCTCACTCACTCATATAAATAGTCGTACTCAGTCGAGTAAAGCAAGAAAGAGAGAGACAGACACACATCGATGATGTGCTTTATTCTTTGTGCTATTTGTTCTTTGTTAAAATCCCCAGAGGTGGTAACATGCTTTGAGTTTTAAACAAGATACATAATTTACATCGGAGAAAGAGTAGTATAATATTCTCCAGTACCCTAAAGAACACTTCTCTTAAAATGAATACAGTAATACGCCTTTATCCTGTAGATAAAGCAGAAGTAAAGTGGGTTTGTATTGATATTAGATATTTTACGAGTAGGTATATCACTAAACGCTTTGCATTTGTTTCACGTCAGCTTTATCGCTACCTTACTTATATTACACGTTGATTATCGACGTGCTTTTTTTTTCTTTTAATGACCTAAACACATTAGAGACCTGTTTATTAGCTATTTCTATTGCTACCGAGAGTTGGTGTTATCTTTTTTATTCCTTAAAAGTTTCTCAGAAAACCTTGAACAATAAGTAATCAGGTTTATTACTTCAGAAGAAGGGACCTTGTGGATACGTGATGTATACAAACACCAGCTGTTGGTTTGTCTATAAGTTCAACAGTTCTACACTGGCGCTATGAGATGGGAAAGGACAAAACGTGTGCCTTACTCTGTATGCAACCAGCAACACATACAAGCGCAGGGTAAAATCTAAATGCCTGAGTTTGTTGAAGTGCAAATGAAGATTGTTTTAGTGGAAATGGATTTCGATTCTCTCACTGAGAAATTGCGGTAAAGTACAGGATGATTCAGTTAAACCAAATGTTTACAAACTAATATTTTATTTAACTGAAGTTGAAAATGGAAGAAAATGCCAATATAAAACGTGCATTTATGCAACGCAGAAAAACATTTAACTTCCTAAAAAGTATATTTTAAAACGTCCTCCATTTTTACGAAGATAATCGTTCCGGAGGAATTCAGAAATACAGTAGACTCTCGTTAACTCGAAATCGGATAAACCAAACTCTTAATGAATAATCGACCACTTAAACCGAACTGTACAATTTGATACTACGAACAAAAATTTGTTTCCCTGATTACATACCTCATACCTTATTAAGTGTCTAAACTTAATGCATATGAATATTGTGCTGTGTAAGTACTGCAGTATTTTCCGTTACGCATTTACATTATTTAATGTTTTTTCAGTAGGTATGTGTGTTATGTAATTTCTCAACAGGGTCCAGTCGCTTACTTACTGCGTAATAGATTGTAAGTTCAAGACAGAAACTATAGGCAAGTCGGGCAAGCTGTTGACTTAGTGACTGAGGCCAACCAAACTTCATGTACTGAAAATAGAGACCTTATTTTGCCATTCATAACAATAGAAAAAGTGAACTCAGCAGTCATATTTCACTGTCTCAGATAATAATGGACCACGTACCTTAATAGACCGAATTGGTTATTTTTCGGTTACACGAACTTCTACTGTATTTCAAATGGAATAGCTAGTCTTAATATTATTTGTGAATTGTATAACTATCTTTTAAGACTGCAGAGAGATGGTTTCGGCAAGATGGTGTGACAGCATACGTTGCTTTAATTACAAAGCAGTTGTGCGTCTCGAAAAATGAAGGCATGTAACCTTCAAGATCCCTTTTATTCCTTGACAATGTCAACTTTCCCGGAAGTATTATAAGAGCAAGGTTTACACAAATGATCCTCAGATCCTTGAACATCTTAAAAGGTAATACAGAGAAAGTAATGCCATTCAGTTGAAACATCACGAAGTTCATTTAATGCATGCATCGTAGCCCAGCAAATATCGTCACGGAAAGTGGGGTACCGAATTTAAGAAATTGCAACTTTTCTTGCATTCAATAAAACTTGCTTCTTGTTTCATTTTTGTTAACTTGTATAGCCAATATAAATTAATTGTAAATTTAATGTAAAGTTCTAAAATTGTAACGATACAGTTTCATAAGTCAATATGTACGAATAAATAGGTGTTATAATGGGCAGCACGCTGATGTAAACTGCAACAAAGTACTACATTGCGTTTTGAAAAATATATTTACCTGTAATAATATCGCCGTTTGTTACTGGGAAGCCCAGTGTTCAGTTCCCTGCCGTGGAGAAAGGTTTCTTTCTTTATTACATGACGATATGACAAACGCAGGCTAAAACAGTTAATGTTTTCCGCAATTTACATGGTGCGAGAGATTTTCTGATTTAGACTGCGCTTATAAGAAATTGTCTTTGTTAAAATAATTTTACAATGGTAGCTTAAAACAGCAAATTGACATGCGAATACAACCTTTTAATTAGTTAATGCTGTCTAATAATAACTTTGTTTACTACTGTACAAAGGATATTATTTATTTATTTATTTATTTATTTATTTATTTATTTATTTATTTATTTATTTATTTATTTATTTATTTATTTATTTATTTATTTATTTATTTATTTATTTATTTATTTATTTATTTATTTATTTATTTATTTATTTATTTATTTATTTATTTATTTATTTATTTATTTATTTTATTTCTTATCTTTCTTCTACATACAATTTCATTGATACATTGACATTTGTAGCATTTGCTTCACACAATAACAAAATGACTTATTCACATCTAACATACCCTTCCTACCTGCTTGTCTTGAGTCTTGATCTCAATACACATAGCCCCTGGTTTTCCATGTATTGATGACCCTCCTCTCCCTTGTATCCCTCGTTCTAGTTTTCCAGCCCTTAATTGTTAATTATTCTTCATCAGTCTTAACCATTTCTCTCTAACTTTCCCCAGATATTCACCTATATTTCTTACATTCTTTTGTTCTTTTACCAATAACATTTTCTTTATTATTAATACCTCCCCCCATCCCTAAAGCTGTCCCACTTTTGTTGCCAAATTTGTTCTCTCCATATCTTTGTTTGTTTACAATAAAGTATACTATGCCAATCTGTATCCTCTTCTCCACACATTGGTCATTTCCCTGTATCCTTTTCATATCTAATACCTTTCAAATTTCTAACTCCTGTCCTTGCCCAGGCAAATCCTTCTCGCCCTGACTTATTACACACATCTATGTACTTCTCCCTCCCCCACACTGTCTTTATTTACCTATATGTCCTCAATGATCTTTTCTCCCTTACACTGGTAAATATAACTTGGATATCTAAATCTTCCAGCCTTAATTCTACCTCTTTCCAAAAGCCCCTATAATAATACTCCTCGTTTCTCCAAATATGTCCCATACCTATCTGTTCCAACAGTTCCCTTACTTTTTGCGCCCAAGACTCTCCACATTTGCTTCTCATCTGCAAAAGAAAGCATTCCTTGATAATATTGTTTTCCTCCAAATTGGCAACTCTGTATAGATATTTCAATACCCTTGAGACAATTTTAACCCTTGTTGAATGTCTTCCCAACTCTAACTGTGCTGCCCCATTGGGTGAAGCTACTGGTAAGCCCAAAATATATTTACTGAAGGATCTGTTAATAACATTCACCTCTTCCCATGCTTCATCCACTCCCCATATCTCTGCCCCATGAAACATCTTATTTTCTACTATGGCAGTATAGATCCTTTCCAGCCATTTGACATTAATGTCAGGTAATTTCCTTAAACATGCTCTTACAATACTCATGTCCATTTTACCTTTTGCTAGAGCCAATTTTTTCTGTTCAGTCCATTTACCATCACAGCTTAGTCTTATCCCCAAATAATCAAATCTCTTTACGACCTCTATTTTTCTTCCATTTACCTCGCATTTCTCATCTTTACGTAATCTATAACCTTTCTTAAAAACCATGATCTTTGTTTTCGTTTCATTAACTCTCAACCCCCATTTTTGGCAATAACTACTTATTGCTTTAATTGCCCTTTTCAGCCCTCCAACAGATATAGAACCAACTATTAAGTCATCTGCAAATAACAACCCTGGGATTTCCTTGTCATGAATAACTGGTGAGTGAACCCTATTTTTAGCAATCTCCTCTAGAATATCATCTATAAAAAGGTTAAATAGCACCGGACTGAGTTTACATCCCTGTCTTACACCCACCTTGCTCTCTATACAATCAGTTACTTTGTTTCCCTGCAGCTTGATGCAGAAATCATTATCGTGATATAATTTGCGCAGTATTCCAATAAATTTACAACTTACCCCTACAAAGGATATTAGCTGCCTAAGAGTCATCCGTTGTGAATCGCCCCTTGCTTTCAAACACATTTCGCCTCACCTATCTGAAACAGTCTTCGAACTCAGCTCTTGTACATATATACAGTGCAGCCTCAGTATGGACATGATTTGTATTCTATGTTATTATTAGCTATATATTAGTATTATACATAAATTATTCATAAATAGTTTAGAAAATGATACAGTAGCAGATCTATGTTAAATGCATACTCTTTAAACCAACGGAAACACAGATTTTTAAAAGTTGCAGGTTTTGAAAAGGTAACAAATGGGTTTATCACCCAATATCTGCCTCCATCCACATAGGGTATCTTTGGCAGAAGGAATGGTATTTGTTCACTAAGATATATCATCCCAGCAGCTTATGGGCGAGTTTTAGTCAGGAAAGCGATTTTGTGCAGCTGCTTAAGCGGGAGACCCGAGATCGATTTCCGGTAGCAGCGTCAGGTTTTCCTTCCGCTGAGACACCTAGTTCGAAATGTATTCGGCCTCTTTTGGTTTCTCAGGAGCTACTTGATTGAGGACTAGCGGCCCCTGGTTGCAAAGACCGCATCTAGCGGCCGGGAGGGTTTAGCCAGCTGACTGCGTCCTAGTGCTGCACCCGTTTAAGACGCCTGTGGTGGTGACAGTTGCCGGGTGGTGCGTCTTAGGGTTGTGTCGTGGGGTGGGTTATGTCTTATGGATCCTCAGAGAATTTCAAGTGTTTATTCACCTTGTTTTTTTTTTTCCAACTCAAGCTGTCTTTATACGTGTTCCACATTATTTATTCCGATAAAAAGTAAACCTTCTGCACATGTTATTCCTCGTAATAAATATATGCCGATCGGAGATTGTTTAGTTTAGTAATACTGTTTGCAGGCTGAGATAACATTAAAATGTTAATTTATAGTTTTAGTCTTATGTACCTACTTATACATGGACCGACGAGTTACAAATGAACCACCACTTAGTGCAGTAAAACCTCTCTAAAACGGAATGTGATCATTTCTGTATTTATTTTCCGATTACAAAGGATTCCGTTTTACAGAGGGTTGTGTTTGAATACAAAGAAATTATGAAACAGTCGCATAGGTTTACAGTGAAGGAGTAGTATAGAATGAGGAGTAAAATAGGCTGATGTGTATTATGTACTATATTTTCAAATTACATACAATAATTGTAGTTTGTCGCTTGATTTCTCTGTTTTCAATTTTCCCTTCCCAATCTGCAACTGTCTGCTTCACCACACACAGCATTCAAAACAATGTTATGACGAAGTTTTAAATACACTCGAGCCATTCACTGGAAGCTCTGAAATTGTATTTGCCTAATTTTATTGCTGTATCTAAAGCTTGAGCCTGAAGCATTGGTCCATAAATGGGAGTTCCATTAGTGCGCGCACCAACAAACTACTCGAACACAGCACTGTAGATTTTATGACGCGTTTCACATTCCCTGCTGCTATCTTTAACCATTTTTTCAACATTTCATAAATATGAATTTTCCCCATTATAAACAACACAGTTAATACTTCGGCTGGACGTTTGCTCCTTTCGAGTTTTTCAATAACCTTAATTTTTTCCCCCAGTGATGTCTTTTTATAGAATTTGTGTACACACAAAATAAATTATTTTAAAAAATCACCAAAGCGCATAGTTTTCTTCCACTCGAACTTGATCACTTGTAGGAGCAAAACTGAGAATAAACAGAGCTAATGGTTTGATTTCCCTTTTCCTCGAAATATTACAGTTTATGACTTTATGGTTCATGAAACCTCGGTGCAGGCCAAGTCGCCGTCAAAATTATTGCACTTTTTAAACTAAGTACAGTATAACCCATTACACATAAATTAATCACTTTTAGTCAGGTTATTCAGGCAAAAGGTTCCCGAAAATTATTTTCGTTTCCACGTTAGGAAGTTTTCGGGCTTAGAGTATAATATTACGTGGAAAATAGCTCCTATCCGAAATTTATGTTCCGTTTTTCCAGGTTTGCGGCATATAAGGTGTTCGTTTTAGACAGGTTTTACTGTATTTTAGGATGTGTTAAACGGAAAACAAGGAATACTTTGGCTCGGGAAGGCCAAAGCTAATTGTAAGAACATTTTTGTCTGGCAAATAGTGCATTTGTGTCTTAACGATATTTATGCTTTTCATGAATATGCCTTTGCTTATCTCTTAAGCTTATACAAGCAAATATAAAACATTAATATACGTTCTGGTTCTGTTTATAAGTAATTTGTATATTATATATATATATATATATTATATTTTCATTCTAGTATCTCAGAGATAGTGAAATATTTATCAAAACTATTGAGCTATTTTTAAGAAAGCAAAAAGTAACGAACGTTGTTAGATGAAAAAATTGGACGTATATTATTCATGATATAATCCAATTGTAAGAATAAATAAAAATAATATACTAGTTACAGCTCAAATTATTATATTTGATCTAAACGGAATGATAGTTATAGTTAAAATTAATGCAATTTCTACATCTACTTCCTTAAAACTTAGGAAAAACTCTATACTTTTGTTTTAATTGCTTTTAACCTTTTATCTTATATTCGGAACATAAAACACACTGCGTGTAGTATTTTAATGAGCTCTGTTTAAAATTGTTACGGTATTAAATATTTTACTCATAATTAATTAATCCATTAATTAATTAACATTTTTATGCGGTAATACGAAGTGATATAGTTTTTTACATCATCCCCACCTTTTAATTTCAACGTTGTATACAAATACGTTACGAAATATTTAATATTTTATAACAATTAGTTTCAACTACGTTATTTAATATCTTTAACGTGCACCACAAATTTTGAATCCGCAATTTCTGAAACTATCCCAAAATTTTTAAAGCTAATAAGCTATAAGAAGCAGCCTAAGGATCATTTTCAATATTGAAAAAAAAAAAAAAAAAAAATGATGCAATGCAAGAACTGAGCAAAACAAAGTTGAAAGTATACTGCGATATTTTACCTAAATGGTATTTGTGGTTTTAAATGTCTTGTCATTAAAAAACCGATGGTGTAGCTACGGGGTGCTAATGGAGGGGACATGAGATTTGACTTATCCTTCTGTTTAGTTCTACGGTTTCCCTACCGTCCATGGAACTCGTATTTTCTTAGCACAGTGTAATGTCCGACCACCCGTAACACAAGTTGATGGAGGAGAAAAAGTTAATCGACATCCCTGAAAATACAAGTTATAAGTGGTTATCTTAAAAATTTGTAAAAGGAAAACTCGAACATTTTCAAATCTTTTACCGAATGTCAAAGAGCATTGCATAAAGCTATTTGACTTAATTTAAGATTATATATTTTAGTTATGACTTTTGAAGATAGACACGCGCGCGCACGCGCGCGCGCACACACACACACACATACACACACAGACCGTTATGGGAAAACATGTCTCTTTTTTCGTTTCGTTTTATTTTTGTTAAAGGGGCCCCAAACTGTGTATGTTTGATAAAAATCTTGATTTAGAATTTTGAGCGAAATGCAGTACTTACTTTGTTTACCTTTAACAGGAAAAAACAAAAACTACACATATGTGATTCTAGGCACTCCAAGCCATGAAATCAAATCAAACAACTGCATAGAATTGCATTAAATTTAAAATGT
This sequence comes from Mantis religiosa, assembly GCA_030765055.1. NCBI lineage: Eukaryota > Metazoa > Arthropoda > Insecta > Mantodea > Mantidae > Mantis > Mantis religiosa. The sequence goes on along the minus strand of CM060947.1, from coordinate 98,541,266 downwards.
GCATGACTGGATGCCAAATTGTGACATATGAAACATACATAAAGGTTTATTACTAATGCCATTATTAAACAATATTCAGTCTATAGTAGCACACAAGTGTCTAGGCTGGTCGGAGAACGTTAAAGTTAAGAAATATGGAGCAATACGTCATTGTTTTTGTGTCATTTTATCGGCAGTAATATATGAGTTACGTGAGAGAAATGTATATCAAAGTGAAAGGTTTATTGGTTTATTATTCGCCAACGCGATATGTCATAACATACATAATGTTTTAAGACGAACCTTCCACATGAGAAGCCAATCGAATTTTATGATCAGAGTTAAGAAAAAGGCCATGTTTGCCATATGTTTGTGGTTAATCGGGAGCTCCTACCAGAGAGACCTATTTAGACAAGGAACATTTCTCACAGTGACAATTTTCAAAACATACGTAGGTTTTCAGTATGCAATGCTGTAGAATTTTTCCCAACATATTCACTAATTTTTGTAACTGAAGACGATATAAATCAATGTTACTTCACATTTATTACTTCCTTAATTATGTACATATTAAGTAGAAGTATATTGTATTCCACCTATGTATTTGACGTAGAGATTTCACAGAAAATACAAGTTTTCAGAGACCTGAACTTAAAAAAATCTAGTTTATAAAAATGTCGTTTCGTCCACCTGCGGTCCCTTGGGATTGAACCTAGACCACCATGGTGATACCGCCACAGCCGCCTGAATAATTTATGACTTTTTAAACTAACATACCTCGCTTTCCACATATTATTTACTCCTAGTATAAATTGTCCAATAATATGTCGTATCATTTTTCGGGTGCTTTAGTTGATTTCTCACGATGTCATACAACTACTGTATCCCTGTTGTAACTACAGTGAAATGTGTCAGGAACCATTGAAGATATGTTTGCAAGATTTTATGAAGTAGAAAAATGAGCTTCTCTTAGAATCTCTGAGCTTCTCTTAGAATCGTTTGTAGAAGTTATATAAAAATAAACCAAAACTATTTGATTTAAAGCTACTTTAATGTACTATCACGTGTTCATCAATCTTCCTTCTTCCTCACGTAAATAATAAGTCGTAACATAAGCAGGCTCGTAATAAACAATGCCATGTGTACATTTGTGTACATCAATGTCAAAAGATATTATCGAGGGACGTTATAGATCAGGTGTTGCCGAAGGGAACTCTCCGGATCTATAGATAATGCCCGTATTCCGATGGTCGGTTCTGTCATCAGAACGTGTTTGACTTGATTCCATTACAAGTCATGTTATATCAGTTGCATTTTTATAACCTCTTCACCGGTGAAAGTAATTCAAAGGAATTCTTTTGAAGAACACCAAGAAAAGAATTACGTACTGTACATTTAAGTAGTAAATTGCTCTATTCCATCCTGCACTTAACGACTGTTATTTTATTTCTTAAACATTAATTACTTTTATGTTAAACGTTTTATAAAAATAATATTTTATGTAATATATGACTATCCATATTCGTTCTTATAGAAATCAGTGTTTCAAGATCTTATTATTTTATCTATTTTATGTTCATACCTATACATGAACATCAAATATCAACATTAGACATTTCGTTGCAGGTATAAGAAGAATATAGCAGTTGAAGCGATAGTCAAAATTTTCTTAGGCTGATCAGAATGCGTTGGCAATTTCTTAGCATGAATGCGAAAGAGAGGAGGGGGGGGGCGAAAAAAGCTGTTAAGTTGCTCTTATATAGCTTTCTGAAACAGCTTTTCAACAAACGTAGGGCTGCAAAAGTTTATTCATATTCCTCCTTCATACTAATCCAATAAACATTTGTAGAAATTATCTTATTGCATTATATTCCAAGGGGAATCAATGGACTTAAGTAGATAGTCTTTTAAGAGTTGGTCGTAATGAAATCCACTCTCTTTACATAGCTAAGAGATTAAAATAGAAACTTGCTATTTGAGAGAAGTAGATGTATGTATTTCAAAAGTCATACTACAAAGATAACACCAAAATGCTTACTTTGCCATACATTAATGCCCGATTTCACCAACAGATGTTAAAATCAACGTTAACAAATGTAACGTAACAATTGCCACAGCGCTAAAACTAATGTTAAATTTCTTGCATTTCACCAACATGTTTTCTTAAAATGTTAACAAACCTGTTAACCCCAAGAAACTTGTAAATATCACAGCTATAGAAGGCTATTAATGATTTTCTGAACGCACTCCGATGCGCTCACGATGCGGCTTTGTTTTCATTTTCGTCTGCACAAATGGCGGATGAACAAAATCATAAATAAAGCCGTGAGACAAATTTATCATCGACGGAGAAAGAATTTTTAATTGAAATGGTGACGAAGTGTAAGGATATCGGGGAAAATAAGAGGACGGATGCAGTGAATGTAGAAGAGAAAGATGTCGCGGGGAAAATATTGGAAACGAATTTAATTCAAATGCGTGTGCCACTACTACAAGCACCAAACAACTTGTCAGTATTACGTAAATTTAAAACGAGGTGTGAAGGATAATTGCATTAAACGTTTCAAGACGGGAGGTGAACAATGTATTATCCACATAATTCAATGAATTATAAAATCGCAAAATTATTAATACTTGAAGCAAAGGCGAGATCGGCATATTCCTTTCGATGTATATTCTAACTCATTATTACGTAAATTTAAAACGAGGTGCGAAGGACAAGTGACTTGAACGTTTCAAGACGGCAGGTGAACAGTGTATTATCCACATAATTGAGTGAATTATAAAATCGCATGGTTACTGATACTTGAAGCTAAGGCAAGATAGTCATATTCCTTTCGATGCATGTTCTAACCTCTCTTGTACTTCCGCAGTAACCTTCATAGCAACATGTTTCGACAGTCTATACCTCCGTAAACCAATTTTCTTCGGATAGTTTCTTAAAATCATTTCTCCTCATAGGCCGTACTCTATTACGAATGCCATTTAGACGGTCTTAAATAGAGCAAATCGATATCAACAGCTGAGTTCATGCTCTCCATCTTGACTATTTACAATTGTTAAGGACTTAACATCAGAAATTCGGCGTGTTAGTTTAACATGAGATTTAACACGAGTGTTACGCAAATACTTGTTGGTGAAATGAATTTTTGTTTTAACTATTGCTAAACTTGTGTTAAGTCTTAACATTTGTTGGTGAAATCGGGCATAAGTGTTTTAACAATACCTATCTATAATGTTATGCTGTAACATAAAGCTTTACAAGTTGTACAAAAATCATTCAAAAATAAGGAGGTTTTGAGATTCTACCTCTTAATATAATGAAAAGATATACATTTATTTTGTCACGTGAAATTATCTTAAATATATGATACTTAAAACAAAATTGTTACAGATCTTTTTCAGAAGATGTAATTTTTTTTAAATATTGTATATAACGGCTAGTTTGGGATGGGGGCGTTTTTTAAAAGTCTTCGTGAGGCATCTTTTAGAAGATGTTGAACTTAAATAACAAATTTTAATCTTCTTTTTGTTTTTGAGCAATGCTGTACACATACAAACACACACACACACACACACACACACACACACACACACACACACACACACACTCACACACACACACACACACACACACACACACACACACACACACACACACACCATTTCGTAAAAGTGACTTAGTATTCAGAGGATCTCTATAAGTAAATTTTCGAACTCGAATTTTTGGGTGGAATGCAAGGCCTTCTTTACCTACAATGTGCTGCTGAATTAAATGTGATATGTGCATTCACAGAGTCTTGTACAAACTATTAAAATCCATTATTCCTATAACTACTTTATGTAGACAAGCATTTACAGAAACCATCTTATTATTAACATTTCTGTACGTAAAAGGGGAGCTTGGGAGTACAGTATTCTTTAATCCATAGTCAAATTTTTTAAGAGCTGGCCACTGTATGTTGATGCATGTGACATTCTGTACTCCTTGCATGGCCAAGAGAGATTATTAAAAAGGAAAATAACTTAAATAAATGTCTAGAAAATGGTTCGTTCAGCAAAAAATAAATAAATAAATAAAAATAGAAAATGAAATAAAATAAAAATAATAAAAAGGGGCTTTACATAAACAGGTTTTAACGAGATCAATTTTTTGCAGTAAGATTTTGATTATTTCTATCATTTATCGCTTACCAGTTATGCAAAAGTCATCCAAAAGCCAGAAATGGCTTTTAAGTTATGCAGTTTACATGTATAGGCGCACATGGGTATTATTCTAACAAGTGCACTTTTATTCAGGGCATTTCGCTGGAATTTCTACTTCGAATTCCCCTACTCTCACCTAACTTACAGACCTATAAAGAAAGTAGAAAGAAAAGGGTTGCATGAATACCGGAACCAATAAAATTGTGAATTATATAAACAATGAATTTCATTAAATTTATCGGACCAGAAATCCTAACACAAGAGTTATAGAAGTAGTCCGATAAATGGACACAATTTAGGTTGAGAAAGAATATATCCCTGAAATAATCTGTTATTTAGAAGGTAATATTACAGGAGATATAAAATAAATTATCGGCAAAATGCATCTACTTTTATGGAAGCAACTGAAATTAAATACCACGGAAAATAAACAAAATGCAGTGAATAACTCGAAAGAGCATGGAGGCGTATTGTCCTTCAGGTGACCAGCGCTGCATTCGTTCCTTATCGGGTCTTATCTGAGAGTGCTTCGTACAGCTATAAATGCTCGATGGTTCTTCAGAAACCAACAACTTCATCACGAGTTTGGTCTTCTACCCGTTCACCAGTTCATCCGCCGGCTGGCACGACCTTTCTTTTGCCATCTCCAGGAGGTCCCTGGAGCTGTTACGTACAATCTCGGCCCTCGCACTCGCCAACTACCTCGCCTCAAGCACAGACTGCCACAAGATCTCCTGAGTGACCTCTCCAGTACAGACGACAGACGAGTGATAACTATTAGACATAAAGTCCTCAATTTGTTACAGTGATCCTACCATATTTAGCTAGAGGAGTCGTTCATGGCTACTTCAATTGTTATGTGTAGTGTTTCTAAGTTTCTCAATAACAAACATGTTTAAAGCATACTTGCTGATCGATGGATAATAAAATAAAATAAAAAAGGGCCTTATCTGGGCGATTAGATGAGTGAAATGTTAGTAAGTTGATGTACAGTAAGTTACGAGACACAAAGAGCGATTGATTTGTCTATATGATATATTTTCTCGCGCCTGCTGATGTATGATAGATACATTGCTGTCCAGAACACGTGATTATATCTGAACAAAGTATACGAGGGGGGACCCAAAAGAAACAGAATTGTTGTCATAAAAACTTTTTTGAGGAACCTTTTTACAAAATTACTTGTCACCTTCAAAATATACCCCGTTACATGAGATGCACTTGTCAAGTCTCTTTTCACACTGTTGGAAGCATGTTTGGAACTTTTCAAGTTTGATATTGTCCAGTGTCCTTTGCGAAGCTGTTTTTACCGCCTCCATCGTCATAACGCTCCACTTTTAGCGTTTTTTTTCATTCGTGGAAATAGGAAAAAGTCGTACGGAGCTTGGTCCGGCGAATACGGAGCGTGGGGAATGACAGACCACCTCTGAGATGCCAAATAGTGGATCACTCGTAAGGCCGTGAGTGCTGGAGCGTTGTCATGATGCAGAAACCAGTCACCTGATAGCCAAAGTTCCAGGTGTTTCCTCCTCACATCCTATCGCAGACGCCTTAAACATCCAAATAAAATTACCGGTTATTGACCTCACATGCCTTGCTTTTTTTTTTGATCTGGGAGAGTTGGGAGTCCTCCACTGGCTTGACGCTTGCTTGGTTTCTGGGTCATACCCGTAACACCAACTCTCATCCCCTGTAATGACTTTGTTCAAGAAGTTTGGATCACATGCAATCTCTGTTTTCAAGTCCTAACACACGTTCATGCGGATGGTTTTGTGCTCCTGTGTGAGAAGGTGCGGAACAAATTCAGCAGCAACACGTCTCATGTGCAAATCCTCCCTCAAAATCCGCTGGCACGAGCTCCAACTAATTCCTGTCACAGCTGAAATTTGGTCGATCGTTTGGCGACGATCCTCGTTGATGTTTTGGCGGACGTTTTCAATGTTCTCCTCATTTCGTGATGTCGAAGGGCGTTCAGAACGAGCTTGGTCTTCAACACACATCTCACTACCTTTAAAGCGCCCAAACCACTCGAAAACCTGTGTGCGGCTCATAGCGTCCTCCTGGAAAGCTTCCTGAAGCATTTGGTGAGCCTTTTAAGCAGGAAACAAAATTTCACACACAACCTTTGTTGTTTTAAAGTTGCCATAACGACTTTTAACCCGCCAACAGTCAGAGTAATACAATACCACACTTGCACGTGCAGTTCTACACTGACACCGTCTGCACAGCTGTTTCATGAAGGTCTCTACTAACACCATCTAGCGTGAGAACCCTGCAGTACGTCTACGAGTGGCAGCGCCCTCGGAGTCCGGTTGTTTTTAGGTCCCCCCTCGTACGTACACTGGACTACCGTGTATGTGCGATAAGCTGAGTTAAATATATCTGTGTTGCGAATTTTTTCCGACAAACCTTCTCGCTTTGCCATGTAGTAGTAATGTAAAGATTGAGGTTAATTTTATCGACGAAACACAAAATGACTGCTTACTTCATGAGATACAAAAGCGTAATTATTGAAAGTGTAACATAGCCACAAGTGTGAATCTCAATGGTGCTCCTAGCCTTAGATTAAATTGGAGGTTATATGTAAGATTAAGAGAGGTGAAGCTAACGTCGCCACAAGCTTCGCGATGTGAGAACGAATTCATAATTTGTGAATGTTTGCCATAAGGGTTCATTCCAAACATTGATGGAAAATTCTTCAACACCGTCACTTGCCTGGGCACGACGTAAAGCAGCAGGTATTAGAAACAAGTTTTGCTTGATTAGAGGACATTCTTCTGAATGGTATTACTTTGATTGAGCACTTGTAGTGTTACATTAAGTGTTGTCGTCTGCAAACTGCGGGCTGTAATGAAAAGGTCTATTTGTATGTAGCATTCTGTTACCTGGTTAGTACGTACGCGATCAGTATGCAGCGATTCAATTATATTTTAAGTTGACAGTGACGTTGGCAAAAGCTCAAATGTAATTTAGCAACTCGAATTAAACAAGGATTGCGATTATAGAAATCAAGTTTGAGTGGTTCAGTTAGTTTGAGCATGTAAACTAATAAGTACATCACCGCACAAAAGCTAAGCTATACTACACGATACTCTTATCCTATGGCAAGAAGTTACGGGGTCTGTGCTTGTACGTATTTTGTATAACGTAGTTGTAAACTTATTATTTTACATCCGAATATGCTTTAGGTATGTGTATTCAGTGCTATAAATAGTTCAGATATGAAACAATAATAGTTTCAGAATAACTGATTGTGAAAACAAAAATTTCTTCTTATTTAAGAGCAAAATAAAGCAGTGATTAACGCATTAAACTGGCCACGAATGCAATACAGCAAATATAATATAGTTTGAACCTGCACACAGTCGAATAGCTATCTAAGAAACAAAAATGTATTGTACAACTTGTAGCCACATTTACGAGTTCTGTTTAAAAATTGTCGGAAATTTTGAGTTTTCGCAGGTTATGTACATTCGATTTTCGATTGTTTTGTAGCGTTATATTGGTAATGGTATCCTTCATTTATGTTGTCAAGCTCGGCCATTTTGAATGTTCGGTTAATTGTTGACAGCTATTTTGCTTGGACTTGTTTTGCTCGTCTTCGATTTTTGCCTATTCCCCCTCCCCCCCCCCCCCCAAATGGAACAAACAATCTTTCAAATTTTGTGAGAGAAACAAAATTAAGTGCGCGGATGCATTCCGAATGTTGACTGTGGCGTATGGCGAAGCTACCTTGGACCCAAGCAACGTTTATCGGTAGTACAAAAGGTTCTCAAGGGGTCGAGAAGTCGTCAACGACGAAGGGCGTCCCAGGCGCCTGAGCTCGTCAACAATTGAGGAAAACATTGAAGAAGCGAAGAATACAGATTTGGCCAATTGTCGAATCACCATTACAGAAGTTGCTGTAAGATATCGATTGGCTCGTGCCAGTCGATTTTGACCAACGAGTTAGACATGAGCCGGTCGCCACAAAATTCGTATCAAAGGTGCTAAATTTCGACCAGAAACACCATCGCATTAATGTTGCTAATGAACTTTTGAACTGTGTCCGTGACGACCCAGATTTGCTCCAGAGGGTCATAACTGGTGACGAATCATGGATTTATGGTTATGACGTGCAAACCAAAGCTCATCATTCCAATGGATGCTGTCACACGAGCAAAGACCGAAAAAGGCGCGCCAAGTTTTCTTCAATTGCAGGAGCGTGGTGCATCATGAGTTCTTGTCACTGGGTAGAACGGTCAATAAGGAATATTACCTGCAAGTTATGTGCAATTTGCACGAAGCAATCCGCTAGAAACGCCCGGATTTGTGGAAGAACAGAAAGTGGCTTTTGCACGCTGATAACGACCCTGCCCACGAATCGTTGCTTGTGCACAAATTTTTGACCAAAAACAACACACTTATGATGCCGCAGCCTCCATGCTCCCAAGACCTCGCCCCCTGTGACCCTTTTTTGCACACAAAATTGAAGAGGCCCATGAAAGGACGACGCTACGCCACGATTGAGGGGATCGAGACGGCATCGAAGGAGGGGCTGAACAAGATCACAAACAACGATTTTTATAAAGTGCTTCGAGGATTGGAGAAAACGTTGGCACAAATATATAATATCTGGTGGGGATTACTTTGAAGGGGACAAAATAGATATTGATGAATAAATAAATGCGTTTTGAAAAAAAAACAACACAAAATTCGCGATACTTTTTAAACGGACCTCGTATACCGAAGATAGGGTATTCTAAGAATAATTTTATTATGCCAAGATTTGATAGAAGCGGTCCCAAGAGATTTAAAATACTCTCCAGTTAATATACTTACCTCTGTTTTATAAATATGGTGCCTAATGTATTATTAATGTGCTCTTTTTCCTTTTTGCACAAAGGTGAGAGCTTTTTCCCATTCAAGATGAACACACTGTAAGTTAAGTTTATAAATTCCAAATTCGCGTTGTGGTTAAAACGCTGCCTTCTGGCCTTCTGAATCATTCCACCCTCTTGAATTAAATGTAATATTCATTTGGATTGATAATGTATTTTTTATCTTCATTGTACTATCTCAGTGAACTACACTAATTTTAAATTATAAAATCATACAAAAGTATTGTTCAAGACACTTAGTGAAGTATTAATGTTTATTTCTTAAATAATAATAATAATAATAATAATAATAATAATAATAATAATAATAATAATAATAATAATAATAATAATAATAATAATAATAATAATAATAATAATAATAATAATAATAATAATAATAATAATAATAATAATAATAATAATAATAATAATAATGATAATAATGATAATAATGATAATAATGATAATAATGATAATAATGATAATAATGATGACGATAATGATGACGATAATGATGACGATAATGATGACGATAATGATGACGATAATGATGACGATAATGATGACGATAATGATGACGATAATGATGACGATAATGATGACGATAATGATGACGATAATGATGACGATAATGATGACGATAATGATGACGATAATGATGACGATAATGATGACGATAATGATGACGATAATGATGACGATAATGATGACGATAATGATGACGATAATGATGACGATAATGATGACGATAATGATGACGATAATGATGACGATAATGATGACGATAATGATGACGATAATGATGACGATAATGATGACGATAATGATGACGATAATAATAATAATAATAATAATAATAATAATAATAATAATAATAATAATAATAATAATAATAATAATAATAATAATAATAATAATAATAATAATAATAATAATAATAATAATAATAATAATAATAATAATAATAATAATAATAATAATAATAATAATAATAATAATAATAATAATAATAATAATAATAATAATAATAATAATAATAATAATAATAATAATAATAATAATAATAATACTAATAATACTAATAATAATAATAATAATAATAATAATAATAATAATAATAATAATAATAATAATAATAATAATAATAATAATAATAATAATAATAATAATAATAATAATAATAATAACAATAATAACAATAATAACAATAATAACAATAATAACAATAATAACAATAATAACAATAATAACAATAATAACAATAATAACAATAATAACAATAATAACAATAATAACAATAATAACAATAATAACAATAATAACAATAATAACAATAATAACAATAATAACAATAATAACAATAATAACAATAATAACAATAATAACAATAATAACAATAATAACAATAATAACAATAATAACAATAATAACAATAATAATAATAATAATAATAATAATAATAATAATAATAATAATAATAATAATAATAATAATAATAATAATAATAATAATAATAATAATAATAATAATAATAATAATAATAATAATAATAATAATAATAATAATAATAATAATAATAATAATAATAATAATAATAATAATAATAATAATAATAATAATAATAATAATAATAATAATAATAATAATAATATATTCCGTCCTTTCTTCCTTCCTCTCTCCCTCCTTCGTTCTTTCCTTTCTTACCTTCTTACTTTGCTTTCTTTCTTACTTTTTTCTTTCTTTCTTTCTTTCTTTCTTTCTTTCTTTCTTTCTTTCTTTCTTTCTTTCTTTCTTTCTTTCTTTCTTTCTTTCTTTCTTTCTTTCTTTCTTTCTTTCTTTCTTTCTTTCTTTCTTTCTTTCATTCTTTCTTTCTTTCTGTTCGTGAGTACGGTAATCTCTTATGGCGAGTGTCTGTGTATGCGCTAAAGTTTCATTTGATTCGGTTTAAAAAAAAATGGTTGCTTTTAGAGTTGAAAGTTTTAGAATCGTTCCATAAGTATAAGCAGCTCGAAAAAACGGTATAGTATATTTTATGTCAACATATGATTTGTATTAAATATAATTAAATATCAGAAGCAAAATTGAATTGTTGGGCTGTGAACTGTCTAAAAACAAAATTAACGCACTTAATGTAAGAATATTAATGTTGAGCATACAGCTGCAGATTTTACGTTTATATACCTTTTATTTATTAATAATACGGATATATAGTTCTCTTGCTTCCTCCCCAAAATATAGCTTTTAAAAGATGCAGCAAATGTTTGATGTCGCTGGCGTGTCAACTGCAGCATCCTATAATGCTTCATCATGAGCAAAATGCAAGAACAGAAACGTAACTGTAAAAGTGACTCCTAGCAGTCACTAGTATGAAGTTTAAATATAATATGGCCAAGGAGACTCCAAACTTTTTTTTTTTTTTTTTTTTTTTTTTTTTTTGTAATTTACGTCCTCCAACGTTAAGTCATAGCGGACGGTGAATGAAATTGGTGAAATGATGCTCAAATGAGTCCGGGATCCCTGGAACTTAGTTACCCGATATTAGTCTTTCAGGATAAGGGGAAACCCCGGAAAAAACCTTATCCAGGTAACTCGCCCTGACCGAGATTCGAACTCGGGACCTCTTGAACGTGAGGCAGATATGCTACCATCTACGCTACCGAGGCGTGCATCCAAGCCCTTCACAGCTGTAACTTTTGGCCACCGTAATAACAAGTACTTATTCTACTTCCAAAAAGGAAACTGTGCTTTGTTTCTCGAAACATTAACTCCTAATGATCTGAAAACATAATTCACTGTTTTCTGTAGAGGACCACATGGTGACAAATGGGCTCATTCCTTATGAATTATAGAATACGTGTTAATTTAATTGCTACATGGGAAGATGATGGAACAAATGAAAATCTATCCTTTTATCCCTGTCACTAAAACAATTATACCAGAAAATTGTACGGTGAAAGTTACGTTGGTATTGGACTTATTTTTGTGTCAGGTGAAGCTTTGCTATATGTTTAGTGCACATTATCTTGTTATTTATCTGTGCTGATATTATGCCGGATAGATGGCCCTTCTATGGCATTTGCTGGATAGCTTGTTAATTGTAGATCTACGTTTCGCGGCACTGAATAACAAATCAGTTACTCGGTGATGTTTACGTACAGAGGCCGACAGAAGTATTCGAATAATATAAAATGTAATATTGCACGTACTATAAATACTGTAATATTTATTTGGCAGCGTTGAATTGCTATACATGTAAACATTAACCCTTTGTGTCTCGGAAACAATATTTAAAATATCATTTTGCATGTATTTATTACACAATCTGTACTGTATTTACTCTATTGTCCCTCTTATTGGAGGGCATAAGTATTCGAACGTACCCAATCGAACAGAGAGAAAGGTGCTTGGACGTACCCTACACCCCCTACCACATAGCAGTTGTGTTTATGCTATGCCTCGAGATAATGTCCTCAAAGTTATTCAGCCGATTGTGAACTCACAGGTAATATGAGACGTAAAGGTAAGGACACAGCGGTGGTAGAGGGGCATATCGTGATAAATATGTAAAAACAAAACAAATGTCTGTCTGAAATTGCCAAAACCATTAACAGAAGTAAAACTACAGTGTACTGCATAGTTCAACGCTTCAAACAGACAAATACTGTTGTAAATAAACCTAAAAATGGCACTCCTTCTAAACTCACCGCCAGAGATAGGAGGCAAATAATAAAAATGGTGAAGCAGAATCCGAGAGTCACTGCACCTGAGATTAGAGGATGCCTTTAGCAATATTCTGGCACTGTGGTTGACACCAGAACAGTTGAACGGGGTTTAAATATTACTGGGTGCAATGCCCGCTTCCTAGAAAGAAACCGATGTGAATAAGAAAAGCGTATAGAATTTGCTAAACGGCATGTGGTAAAACCATTAGAATTCTGGGATAAGGTTCTGTGATCGGACAGAGCAAATTCTGCTTATACAAGAGTGATGGACGTCTTAAAGTGTGGAGACTGCCAAATACTGAATGGGAACCTAAGGACAAGGTAGCTACACTGAAACATGATGGCAGTAGTGTGATGGTATGGGGCTATGTAGCTTCATCTGGTTTTGGGGAACTGGTGTTCATATATGGGATCATGGACAAATTTCCATACAGAGAGTACAGAGATTTTGGGATTAGGGTATGATTATTACGTCCAGCAGGACAATGATTCGAAGCATACTGCTGAAATTGTAAGGCTTTGGATCGTGTACAACACTCCTCGCACTTTGAAGACACCGCCCCAAATTCCAGATTTAAATCTTAAAGAAAATATCTGGAAGGAACTCGAGGAGCGTGTGAGAAAGCATCACATCAGAAGCAAGGACCATCTGAAAGAACTTCTTCAAACAGAGTGGAGAAACATGGACTCTGCAGTCACTAAACAACACATGCAGACAATATCCAAACGATTATCAGCAGTAATTCAAAGAAAGGGGATGAAGATTGAACAATAGCTGTTCCTGTTCGAATACTTATGTCCAGATGTAAAGTAACAGTTTTATTTCTCCTTGTCTACAAATTAGTTTCAGTTGCTATTTATGAGTTTATATGTTTAATGGAAGACTCAAGTTTATTTTATACCTGTTGTATTTACGTATGCTTACTCTGAGTAGCTTTTAAATAATATAAGTAATAAATATGTTTACGTTCGAATACTTATGTCGGCCTCTGTATGAGCCGACTAAATGAAACAGCCAAACAAGGGCAGTAAAATTGACCTTCACACAGCATTACTGGAGTCAAATGTTGACCGCATTCGTCACATCTTAATAAAGTGCAACAATTTCAATAAACCTCAGAATTTCTAAAGTGAAAGCATTTGTTTAGAAATGAAAAGACCATAACTTAACTGAAAAAACTTAACATACAGTGACTTTATATTTGTCATCCCTGGCTCTTTGACGCTTTTAATGCGGAATGTATTGACTTGTACCACCTTCAATTGACCCTTACGTATAAGAGTTTTCATTTTTAACTCCCTTAAAATCATTATCATGCCGATGAACAAAGGCGCCGATAAAACCTTAGATGTTAAAAAGTTGCATATAAATGGATCATTTAAAAAAAGGAAAGTTATTTTATGGGAATGTCTAATGTTCTCAACATTACTGCTTCCCTACCATAGTTTGGCCATTTTTGGTCATTAATTCGCAGTGAAGCAAGAATGCACTGATAGGCCCCCCAGTTCTTCACTGATTTTTTTAAGCTAGTTAAATATCAATCTTAGGATATATCCAACGGTGAATGAAATTGTTGAAATAAATATCAGTTATACAATGCAATATGCACGCCATCTCTAGTGTTAGCGGCACTAAGCGACATCTACAACCCGGAAATGTAGTCTAATTTTTTCTCAAGCAAATATAGAGCTGCCATAAAATTTAGAAATAAATTACCGAGTAACTATCAACTTAAGGTTCTTACGCAGGTAGATATCCTAGTGTTTTCACATGCGTGAACAGATACACCTCATTTCTTTTTACTAATGTTTATCACAGCCAAATAAAACACATGGAAACCTGAATGAAATATTTTGGACTTCTCATCTATAGAATAATTTATTCCCCATTTAAGTATCTTATTTAATTCTATTTTGGTTAACTGTTACTTGTGCAGATTAGAACCAGGTCCTCTCATGTATTTCAGTTTAATTTGTCTTCTAATGATAATGTAGGTAATTGGTTATTTAGTAAACAAACGTGCTTTATTTGTATCAGTTAAAAATAAATAAATAAAGAACGAAAGAAATAATAAATAATTCAACAGCGGCACATACAAGAGTTTTTAGCTTTCCCAGCAGAAGCGGATTCCTTTAATGATTAAACATCTTCGGTATGCAGGTAACTTTACAAAGTTGTGAATAATTTAAATGACGAATGTGGTATAACATAACAAAACACTATGCTAAATTTTACATTAACTTTCTCACTTCTGAATATAGCACTCTACTCTTTATATAAACACCATTGATATTTCTGATCCATCCTGTTGAAAACAAGTCTTATTTTGAAAGCAACTTACCTACGAATGGAAACAAAACCTGGAAAGCTGCAATTATAGTTTTCTAAAGTAAGAGTACATATTTATGAAAAATAGTCCAGTTATGCTAAAACAAAAACCATCTCATTTCTATAGATACGTGGACGACACTTTTGTAATTTGGCCACATGGATCAGACACTTTGCCTAGCTTTCTTGCGCATCTCAAATACAGTTTACCATGGAAGTGGAGAAGGATGGAACTCTTCCATTCCTGGACATTCTTGTTTCAAAAATCAGCAACGGTACACTGGGGCATGCTATCGCAAGCTTACACACACCGATCTCTATCTCAACGCTCATATTTTCCATCATAAGTCTCAACGACTGGGAGTTCTCAATACACTGGCGCACAGAGCTTTGTCTATCTCAGATCCCAGCCACTTAAAACAAGAATTACAGCACCTGAGACTCACTTTCCGTCAAAACGCCTACTCCGAATATGACGTTGAAGCCTCGATCACCAAAGCTAGGAAAGGGAAACCTGTAATACAGCAAGCGTCAGATAAGCCTACCGCTACAGCCTGCATCCCGTTTACCAGCAATCTGTCCGGCAGAATCAGCAGAATTCTCGCCAAATACAACATCAGGACCATCCACAAGCCACCTCCGAAGATTAAGCATCTGTTGAGACCAGTGAAAGACAAACTGGACTTCTAAGTTCCGGGAGTGTACCGCATTCCCTGTGAATGTGGGGCACCGTATATAGGACAAACCGGAAGGACCATCACTACTAGAATAATCGAATATGAACGGAGCATTCGTTTAATGCAACCTGAGAAGTCTGAGCTGGCAGAGCATTGTTTTGGTAACGACCATAGAGCCAATTTTCGGGAGACGACCATCTTGGCAAAATGCAACAGTTACTGGGAGCGGAGAATTAAGGAAGCTTTGGCGATTTCCTCTGAAAGGAGCACGCTTAATTGTGATGCTGGATTTCACTTCAGCTCCTCTTGGAAACCGGCCTTAAAATGGAAATCCGTCGAATTAAGAAGCAAAGATCAATACAGCTTGATAGTCAAGTTAAGTAGTTACGTTTCTTTGACACAATTTTCAATACTCACGCCATCTCCTGACCTGGCATTTAATTTACTGAAAACAGTATTTTGTTCAGTAATGCGAATTTTCATAGTGTTTTGTTTATAGTTGTGTTATATCCAGCATTTCATTTGTGGTTATAACATTTTATAAATATCCTGATGATGAGAGAGATGCACACTCCCGAAACGTTGATATCTTATCGTCTTTTCACCTGGCTGGCTGCCCGAGAAGAAAGTGAGCGTATTCGTCGCCAGGGAAGCTTCAGGTCTTATAGTCCAGTTATGTGATTACTAAGTCGGCCCAGACGTTTACTTTCGTGAATGTTGAGTGTGTTACTGGATCATTCGATATGAATGCCTATTAGATGTACCGTTTAGGTAAAAAGTGGCAACATCAAAAATGTCTTCTTAGCCCTGAATCCTGGTTAGCTGGCTCCATTAACGTTTCATAGAAACCACTTCCTCGTTAAAAATGGTCTTAATTTCATTTCTTCTACAAATTATATATTGCTTGGGTAACTTTTTCATCAAATTACAAACAGGTGCTTGATTGATACTATAATCTCTTGCTATTTGCCTTGAATATGTGTGTGAATGTGTGTTACATTTTAGTCTGGGTTCACCTGTTAAACGAATTGCACAATTCTTGTTGGATTCTCATTGTAATAGGTTATCCAACCATAGTTAAAA
This sequence comes from Mantis religiosa, assembly GCA_030765055.1. NCBI lineage: Eukaryota > Metazoa > Arthropoda > Insecta > Mantodea > Mantidae > Mantis > Mantis religiosa. Next base: position 98,524,408 of record CM060947.1, on the reverse strand, counting down.
ACTTACATTCTTTTTTCCCGCATTGAGATTTGCAATAGTTACTATATTGCATACGAATAAAGAGTAGACCTGTTTCGGAAAACAATATTCATGACCTTCTTTATTCTGTTAATAATTAATAGTACTGTAAATTACTTAACCTTCTTTGCATAAGATCCAGAAATGTGATCAAAATTTTATTCCCAGTATTCCCTTCTCTAATCGTTAAATCCGTTGCATTATATTTCAAAGCCATACAGGTTCTCAATCGATAAGAAAAAATGTTTTAATTCTTAGTGTATTAAGGATAATCCAAATGTGTAGCAAGCTTTCTCTTAAACTTACGAAGTTCACAACTGAAGTGCTGCCCCTTAGACCGTGGCTGCAGTTAAAAGTTATGGCCAATATTTGAAATATTTGTTTAAACTGTACATATAACACGCTTTAAAAGTGCCACATATTTTTTCCTTTAGCTAGGTAAACGGAAAAGTTCAAAATCGTCCAGACACTTCAAATAGTTTATTTTAAAAGACACTTAAAAAAAAGCGGGCTGTGCAAGTTGTGAGCTATCAGAAACATTATATATATACCAGGTACTTTGACAAAGTAAGTTCGGTTTGGTAATAAAATTAAATTGTGTATAGACACAGAAAATATATTTATTGCACAAAATTCTTCAACTCTTAAACTACCTTTTCACATAACTGCCGAAATTTTGCAAGCATTTGTCATAGTGAGGCACAAGTTTTTGTATACCTTCTTCATAGAAGTTTGCCGCCTGTGTCTTCAACCAGTTGGAAACATTTTCTTTCAGCTCTTCGTCATTGTTGGAATGTTGACCGCCAAAGAAAGATTTGAGATGCAAAAACAGATGAAAGTCGCTAGGAGCGAGGTCAAACACGTCCCAGCCAAATCCCTGTAGGATGTTTTTCGTCGCATTTGCAGTGTGTGGTCGTGCGTTGTCGTGAAGAAACAACACCTTTTGACATCGCAAATTTGCCGATAAATTTCAATTGGTTTCACTTTCCTAGCATTCAGAAAACGAATCACAGATCTGATTTCTCAAGCGGCGGTATTTTCAATCAACACCGACATTGTAAACAAGCACAACAAAGCGTACGTGGATGACAGCGATCTCACAATGACGCACGTTTCTTCTCCTTGATACAGAGCGTCTACCACGCATGTGCGGAACTGCGATAAACAGCGGAGATAAATTGAAACAAAACTTACTTACTTACTTACTTACTTACTTACTTACTTACTTACTTACTTACTTACTGGATGTTAATTAACTACACCGAAATATTTTCGGAGCAAGTGGAGATATCCTAAACACGTAATTTGATACAGGAGACTTATGACTTGTTGGTTCAAATGTGGAAGCTACGGCTGTAGGTTTCTAAAGTGCCAGTTCGCCACTGCCAATGATAATACCACTTGAGTACACAAGACACAAACATGAAGATAAGCAGTGGCGTAGTGGCTATGACAGCTTTCAAATCAAGCGTAAACGAGTTCGAGTCTTTTTTTTTATTTTTGTTTGGTTGTTTTTTAATATTTTGTCTAAACTTTTAATTCTTTTATAAATGTATGCATTTTACGGAATAATTTGTGCAATTAATTACAGTTCTTTCTAACAAAGGGCAAATCCTGTTTAATACTTTCATGTGCTGTACGTCTATATGGAAGGTGGTTTGAGGAGTGAACAAACTTACATAAAATAAATGTAGCTCTTTACGCCAGCTTTATAGGAACTGCTCGAAATGGCGACCTGCGTTTTCAATTGCAAAGTTGGCAGCGGCGAAGAAATGACTGTCGTACAATGTCCAAAATACATTGTGTATGTCGAATAATTTCATATGCTGCTATTATTTGGACACTTAGTTCCTCTTCTGAGGTAATAGATGTTTCATACACCAGAAACTTCAGGTGGTCCCAGAAAAAGAAATCACTTGGGTTGAAGTCGGGAGAGCTTGCTGGCCACGCTACAATTGGACTCCCCCTTGCACTGGCCATTCATATTCATGTTCTTAGTTACGAATCACAATTAGAATTTACGTATTAAAAAGAGAAAAAAAAATTGCATGATAGAAACCGAACCCAAGATTTTTGGATCCCTAGTTTGCAGAGTTACGGATTGGGCCACCAAAACACTTACAGAAGCCCCACTACAGTAGGCTACATGATGTAAGAAGCCAGTTAATCGCTGTTCAGTGTCGCACTGGCAGGTGATTAGTTCGAGATTTGAGAGATTTTTGGGGCATGAAATCTTGAAAACGCTGATAATGAGTTACTAAAATAGATATTTCTATATTCTGGAATCAGTTTGAAACACTTTATAATCCAGCAATTTCATCCATCTTGTTTAAATACCATCTTATCAGTATTTGATGCCATAGTGTACAATCCATATCACAACCGATCTTCTCTGGTGTTCCACAAGGAAGTATTCTAGGCCCTCTTCTTTATACAGAGTATACCTCTGACTTTCCTCAACACGCTCCACTAACCATTGCGCATTTTGCAGATGATGTTGCAAACCCACCGCTCAGTCAATAAGTTACCTTGGCCTCTAACTGCACAGTAAACTAACCTGGAATCTCCACATCACATATCTTCTCTCAAGACTGACACTGAATCCAACAAGTCAGACACTCAATACAGTCAAAATCACTTCTTGCAATGTCATATAAACGCATTCTGTACAATTCACTGATCAAACCTATTTGGCAATATGGTTGTTCCATAAAGGGCTCTGCTGCAGCATCACAGGTAAAGCCCTCCTCGGTAGCGTAAGAGGTCCCGAGTTCGAGGACCTAAAATTAAAACGTAAAATTAAAGATGTCATCTGCACAAGCTACAGCAGACTACACCAAACTCTTGCCAATCATCCAAATCCACTGCTACAAGACGTTGAAATTATTTGATGTAGTATGAAGTGAGCACGAAAGTCCCTAAGAGATGTTGAAAGTTTTTCTTCCGGCACCAGAATCAGCCACACAGGCACTACACCAGGGGGTCTGGTCGCAATTAACGTCCCCCGACCTCGTGAGCAATAATAACGCCGTCCCAAGGCTGAAAAAGCCTTTACAGGGTGCATGCATCCGCGCCATCTGTCGAAACCAAACACTACGAAGCCAGAAGTACATGAGAAAGCTGAGAAGGAAATGCATTGAAGAGGAAACAATGGAAAGTAAATTGTGACATGAGAGTAAGCCAGTTTTGTTTTAAATTTACGTTCTCCAATGTTAAGTCATATCGGACAATAAATGAAATGGGAGAAATTGTGCTCAAATGAGCCCAAGGTTCACAGAGTTTAGAGTTACCCGACATTCATCTTTCAGAATAAGGGAAAACCCAAACAAAAACTTTATCCAGATAACTCACCCTGACCGAGATTCGAACTCGGGAACTCTTGAACGTAAGGCAGACACGCTGCCATCTCTACAACCGAGGCGGACAGTATGTATCTGTGTATGTATGGATGCATGTATGTAGGTTATGTATGTAAGCATGTGTGTAGGAATGTATGTATGAATGTATGCATGTAATTATGAATGCACGCATGTATGTATGAATGTATGATTGTATGTATGCTTTTATGTATGTACGAGTATATAGGTAATGTATGTATGAATGTATGAGTGTAATATATGTTTGTATATATGTGTATATGTAACGAATTTTATGTATACAGTATAGCGTAAAAGTTGACTACACACAACAAAAAGTCTATTTATAATAAAAAACTGTATGTCTTTATTGTACATAGCAAACCACTATGTAGGCCTACCAACACAGATACATATGTACATTCCGAAAGTATTCTGATTTGATGGAATCTATAAATGTTTGGACAGTAATATCGGGACGTAGTGTAATTGGGCTGTAATTTCTTGACAGGAATTTCACTTGAGACAAGCATATGGTCCAAGAAGGTTACAGCAGGAGCATCATGCTTATGGACAGATACAAGTATGATGAACTCTACTGCCAGCATGATGGACTCCGGCGCATGTACCTACACTAGGTTGTAGGACGTCATCTGTCCATGTTTTCATTGGACAGATGCTTTGACGTCATCCTGTAACTGAATTCCCACCACAATCTCAACACTTTACCCCAATTGATTTGTTCATTTGGGGTATGGTTAAAGACGAAGTCAATGGCAGGAAACCAAAAATTTCAAAGAACTGAATGGTTACCTGAGGAACAGGTACACAGTCTGGGTAACATTCAGCTGTGTTTGTATCTGTGAGTGTTCCAGGTAACAGTGTTCCTTGCTGTAAAGCAGGGAAACAATTTGAACATAAAGAGAAATAATGGATATTATCTGCACTTGTCTTATGATTAAAGTGTAACATTTCTGTCAGCACGCGCTTTGAAAGTAGTTCGGTTTGCCTAGTTTACCACAGAACTATGTTGACATTATTCCCGCCACCTGTTACTGTCAAACTAGTGTGTTACCCTTACCTGACGAAGGCGCTTGCATTTCGTCCGATTTTTGCTGCCTTAGTTTTCTATTGTGAATGTCAAGTGTTAATTGTGATCGCTGTGGGACTTTAATTGGTTTTTCTTCAGCTTTGGGCCTTTATGTCTATATGCATCAAGGTATTAGCAACTTCACAATATTGCTTTGTTGCTATTTGCGTTTGTGATTTTAACGTATTTATCTTATTTTCACTTTTTATATTTCGGGGGCATCCAGAGTCCCTGGAACTCCGTTTATCTACGTCCCTCCAACCATGAAGTAGGAATGATTATAATCGTTAACCTCGCACCAGTTTGCAATTTAGTCGGCCATTCGTGACGTCACGTATCCATAGCAACGGCTGGAGAGAAAGAGAAGGGTGTGGTCAGCGAATGGCGGTGTGCTATTGGTCAGCTGGACGGTATGAAATCGATTGCAAACCGGTAGGGGATATCGCACGGTCTTCCTCCGGCCCGACTGCGGTTTTTATTACATGGTTTATTATGCCAGCCTATTCTTCTGTTGGGTGCCCTTCGCAATAGCCTTTATGTGAGGCGATTATTTCATGCAGCTTATTGTTTTTTCCGTCCGCGCGGTAAATGAGCTCCAAGAAAATCATAACTTACTGCAAAACGAGTTACTACGGAAGTCAACAGAAAACGAGACTGTAATTGAGAGTTTAAGAGAGTCGCTTGGTGATGCTCCTTTGTTGTTACAACGTTTTGGTTCGTTGTTTACCCAGAGTTTAACCAATATTCAGACGCCCTGTTAGGTTTACAATCCGAGTTGAATACCTAGGCTTATTAACAGCCAGCAGATTAATACAGCCTACGATTGAAAAATATAAACAATAAATATGCATTACTTGCTCCCGGCGCCAAATTCACGCTATCCTTTTTGTTTCAGGAATATTCATACACTGAAGAGGCACTGTTATGCTATTGCTCTAAAGTAGGTTATATCTAACTTCTCTTTTGAAAATTCTGCGTTTTCTGTGATAAAAGGACATGAGAACTAGTGGTAAGAATTTGTGCAAGATATCTGTTTATATGCGGTCTTTATGATTTAAGAAGTTCAACAATCTTCAAAATATATTCTGTGTATTATAAGCTAATCTGCATCTACATTGTGAGGGTTCAGAGCTCCAAATTTTAATAATAAATTCATAAATATTGAAGTTGTAAATGCATTTATATTTGAAGCTTGACTGTTCAACAAGTAAAATGCTAGAAGCGAAATACTCATACTCTAACCGTTAAGTTACATTGTAAAATAGCGACTAGTTTTTATCAGAGGCTCCTTGTATAAATGTTCGTTTGTATTGCGTTAGGCTTATGTGGAATAAGTGTTCTATAGGTAACTTAATTCACTACCCCTATGCCAAATAAGAGTCTAGATTGTTAATTCAGTGTAATGTATTGTCTATACCATCTACCTAAGTGCTACCAGACGGTTGACACTTTGTTTTTCATTTACAACTGTATATAACAAGTGAGCACATGTTGCATTGTGTCCAATACCAGTTTGCATTGGTTGAAAAATGGATTTTTGAACCTATACTCAAAGACTAATGTTCAAAAAGCGTTCTTACCGCAGTAGACCTTGCTTGCTTTAATTTCACCTACAAAGTTCTAAAGTTAATTTTATTTCTCGAATGAATAAGGTATGTTATTTTATTTTGCTTGCACAATGCTATATTTTCCGCTGTATACTTAAAAGAAATAAAAAAATACGTTTTGTTGATACGTTTTGCTTTAACAACTCACATTGTTTTTGAAGAATGAATTCGAAAAATTCTAATACAGGTACTATTCCTACAGGTGAATAAAGTAGACACAAACAAATCACCGGTTTGTATCACTCCGCGGCCACGTGCATTTGCGATGATAGAACAAGTTATCGCTACTTTAAGAGTTTTTGAGCATTAAAAGGACATATTTATTCGAAATAAATACGCTCTGATCACAGAAATTAATGCCACTTATGTTATCTATAACCCTAAAATCTGAGCTGAAAATTGGCGTCTTCTTGCCGGCAGTTCTAACCTCACGAACTATGGATTTTTCTTTTCCAAAACTGTAAATACGATACTTGAAAATGACACACCAGTAAACTCGGATGTTAATGTCGCCACTTCATCTATAGCAAGTTCTGGATATTTCTGGCAAAACTTATTAAACACGTTCAATATTATTGTCTTTTCACCACTTCGTAACGGTTTTCAGCAATTATTTTTAACAACTTGTTCGATTCCGCCAAGCCGGTGCTTGCATTTTCTTGTTGCCCCCTCTTCTACATAGCAGTTACGTCGTATATGCTAGTTACAGATTTATTAGTGGATAGTTTTATAATTGAACTATGCTTATTACTTAATAGTTTGTGCTTTACAAGAAATGAATGAGCTTATAAACCTTAGTAGTGGCGCACTTTTTCGAGGGACTGTTTAAGAGGGCTAAGGCGTCATGCAAACCGTGAAGAAGGACCGCTGCGATCAAAATGCACGTGATTTGGTTTGTCTATTTTGATATTTTAAGTGACAAGCTCATAAAATTATGTGAACGCTGTGATTCAAGTTAGATATCTTTAAACGTAAATAATTATAATTTCAACAAACCTTTGTAATTCATGATTTATTTCTTTATGTGACAATAAATGCCTCCAAGCGAAAGGAAACAAGCAGGGTAACAAAATACAACCTTTGTCACAACTGTGGTTTGCATGCTCTAAATTAAGGAATATATGCACTTAAATAATCTGAAATAAAAAGTTGAATTGATTACAGCTTAAGTTTATTAAGTATTTATATTGAAGTGTAAATTATACACATGCATGTTTTTCAAGAGGCATGTGTAATCTCTTAATTCAAAACTGTTGATTTGGATGCAGAAATTCGTGCTCTTGTGTGTGTGTGTGTGTGAGAGAGAGAGAGAGAGAGAGAGAGAGAGAGAGAGAGAGAGAGAGAGAGAGAGAGAGAGAGAGAGAGAGAGAGAGAGAGACAGAGAAAGAGATAGGTTTTGGTAGTTTAAGACCTCGTCTCTGCTAAATACTTTTATGGCCATTGTTAAGATAAATATGAGGGCTCAGAAATAGCGTACAGAAATCCTACCTCTAGATATGTTAACTGTTTTAATACCAAGTATACCTTCTTACTATACACCTATTTAGAGAGATTTTTTCAATTAGAATAGTAGAATAACTACCTATAATAGACTGAAGCAATAATAGATTCTTTAAAGAACGGGTCGCTCTTCAATTCTCCTTCGTTTGTCAAATCAATGGTAAAAATCGGATAGCACGAGCCAATCGATTTGTTTAGGTCCTCAGCAACTTCTCTAACGGTAATAAGTGAACAATACTTCATTTGCCTTACTACTACAACCCCATAAAATTAGGCCATAACTTTTAACTTATTCAAAAAAGCGAAATGCATAACCAACATATTTAATTTAAATGCATTGTCTCAAATTGCTTATTAAAATATAATATGATTCAAGTAGTCAATTTGTGGGGTTCAGGAGAGCTGTTGGTTGTCAATAAATAAGCCCAAAAATATATTACAAGTCTGATTCGTAGATTTAAAATCATTAGATAAACGTTCGAAGGTAAATAAAATGGAAGTTGTCTTAGATTTATTTAAGATCATACTGTTGTGCCCAAACCATTCAGATGCCTTGGCCATGACTGCTTCACATTGTTCAGTCAATAAATTCAAATCACCTCCACTATTAATAAAGATAGTATCATCAACAAACATTTTTGTATCAGTACGTAGATTACACGGTAAATTATTAACTGCAATTAAAAATAGTAATTCAAATTCGAAATAAAAATTCGGTTAAAGATCGAATTTTGTATTTATCTACAGCACCTTTCAAGATTGGTTAAAAGATTTCCAAGAAAATCACATTCTACATTCTACCCTTTACTGGAAAAAATTTGAAAATGTATATTTCTGTAAAAATGACTGACTCTGTTTGAAATACCACATATTTAATAGTATTATTCTCACACCAAATGTATACCTATTTTGAAATTTCTTGAAGTATTCGTTATTGACCTCTTCATTCTGAACAACTTTTGTATAATAACTTACGCAAACTTTTACAAAAAGTAAGTAAATTAAAATCCAATTTTTATACATTGGAGTTATTCTTTGTTACTTGTTTGAATTTTCAAATATTTGTACTTCTTTTTTTCAAATGGGAAGTCGTTGAATTTCTTTTCATCTACCTGGTCATGCAGCGAGAATAGAATTTCAAAACATTGCATATCAGCCAGCTCATAAAATATTCGACTATCCCATAAAGCTCCTTGTACCTATATGGAAATAATGCCATAAGACAGTTTCTGCAATGTTTATCTCGACTAACGGGAAGTAGAAAGAATGCACTTTAGTCTTAAGAATTTGTCGAATTTGGCTTAGAATGTTACGTAATCTCTTCCGAAGTGTTGTGGATTTATACCTTCAAATAATATCAGCAGTAAATTTGTAATGTTGAGTGGCTTTTGTTATGAAAGAAACGTGTAAACAATCGACTTTCTTCTGTCTGCTGAACGCATATGAGAATAGTAGAAATTAGATGAAAGATAAATTTTATTTAAAGAATATGTAGAATACCTATTAAAATAGATGACAAAAACTGGTCTTTAGACATGACTATTTACGCGACAGGTATCAAATAACTGGTATTCAACAAGTGCGCAGTAGATGCTAAATTGCTTCTGCTGAAGTAAAAACAACTGCAAGTTCCGCCGCAGACGTCGCCACGCTGTGGGAGGTGGCTGAATGAGAAACGGAAATGGGAGAGGTTGAAGATTTTTTATTTTTCAGTGATGCCAACATTCTGGAGCTAAACCTAGATCAATTCTATGTGAAAGAACGAGACATAGGTAACTCATGTTTGGAATGTTGACATTATTTCGTTAATTTAGTGCCACATGCATCACTTCTCAGAAGTGATTTGCATGTGTTTTACTTAAGGAGTATGAAGAAACCAAGAGAGATTCATAGACATTCTAATAGCTTTGAATCTCGAGAATTACTAAGTCACATGTCGTATATTTACTTTTTGACGTGTAGGTTCCGGAAGAGGAGATTAAATGAAGAACATCGTTTGCGGTTCACCAACTATGAACATGGAAACCTTAATGGTTTTTGAATGAGTAGAGACAGACTGAAAAATTCAATGCCATAGCCGGGATTTGAACCACGGATCTCCCGCTCTCCGTGCGGTTGCTCTAAACCACTGAGCTGCTATGGCCAACATGCCGACATGACAATAAATTAATGAAATGACATGATGAAACCAAGAGAGATTCATAGACATTCTAATAGCTTTGAATCTCGAGAATTACTAAGTCACATGTCGTATATTTACTTTTTGACGTGTAGGTTCCGGAAGAGGAGATTAAATGAAGAACATCGTTTGCGGTTCACCAACTATGAACATGGAAACCTTAATGGTTTTTGAATGAGTAGAGACAGACTGAAAAATTCAATGTCATAGCCGGGATTTGAACCACGGATCTCCCGCTCTCCGTGCGGTTGCTCTAAACCACTGAGCTGCTATGGCCAACATGCCGACATGACAATAAATTAATGAAATGACATGATGAAATTAATTTAATGCCATGTCGGCATTTTGACCATAATAGCTCAGTGTTTTAGAGCAACCGCACGGAGAACGGGAGATCCGTGGTTCAAATCCCGGCTATGGCATTTAGGTTTTTGGTCTGGCTCTACTCATTCAAACCTTAGTCTACACACGGCTAGTGTGGAAGAAATGATTATTTCCCTTAATGGTTTTTATTCAACAAAAATGTTGGAAATATGATTATTACAGAGAAAGAGAACTACCCCAAACTTGGAAAACAGATCTTCTGTAAGCGTAATATTGCATTATACGAGGGCTGTTCAATAAAGAATGACCATAATTTTTTTACAGTAATAATTTTTCGCACTAAAATTCAATCTAATTATATTCTGTTAGCTAAATGTGAAACAAACACGCCTTAGTAGTTTCATTGTTGGTCCTCCTGGTTTCTGCCTGTGAGAACCAGGCAAGTTCAGACATGTTCAGTATCGTCTACCGCTGCAATGGAGGTCTGCATGCAGTTAAAGTTGATGTTAGAGGAAGATCCGGAATTTCTTTCAAACGTAATCCTTGCTGATGAAACGTGACTACATCATTTAGATCCTGAGAGCAAACAGCAAAGCTCAGTGTGTAAATCTCCTTCATCACCAACCCCCAAAAATGCAAAGGTGGTTGTTTCTCTTGGGAAAGTTATGGTCATCTCATTCTTTGATATTCATGGAATGGTTTATCAGCATGTTGTACCTGGAAACACACACACACACACACACACACACACACACACACACACACACACACACACACACACACACACACACACACACACACACACACACACACACACACACACACACACACACACACACACACATTAGTAACTGGACAATACTACAGGGATGTCCTGAGAACATTACAAGTCCATATCAGGCGCAAAAGACCACATTTCCGTGAAGCAGGCTGGATGCTGCACCACGATAATATTGCGCGGCTGCATATAGTCAATGTTGTTGCTGAATATCTTGCAAAAATCAACGTGAAGTGCATCCCTCACCCTTCCTGTAGTCCGGGTTTAGCCCCATGTGACTTTTTTCTATCTCCTAAGTTGGAGAAACGCCTTAGTGGGAGGCATTATCCATCATCAGAAGCAGTGGTGAAGGCTACGGAGGCAATTTTGAAGGATATCTCAAAAAATGGTTTCCAGCATGTCTTTGAAGACTGGGAGAAACTCTGAGACAAGTGTATCGCATTCAGGGGAGACTATTTTGAGAACGACCATCAAAATTATGAGGATGAGTAAAGGTATGTTGTCAAAAAAAAGTTATGATCTTCTTTATTGAACAGCCCTCGTACATAGAAGGTAAGGTGCAATTTTTAATTACATTCTCAATTTAACACGACTTGCAACGGGAGATGAAGTAATGAATACTTCTGATTAGAGAAGTAACCGATTTTTTTTAATTGAATGGTACTGCATATAAATATTACTGAAAATAAAACTAGAGATGTGGCTACCAAAATTGTAACGCATCGTAATATCATAATTTTCCCTGATACCTATTTGATTTAATTTAGTTTGAGACGCAGTGGTGGCATACTGAAGTATCCCTTACACATCCAGCCCTCCCTGTGTCAATGAGAAACAACTATTATATATATGCCACGTGATTTTCCTGATTGTTTTGAGGTTAGAATCCTAATGTCAACTGAAAAATGTACATCCAGATAAATTAATAGTTCACCGCTCAAAAATCGACTATAAAACTGGCTGCTAGGAATACCAGCCTTGTCGTGTGCGAAAACCCGACGGAGTTAAAGGACACTAATGCAGTCTGGAGGAAAATATGCAGGTGATTTAATTAAAATGCACTTTCTTCCATTATGGAAACGCAACTGTGGCAATGTTATGTAAAACGTAAAACGCAGTATCAAATAATCACGTGCGAAGAGTATTTACAACGGTTTAAACCTGAATAGTGAATACTACATTGAAATTAAAGTGTGAAAAAATATTAATTTACCACTGATTAAGGATCAAGCAGACCTAAACAAATATTTCTGTTTCCTGCTCGAAGCAGTTGCTTCGTAAATCTTCCTAATAAAGCCAAAATTTAGTTTTCAAAATTCCAATATTTACCATTAAAGGAAAAGCGCCAGAAAGAAAATATCAGAGTTTAGTTCTCCTTTTGTAGTATTTTAATCTAACGTATAATTGTTGCAAAAATACTGTCATGGCCACTTTAAAGCAATGCAAAAGTTTTAAAAGTTCCATATGTTGTATGTTTTCAAATTTATTGTGCTGAACTTCCATTCTTCCATTTGAAGAAATGTCAAAAAACAGCAAATTGCATTGACAGTTTGGTTTTCTGCAGGCATTTTCCCAATATCTTGTAACAGTATTTTTGTTTAGTAATGTTCGAAGGAATAATAAATATATATAAATGTATGTAGTTGTGTGATTGGCCGAAGTAGTAGTGCTGTGACGTGGTGTGACGTGGTGTGATGACGTGTCAGTGAATCGGCCAATCACAAAATAAGGTGGGAATTGCTATGGGGACAAGAAAATCAATAATCTAGAAAAGTGTTAGAATCTTGTGTCTCGCTGGAGAACGAGGAAGTTGGATTAAGATGTTACGATGATTATAAAATCTCCAAGAAAATTATATATCATTTTGTCTTAATCTGTGAATCTATCATTTGGCGCTAGCCAGTATTACTTTTGATAGAAAAAAAAATTGATTAAATTAACTATATTCGAGTAACTGCGCCGTTAGTGCTGTCTTATGGGAGAAACATGGCGACTAGCATAGAAAGAGCGATGGAAAATCATGATTCTGGAGTGAAAGAAAGTATTATACCGACCGCCATAATGGAGAACGAAAATAAAATCCCGTTACAAATGGCGCAGCAACGTGTGGGGCTCGAATAGGATAAAGAAGAGGAGATTAAAGCATCGTGCAGCTCCGTGGGAATTTAAAAGGAAAGAAGAAAGAAGAGAGAAGAAAGAAGAAAACGAGAACTGGTTTAAGTGAGTGAAAAAAAAAATAGAAAATAGTAGTAGTAGTAGATTTATGTTGTTAAGAAATCAGAAAATAGTTAAAAAGATGGCGAGTAGAAAAGAAATAATAGTGGAAGGAGAAGTTACTGATAGTGTAGGAATGAATAGGGAGGATGCAAGATTAAGCATAGATAATGAGTCAATGTTGGAAAGAATAACAAGAATGTTAAGTAATTTAGATTCTAAAATAGAACGAAATGCAAATGATTTAAAATCAGGAATGAGTAATTTAGATTCTAAAATAGAACAAAATGCAAATGATTTAAAATCAGAAATAGGAGATGTTAAATCTGAAATGAGTAATTTAGATTCTAGAATGAAAGATGTAAAATCAGAAATGAGTAATTTAGATTCTAAAATAGAACAAAATGTAAATGATTTAACTAAGAAAATGAATGATTTAGATGTAGGAGTAAGACAGGAACTAGCACAAAATGTGAGTAACTTAGAAATTAATTTATTACAGAAGTTAAAACAGGAATTAAAATCTGAAATTTCACAGGAGATTAGAGAAGGGAGAAAAGAGTGTAGGGATAATATGGAAAGGCTCATGCAGATCATGGAGATTAATAAGGATGAGAATAGAAAGGAAGTCAATGAGTTGAGAGAGATAATTCAGGAAACTAGGTTAGGTCAGGACATTGTGAAACAAGAAATAAGAATGGAATTAAACAAAGAGTTAGAAACATTTAGGATACAACAGGCAGAAATAACACAAAAACAAAGAGAAGAATTAGGAGATAAAGTAGAACAAAGAATCAATGTAATTTGTTCTGAAATGCAATTACAACATGATGAAAGTAAGATACACCAAGAGGAAATAAAGTTACAAATTGATGAGATAAGTAAAGCAAAAGAAGAAGTAATTTTGCAAATTAAAGAGGTAAAAGAACATTTTGAAAAAGAAAAGGATAACTTAGGAAAATTGACACAAGTTGTAATTGCATTACAGGCTAGAAAAGTAAATAACGGGAAAGAAATGTCTAGAATTACAAATATAAACGATTGTGACTTACCAGGTGAATTAAGCAATCATCAGAAGTGTAGTGATGTAGTAAGTGAATGTAGTGATTTTGTGAGTCCAGATAATGATATTAATTATCACAGAAACACACAGAACATGTCCTCACACACACAACTCCACAGTCTAGGTCAAAATGAATGTGTACATTATTCACTAAATGATATTAGTCCACCAAGTTTTGATGAGGAATCAGGTGATAATCCAAAAGTATTTCTTAGGGAATTGGAAGAATATTTCCGTATTAAGAGAATTCCCAATGAATTTCGGATGGTAATAGTAAAACGCTGTTTGAAGAAAAATGCTCTTGAGTGGTTAAGGTTAACTTTGGCTTCACATGAAACATACAGTACTTTCAGAAATCTGTTTATAAATAGATTTTGGGGACCTGAGAGACAAAGAAGAATAAAAGTTGAGTTAGCAACGGGTAGGTTTGAGTTTAAAAAAGGGATTTCTATGACTGAATATTTCTTAAAATTAGCAAACAAAAGTAAGTTGATCAATCCCGAAATTTCTGAGACAGAAATTGTCAACATGCTAATACGTCATTATCCACCACATATCAGAAATCATTTAATTGTGGCTAAGCCTATCGATTTCTCTGATATGATTGAATTACTATCTGAATTTGAAGCACATAACCTCATTAATGATACTACATCCTGTGATGGTAACTATAATAACGTCCATATTGAGCGAGGAAGAAATCGACAGGAATCACAACCTACAAATAATAGGAATAATAGGACGAGTTTAAATTGGGGCGGGGCACCCGTGAGAAATCAAAGATTTGAAGGAAGAGGTTATGATCCTAGACGAACTTATGAATCTGTAATTCCCGGAACAGGAAAGGGAGTTCAAAATAATGTGCAAAGGAATTATCATAACAATCAGTCGACGAGAATTGGAAGAAATGATCACATAAACCATGTAAGATTTTATCGAGGAAATAATCAGCGAATAAGTAATTTTAATAGGGGTAGAGGTACTAGTTTATTTAGTGCAAATCAAAGAGATTTTAGGGGTGTGAGATTTGAAAGAAGTAATCAAAATGAAAGAGTCGAAAATACACAAAGCACAGAGAATGATGTGAGTATAAACGATAGCACCAACCTAACCAACAATGAAAGTAATAATCAGAGGGAGATGGAAAACTAAAAACCAAATCATTTTGTGCTCTGGAAAATGGTTCGGTGAGGAATTGTTTAAAAATCTGTTAGCTAACTATAAAGTGGAATATTTAAATGTGTGTAACGTTTACTGCAGTACTGCAATTGGGAAGAAAAAGGATAGGATTAAATATCAAGTATTAATTAAGGGGCGAATAGGTAAATGGAATTTCAATTTCATTGCGTTGGTAATTCCACATTTGGCAAGAGATGTAATTGTGGGTAATGATTTATTATATGAATGGCAAAGTGTATTGAATTTCGAAATGCATGAAATGAAGGTTAAGACAGAAAATGATTTATTAGTAATAAAATTATTGGAAGAAGATGGAAGAAAAGAAGAGAACAGGGATAATATAAATAATGAAAGGTTTTTTGTGGAAGATATACTTTTGCAAGAAAACGGTAATATTGAATACGATGAAAATGAAAATTGTGGGAAGAATTTAATTATTGATGGATTGCAAAATAATGTAACTGACCTTGAAAAGCATTGTTGCCAATTATATACAATACAAGATAAGAACGGCGGAAGCCAAGTGGAGGAAGAAATAGAATTCCAGAGAATATTACAAGTAAAGTTAGAAAACACATACAATTTAGACCAAGCGAGAAAAGAACAGTTGAAATTGTGTATATTAAAGAATAGAAAAGCCTTTAGTTCAAAACCTGGACTGTGTAACAAATACACACACACATTTAAAGTGAATGATACTGCTCCCTATACACATAAAAGCCGACCTTTACCCATAGCTATAAGACAAGCATTTCTAGAAGCAAGTGTGGATACAAGAGATTTGTAATCAACGGAGTACTTATTGTTAAAATAGTTAAATAATAAAACATGTATATTATTGTTAAATGTCAATATATTGTTGTATTTTAATTAATGATCATTTATTGTTGTGTTTTATGTATGTTATATTTATGTTACAGTTCATTGTTGTAAACGAAATTGTTAATTGGGGCTGTTCTTCGAAATATATGGAAACAGATTGTTAATTCCTTTATTTGGTTATTTTCCATATATTTCGAAGAGGGGCATTTGTAACAGTATTTTTGTTTAGTAATGTTCGAAGGAATAATAAATATATATAAATGTATGTAGTTGTGTGATTGGCCGAAGTAGTAGTGCTGTGACGTGGTGTGACGTGGTGTGATGACGTGTCAGTGAATCGGCCAATCACAAAATAAGGTGGGAATTGCTATGGGGACAAGAAAATCAATAATCTAGAAAAGTGTTAGAATCTTGTGTCTTGCTGGAGAAGGAGGAAAGATGTTACGAGGATTGTAATTGTAAAGGAAAATCAATAAGATTCAAAAAGTGTTATTCAATATTTATAATAGATAAGAGTGAATCATAGTTCGTATTATATAATTAAATAATATATTACAAAATTGGACTCATCTAAATTTTATTTTCACCAAAAATCCGTATCCACACCTGAGAAAAGATCTCACGACTCTCAGTAGATTAAAACTCGACTTGGATCTTACAAAAAGTTGGCTTGCTTCTTATTAGTTGCTGGAGAACGAAAATAAAATCTCGTTACAATCTTAACTTCTATGTTAAATTAAATTCGAGTTTTACTTTTTGCGAAATAAGCATCTGGGCACCCTCGGCCAGAAAGTTCTATTTCTTAACCCAAATTTGTATCTATAGTAGCTCCTTAGGACCCAGGACTTAAAAACCACATCTCCAAAGGTGGGATTGAACCTGGGCAGGCAAATGGAGCGTAATGCCCACCTTTGCCTTGCGTATGTGGGCGTAAGGACGACAGACGGGTTGGAGGTCAGGCTCGTTTGCGCGTTACCGTGGATCACTTTTTAACATTGTTCGGCGTAACAGAATTTACGTTAAATTTCCTGACAAATCAACTTAACACTGAGTTAAAATTTAACATTTAACATCGAAATATTTGTCTCTCTGTGTGACTGGCCTACTTATCCTAAGGCTATGGTTTCAAACCCGGCCCAAACCGATAATTTCAAAGTGTGCTTAAAACTACAATCCTATGTAGATTTATCGACATCTAAAATAAATTCTGCAGGACAAAATACCGGCACACCGGCGGCGCTAATGTAATAGTAAATGACAACGCCTTCAACAAACCAATATTTTTCAATCTTTCTGCTACCTATTTTATGCCAAATATATTTTTGTGGACTAAACTATTTTCGAAATATTTCTTCTTAATTATTTGAACTTTCCAATGCGTATAATTGTTTC
This sequence comes from Mantis religiosa, assembly GCA_030765055.1. NCBI lineage: Eukaryota > Metazoa > Arthropoda > Insecta > Mantodea > Mantidae > Mantis > Mantis religiosa. Next base: position 98,506,886 of record CM060947.1, on the reverse strand, counting down.
AAATATTCCTGCGTTATTTTTTTATAGACTGACCATGTAAAGGGAACGGAAATAATGCCCGCCTCGGTAGCGTGGTGGTAGAGTGTACCTCACGTTCAAGAGGTCCCGAGTTCGAATCTCGGTTTGGGTGAGTTACCTGGATAAGGTTTTTTCCGGGTTTTGCCTTATCCTGAAAGACGAATGTCGGGAGACTCTAAACTCTATGGACCCTGGACTCACCTGAGCATCATTTCAACCATTCCGTTCATCGTCCGATATGACTTAACGTTGAAGGACGTAAATTAAAAAAAAAGGGGAAATAAGGGTGCGTAAGAATCGTTTGTATAAGAGTAGAGAAAGCTATGTGAGTGCTACGTATCAGACGTTTCTTAAACTTGTTTAATTTACAGTAATAGTGTAAAATATATAATACGGATATTTCCATTCTTGAAAATGAATAAAACTGTCTTACAGCAAATAAAACGTAGGTTTTCACCATTTCTATTCTTTGCTTCCCTCCCAGTTTTGTTCTTCTAATATTTACATTTATGTACTTTCTAAAAAGCTATGTTTACTCACTTCAAATGATTCTTATTTCTCCTGTTCTTGCTGAAAATCTTATGTTATGAATTTTAGAACAACTTAAAATGACAGCATCACTAATAAAGAAAACTTGTGAAGAAATAATTAGCTTGCGTAAAGTAAAAATTACATTCTATATCTTATTTACATAAACTTTTCTACTGTCATTTATTTTTATATGGTGTGACAGGTTTTGCTATCAGTATGATTTTTAATGTCTTTCTGGTTACTAGTAATTGTGCATTTAAGCTCAAACTGAACTACGGATCGTTAAGGTTAGTTCACGACCACTGGCAACGGTAGCCAGAACCGAAACGAGAATGGGATGGCATTTGTCATTAATTCAACAATGATATCTCTAACTTAGCACTCACGAGCTCTAGTGTGTTCCTACTACGACGGCCTAGAACGGGGTGCTCAATTGTAGAGCACACGCTTCCTTCCCATACACGTGTTGTTTTCCACACACTAGTGACCAAGGCAAGCGGGAGACGTGCAGCAATCAGAGGTATTGCTACAAACGTTTAGCGTATCTTTGTTCTAGGTGTACCCAGATCACAAAACCTGGAAGAAATGAAAGCACCTATTAAATATGACCCTAATGTTGAAAATATGGTACAGCTCTCTTATAAACTTGCGGAACTTATTGGAAAAAATATGAAACTCTTTAGTGAAGGAGAATTCATCAAGCAAAGCTTGCTAGTTGCTGCGAAGGAATTTTGTGCCGATTTAGTCGATTTATTTGCATCAGTCAGTCTCTCTTACGTATAGAAGAATTGTGTTGTGTTTTGGAAGGTCAATTAAAGCACAAAATAATGTCATTAACTTATTTTTCTCTAGTCCTGCATGAATCGGTGTGCAGATCTGACGAGACGCGGTTAATTGTATTTCTGAGGGGAGTTGATAATGAATTAAATATCTTATGTATGACACAATTGCGACTGTAGGAAGGACAAATGGTAGTTGCAGATTTATATCAATTTTCTTGATTGCGTTCGGGTTAACAATAAACGCCATACTTCTGAAAAATTATGCAGAACTTCTAAAGCAACTACATGACACATTCCCTTCGCAATTTGAAGATATAAAATGGATTTGAGACAAATATCCAATTATTTTGGACTCCTTTAAGTTTCCATGCAGTGAGGCCCCACACTAGCTATTAATAGAACTACTTTTACTGCAAAATTCCATGACAGTAAAATGTTCTGAGAAGGAAGGATGGAAATTATTTAAATCTTATCCCTGTACTGATTATCAGAGATTAGTTTGTTTGCATCTAATTTAATGGCAGTCTTTGGCTCTATGTATATCTGCGAACAAACATTTTCAAAGATGAACTGTATTAAAAGTGAGTATCGCAGCAAGATCAAAGACGATCACCTTATCTTTTTTTGAGACTGTGCACTTCTTCTTTTGCACCACATATAGAAGACTTTGTAAAACTTCACTTGTGCCACAGAGGTCATCCTAAGAAACATTAGTTAGTAAGGAGTAAACTATGAGTGCGAACACTTATGAATTCCTATAGGTACGTCAGAATGATAGCGATGTTCTAATGTTACGTAACGTAAAACGTAACCCATGGCGTAACAGCCCCAAGTGGGCCTGAGCCTACCATCGCGACTGCCGGCCTCACGCCCAGTTACGCACGTCAGAGGTGGACGATCATCCAACCGATACGGGGAGGAGATGTGGTCAGCATCTCGGCATCCCCCAGCCGGATTGTTGGTTTTCGTGACCAGGGCCGCTTACCTATCGTAAGCTCCTCACTTTCCTCACGATGCTGAGTGGGCACCGGTCCTATGCCCGGGACCATCACATGGGTGGGATCGAACCCGGGCCGCTTTCTGTGGCCAAGGCCCAAGGCATGCCACGGAGCAGGACACTGGAATTCGGTAACCACAGGTAAACGCGCGATTCTATTTCTGCGGGTGGAAAGAGGTGATTTCAACCTCCCCTTTCCTGCTTTATTTGAGCACCCCAGGCCTAGAATGATCTCTACAGCAAGGAGTCAATATGCGCTATGGATCCAGCAGACGTGTCAGGGAACAAGAACGGCAAAGGTAACACTTGACCAAGTCCTTTTTACCTTTCCCGGGACTCGAGAGAGGTTCCCAACGATTTTAAACACTCTCATTGGAATATATGTATTGAACCTCCCAATACTTTTCTGTCTGGTGATTGTGAACCAGCCTTTAGGTGATACACGTAAGTATTATGTCATTGCTGATTTTAAAGATTTATTAGAACCCAAAGTACATTTATCATGATTTAATATAAACTTAAAATATGGTTCCCAGGCAGAACAAAGCTGGTATGGCAACTTATTTAAGTTTTAAATTTCGTAATCCATGTGCTTTGACTTTAAATATAATAGAGCAGTTTGGTCGTCACTAACTCGTAGTACATTTCCAAAGAAGCCATTGTTTCATTCGACATTTCAATGTCGGTGTGAACATCATTTTCTATACTCGGTCCTGTAGGGATGTTATATCAAACGGCTCCTGGCTGGCAATGTGGAGCGGAGGGTTGGAAATTATAAAGTTCTGCCTACCTCAAACAGGGGCATTCCCGTTCGTGTTGCCTAAGCAAGCAGGCGTACCTACATAGGAGCAGATTAAAAACTTTACATGAGTATAGGTACTCTGTTTCAAAGTTTTCAGTGTGCTTTCAGCCTGTTTTCCCCTTGTATCTACAACGAAATGTATAATGAGTAGAGCTCGGATTTGTAAGCACAATCAAGTGATGAAATAAGCAAGAGAATAGGCACGACAAATGAAACAAATGAGCACAAGAAATAACAAGTAAAAATAAAAATTTAATGATAAGCGTATTGTTTCGAAGAATTTTTACATTACTCACGCTTGTTACGGTACACGAGAGAGTTATCTTGAGATTTTTTTTTTTTGTTCCATTTATACCCCGTTTAAGTCCAATGGTTATATCGGCGGCCGTTCTCTTTTGGAACATACCGAAGGTGTTAACTCGTATTCGTTGGGTTTTAATCATTAGATCACGCATACATTCGCATTCTCATTCCTACTTCCAAACTCTGGGGAAGATGAGGAATTATCTTGGTCGGAGAAATATCCCCACCCCCACCGCCGGGAATCAAACCCGGCTCGATTTTCTTGTGGGAAGCTCCTGCGTCTTTCAGTGAAAAAATTTTTTATACCTACTGTGAAAAGGATCTCTCAACGTCGCATGACGTTACTGTAACATAGGAAAACCAGAAATTTTTGTAGAAATTTTACAGTTTCTCGTAACCAGGATTTTTCATTGATACCTTACTGAGTTTTTCAAAAGCAGTTTTAGCAATACTGTGAATCTCTGAAGACAACGTTACTGAAATTTCATATATCAAATATCAAATAAAGTGAATGTGTTATCAATAGCAAGTATTTTGGAGAAGCGGTTATGGATGTATTCTATCTTATCTTGAATGCCAATTTTAGCAAAACATTCTTGTGCTGTGGCGATGTTGTTTGTATCTTCTGCATCTAAGCAGTACAACAATAGTGTATTTCATTGATATGTTCTGCGTAGAATGACACAGCTTTTAACCAAGAACACGATTTAGTTAAAACTGACTTGAGGAGGTAAAGACAAATTTGGAAGGACTTCATGCAATTTTTAATTCTAATCGGCGACAGTACATTTTTTTAGAGACAATAAGATCCACGTTTTTATATCGGCTCTTGACTCTTTTGGCGAGACGATGATGGCTAGGAGTGAAAATTTAAATTAATATGATTTGCATAAAATAAGCTATTTTAATTAAAAAGCATAAAAAGCAAGCAAACGCCGTATTCCAGCAAAAAAGCATTTATAAGAATTTTGCTTAGAAATCCGGACTATTTCTGCAAATACTGAAAAATAAATGTTTGCAAGATAACGAGAAATATAATAAATTAAACTGGGTAGCAAACGCCACGTAAATGTTATTTTAATTGAAGTTACGCTGATTGTCAGCGCTATAACTCGATGAATTTCAAGACATACAGAAAATATTTAAATTCTCTAGGTATTAATGACTTTATGTTCTTGCAGGATACTTAAATGACATATTACGTTAACATAATGTTGCATTAAAGACATTGCCAAGAAGGTCTCAGAATAAAATTACAAAGTTCCTGTGACCTACAGTCATAGAAAGGTTCTTTAAACCTTGCATATCTATTAGGAAATGACTTGTCATTTGGTGAGTTTCACTGTTTTTTTAGAAAAGGTAAGAGTTTTGTTATAAAATCACTCGAAGGGATCAGCTGTTATTCCTTGCAACAAGTACTACAAACACGTAAAACAAAAATAATGCAAATGAACCAAAGCGAAACTTTATTCAGGGCAGTAAAGGTTGTGTGGCTTAGTAACAAAAGAAAGAAAGAAAAGGAGGCGTTACACTTACGTGTCTTTCTCTCCGCACATTTGTTTTTAACTCTTCCTCAAACTATTCTTACAAAACTTTTATTTGGTAAAAATATGCTTTATATCGAGGTTTCTATAATTCTTTCACTTTGTCTATGTCATAAGATTTACCACTACTTCAATTCACAACATTTAAAATTATATTGTTTATACACATACACTGTTTTCCCAAAATGTGTCTGGTTAAAGAATCCAAAATCATATGTTTCTTTTGCAAAATTTTTGAAATAGTAATTTTGGGCCGAAAATAATATTTGATATACCTACATATTACCCAAAAAATTCTCTTTATCAATATTTTACCAGAAGTGCACATTTAAAAGTGCCTTTCAAGTGGCAAAGCTTTGACACCAATGGGAGAAAGTAGGATGACTTCTGTTGAACTATATTCTTTGAGTACCGCAGTATTGTTTACAACATGAGAGTAGGCCCTGTTCCGTCTCAATTCTATGTAGAAAACATGGGTATACCAACTTGCATTCAATCAAGGATCTGTTAAAGGGAAGCAGTTCACTTGAGAATAACAAAATACATGAATTACACAAACATTTACGCTTTGCCTCCATCACATCATGTGAGCTCGAGCTCACCTTCCAATAAAGACCGTGTTTAAGTCAAAACTTAATTAACTATACATATAAGTTCTTTCTCTGGACGGACAAAGTACCCAACCAAGATAAATAAGTACGCCAAGAAAAATACCGAGTTTAAGCTTAAAACATTTTGAAGTGTGAACATCGAGGATGTACTTGAGTGATGTATCACATTCACATAAGTTTATTAGGTTCGTTTTGATATGTCTTTTGCTCCTTCTGTACCGCTGACCCTGACAACTTATTGTACATATTTCGCTGTCTGATTACAAATAACAGTTAATAAGTGAAACAAATTGGTTTATTCTTTCCATTTTATCTAAAACAAATTCTGTAATCCAGGTATACAAATGTTTACTAAGCACTTCAGCTACCATTTTATGTTAGAAAACATCGGTTGAGTAGCTTATGAATATTTAAGATAACCAATAAATGGTATAAAAATGTAGAACAACAGTTTAGGCTCAGTCGGTAGAGCACCTCCCTGTCGTTCTAGAGGTCCCGGGTTCGATTCCCGGCTTGGGGTGGGTAATTTTCTCCATAAGTATGAATATGTGCGTGATATAATGATTAAAATCCAACGAATACGAGTTAACACCTTCGATATGTTCCAAAGAAGAACGGCCGCCGATATAACCATTACAGTCATAGGCGGGGTATAAATGGGAAAAAAAGTTATCTTAGATGGGTTGAACACTTCGAACTTCTACACAAGGGGTTTGAAAGGCTTACAGAAGTTTGAAATAAGATTAGAGCGATACCTAAAAATTTGTAGCGTGTTTAATCCTTCTTTACAGATTTCAAAACTCAAGTGTATTAAGGAGTTTTAAAAAGAATAGCAAAAGTAGTTTAAATAGCAACGTTTAACGAAATAAGAATGAAGTTTGTTGATCAATTTTTAAATAAATCAATAAATTACCAAGTATAGGTAACCTATGATAGTAATATCCCACGAAACAGGTTTGATGTGGCTGACATGAAATCAAAATCTTGTAGCCTATTCCCACTTTAATCCCTTTTTAAAGCCATTTTATAACCTCTGTAGATCTGGAAGAATAACTTCATGAGTCATCTTTAAGGTCAAACGTCCCTTAACCAGGGTAAGTCACGTGGGACAATGAATTAATGGTATGGCTAAAACGATACACAAATGAGCCCGGAATTCCCACTCGACATGTCCGACGTTCATGTATTTCCCGGAGATACTTATCCACTTAACTCGTCCTAGCCGAAATTCGAATTCGGAACCTCAGATTATTTCCGAGATTACTCATACTACACGCATGTTTTATGTTTATAATGTTAGTATTGACAATACTGCTAAGGACAAAGCATTTTAAGCTAGTCGCTTCGTTAAGAATGCCTAGTTCGGCTTCAGTTTTTACCCTCAATCCTATATCACTTTCTCGTCACTAGCCTATAGATGTAGCTTCGTCGCCAAATGAATTTCTAAGCAGCTCTTTACATTGTTTAGGCATTAATGACTTTAAAATCGTAAAAAGATCATAGCCCTGAAATATTTTGCAGTGACAGTCGCTTGGCATTCTAAAATCTTCAGCATCGTCGTTTAAACCAACGACAGTGAAAGCAGTGCATCGATAAATTCGTGAAAATGTAAAGAGAGGTTTATCAGTTTAGACGAAGTCTTCTTCTATCCTGCGTTATTATTTTTGTTGCTCTCACGAAAAAGATAAAAATGTGACGTTCTGCGGCAATACGCAGGCGGTTAGTGCGTGAAGCTCCAACGAATGATTCGGGAATGCACTTTTTTGTATGCGCTTTAAAGTTTGATTGGGACGCTGCCGCATGGCATTCCGTACTGTTTCAGCAATGCGAGGAATGCAGCATGAGAAATTTCGTCAGCCCCACAATCGATTATAAGCTGGGCAGGGGGCGGGCCGCCCCCCGTGTGCTAGCTTTATGCCATAGAGTACGTAATGTACGTTAGAGCGCGAGTTCACATGAACAAGTTGCAGTATTATTTTGTCATGTGTGTATTGGTATTACATCGAATATAAAAACACCCATAAAAATATTTTTGGGGTTGTTACATTCATAGCTGTCTCAGTGACAATTTCATATTTGCCTGTAAAATAAATATTAATATTCAAAATACATTCTACTTTTTTTAAAAAGAAAATCAGTACTTAAAGGGTGCATTTGGTCATGTTTGTAAAACTATGCGTTCACGCACTATCACTTCACTAATATGAGATAAAACTTTTTAAAATATTTCGTTTGCTGACGACACTGTCAATTGCCAAGGATCATTAGATGAGTTCTTCACTTAATGTGAACCAGTCTGCCTATTCACTGTCGCTTTACTTTCTTCCATGACGTAACGACCGATATCAATCTTCCGGACGGTTCACTCTGTTAGAGTCGATCAGAAGCCATATAGCAAACCTTGCAGTAACGGAATCACTGCACTCAGCAGGTTGTCATAAACTCGCCGAATAAAGTGCTTTTCGTTGCACTAGAAAGGCACTCACTCCTTCCTATAGATATGTATTGGTCCCTTTTGCGAGAGCTCTCGCTTATATAGGTATAGCTGTAGAAAACCTAAAGAGGTTAAGAGTGTTCGAGAAGGCGAAACTTCTGGAGGTTCTTTTATTTACAAGAGCTGTTTACGCTGGTTGAGTGTGGTTTATCTTTTTACAGTTCCGACTGCCCTGCCCCTAGGGCCATAGACGTCTGCACCTCAATATTTTATTGTTGCTGCCTGTATATTCATTAAAAAACTGCGAGGTGTGTCAAGCCCCACTTTACCTTGTACCATTTATCAACTTGCCACCTATCTGGATATTAAATCTGCCCATTTATCAACTTGCCACCTATCTGGATATTAAATCTGCCCTAACATAAAACTAATGTATATAATATATGTACTATATGTACCTATCATTATTCTCAAGGACCCTTTTGTAATCAACTGTACATACATCATTAGATGATTAACTTGAACTAGATCGAGTGCAATCCTGCTTTTAATTCTTTTGTACACTCTCTCTTTTGACATCTTGGACTTGATTCATGTTCAAAATGCAGTCAAAAAGCCTATGTAAACACGAAAGTATTTTCCGATATCTAATACCCTATTTTACGTTTACAATCTACTATGTTTCTGTGCGAACTTACCTGAGTATGAATTATGTGCCCATAATTTAGATTATAAAATTACAACAATACATTTGTCAACATTTCCTGAGATATGTTCTCGCCTGTCATAACGGAAGATTTAATGCATTACCAATGGTTTAACAGAACGCGATCCACACACTGGTCTTGGAGTAAGAGAAAGGTTTCATCAACGAGTTTGCGGCTTCAAAATTGCTTCCATTTAATGCTATTTTTAATTACCAAAGCATGTGGAATTATCTAGAAATGACACTTATCAGAGAAACATTCCATTATAAACGTATGCTACATCACGTAATAGTAAACTATCAATAATAATAATAATAATAATAATAATAATAATAATAATAATAATAATAATAATAATAATAATAATGAGAAGAATAAGAATAAGAATGAGGAAGAGGAGGAGGAAGAGGAGGAAAACAATTAGCTCGATTTCCTTTCCTGACAATGTCTTTGGTGTTCATCTGGATCTTCGATTAAATGCTATTTTCACTTGCAAATACACATAAACAGAGTGTGAGAGAGAGAGGGACCTCATTTTAGAAAGTCCTGTATTTCAGAAAATGTATTTCGGTGAAATGTGGAGGGATTCCAATACTACGTTTACTTACTTTAAGTACTTAATAGAGAAAGTAAACAGCTTGAAATAATGTGCGTACATGTTTGTAAAGAAAATGGATGACTGCTTGAGGAAGAGACTGTAAAAGGATGTTCTTGTGTCACGTTACAAAATAAAGTATATGTAGGTATAATATAATACGGACGTTACTCTGCAGAAAACTTAACAGTACTTTAAGGTCGTAAAGGTTGAGAAATTGATAGTAGCAATCTCTCCACTTATGCTAAGAGTGTCCTGCGCCAAAGCGTATGGGCTAGGGCGTTGTCCTTTGGTTCCCTGCCACGTAAGGTATGCAGGTTAGACCCCACTTTTCGGAGGTGCGTTTGAAGTCCCTGGTATAGGACCAGTGATATAGTTGCTGTAAATCTCCTTCCCATATCGTTTGGATGATCGCCTACCTCTCCTTTCGTATGCAGGCGTGAGGCCGGCAGTCGGGTAGGCAAGCTCTGGTTCGCTGGAGCTATTACGACGTGAATTAAATGGAAGCTAAGAGTTTCGATGTACTCAAGGATGTTACGAAAATGAAACATTTAATTCGGCTCTGCTCTACCGAGCCACAGTTCGCTCGAAAGTTTTAACTGTGCTTACAAGCGAAAATTTACTGCCACGTAAAACTGCGAGAGGATGTTCCGGCAAACAAGCTATGCAATTGGCAGTGTCGTTAGCTAGGAAATTTATTATTATTATTATTATTATTATTATTATTATTATTATTATTATTATTATTATTATTATTATTATTATTATTATTATTATTATTATTAGGTGGATGAGGTAGGTAGTAGTAGGTGGTTTAGGTGGTGTGGTTGGAGGTGGTGATTAGTTATTATTATTTTATTATTATGATTATTATTATTAGTATTAGTTTATTATTATTATTATTATTAGTTATTATTATTATTATTATTATTATTTATTATTATTATTATTATTATTATTATTATTATTATTATTATTATTATTATTATTATTATTATTATTATTAAAGTTATCGATGTTTTCTTAGTAACAACCCCAATTCTGCGCCCAATAAATCAAATAGATATTACGCCATTAACATCTGGGTATATTGCTTCTATCCACCCTCTCTCTCTCTCTCTCTCTCTCTCTCTCTCTCTCTCTCTCTCTCTCTCTCTCTCTCTCTCTCTCTCTCTCTCTCTCTCTTTCTGCATGATTAGAGCATAACAATTCCAGTGTCAAATTTCATTGCTGCAATATTCTATTCTGAGAGGACAATACAGAAGGTATTTACTACCTATAAATAACACTGATGATCATTTCTTAAGCCTTATGTGCTTCACCATAGTGAATAGTATTTACCTCAGATCCGAAAAGCGCATATCCCAGTTTAAATCACCGCAAAAGAGTGCCTAAACAGCAACCTTCTTTCAATTCACTGTGACGGCTTTGCTTTGGAATAGAGAGTGACTTTGACATGGTCGTTTTAAATTGTACAAGGCTGAAAATTATATAAATGATGATTGTTCCGCTTTCGTTGATGTTATTTACAGCTAATGTATTTCTACGGCTCCGTCTTTTAAGTTTGGTAGAAAGAGTATAAAATAAGAAAAACGTATTCTCCCGCTTGAAGCGGTTTATTTTTTGTTTCAGAAACATTCGCTGGGCGATAGAAAGCAGATTCCAAGGTTCGTAAAGAGCAACAAGAAATTTCGGTGTTGGTTGTTTCACTGTTTAGAATTAATAATCTATACTTGTAAGTTCCTTAAATGGACTGAAGTGCGTATGGTTTATTCTATAATTGGAAATATCTATGCAAGTAGAGTACTACTTTCCAGGAATTGAGAAGTAAACTTAATCATTTATGTTCAGCGTTAATTAGGAGTAAAGTTGCTTATTTCACCGTTAATTTTACTTTATATACCAGACTCTTATGCAGTATTCCGCCGAAGATTTCAGAAGAAAGTAATTTGTTGAGGCTCCCCAAATCTAAAATAGCACTTTCGTGTGTATGTATTAATAAAAATGAAATATCGGATGAAATCTTTTATATTTCTTCCAAAGTTGTGACGAAGATATGTCACAAGATTTTAAAGAACATCTCCTTATATTTGTTTTTTAAAAATGACTAATAATTACGATTAATTTAAGATGATTGAGATTTGGAGGACTTACAAACATATATCTTGCATTTCATTTCAGTAGTGCTTTAGAAGGTTGTACATTCTGCAAAACTGTGAAAACATCAACATCTAAACAAAAACTTACAACCCATTATGTGTTATGGCATTATGCATTTTCGAAACATTTTATGCTATTTTTTAGAATTTTTTAGTGTATTCTTAATCATTAATCATTCATTTCTGCCATATTTGATTACTCCTGGACAAACAATAGGGAATTTTAAAGTCTGCATATAACGATTCGCTTTTTAAGGATGTGACTACCGCTTCAACCTCATGATGATGATGATGATGATGATGATGATGATGATGATGGTGATGATGATGATGATGATGATGATGATGATGATGATGATGATGATGATGATGATGACGATGATGATGTATGATTAAGGGAGCTCAACTGCGCGGTCATTAGCGCAGACCTTACAAAAGTTCACCCCGATTAAGGCAAAGCATACAGAAAGAAAGAAAATATTTAGTATTATTTACCGTACAAAAATTAAATATAAGTAGTGGCGAGCAGAGAAAATATGGTGAATTTAACACAACAAAATTTTAGCTTGGAGCCTGCCTTTTTATTAGATATACATTTAATTTTAAAAAAAGTTATTATTGCCTGTATTTAGATATAGCTAGATAGCTGTAAGCACATTTGTTCAATTGTCAAAATCCCTAAAATGCTCTGTCACTTGTTCTTATGCCTCTCAAATTAACATTTCTCAATAGCTTATTTCTCGTATACAGACATTTTGATTTACAGATTATTTCCAGGACAACTACACCTTGCCGTAGGCTGTCGTATTTAGTGGAGAGGCTACGCCAGGTGTTTGTTTTGTTTTTGTTTTTGTAGTGTTTAACTCCAGCTTGTACTGCATGCAGCACGCAGGTGGTGACACTGATGATATGGATATGTAATGAAGTTGGAGCACATGTGGAATGAGATGACGGAGGAAACGCGCCCCGACGCCGTTTTGTCCATCACAAACCTCATTGGGATCTAACCCAGGCTTGGCGAGAGTCGAGTGGTCCAACCACTCGGCCACGGCGTGGCCATATGCCAAGTGTGATGTATAAAGTCGATGTACGAGGGGGGGGCCAAAAGAAAACGGACTCCGAGGGCGCTGCCACTCGTAGACGTAGTGCAGGTTCTCAAGCTAGATGGTGTTAGTAGAGACCTTCATGAAACAGCTGTGCTTACGGCGTCGGTGTAGAGCTGAACGTGTAACTGTGGTATTGTGTTTCTCTGACTGTTGGCGCGTTACCTCTGTGAAGTCGTTATGGCAACTTTAAAAGAACAAATTGTGTGTGTGTGTGTGTGTGTGTGTGTGTGTGTGTGAGAGAGAGAGAGAGAGAGAGAGAGAGAGAGAGAGAGAGAGAGAGAGAGAGAGAGAGAGAGTGAAATTTTGTTTCCTGCTTAAAAATCTGCAACGGAGACACACCAAATGCTTCAGGAAGCTCTCCAGGAGGACGCTATGAACCGCACACAGGTTTTCGAGTGGTTTGGGCGCTTTAAACGTGGTGAGATGTGTGTTGAAGACCAAGCTCGTTCTGGGCGCCCTTCAACATCACGAAATGAGGAGAACATTGAAAAGGTCCGCCAAAAGATCAACGAGGATCGTCTCCAAACGATCGACCAAATTTCAGCAGCGACAGGAATCAGTTGGAGCTCGTGCCAGCGGATTTTGAGGGAGGATGTGCACACGAGACGTGTTGCTGCTAAATTTATTCCGCGCCTTCTCACACAGGGGCACAAAACCATCCGCATGAATGTGTTACAGGACTTGAAAACAGAGACTGCACGCGATCCAAACTTCTTGAACAACATCACTACAGGGGATGAGAGTTGGTGTTACGGGTATGACCCAGTAACGAAGCAAGCGTCAAGCCAGTGGAGAGGACTCCCAACTCTGCTAGACCAAAAAAGCAAGGCAGTGAGGTCAAATGTGAGGACGATGATCATTGTCTTTTTGATGTTCGTGGAATTGTGCATCGGGAATTCGTACCCCGGTCCAGACTGTTAACCAGCACGTTTACTCGGATGTTTTAAGGCGTCTACGAGGGGATGTGAGGAGGAAACGCCCGGAACTTTGGCGATCAGGTGACTGGTTTCTGCATCACGACAACGCTCCAGCACACACGGCCTTACGAGTTACCTACTATTTGGCATCTCAGAGGTGGTCTGTCGTTTCCCACGCTCCGTATTCGCCGGACCTAGCGCCGTGAGACTTTTTTCCTATTTCCACGAATGAAAAAAATGCTAAAAGGGGAGCATTATGACCATGTGGATGCGGTAAAAGCAGCTTCGCAAATGCAACTGGACAATATCAAACTTGAAGAGTACCAAACATGCTTCCAACAGTGGGAAAAGAGACTTGACAAGTGCATCGCATATAATGGAGAGCATTTTGAAGGTGACTGAAGTAATTTTGTAAAAAGGTTCATCATTAAAGTTTTTATGACAACAATCCGGTTTCTTTTGGGTCCCCCCTCGTATAGCTGCTCTACATCATTGAGGGATGCAATACGTTTCTAGTACTAAACAAAATATTACTCCAACATATTTGTCCTTAGATTTGGCTGTAAGAAAGTAATAATAACCATGAAAAGGAACCAAGAGTAATATTATATGCTATTCAGTGATCTGACATCGAACACATTATAGTATGGGTTCACGAGTCTGTTCCATGTTAAACAGTAGATAAGAGATGGACAAAATTTTACTACACTACAAATGTGGATCTGGTTAATGCACAATTTATGTCATTTCCTTTATGCTGTGTAGTTAACCACCACTGAGATCTTTCTGGTTGTTTGTTTGAATTTTCAAATACCCATAGTTTTCCCTACTGGGAAGTTATGATTCGTCTCTTTTTCTCATGATCAAATAAAGAGCTTGGGATTTCTAAGTCATCAATAGTGACATACTCATTAAAACATGATTTTCACTTTACCTACCATAACCTACAACGAGATCTGTAAATATGAATTTAATATTTAGCTGGACTAACACGAAATAGAAGAAGAAACAGTTTTTACAACAGCACTATGTGAATGAAACTGTTCTGATTTTTTGTTTTAGGACTCTTGTGAAAAAAATATGCATTGCACTTCTTAGTATCAAAATATTCGTCAATGGTGACAATATAAACTTAATCCACATTGTAAAATGTCAATGAACAAAACAGCTAATACTGCAATACAATTAACGTAAGATCAGTATTCGTTCTTTTAATAGCTCTGTGTTATCTTTCAGTAAGTTTTGCTCCACATACATGTTATGGTTTCTTCAGTAACTGGATTGGATTACGGTACGGAGGATACTCGGCACGGAGTTCCAGTTGATGGTCTATTGTACCCTGCCCCGAGGACATCCCCGGGAGAAAGGATGAAGCGGGAGGAGACAGAGAGGTCGTCACAAGGAGCCAAGACAGTGTAGACGGCTGAGTGACTACACTGTACCAACTGGAAACTCCCCGGCAGTACAGTACAACCGGCAGCTTACCTATACTCCTCCACAGGAGAGAAAGTCTCCGAGGGGCGAGACGCAGGGGGTTGGCCGAAGGTCCCCACACCCTCCCTGGACAGGTTTATGACACCCCATGTCAGTACAGTTACAGACCATTCAAAAACATTCTGACAGCTTCTACTTTTGTGAATGAATCTTCTCGGCTTTAATGTACAGAGCGAATAGGGCGCATGTTTTTTTAACGGTCTGCTCCTTGTATAGCAAGCGTTCTCTGCCACACACATTCGTTGTCCTTGTCCCACAGCACATTCCTTACAGGGATTTTCTTTCCGTTGTTATACTATACTCATTTGGAACCAGGATGGGTGATCAGCCCGATGTCTGGTGTGAGGGTGAGAGAAGTGGATGGTAATATGAGGGCGAGTTGAATGATAGGAAAGGTGATGATGGAGCAATTGCTGACGAGAATGCTGATGGGGGAAACCTAAGATTCCGGGGAAAATCCGCCCCAGTGCCGTGTTGTCCACCACAAATCTCACTTTGCGGCCACCTGGGATCGAACCCGGGCCACCTTGGTGAGAGTCGAGAGATGTATATTCAAGTAATTTAAGAAATTTGTACACATTTAAGGAGTTCAGAAATAATTTTTTTTTCCGCTGTTGTAAATATGGAGATCTTCTGAAAGTACCGTTCCATATGATAAACAGGGAAGAATCAACACAAATAGAGGCTATCACATTATTTTAAATAGTTTCCGTATCTTATAAATTGAGTTAAATTAGAATCTATTTAGTCATTTAAAATTTGAAATTCATGCAACTGCAGCCAAGGTAACTATTAATTATTACATTTCTGTGCGTAGGAACCAAAGAATTTGATCAGTCTTCTTATATCACCTAGTTACCCATTATTATTATTATTATTATTATTATTATTATTATTATTATTATTATTATTATTATTATTATTATTATTATTATTATTATTATTATTATTATTATTATTATTATTATTATTATTATTATTATTATTATTATTATTATTATTATTATTATTATTATTATTATTATTATTATTATTATTATTATTATTATTATTATTATTATTATTATTATTATTATTATTATTATTATTATTATTATTATTATTATTATTATTATTATTATTATTATTATTATTATTATTATTATTATTATTATTATTATTATTATTATTATTATTATTATTATTATTATTATTATTATTATTATTATTATTATTATTTGTAATGGTTTACTATTAGAAGTCATAAAAGCTGTGACTGAAGATAAGAATTAATGAAGGCAGAAGCGTGTCTCACGTAATATTTCTGTCGGGAGTTAATAATTATTCCGTACTGCAAAAGTTGGGGAAAGGGTAAGGGGCTGAGGGAAGTGGCTCTAAATTTGAAACCAGTTTCATAGGTGAGTGCTACTCTACTGCTTCCTGGCGGAGGAATTTTAAAGGCTGGATGCTTCGCATTCCGGGAGTCTTTTGTTTTTGCTACTCTCATCTTCATCTCGGAGCTTCACCCCTTGTGCAGTTTTTCTTCCTTCTTTCTGTAGCGTTTGTTAACTATAGTCCTTCATCGATTTTTCTGCTAGGTCAGCTTTCATAACACAATAGATTAACGCAACAATTAGGCGGCATACCTACGTACTTTCTTCAGGCTGCGAGTTCATCCACGACCTTACTAGGAAAGAGAGAGTTGCGAGGAGATGAGAAAAAGTAGTTTGATGTTTTGAGATGAATAGAGGGCTTGGAAAGGAAGAGCATCAAGCGGAAGAAGCATGTGGTGGAAAATGTTGAGGAATCCGAAGAAAATAACCAATCCTCAATAACATTTTTCTGCTCGAGGGAAGTTTCTTACCGGCGAACACAGTCTCTTTCATTGCTTCCTCTTTTCCGCTTTCCTCTTCATTTGTGCATGAAATAAAACATCTGAAATATTCGTCCGATATGCGATTCCTTAAACCACATATCAGGACGTATTGCAAATTTACATATTTATTTAATTCATTCAAAAATGTTTATTTCCACTGTTGTGTGGTTTTATCTAATACCAAGTATCCAAGATACATAAAAATATAATAAAGTGAAACTCTTAAAATGGAATTAAGAATGTAATACGAATTTACAACAGAATAAGACTACTACTCATTATAAATCTTTAACAAATTACTTGCTGGGACCCATAAATGCATAAATTATGTCCAACTGTATTGCTATTTTAGTTAAATTGTTAAACTATGTGTACTCCTTTTATTAACGACTGATTTCCAGAGATTTAAGTCCATGGTTATTCGTAAATTCTACTAATTTCTATGACTAATTTCATCTCATTGATGCATATAAAACCTCTGTAATTTCTTATACTCACATCCTTTTCTCATTTTTATTCCTTCCAGAGCATTTTCTCACATCCAGTGGTCTAGCCAATTTCTCTTGCTGTTCTGGATCAAATACATGATTCTTCTTCCTTCACCATCTCATTCTAAAATTGTTTCTGTCCATTTTATATGCTCCATTCTTCTCTATAATGCATTTAGTGTTAGCGTATGACTGCACAAGAGTACACAACCAATCAAAAAATTAAAGTCAATTTTGGGGTAGAAGAAGCCATTAATGGAGAGTTCACTGAATTCTTAGATATTCAAAATTAATTAACTGTTTAATATGAATTATACGATGTTTAATGCGAAAATACTATAAATACAGGCTAAACATTATAAAGCTATTCCTTTGTACCCGAAATAACTGTTAAGTTGCAACCATACAGAGTACAGTGTTATTGTCCATCTTGGCTAAGTTAATTTCTTGGTACATAGGAAATCAAAGACGTCACAAATAATGAATGTATTTTAAAGTAGTCCGATTTCCTCTCTTACTGTCTAATAATAATTATTAATGGGAATTGTCAAATCTTAGCTTACTGAGCCGCTATGAATATGCTTATTTAAATTTTAAAGATTAATGTTTAAATATTACTTTTAGACCGCGTGCATTAAAGTAGAACATTTAACATAGGCACACAAACGAAACGTCACGTTCAAGAGGTCCCGGGTTCGAATCTGGGTTAGGATGAGTTGCCTGGATAAGAATTTTTCCGGAGTTTTCCCTTATCCTGAAAGGCGAATGTCGGGTACCTCTAAATTCCATGGACCCCAGACTCATTTGAGCAGTATTTCACCCATCGTCTGATATGACTTAACGTTGGAGGACGTAAATTAAAAGAAAGAAGTTTTAGACTGGCGCACACCGCCACATATATTTTTATACCACTCCATTGTGACCAATTGTGGTTTCAAGTTTAATTATACCGTTTAGTAATTTGACTTACTTTGCTTAGCTTTTATCATATCAGCGATGCTATTGGTTTGTTGGGTATTGCATTGGAATCTTGTATTTTAGAAACAAACGCCATACTTATGTGTTTCTCCTGTTGTAGATCTGGGTATAACAAACATTTTTTCAGAACTCCAGACTATTGTTTTATAAATGGGAGAGGGCCATACCAAGAAGGAATAAGAGTACTTCTTTTAATAATCACGTAAGTGACTTCACATTTCTCGGGAGAACTTCTCATGAAGGTAGAGAAATTTGTAGTCAATGGAAATAATGTAGAATTTGCAAGTTGATAACTAACGCAGTTCCACATCTCTTTCCTCATCCTCCTAAATACTTATCTTGAACAATAACCCCCGCAAACCTTATAAAAGGAGGTATGAATTAGAAAAGAGAGGGAATAATGTTTATTTTTTCTTTATTATTTACATCCAACATTCTCATACTGGACCTTGAATGGCGCGTGAAATGATGGTCAAAGAAGTCCAAAGTCCATAGAAAATAGAGTTATCTGAGACTCATCTTTCAGGATAAGGGAAACCCCTGAAAAAACCTTATCCGGATAACTCACCCTGACCGAGAGTGTCACTTGGGACCGAGATTCTCACTCGGGACCTCGTGATCGTGAGTCAGACACGCTCATCTACGCCACAGAGGTGGGCTTAACTGAAATGATAGAATCAAGTGAAGCTGCACTAGGCTGTAGAAATAATGACACTAGAACCAGTATTCTAAAACATTTAAAAACTAAAACAACAGTGTGAGAAAGCGTATTATCACTTCATTGCCTGATGCAATGCACAGTATGTTCAAAATAATTTCACTGAAATTGCGCTGATGGCTTTTGTAATTGGAACAGAAAAGTAAACAGTGTCACTTTTTATCACTGAGGACAAAGTATTCAATGAATCAGCTTTGAACAATGAATATGTTAATAAACACATAGGCTTATAATATTTTTAAACAGAAAACATGAAGGTTACAGGTCTTTAAAACAAGAAATTCTATGAAAACATTTGACATCTCGCTGTATACCTCGTTTTTAATGTAACTTCTCTTGTTTCAAGAATCTCGCTATACACGCGGGTTGACTTCGTTGTAAACGCGATTTTACCTAGTTTCAGGAAGCAATATAATATTTTTGATATTGTAGAAATTCAAATCCTATCTTAAAACTTCTATATCTCTGCCACTCGGATTAAGAGTGTTTAGTTAGGATTGAGAAGCTCCGTCCTAGACTTGAGTTTTGTAAATATTTTTACTCGCAAAATAAAACGCTACTAATTCTTATCTTCTAGACTACTATAATATTCCTAACCGCAAGAGCTTGTAGTGACATACACCAATAAAATACACAGACGAGCAAAGTGTGATGCAATTCATCATACCCAATAATATAGCACGGGAAATATACAACATAAGTTATCCCGAAATAAAAATATAATTATTATTGGAAGAAGTTCCGTGTGTTGGAGAGCGCGCGCCTCGTAACTGCTGGTCTTATTCAATGCTCAGAGTGTGCTGCAGAGACTCTCATCTCCTCTGGACGAGAGATATGCACTGTTATCTTTACGAGATCCTGACGTTGGTGAACAACGCTACCGTAACCGGACAGCAAATTCACTTCCTTTGGATCAGAGGGCATGTCAGAATTCGGTACAATGTAGTCGCCGATCGCCTGGCAAAAGAGGGACTCACCCAAGGCACCTTTCAAGGCAATCCAACTGCCCTACAGGGATTTCTTCCCGGTCCTTCGGCGTGACGCCTATTGCCGCTAGAATGATGCCTGGATTCGTTCTCAGTCCATCACTACGCCGCCGTTCAGACGACACCTTGGTTCTCCAGCTTCAGGAGTGCACGTCGACATGTCACCTCCATCATTAGAATGCGACTTGGACATGGATGTTACCCTGCGCATCTACACCGACTACGTCTCATCGATTCCCCTGTATGTCCTGATGACCCAGGCGAAACCGCTCACCTTAATCATCTCCTGTTCAGTTGGTATGGCACCGAGCCCACCGTACTTCCTTCCTCCGCCGTCTACTTCAACAGTCTGTTCCTTTTCCCGCTAGCGTCAACACCATATTACAGTTATGCCACTTGGTATGCCTGTATACCAAGCTCTTCTGCAATTTTTTAAAGAAAGTGATCTACCTACAGATCTAGTCTCCCCCATCCTCTTAATTTTCCTTTCATTATTTTTCTTATTTTCCCCTTCGATGGCCATATGGGATTTTACCGAAAAAAAAAAAACAGCACGATTGGCGAAAAAGAAAAAGAGTCAGATATATTCCAAGCATGTTGTTTAAATGTAACACCTTCCAAGGATTTCTATGTTACCTTTTTGAATCGTGCTGTTCCCAGAGGAGAAAAAATCACGCACACCTCTTCTCCACCTGCTGCTGTCTCTTGTTTCCTCTCTCTCTCTCTCTCTCTCTCTCTCTCTCTCTCTCTCTCTCTCTCTCTCTCTCTCTCTCTCTCTCTCTCTCTCTCTCTCTCTCTCTCTCACTCTTCTTCCCTACAGATCTCCATCTTCTCCATATTTCTTTCTTCTCTTAATCTCCATTCTCGCCCGCCTCGGTAGGATGGTAGACTGTCTGCCTCACGTTCAAGAGGTCCCGAGTTCGAATCTCGGTCAGTGTGAGTTACCTGGATGAGTCTTTTTCCGGGGTTTTCCCTTACCCTAAGAGACGAATGTCGAGTAACTCTAAGCTCCAAGGACCCTGGGCCCATTTGAGCATCATTTCACCCATTCCATTCATCGTCCGATATGACTTAAAAGAGGACGTAAATTACCAAAAAAAAAAAAAAAAAAAAAAAAAAAAAAAAAAAAAAAAAAAAAAAAAAAAAGGGCTCCGTTCTCTTTCATTCTCACACTTTATCGTCTTTTCTTTCTCCTTTCGAAACCTATATATCATGTGAAGTTTGAAAATAGTAATCTGCGGTCTTAATAAAAATTGATGCTTAAGTATAAGATTTGCACAGACTTCTGTGCTTTCAAAATGATTAGAATAATTCAATTTCTGGTGATAAGAGGTTTACAAATATGAAGAAAACGTTGTATAACTTCTTTAGTATTCATCCTGTGCAAATCTTTAATAAAACTTATTAGAAACGTCATGCCAATACACTTTTGTTGTGTAACATAAAAAAAAATCTTAGAGAAGTTCATTGGTTGTATTTTTCAATTCTATTAACAGTTCCATTTGGGCAAGAAATTAATTTGATATTCAGTCTTTTTTTCTGGAACCTTAGATACGTTGTATATCAATTTTCATAATCGTGGATTGGGCGTTGTATCCCTGGAAAAATTAAGCTCGCGCGCGCACACACACACACACACACACACACACACACACACACACACACACACACACACACACACACACACACACACACACACACATGTATATATATATTAAAAATAATGTTATCTTCAACGCAGCCCCAATATACATATTACATTAATCATTCAGTCAAAGTCGAAAATTATTAGAAAATTATCGTTTACTGACTTACTACTTGCATTAGATGTACCTATTTATTTGCTTTTTCAAATTGCAGCAATATATGTTTGATAAAAACCCTATTATGCCACTTTTATAGTGAGTTTCAAAGTAGATCATCTTACAAATATAACCATTTTATTAGGTATTTCTAAATGTTAGTAAAAATTGATAAATCAACAGAAATTATGCTTTATTTACGTAGTAGATGTATTTGTTTCAAAAACAGTTATATTTTATAGTTTTATTAGAGTTTTACATTGATCCTGGGTGGTTAGTTACATTTCCTGTCCCTCCATTTCATCTCCATTATCATGTTATCTGATGGTCTCTCTCAGGATAGAAGTATCGGCGGGTGTCTCGGCGGTGCATGGCAGGCTAATATGCTCTGAGTAAAACCAATTCCTCCTCTGGTCTCCGAATCCACATTTCGTGGTGGGACTGTTTCCAAACACAATAGGGTGAGATGTCCGTTGTCCTGGCCTGCCTGGGGAAGTTTCCATCTAAGTAAAATGTAGGAATCCTGCCCTCTACACTGTCGTGGTTCCTGAGGACATCCGCCCTCTTTTACATCTCACCTCATCCTTTCTCCCTGGAATGCCCCACTTGGGGGTATAGGTAAATAGACCAAGTTTGCTGAGTCCCTTCCGAAATAATCCAGCTCCACTTCACATTGAGGAACTAAAACTTTACTTTGGTTTGTTAGCTATTCATCTAAGCGATTGTTTTAACCTGTATCAAATAGGTGAGGGATTCTCTGGCTTATTTTGAAGTCGAAAGAACGTTTAGTGGTTTTATTGTCGATTTAAAGCCTTCTTCACATCGTTGCATATTCAACTTGCTAAATTTGACTACAAATAACCATGATATCGATTGTGAAAGTGTGGCAACCGTGGAGCAATGCAACAGCCCCTTTGTTCTCTGTTGCTACTGCACCTGATCAGGGTGATCTCTTTTGTCCAATATTATTATTCCCCTCCTCGCTGACTTTAATTTTGATCCCTACCCTTCTTGTGAATTAATCGAACAACACAGAGCGAATGGAAATTTATTAGAATTCTTGGGATGGTCGCCGAGTGACGTGCCAAGTTTTTGTGCGTGCGCATTGCTCATTAAGTGCGCGTTTTGGGGGTGGGGGTGGGGAGCGGGATAGACCGCCAGAATTTGATATCAGCAGTTCATAAGTTGGTTATTGGAATATCTCTGGGCTGTGGAGATAGTGATTTGGATTAAAATATATTTTCTCTCTTGCAAGTGATGGGTTTTATCTTGTCAAAATTCGCTTCAGAGACATTTTATCGTTCACCATACAGTTCTTAAGGACTGGACTTTAATGATGTTATTTTTTAATTGTTGCATCATAGACATTGCTAACTGATACAAATCCTTATCATGGCTCCCACAATACGGAAATGCATATTTATTAGGCAAATTTTGGTATTTTATGCCATATTCAGTTTTGGGTCTTTCTTTTTGGAAATAACTCATTGTTTTCTCATTGTATGGTAGTTTGCGTTTTTATTTAGTATTTTTATTAGATTAAGTTTAATATAAAATACTTATTATTTTATATAACATTAGAAATATCACAATGGAAACGACAAATACAAGTAACCTTTTATATATTTTGCTCGCATTCTTAGGATGAGGGTCGCTTGCAGTTGAAGATATATATATATATATATATATATATATATAGAGAGAGAGAGAGAGAGAGAGAGAGAGAGAGAGAGAGAGAGAGAGAGAGAGAGAGAGAGAGAGAGAGAGAGAGAGAGAGAGAGAGAGAGAGAGAGAGAGAGAGACTTACCAGCAATGTTATGAAATCATCACACAAACTGTGAATGAAATAAGTCAATTTCTCCCTCTTTTGCGTTAGGAAATTCCTACATTCGGCAGATGTTTCCATGCGTTTGTGTTAGTTAAAGACTGTGAAGTTCTCTTCATTCAAAATGAATTCTATATATTTGGAGAGTTAAACGTCACAGTGTTGTAACTCTTTCATAAATTCTTAAATCTACTTGTATTTGTAGCAATTGGCAAAGTATACATTAATTTATAGTTTTCTGTATAGCAATCTTAATAAATTAAACACATTTCAGTGTTAGAAGATTTTTGCAATTGTTGTATAATTTTTAGGCTATTTTTCAAAACATTTTCATCAATACGTAATGCTTATTACCTTTTCATATAGATTCCTTTCAACAAATTACAGCTTCAGCTCGTAACTCCAGTCAGCACTCATTGTCACTTTAAAAAGATATAGCAGCTAAATTAACGAAGAGAACATTCCCTTAACAAAAAACGATAGATTTCAGGATTTTTAATATAACAATTTGTTTTAAAACCACCTATTCTTCTACTGCTTTTTGCCTGATGGTTAGAAATATTTTACACGCATTTTGTAAATAAAATATTTTGTTATAATATCTGAAATTTCAGCGAAAATATATTTCGACCTGACGAAGGAAGATATGTCATAGTCAAGATTTATCAATATTTTAATTGATATTTCTCATTAATCTCTCAACTTTTTCGATTTCTCAAATATATGTATCTTATACTATTTTTCAGTTCGGCACTCTGCAGTATTATAAACTTTGTCATGACATTCACAAAAGGGAGACATGAATAAAACATGCAAAAATTAGTAACTAATGTTAAAGTAGACAAAGAAAGGCACTCGACATAAATCATATTTACAAATGCTGCCCGTTTGTTTGCAAGTTATTTTTACATGCTTACGCCGGTTTTTTACAATGTTAGTAATGTGGAAGTAAGCTTTCAGCAAACTCGTAAAGTGACAGTAAACTCACTTGGATTGTTACCGTCTAAAGGTTTACGTTTACTATAACTGTACAAAATTTTTAGAAGCTGGTACATGTTTATGAAATGTAATATATCAGTCGCTTTCACTGTTTTGAAGTTTTTTGTGAATGAATGAATCCATTTGGCAGTGAGCACTCGACAACACCTCGACAAGCTATTACAATTTGCTGTAACCGAACGTTTAATACAAAAATAGTTCTTTCATTTGCTAAATATTTCAGCATTATTTATACCAGCTGAGTTAACTTTCTATGAATGCAATCTAATGCGTCTAGAGCTGTAGGGAATTTTGCTATGCGGAAAAAAGGCTAAGTGCATTGTTTTTAATTTCATTGTCAATTGTTGGAATCTTAATGTAGCTCTTGGTTAATCTTGCGATAGCAGGCTTAAGTCTTTCACCATCTGCGATGCTGTTAATGTACTAATACAATCAACATTCTCCAAAGATGATAAAATCGCAGGACTAATAACAACGGTTCATTATAGATATTACAAAAACCAAATTTATGCATTAAACTGAGAAAAAAAGTATCTAAACAGTACGTTTGAAAATTATTTGTTTTAGCTGTAGCACGGGTTATGTTCTTCTGGGTGGTTCAGTCGATTAGACGCAGGCCTATTGATCTTAAGGTCGTGGGGTCAAACTCGGTCTGCACCAATGGTTTCAGGCTTGTCAGTAGATCTTTCGGAGGCACGAACTAATGATCCACGATGTCTAAACTCGTTCTTTAGTTTAGGTAGTAACAGAACTGCAACATCAGTACAAATTAGACCGAACACAACATGCTAATTTGAGTACTAAGTTAACTTCAGTGCTTCCCGTCATATGTTAGGTTAGGTAGTATGCAAACGTACATAACTTTTACATAGAGTATAAGACAAAACATCCATATCCCGTATTTGTTCCGAATATAAATTACCTTATCATTTTATGATAAATTTCTTGATTGTCCAAATTTTCGTAATAGCATGTTCTTGTCTTTAGTATTTTAGATTTTCTTGCACACATCTCACCTTTTTATCACAATCGGTGTCATGTCTCAGAATTCAATAGAGTACGTTTTTGTCATTGTTAATTAAAAATAACAATATATCCGGTTAGACTTTCTTTGGATATTTGCTCTAAATACTCTTGTGGTTAAAGTACATTTTCCTAATAGATCACGTCTAACAGCGATTATGAAGTTCAACTGCTAAGAAAGTATCCGTAAAATTTTCACTGGCTTTCGTAAAACTGGGCTTTAAAATTTTGATTTACTCCGTTCAACGTTGCGCAATTATTGTATCCTTTTTGTTATTTAATCCCGCACTACATATTAACTACAGACAGTGAACACTGCTAGTACATGAAATAAAATAATCGGGGAAGCAAATGTTCCAGGCTTAAGATTGAGGTACCTTCCCAGCATTTGCCAGCTGTGAAGACTAACTCGTAGTCCAGGAGGACTTTGAATCGCTGAACCGTACTTTAACGAGATCGGCCTCTCGTATCAATTTCACATTGCATATCTGATTATTAAAGTATATTGATATTCACCATAGCGGTAAATAAAATAATGTAGGTACTTTATGAGAATTTAAAGTGTTTCCTGGGTTCTTTTCGAAATAAAACGTCGGTTGTGTCTCCTAACTCATGCATATAAACGTCTATTTCACAGTTTATTACTATTTTCCGTCAGTCGAATCACATGTTGGTAACACTGTATGCAGTGGCATAGCAGAATTATCAGACTGGAATGTAAGCCATGGAGTGCAGATAAATGAAGTGAAAAAGAACTGAGCTTCACTTATTCAGTTTGTACCGGTTCTTTGTTTTCTAAGAAAACAGGCACTTGCTTACCGTGATCGTAATGAAAATGAAAGATCCTTAATCAAAAGCTCTGTTCTTTTTTACTTCATTGCTGTTCGGAGAGCTTATACTGATTATGCAATAAACTTTTTAAGTTCCAGACACATTTTCCGTATGGAAAAGTAGACTAGATCAACAAAACTGTTTCTTTAAAGTTTTGCAACCACATTCTCATAAACTTTGATGCTGAAAAGCTTTATAGATTTTTAATGTTCATCGTAGCACTGACTGCAAGCTCTAGGGGACCTATTTTAATCATATTTTTATTTTCAGAGAAATGTAAGGTTACGAAGCTTCTTATGTTTACCGAACATACAACCGTTTATTTCAATTTTCGTTGCAATAATGGCAGTGAAAAAATGTTTTGCTTGCTATTCGCTTTCTGACCTCTTTAATATATGTACTTGCCTATTTACTTTACTTACCTTGCTCCCAGAACTTGAGCAAATCTTCACCCAACATTTAACCAAATATCCAAATCACGCTCAAATGTTCACAACTGAGACAACTACATACAAGACACACGCGAATTACGACTGTAATTATTGCAGTAATATGAGAGCGACTTTTAACAAGAGATATACTTTAAATGAGTACATCCATGTTTGTTAACAAATGGGAATTTAATGCTCATGTATTTAAGTTACTTTATTCAAAACTGGGTGTTTCTCCTTTGATTATTTGTCATCAAGGACCAATTAGCCATTAGGATATGTCACATTTCTGTCAAGCTCACACATATTTACTTTCTCACCAGACCGTAGGCAGCTTGGGGATAATCCTGATTCAAGAACATTCCGTAAGCTAGTATGCTAACCACCAGACCACAGAGGCGGTCTAAAACTAAGTCATAATTCAAATAAAGTTGTGTTATGTGACGTATTTACTTATTAGTGCACTGAACTGTTGCAATGATGATGCTAATGGACATTTATCACTTAAAGCTGCTATGTTTTCAGTTTCCAAATTTGCAATTTTAAATTCCACAGTGGAATGTTTGAATGTGTTTAAAACATTATAGAAATCGTGTGACGTAAATGGAGGTAAGGAAAGTAGGCAGGCAGAAGGGAAGCTATGGATTATTCATGCAAGGTAATATGGGAAGCAGGCGGAAGAGAGAGGTTTATTGCTGGGACGTACGTACGGGGTGAGTGACGTCAGAGCTCTCTTGCTATCCACTTCATCGTGGCAATATTGCTTTCTCCCCCAGGGAGCTCCGCCAAAAGCCCTTTTATTGTGTGTCAAACTGTTACAAAAGTAAACACTCTACAACAATACAAACAGGTTATTGTGGTAGGCGTTTAGCGGTCTTGTGTGCTCTTTAATCTCTTAGCTAAACAAGTTTGTTTGCACAACTCATTCTGCCGTTCCTTTCGCGAGGGTTATTTTGGTTTCAACTTCTACGTAAACGATTTCAAAGCCTTTATCCATTAGTTGCTGGTATTCTGACGTTGCACGGATGCTTTTTAAAAACTGCAATAGCTATTTAATTTACCGCCCTCCTTATATCCGAAATTATTGTACAATTGTGACATCTTCTTTATCCTAATAAATAATTGGCCTCTGATATTACCCTGATAACTAAGATTAGAATTGTCGTGATGGAGTACAAGTTTGTTCTTTACATTATAGAAATTCTGGTTTTGAAAAACTAATTGAATTACAGTAACGTGTTGCATTTATGCATAGGTGACCATTTTCTAATAAGGTACTTTAGTAAGTAAATTGTCATATTCGTCACATTTTCATATTTTTTAAGAAGTAAAGAAATTTTATCTCTTTCCTACATTTATTTGACTTGTCAGAGAAAGTAGCAGTTTTTTATAAGTACAAGGCTTTGTTGACTAACAATAGAAATTAGTTTAACTTAAAATGTTGCACAAGGTATACATTATATGTTGCAAATCATGGCTCAATATCTGAAGCAAAAAGCAGCGTGCGATCTAAATTACAGCATACATTCATTATGCACTCATAATTTTAACAAAATAAGAGGCATGCTCAATATAGAAGTCTATGTGCATTTTACTCCTCAATAAATAAATCATTGTCATAAATTGACTTAATTTGTTTTACAAATGGAATTTTATTTTGTAAGAGCATATTCTTATGTTACCGTGCATATTTTTATAAACTTTTATTTTTATAACAGAACAAATATTTTCATTGCATGCTTACTTTTAGGCAATACAACCCCTAGCCCTACTAATCACTTTAGTAAAAGATCCTCCAATATTTATTACTCTTCTTTCGCCTTATCTCTTTCTTCTGGGGGATGATACCCCACAATACATCATTCGCAGTGAACTAGGTATTGCCCTTTACAATCACATCGCGGGGGGCTGAAGCAACAGTTAAATATTTAAAAATAGAGTTGTTTGCTGCCTTTGAAATTCTATACTCTGTACTTCATCGCGATATACAAATAATAATTGTTGAATTAGCATTTCAAAATTATATATACTAAAAACATTGGAACATTCAAATCAGTGGTAATGAAATTTCAGAAATATTTAATGTTACAAATGTTTATTTGATGTAAATTGTGTACTTTAAATAGAATAACACCTTTTGTGTCGTAAGTTTCTGTTTTTCTCTTATGGCTTACCAGTAATAGAAAATTAATTCTGGAAATTCAAGATATACATTTCAATGATCATGCAAATACTTTAAGCATTGTTCAATTTTA
Organism: Mantis religiosa; assembly: GCA_030765055.1. Classification (NCBI taxonomy): domain Eukaryota; kingdom Metazoa; phylum Arthropoda; class Insecta; order Mantodea; family Mantidae; genus Mantis; species Mantis religiosa. The sequence continues at coordinate 98,477,695 of CM060947.1, read as the reverse complement.
ATTAAAATGTTGCACTTTTTTATCTTTTCTTGAAAACCTTAGTGGTAGAACACGTTGAAATTAAGCATACCCGCCTGCGAAAAACCTAAAATATACATTTTGCTTAAGAAGAGCTTACATACGTTTTCAAACAGTTGTCAAAAATGTTACTGCAATATTAACATTTTTATTGTTTTTATTGTTATTTAAACTATTCCACGCGTCCAATTGTATATTGAAAAAAAAATGCTTGAAAAAAATCCACCAGCCGGGCTTGAAACCATGACATCGTGAAGTAGAGGCTAGCAAGTTACCCCCAGATCACGGAGGAGATCTATTTGGCTATACCACATTTGAGCTAGCCATTCTACATAGACTTTAATAGAATTTTCATACTGCGTTGTAAAATATAGTAGGTAAAATACATATTTTTAAGAGCGTGCGGTATTTGCTTAGAAATTTCTTTGTATAACAACTAAATTCGTGTAAGACTTCGTAATAGGTATTTGATGCGTTTTAAACTCTGTTCTCTTTGAATGCCGAGGGAGAGGGAGAGACAGAAAGAGAAAAGAATGTTTCTGGAGGAAATATAAAAGTATTTTGAAATTCAAACCCATAAAAAAGAATTTCTCGTGAATGGTTAACACCAAAATAACATATTTTGACTTACACCTCGCCTTTAACTTCAGTGGTCACATCGGCGGCCTTGTTCCTCTGAAAATGTCCCTGTATCGGCAGTGCGATTATGTCGTGCACAATCGTTAGACTGTTTAACACATTAGATCACTCTTCAAACTCATATTCATACTTCCAGATCCAGGGGAGGTTAGGAATTAATCTTGGCTAGAGAAAAGTTGCGCCCCCCGTCGCCGGAAATTAAACCCAGGACTCCTCTCACAGCCGACAAGTTCCCTAACGATTTAGCTATTTAGCCAGCCTATTGTGTTTTCATTTCATATAATTGTATGCTTTAACTAGACGTGCATTTTTAGTAGTTAACCTTTATCTATAAAAAGTAGTCCTGTAGATCGATCAAAATTTTAATCGATTAACCATGTTATTTTAATCGATTGTGTGTGTGTGTGTGTGTGTGTGTGTGTGTGTGTGTGTGTGTGTGTGTGTGTGTGTGTGTGTGTGTGTGTGTGTGTGTGTGTGTGTGTGTAGTGTAGTGTAGTGTTTAACGCTCGCTTTTACTACATACAGCACCGCAGGCGGTGACACTGATGATGCATGAGATGAAGATGGAGCACCGGTGGAATGAGATGGCGGGGGAAACCGGAGGTCCCGGAGAAAACCCGCCCCATCGCCGTGTTGTCCACCACAAATCTCACTTTAATCGATTAATCTATCCATTAATCGAGATATTATCTGTTCAAAAATTAGGTGTAAGAACTATAAAAAGTACTCTAATACTCTGTACATTTCATTATTTATGAAACTTTTAAATATTTGGATTCAAAATTTGTGTTTGCATCAAGTGTACAGCTTTATATATGTAGTGAATTAGATCGACAATATTTTTGTAAGTAATTATTTAGTAACGTATTATATCAATATCTACCAAGATTTGTGAGACTGACATGCAGTAGGTTTTTCATAACATATTTCCTTATTTTAACTTTCTTTACACAAAACTTTCACTCACTGTCACGAACTCAGAAACGTTGGCTTACTGCAGTTTACAGCAAAGTTACACCACCACCAGCCCTACAAGAGGGATCAGCTATTGTTTCCATAGCTGCGTAAGCGAAGTGTTCGGTTCAAGGTTGTACAGCTCAGTTCATGCTAGCAAACGATAAATAATCAGTTGTATACGATGTGTTCTCACACACAAGCTGTAAGGACAGAAAGCTCTCTGTCAGCATCTGTATGCAGTTATGTACATCTCAGAATATTTCACAACAGAAGTGTTATTTAGACTCTCTCGGGGTTCAGAGTGATTTCTTTTAGCTATCAGGAGTTACATTATCTCAAAGTGCAAAGAACATTACGCGTCTAGTGAAAGCTTGATGCGTTGTAAAGGTTGTTTATTATGTGTTTCAAATGGGAAGGTGTTTCTCCTTGAGCGCTACTAGGTGAGCACAACCAATCGGAGTCCTGCGGTATTGTCCTATTGCATTCCCGCTAAGTGGTGCGTAACGAGCGGCAAACTAATCAATCTCTAATAAATATTATTCGCGCTAAGACAGGAATTCAGATTTTGCAAAAACTGATCCATGAGGAAGGAAAGAGTAATGTATTTAACATAACCGTAAAAACCCCATTTTTTTAGCTCAAATATTTTTCCTAATACAAATAAATGAATAAATAAATACGAGTAGATACCATTATATTATAACAATGCATTGCGACGTAAGCACTGTAATGAATATCATTATTGGTTGGCATGTACGCGTGAACGTACATTTGAAATTACTCAGAACTGAAACGTAAACATTTAACATGACGTGGTAAAAGTAATATGTACTTTAAATAAGCCAAGGTGTTTGTTAAATTCGATGAGAGGAAACGATACACTTCCTGCTGGTAGAACGTGTCTAGTCACATTATATCTTTGTTTATGAATGGTTCGTAATCTCTATTTACTCTAGAGAGTTCAAAGCAGCATTATTCAGTTACTCTTCCATGAAAATGTTGATCAATGAGATGTGATCCACCTCTCCCACTTACTACTGCTGGAACAATCCAGTTGAGTTAATGTGGGCTCAAATTATGTTGCAAACAGAAATAATATTTTTAAACTGACTGACGTTGAACGACTTATTCACAAAGAAATTGACAAGGAACACAAGACTGGGAAAACTGCGTGAGATAAACTACAAGAAGACGACTTTTGGAAACAAATAGCACATAACGAGATTTTGGAACCTATCATAAATTTGCAGTACTCAGACGTTGAAGACAATGGCAATGACGAATTATCTCTTAACGTAACATTCACTGCTATACGGATGCACTGCTGGTATTTTATTTGGATTAGAAAAATAAGTAATTCATAAACTATAATTAACTTTAAACTAAATATTTAAAACATTTGTGTAATATACGAATATCCATGTTGCAATTGTGATTTCAACAACTGCATTATTAAAAAAACTTTGGAAAATTCAATTTGCGTTCCTTTACGTCTATCGGCACGAACACTCGCAAGTGTGCGAGAGAGAGGGAAATATAAAAAGAGTGGGGATAACAAGGTGGCAACGGTGAAGGCTCTAACGCATCTGATTCGCCACAGGCGAGAACTCTTCCTATTTGAAACCCTTAATAGGTTGGAAGCAATATATCAAAACAAAGAGGGCCAAATTTGGCTAAAAGAGTTTTGATTACTATTTATTGTAATCGATTAATTTTAAACGACCCTATTAATCAATTAAAATTTTTAATCTTTAATTTAAAATAAAGAAGTAATCGATTAATCTTTTCGGTTAATCGATTAAGTCGCGCAGCACTAATAAAAAGTAATTCAGAATAAATAGCACGTAAGTTATTCCAATAAAATTAAGATACACCTTTCTTTTATGATGACAATGACTAAAGCATTGGCTTTTTAAATCAAAGTGGCTTATTTATAGATCATAAAGATTTTCGAAAAACAATTTCCATGTGAATGTAGTGGTGGGGGGATTTTCTTGAAAATGCTGTTTCTCACCCTTAGATGATGCCGAAGATAAATACCAATTTAACTGAAAGTTCGTTTTTAATTATGATGTTCACACACACACACACACACACACACACACACACACACACACACACACACACACACAACATCTTTTTTGAAAATGTCTGCTTTGTCTGCAGAGGTGTCGAAGCATTTATTTCAGATGAAATTAGGACATCGAATTTTTAAGTGACATTCAGTATCACCTGTACTTATTAGGTACCCACATGAAAGATAAAGTAACAATGGACTACTTTAGGATTATTTACTAATTTACTTAAAATCATAACGCAACACTATGTTGCGAACTTTCCTGAAATGTAACGCGATGTTTACATTTATGATGGTGTTTTTCTGTTGGCAGGTCTGGAAGCCCAGGTACAGGAATCGTCGAAAGATCTCTATTGGTTCTAACGGTCTGCAGTGCCATCCTTAGCCGACGAAATGACTCTGACGTGATAAACGGAGATGCAAACTTCTCGGCGACAGGTCCACATGAAATTGGCACGTAAAACTTGAATCTGTCACGAAGCAGATAAAGAACTCAACAACAGTGTGAGAAATAAAAAGACAAAAGACAACTATAAGTATGTATGAGAGAAATATCGCTACAAGTGTATAAATATGTTCATCACGAGTCATAAGCCCACCCTTCCCAATTTGCTCTTACAGTAGCGTAACTGTCATCATATCTCTTCGAAGTTTTAATTCCATGTATATAGAACTGTGAGAGAAAAGAGTGTAGGAGCTCGAGTCCATGTTAATATTGATGTATTCGCCTTCATCGTCTAGTGTTCATTTCATTTTCTACCTTTGTTTTCAGACCAGTGTTGCGTTAGAAATGCTGAATTGCAAATGTTAATTAATCGTATATCTCAGTGCAACCTCAATTTATTATTATTCAATGCTAAGCATCCTCAGAGAACATTTGGAGATGAATTTTGTGCTTTATTATAAATGCAGTTGCTTTTTGGCTTAATCCTGGAAAATGTTTTGAAATTGCTTTCCTTTCGACTCTATTATGTATTTTACTATCCAAATTTACCCTATAGCGTGTGTAATATCGTGCATGATACTCATAACTAGGCTGTCTGATCTGGCTGTACTTTAGACTAAACCCTAACCTTTGGGGTGATTGGCAAATGTACAATGTTTCAGAAATGTGTAGTACTGCTTATTTGTTCTATTTATTATTAACAGCAGGCAGCGAAAACTGAACACCCATGAAACAAGTTAGGTGCAATTACCCTAAGGAGCGCAGAAGGAACCAGCGACAAGTCAAAACAAATCCATAGTAATGCAACGCAATAGTCAACTGTTAATATTTTGAAATGTCTCAGAAATAAATTTTATTGCTTTCTTGGTGAACTTAGCTTCTTTGTATATTTCTTTCCTCCAGAGAAATAATATATTATTTATTACAAATTAAACGTTATATAATATATAAGATAATTAGTTGATGATTACTAAACATAGTACATCTTTTATCTCATCAGTTACATAAGTATATTTTAAATCAATTTTGTATCAAAGATTTACAAATAATTTATATCTATAGTATTCCTAACACAAATACCAAATCTGTTACTAAATTGCCTGTTTGTAGCTCTTTAGGCACAACCATATTCCCTCTTACTATTTTAATATTAATGGACTGGTTAAAAATGGTGTTTAAATTATGTTTTTGTATGCCATGTTACGGTTGACCTTTCATATCATTTGAACAGTGATAGGAAATGCAACAGGGTTAACAGGAAGTCCCCAGATGAAGAAATCATATATTATGACCACAAATGTGAATAGGTGCACATCTGCATCACTGCCAATCACTCCAAATGTATAACGCAAATGCACGCCTAAAGCACCTTAAAATGCAAACGTTTTTGTAGGTATTTGCAGCAACAACAGGTGATTGCGCATTGCTTATAGGAGGAATAAATCAGCAAGGCTTGGAAATTGTTGATGAAGCAAAGCAGCTAATAATATTAAATCAGCTGGAAAATGCTGAATATTAATTCCATTTTGAACTCACTGTTTAGTTATGCTGTTAAATAACTTCTCAGAGTGTAATATCTGCTTACAAAGTCATATAACTATAAATAGTTGAGGTTGCACTGTTGAAGGCCAAACAGACAATTAAAACAAAGGAATGGAGTGAGTGCGTATTTAGAACGGCAAATTTAGGCTTTCTAGCAGATTCTTGAATGATGTTTACTCGTCAACAAAAAGTAATGCAATTCTTTCAGTAGGACTGTATTTTAGTTTACGTTTTCAATTTCGAATATACGAGGCACGTCCAGAAAGTAAGTTCTGTTTGGTAATAAAATTAAACTGTGTACAGATACAGAAAAATTAATTATTGCACAAAATTCTAGAACTCTTAAACTACTTTTCCACATAACTGCCGAAATTTTGCAGGCATTTGTCATAGCGAGGCACACGTTTTTGTATACCTTCTTCATAGAAGTTTGCCGCCTGTGTCTTCAACCAGTTGGAAACATTTTCTTTCAGCTCTTTGTCATTGTTGAAGTGTTGACCGCCAAGGAAAGAGTTAAGATGCAAAAGCAGATGAAAGTCGCTAAGAGGGACGTCAGGGCTGTACGGGGGGGTGGTCAAACACGTCCCAGCCAAATTCCTGTAGAATGTTTCTCGTCACATTTGCAGTGTGTGGTCGTGCGTTGTCGTGAAGAAACTCAACACCTTTTGACATAGCAAATTTTCCGATAAATTTCAATTGGTTTCACTTTCCTAGCATTCAGAAAAGGAATCACAGATCTGATTTCAGGAGCGGCGGGATTTTCAATGAACACCGACATTGTAAACAAGCACAAGAAAGCGTACGTGGCTGACAGCGATCTCACAATGACACATGTTTCTTCTCCTTGATACAGAGCGTCTACCGTACATGTGTGGAACTGCGATCGCAGCGCTGCAGCACAGATAAATTGAAACAGAACTTACTTTCTGGACGCCCCTTGTATTATTACTAATAAGTAATTATTTTATTGCAAAATATGTTGTGAGAAAAGTGAATGTATTTCAATTCCAAATAATTACATAAAAATATTCAGACCTATTGTTGCGTTTCTAAATTACAGTCCTTCATTTTTCTGGGCTATTTTTGCCGTCCTTCAATTTTGGAATATTTAGCTTATGGCCAAGATTGCTCAAACTGCCACACATACATATAAATATTGTATAATTAATACATTTAGAAATACACAACTTTCATGATCTTTTTTATTTTTATTTATGCTCTAAAGTTGTACTATTGAGGTAACGCATTCGCAGAGAAACTAAAATACACAATTCTCTTATGAACGGTTTTGATGCGTTGACCCCTTTTAGTTAATCAATTTTTATATGCTAAGCTAAAGCTTTCATTATGTCAAATGTTTGCTGTACATAACGTAAAACTGTACTCTGTATACATATAAAACAATATAAGAAACTCCATGTTCAAAAGTTATTAATTTTAATTAGTATAAAAAAGAAAGATTGCTTGGCGTCGGTACTTCTAAAATTTGATACTTCGTGAACATGAGTTTACTAAAAATTTTTAATTGCGAAGAAATGCTTAACTTTTTAAAACAATGCCACATTAACCCTCTAAAGTTACAAACTATTCCATAAATGTTAAGCCTGTTAATTAGAACCCTGTGGTAACCAAATCATTGTAAATTATAAAAAATGCTGGTAAAAGAGCTGATAAAATTGGACTTGAAGGTTAAAAGTGTGATTTACAGTAGTGGCAGGGGACCACCTAAATGGACGTATGGAGTTCAAAAAATACCAACAATAATAAGTAATTATTCAGCATTAAAAATTCATAAAAATTGAATTATTGCAATTCTTGACAGATACTTCACCGATACATGACTTAGAGTACTGATGAACTTTTATAATAATAATGGAAGTAATTTTAATTTAAATCACTGTTAAATAAAAATTACAAATTTGTGAAATTCAGTTACACGATGAAGGTTCAGGTAGAAAACAATAGTGTTTGATTAATAATCAGAAACATTTATCAATAAAAACGAATGTATGTAGGTAAATACAGTGATAGTTATGACTGCATTAACACAGACATTTTAAAAGGCAAAACAAAAATTTTATTATACTGTTAGATACTTTTGCAACGTTATCAAAACCACAAGAAGTACTCTTCTTAATACTAGGAATAATAAAATATAATTGAAACTGCTATTTCTCCTTTTCACCAGAAAGGATTAAATCATTTTAAAAATAAAATAGTAAGGTATCATATTTCTTATTATTATCACTTAAGTTTCAAGACTATGATTATTGTACTACAAAGATAAATGTTAAAAATTACAACATAAAACATTTATCTCTTAACAAATTAATGATTAAATTAAATAAGCGTTTTACTTGCTAAGGATACTGTCAATTGCTTTAGGAGAACAGCAATATTTCTTTTCAAGCAGACTAGGTATGTGTTTGGTGCTATATATGTACGAACAACTCCATTCCTTAAAACATCTAAACTTTTTATGAAGAAGATATTGTTAATACTTGTAATGAAAAACTGTTACATTATACGTATGTACTTTATCGTTGTAATTCCGTGTTACTGTGCCATCCACCTTATGCAAAACAAAATACATGCATAACACATGAGTTAATATTGAATTCTTTATTGTACTTTAAGTAGTGGATTATGATTTCTGCTCACTATAATAAACGTGGCAGTTTTTTTTACGTAAAACTATCACAAACAAGTTTGAAATCAAATTCACTGCTTCTGAGTTTTTGAAAGAAATATTCCTTTTCCTTCCAATCACAAAAGTGGTTCCTTTCATATTGACTCACTCAGAGAATTTATTTCTGCTTATGTTTCATGTATTCATAATGTTCTTGCACTGTGCGTGTTAGTTGTGATGTACAAGGTTGGGTCAAAAAGTAACGCCTCCTATTTTTTTTCTCTTTTAATTGCCAAGAAAATTGAATCCAATTTACATAGCTTGAAAACTACAACATTGACGATTAATTTGTCACTATTTAATATAATCTCCACAGTTTTGGTCCACCATTTAACTAGGGCATGTATTCCAGTGTAGTAAAACACACGGTCTTGCTTCCTAAGCCATTGACGCACGGACGTTTTCACAGCCTCCTCATCTTCAAAATGAATCCCACGATGAGCTTCCTTTAGCGGCCCGAACATATGGAAGTCTGATGGTACCAGGTCAGGGCTGTATGGGGTTGAGGTAAGACTTGCCATCCCAATTTCTCAATTTGTGCAGTGGTGTGACGGCTGGTGTGTGGTCTTGCATTGTCAGACAAAAGAAGAACATCCGCCATAGTTTTTGTTGGGCGAACTCGGCGAAGACAAGCTTTCAGCTTTTTGAGAGTTCTGACGTATTGGACAGAATTTATTGTGCATCCCTGCTCCAAAAAATCAATCATAAGCACACGCTCTGCATCCCAAAACACTGTCGCCATTACTTTCCCTGCCGACCGCTGAGTTTTTACATTTTTCCTTCGGTGACGTTGTGTGATGCCATTCCATTGACTGCCTCTTTGATTCAGGTTCAAAAAAATGAGCCCACGTTTCACCTCCAGTAACATTTTTTTCCAGAAATTCCTCTCCCTCCAAATTGAAGTGCTGCAAGTGTTCGGAGGCTATTGTTTTCCTTGTTTCTTTGTTTTGGGCGGTTAACATTCTTGGTGCCCAACGTGAACAAACTTTTGAGTAACTCAGTTGTTGAATAATCGTCATCACACTGCCTTTACACACAATTCACCTGTTTTTACCCGGCGATCACCACGAATGATGTCATCGACTCGCTGAATGTTGCATGGAGTCACTGCAGTCATCGGCCTGCCACTTCGTTTTTCATCTGCCAATGGTGTTTGCCCTTCAGCTTCGTTACAGCGACGAACCCATCGTCTAACATTGCTGACATCCACCGTTGCCTCACCATACACATTTTTTAACCTTTTGTGAATGCGAATTGGCGTTTCACCTTGCGCAGTCAAAAATTCATTCACAGAACGCTGTCTTATACGAATGTCGATGTCAGCCATTTTGCAAGAGGATGCAGTGCTGCCACGTGTTGACTTAGGAAGTTACTACTGCAAGGGATTAGAGAAAACGGTTTGAGGAATTGTGCCAAATTCAAAGTATTCACATAACTTACTTATTTAAGGGAAAAAAAATAGGAGGCGTTATTTTTTGACCCACCCTCGTACATTATTAATTTAATTTAAATATTTGTTAAATCATCGCACACTCTTTAAGGTATATGCTATTATTAGTTCTTAGTGCTGAAATTGATAGTAATTTTCCACTGTAGCAGTTTAATTCAACAGTTTATTTGCTCAGCATAGCTGTATTAAAAGATATTCAATCCTATGTACTCAGTTTTAGGCAAATAATATTCTAAAAGTGCAAATCGAACAATACAAGGTGGTTCAGTAAGTACCCGTGTTAGAAATGAAAACACTAATTATTTGTTTGTAAACATAGTCCCCTTTTAGGCATACGCACTTCATCCAAACTGTTTTGTAACAACTAAAGATGGCAAGGATATTGCCAACTGCATGTTGTGGAATGCTGATGAAGAGCAGTAAGATAAAGTTTCAAACGTTTACAATAATTTAAGTTACTCTATACAGATCTTCTAACAATGTGCAATCATTCTCTTCTACTACTATGCTAAACAACATCTCAAATACCTGTTATTTGCTTGGGGTGTTTATAGAAAGTAGAAGATAATATCTTATAACGTTATAAGCCATATGCTATGATTTCTGCTGTGAGAACTTGTTTGTGCATCACTTTTTTATCTCAGCGATTTCCTTGATCTTTAGTGGACTATGACGCCAGACGGCGCTAGTGTGAAACCTGAGAGCGAACCAAAAGGATAATGGCTGACAAATGGGAAGACGCGTTGCGTCATCTTCAAAACTGTTCTCTTGTGATTTGGAGGGAAAGGTAAGTTACACGTTATCTACAGAATAAACACACGTAAGTACAGAAATAAGACCTTATTTTTATTCAATGACAGAGAAAAATTAGAAGGATGTTACAAAAGGATATTTCAGAAAATTAAAATAAGAAAGTATTGCTGAGCTATGAATTTAGTACCTATGTTTTATTAAACACAAACTATTTAAAGTTATACTTCTAAAAAGTCCTGCAATTTGAGGATCTACGCTATTTGACATTAGGGACGTGTGTTCGTTTAGGTTCAGAGGTACCAATGTGTCTGAAGACACATCACAAGACATCTAGTGTACAACCTTTATGAAAATGTTTCATAAATTCATGTTATCGCCTACACAGTCATGTACAAGGGAAACTCAAAACTCACTCAGCGTGTGATGCTTTTAGATGACTATTTTATTAGTTTCCCTTAATCTTGAGGATTTACAAATCTATGTAAAATAGCTTAAAATGTTTTTCTTATACTGACACTTCTCTTTATATATTTACTTAGTAATGTTAAAAGTCTTTACTTGCTGCAAATGGCATCACAGTTGGTGACACTAATTATACCAATATGAAATTAAAATGTAAGTGGGAAAGGGAATTCGCAAAGGAAACGTGCCAGACGTATATTTCGGCCTACAACTCCGGCATTTGTTAGTTATGAGGACGTAGGAAAGAGACTCGGACATACAGGATTTGAACTGGGTACCTTTGTTCACGCTACAACCTCGACTGTTTGTGTTGGTGATTAAATTCCATAGCACTAAAGGTACAGGAAATGCAGGGAAAAGTCATTAGAAGACATATTTTCCATTTCCTTGACACGCAAACAAAAAATCATACAAAACATAATATATCACCAAAACAATTATTCAAATGGTGAAATAATTTTAGTGAATACATGTTTTGCCTTTTGAATAATGCGTATGCTCCATTTTGATTTCAAAAGAAAACAATTCCGTGAGAAACATAAACATTCAACCAAATAGAGATAATACTGTTGGATATAAAGAACGTTAGGCGTCACAATCCACATGGCATTTCTCATGTTGCTGCCTTCAGAATAGTTAATTCAATAAAATACATTCTAATATCAATTTGAAACTCAGTCTTAATTCTCAAATAACTGTTCCATTAAGACAAGGAGTTCTAATTTGTAAATGATTTTTATTTCAAAATATATGCATAAACAAGATGGTCGATAGTGTTATGAGAGTGTATCCCATTGAGTGAATGAACAGCATTAAATAAAAACTAAAGAAATAAAAACTACTGGATAAATAAAAAGTTTAAAATCTAATTCAGAGTCTTCCATATGTGCAACATTAAGGTTTCAGAACATGTCTTCCCTAACGTAACCTATACATGAAACGTTATTGAACGTTTTGATTTTCTCGAAAATTATTCATACTTAATTGATCACTATACATTTAAAATGTTTACATAACAAATAAAATGTATATTGACTTTTCTGTAAATAGCCCGTAGAGTACTCTTTATTTGGGAAGAACTTAATATAATGTCCTATAACGGATTATCCATTGATCTCCGTTGGTATTATTATTATGCAGTTTGGCCAGTGTTTTAAATTACTGGCGCTATTCAGATAATTCTCTCATTGTCACGGAAAGAGTATAGAATCTCCAGTATAACATTATATTAATCGATTCTGCATTCTGTATCCTTGCACTTATAACGAGGTATATAATGAAACTATTTCTGAGAGGGTATATTTCGACTTACGTGAAGCGGGTACAAAAGTAAGCTTTCGTAAGAGCAGTTTACAGTAGTTGTACAGGTACAAATAAACGAGAACAAGTAGAGAAATTCACGTGAATGTACAATCAGTATTTTTCTCCCTTTTTAATCTTTGTAGGTCTCGTGTGTACTCAACAACAATAAAATATTTCAGCTCATGGAAATTAAATCTGCAGCAGTATAGCCGCTGTCTCAGCCTACCATCGGGCTGCCGACCTCACTGAGGTCTCTCATGCAACCGATAAAGGGAAGCAGAGCGATGATATGAACACTCAACCCAAAATGTTAGTTTTCGTGACTATAGACAGATAACTACTGTATATCTGGGGGGGGGGGGGACCCTCAGAAACAACGTTTATTGTAGATTGTGTGTGTGTGTGTGTGTGTGTGTGTGTGTGTGCGTGTGTGTGTGTGTGTGTTTTACGTGACCTTCCAATACGCATTTAAAATACTTTTTTGCTTCGTGAGACTTTTCTTCGGAGTCTTTGCCAATTTAAATAAAACGTTCTAAAGTAGTAACATTCCGATAAATAAAGATATTTCTGACAACTCTAAATAAACAAACAAGTTTTTATATTTGTGTGTTAACGATGTTTTTAAATACAGAGCTTGAGTCCTGAATCTTTAGGCATTTTGTGCATTTTGTTTTTCTGCTATTCCAATACGTACAGCATTGTTGAACAATTCATGTAAGATACTGGATATATGCACGTATATATATTTTGCAATTTATGTCCTCCAACGTTAAGTTATATCGGGCATGAATGAAGTGGGTGATATGAGGCTCAAATAGGTCCGGGGTCCATAGAGCTTATTTTTTTTTTTATTTTTTTATGTTAAAGGTGTTATTGGGGCACTCAGTTTTATTTATTAGCGGCTTTATTTCAGCCTGTCGGGGTTCCGCTAAGAGCACCCCCATTAGTCGAGGTGCGGTAGCAGTACGAGCTGCCCATAGCAGCTGCGGGTGAAGGTGTGCAGGCCAGGCGACGGCCAAGACCCGAAGGCCCTGACCGTGGCGCGTGGAGAGTAGGGTGCTTTATCGGCTACTAGAGCTGGGGGGTTTGTTTGGTAAGTCTTATGGGGCTTTAATTGTCAGGTCTAGGGGCAGTTTCCAGACTCTCGTGAAATAACTCGCGTGTAGTCCTCTGTATCTCTGTGTGGTTTCTGCTGGTTTCTTAAGTCCGTCAAGTCGTACGGATATTTGTCTGTGTGGAGATGATGTCGTTGAGTAGTGAGTTTTTTGAGTCCAGAGGTTCTACTCCCATTAGCCTTGAACCCGTAGGAACAAGACCCGGGCCTCTTTCAACCAGGGAGTTATCCGAGCTGTCCCTTAAAGGGCGCCCGGCATCCTCCGTGGGGCTTTCCATTAGGGCAAGACCTAGTTTCCTAACAAGCCCCCCCATCTGGTCCTAGGGACACAAGACGGGACGGAAGTGGATACGCCACTTACGCGCGTCAACACTCAAGGTGAAGACTACCGGTGGGGCCGCCTGCTGATCTAGCACACCTTCTACTAGCTAAGCAGGCTAGTACCCGGAAACTTAATGGCTTCCCTCAACCCCGTCCGAAGACGTACCCAATCTCCAACGGGTATCGGGAACACACTGCCCCCTCGAGACCATCCCAATCCGAACAACTCCCGAAGGAGGGGCTCGGCTGTTCGGCCCGAGGTTCCTCTAGTAACGTCAGAGGTATCACGAGTGCTAAGGGTCCGCAGCGCCCGTACTTTGGCAGCTGAAAGGGACGGATCCCTTCCCCTACGGGGCGTTGAGTAGTGAGTGCAAGCTATGGTCCATGTTGGTGATCTGGGGATGGAGTTGGTCCAGTCTGGCGTCTAAGTTGGAGAGGTCCTGTGGTCGTGTTTCGCTGAGCTACGTCTCAATGCGGTGCAGCTTCTGCAGAAGTGAGGCTAGTATATCCTTCTGCTCCCTGGCTTGGAGTTCGGTGTGTTGTAGTTGTGCGTGGATGGCCTCTGCTGTCTGTTGTAGCTGTATAGCTGAAGAGGAGGGTTGGTCCGGTGGAGTAGTTCCGTCAATGAGTAGTCCGTGTACGGTAGTCAATTTGTCTTGCAAGTCGATGAAGGCGGCGTGGTTGGAGTCTTGTTGGCAGGCTACAGCAGTGACGGATTCCTCCAGGTTGCCCAGACGCTGGTTTACCTCTGAGTGTAGGTCCTGAACTTATTCGGCTGGAGGCCGGTGGTTGGCGGCGTTAATTGTTGTTGTCAGGAGCTCCTCAAGGGTGTGGAGTCTGCTGGTGACTTGCTGCAGGTCTTCCCGGAGACAACCAAGAGCTTGCTGCCATTCAGCAGGCTCGTTGGTGGCTGCGCTTCGGGGTGCTGTTCCAGTTGAGTTTCCACGTGGGTATGCAGGGCACTGCGCCTACCCTGTGAAAAGGCCGAGGCCATTGCATATGGTACAGTACCTGTGGAGACGGCGGAGATCGTGGGCTCTGCAGGAAGCTGTTGGTGTTGGAGATCCACAGTAATGGCACCGTGGAGGCGCAGTGCACGGTCTGCGAGGTGTCCTTAGGCACAGCAGTGCCTGCACGGGATATGGCGCTGCAGTCTGCTGTCCTCTACCTTCAGGCACTGTCCCAGCATGGGCAGGCCTGACGTCAAGGCAGCGTCGCGATCCTGAGGATCCGCAAACCGGAGGCGCACACATGTGCTCGGACCCCTTCTTGAAGTGATGCGCGTAGCACTCAGGACTGAGGGCCTCTTCTGTGATGCTGCGGTGAGTAAAAACCTCGCAGGGAGGTCACGAGGGGCTCCGACAATTACTGCTGCGAAGGTGTTAGAGATTCCGGTAAGCGTAAGAGTGGTGGCGGTAATCGGGTGTTGCGGTGCTGGCGGCGATGTAGCTTAGAGTTACCCGACATTCATCTTTAAGGTTAAGGGAAACCCCGGAAAAAACGTTATCCAGGTAACTCACCCTGACCGAGATTCGAACTCTGGAACTCTTGAACGTGAGGCAGACACGCTACCATCTACGCTACCAAGCTGGCACGTATAATTTTATATGTTGAATAGATTTATAAGAAATATAATAAGAGACATTTAAAAAAAGAAAATTTTTGCGCTGAAGATGAGTATCTCTTAATAGCCCTAGAGAGTATGCTTTTAACTCTCTACTGTTTTTATTTTCCTTGCACGTGTCACAACTTAACATAATACCTCATATTTACAGTACGCTTGGTTGTTATTCTTCTTCTTTCTCCCATTTTTCTCATCCCTAAATATCGCATTTTTGAAAACTTAAACTGACCTTCCGATAAGATTTGAAAGAACTGAGAGTTTCAAGTGGCAGTTTTGTAATATCTGACTTAAATTAACTATCAGATAGTGTAGAGAAGAATGGCTAAAAGAGTAATATGTGAATTCCTTTTGTAACTCATGGTAAAGAAGAACTGTACATTGAGAAGGATCTAGTATTCATGAATGATAACTTGATAGTTTCGCAGTCACTTAAGATGCATTAAAGCTGACAAAAGGCTCAACATTTATAACCGAGGTAGCTAGAATGCTGTAACTACAAAAACCTCATAAATTCTTATTTAATAATAATTATGGTAAATATCTATTGTACTTACCTAAAATCAATTGTATTTCTGTCCCCCTTCCTCACCAATGCTGGTGTTTGCAGTCGCTTGGGTTCCCTCAGTGCGAGGGAGCCGAAGCATATTGACCTGATGAGTTCAGGGTTGAGTGGCCGGCCCAATGCCTGGGATGAAGCAATTGGTGGAATGATGGTGGAGGAAACCGGAGGACCCGGAGGAAACCCACCCGAGCACCATGTTGTCTACGACAAATCCCCCTTTGCGGTCGCTTGGGATCCACCCCGGGCCGCCTAAGTGAGAGCCAAGTGGTGTAACCACTCAGCCATGGCGCGGCCACATTTTCTGCGCGTAAAACTCTTCAATCAATACTCCTTTTTGCCTCTCTAAACTGTATTATGACATGACATCGTCTAGGCACTGAAAGCATTTTTGACTTGCTCAGGCGGAATTTCACCAAGCCACATTCACTTATTTCTATTCCCCATTTCTTTGAAACAACATTGCCAGTCGTCTTCCAACTTCTCTCAACAGAGTTGAGATATGGACTGTTCCCTAGCCACGTAAGGGTGGAAATCATTTGACCTTCAAGAGAACTTCTAACCTGGTATAGTATTGTAGCTTTTTTTATAATTATCTAATACGAGTTTTCTAAAATAATATTCTTTAGGCAGGATATTTATTTTTCTTGCCCTATAAGTTGATACGAAGTCATGCTGGAAAGTATTATTTTCTGTTAAAACTTCTCCACAATTATTGGCATTAAATGTCTATCAAAGTCGTTATGCAGGCATCTGTTCCCTCAAAAATACCATACACCCATTCCTTTGCTGTAAGTACAATCGCAAAACACATTTTCAGGGAGCTTCAGTATTGAGGCCAATCATTCTGGCAGAAATTCTTTGCCACTACGAATAAATACATATTTTTACAGCATTTCCTCTGGATTAAATTTTGATTCCCGAGTAGAAGTCCATATTCCACATCTTTTTAAATCCAATGTATAATACTCCCTGGTCTATTCTAGTCGAACTTTCTTCATTTCAACTGTCAAATAGACCCATTTTTGAATGTCTGTATCTGATGGTTCTGCTGTAAACGATCACACTAAATGGTCTTTCCGCTGTTTTTTCAACACTAGAACATTACAGAAGTCGTATGCAGATTTTTCAGGCAGTCACACTTCAACACGTGGTTGTCACCAGTAGCAGAATAACTTTGAATGCCTCTTCCTTTATTTCTAAATTCTCAATTTCATTGTATTTAGCGGATAATTTTGACAAAGTGGACAGGTTAAATAGTTTCTACGAGCTATATTTTGAGAAGAAAGACCAAGAAGCTAAGAAAGAACTTCTTTTCATATTATTTGACATTTAACTTCAATTAGTACAGCCAACATAATTTCACATAAATTATACAGAGCAAATAAACAGAATTGTTAAGTAAAACAACTCCTAGTAATACATATCAAATAGTTGCAGTGTTTATGAAAACACTTGGTGTATAAAGCATATTGTTGCAAACCAGGATTTTAAGGAGGGTGACGGACTTACAAACCTAATCAACAACTGGGGTTGTAGCTACTGAAAGGTTAAGGGAGCAGATGGTAGAGCTAAAGAGGTCAAAGTTTATGACATGATTAAGGTTAAATTAAAGTGACGGGTTTTCCATAACATTGACAAATATATTTTAAAGTTTGGGGAAGTCAAATCAAATAAAGCTCTCCTTTATCTTGAAGAGATAAAGGGTGCAATCAAGACAGACATTGAATCAATTAATACATGATAAATAAATATTACCTTTTATGTAGAGTAGCGTAGAGTTCTGAACAAGAGGTGGCTGGTTCACTTTGATGAGTTGAGTTTTGTAGAAGTATTCACAAATTCTATGATAAGTAAAGTAGCAGCATCCAATGATCTAACCAACTAATTGACTGATTAATTCATGACTGACTAACTAACCACGATCTGACTATGATCCGACTAACTGACCATGATCTGACTAACCCTTCCTTAGTGGCTGTAATCGTTTAAATAGAACTGACATTTTTTTTTTGTAATTTTACGTCCTCCAACGTTAAGTCATATCGGACGATGAATGGAAATGGGTGAAATGATGCTCAAATGAGCCCACGGTCCATAGAGCTTAGAGTTACCCGACATTCATCTTTCTGGATGCGGGGGAGCGACTTAACATTAGTAGATAGTTGCACTTTGGCTCTAATCAGTACAGATATAGACCCTTTTTGCTACAATGCGAATCAAATACAGCTGAAGAAAATATGATCAATATTACCAAAGCAAAAATAATTGGAACCACAGAAATGGAAATCCTTTATAACAATTTTGTTTAAAAAATGAGGGGAATACCACGCGTACAAATAAGTTGACATGATTAGACAATTAATACACTTTTAATTTAGATGAAGCCTGTTGGATTTCAGCATAATATATGTCTCTTCTAAACGCCAAACACTGACTCACTTTTACATTTACTCCTGTCTTAAATTACACTAATATATCGAATTTGGATAACTTGTCGTTGATTGGGGATATAGAATGTCTTTAATCCAAAGTGTAATGTGGAGTATAAGAATACTTTTCTGTGACGCCATGTTACTTGGACGTGGTAAGATCGCGAAACCCTTCTTGAGTCATTGAAAATTATTCCATTCAGTTTTCTGCTGAATAATAGAGATGCGTACGAATCGCTTGGCTGTAAACATATGGGACAGAGAACAAACATATCTCTCAGTTGTCGTGTTGCCTACACGGTGATTTACTTTTGATGTCGATGTAAATCACCCAACAGAAGTAATATACTAATTCTCTAGTTAGGCTAAGCTTAATTGCGGTACTGTACCTTCTGGCCAAATTTGAACTCCAGTATTTCAGGTATAGCACTTTTATTGAAAATGTAATACTTCCTGTGTGTTTTCTACTTCTTTCTGCTCCATCCAGCATACAACTTTGTTTTTAACAGAAACGTTTCGCAGAGGAATATTCTACCCATTAATTGCATTTAACCAGACCCATTTATATTTTCAGTAGATCTACATTTTTCCTGTAGTAAGGTTTTGTCTAGAACGTGTGCTTTGGTTCCCTGTGTTCGGAATGCGCCCGGGATCGATCCCCCCTGGGGGGCTGCGGATTTTAAGTCCCGGGTATAAGACCGGTGCCCACTCAGCATCGTGAGGAAATTGAGGTAGCGAACCCTGGTCTAGAAATTCAATTTTCCGGCTTGGGGTGACGAGATGCCTATTACATCACCTCCCCGTATCGGTTGGATGAGTGCCCACCTCTGCCTTGTGTATGGGGACGTGAGGCCGGCAGTCGGGTTGGCAGGCTCAGGTCAGCATTAGGCTATTACGCCATGGGTACGTTTAAGGTTTTGTCTATCTCTTACGGTTTACGAGTTGTAAAAAGGTCATCCAGAATGAAAGGACTTATAAGGCTACTCCCAGAAAACTCAAGACATACATTTCATTTGTCACAAAGATATTTTAAACATATGTCGTTTTAATTAGAATCGTCAGAATTATTTTTGATAAGCAAACTTCAATAAATATTTTCCATGCAAAGGGCAGTTTGAAGTACAGGGATTTTCATGAAAATATTCTTGTCGCATCATTACAAGATGTTGAATTTAAATACAAGTTTGGTGCCGTTTCGTATACATTTCAGTTGTGCGTTTTCCCTCTCTTTCTCTCTCTTCTCCCTTAACTCACTCTCATACATACTTATATAGACATGTTTTTTTTTTTTTTTTTTTCAAAATACTTTTGGAGGGATTCGTCGTGTCCAAAAATGTCTGGTGAAATTTGTATTTAGAACTTCCCTTGCCTATTCTAGATAAGCGACAAGGAAAGTATAAAGACAGGTTAGGTTTTAAATGCATGTGCTTGAGCAATTCAATAGTTAAGATGAGATTAACTTATTCATATTTTAAATATAATTTCAAGTTATTTAATATGAACGAGTTGAATTATTAATAAAGTAAGACGTGTTCACAATCGAAGCTTACTTTGCAGTATTTAATTACACATTTGTTTGATGAAAGCAGCTCTGATATCTTTTATACGAATAGAATAAAACAATAGAAGATATAGGAGAATTTTGCTGAAATTGCCGTTTTGTTATAGAGCAGAGGAACTGGTTTCATTTGACTCACTTTTACGTGAATGTAGCGAGCGACAGTTACCTATTCCTGGCCCCTTAATGGCCCATTGCGAAACTTTGGGGATGCGCGAGCAACATAAAGAATGTGCACTGTCGTGGAGGCTACCTTTCCCTTTTGTTTTTATTAGCTTTTCTGCTGTTAAGTCTTGGTTCTAATTTGGTCTTAGAGAAGAGTTTCTCATTACAAGCAGTGCCTATGTACAGACAGAGCATAAACTGGGAGAGTTATTGAGGTGTTGTCGTTCCCACGGTTGCCGACAGATGGGGAAACTCCGCCGAAAAGCGGAGACAAGTAATGACTCCTTGTCATCCAGTAATGATCCGAAAGGAAAGAAATGGTTGTAGTCACGTCTCTGTTGTCTGTTTAGGGTAACTGTTACCGTGAATGGTGTCTAAGTACATGCATATGGAAGTAATTAATAAGAGCACTTAATCAGGTGATCATTAGTTGTTTACTTCAACACATGCACAACTCAAATAAAAACCATTATGAAAAGTTTAATGTGTAGGTAACGTCACATGAACTCTGCTGTTCATTATTACAAAATAGACAAATCTTATGAAGCTAATTGTTATTTATTCATAGACATGTAAAAGCATTAAAACAGATAGGGAAGTAGAAAGGCTGGTCCTACAGGAAAGAGGACAGTTTAGTTGGTATGTACAGTTCTGTAAGCATTGCCTTTCTAAAGCCTTTTTGGTTTAATTTGGTCGTCTGACTGAATAGATGCTTATTTAAATACAAAATATTACCGTCCATTCCACGCTAATAAATTTTCTTGGGCATTTTTTTTTTTTTTTTTTTTTTTGTAATTTACGTCTTCCAACGTTAAGTCATATCACACGATGAATGAAATGGGTGATATGATGCTCAAATGAGCCCAGGGTCCATAGAGCTTAGAGTTTCCCGACATTCGTCTTACAGGGTAAGGGAAAACCCCGAAAAAACCTTATCCAAGTAACTCACCCTAACAGAGATTCGAACTCGGGACCTCTTGAACGTGAGGCAGACATGCTACCACCACGCTACCGAGGCGGGCGTGCTCTTATTAGGTGAGTATATTTCTTTTAACACTGATCGGAAAACACTATCCATAAGTTCATTTGTTTTAGACCCTTTTGGCTCCTAGCGCCACGTCATTAGTAGTTTTGCGGTATAAAAGCCTTCTGTTGACTGGCCCCTTAGTTAAGTCGGTATAGGACCTATCTGCTGAACAAGGGGCCTGGCTAGAGGTTGGGAATTTTTCTTTAGATAGGATTATTCCCGATCTTCCCCAGAGTATGGAAATATGAATGTGAGTGTGATCTCCGTGAGTGTCACGGAGGCGCGAATACCTGCCCTTCGGAGGGTGTGGAATGAATCATGCACCCCCTTCCACCACCCCTTTGTTAATTACTAGCCTAGAAACGCAATAATGAGTCGTTTAAGGATAATCACTAACGAATGTCATTTAAGCAATTTGAGATACTTCGGCTTCGAGGAACTTCTAGAACATTTTGCCTTGACCCATTCAAGGATCATTCAAGGAGTCAGCGATTCAAGAAGTTATGAAGCAATGCAAGTTGGAGCGTCCAACAAAGTAAACATTGGCGCCACGGAATCAGTCGTGTTTGACCTGAGCACTAACAAAAGCGAAATTAAGCGTAAGTTTGCACTGTGTTAATTGTTTAAGTGACAAGTAAACTGAGTTTAGCTCATATTTTAAAACCCAAGCAAAAACACTGCATAGGATTTAAAAGCATTGCTGAAAGACCACCATTGCAGATAATGATGGGGCGTAAGTGGAACTAAAAACATTTTCTGTTTTCCTAGCAGCGAAGAAGATAAAGACGATATCTAGATGACGGTCCATTTTGAAGTAGGAGCTGTGCAAGCCATTTAATCTTTGAATAACGATGCTGATTATTATTATTATTATTATTATTATTATTATTATTATTATTATTATTATTATTATTATTATTATTATTATTATTATTATTATTATTATTATTATTATTATTATTATTATTATTATTATTATTATTATTATTATTATTATTATTATTATTATTATTATTATTATTATTATTATTATTATTATTATTATTATTATTATCATTATCATTATCATTATTATTTATTATTAATTATTATTAATTATTATTAGTATTATTGTTATTAATTGTTATTAATTATTATTAATTTTTATTATTATTGTTATTTATTATTATTATCATCATCAAAATTGGTGCTAATCTATGTTATGAACCAAAGCGGAATTAAAGAACATATCCAAGTATACATCCTTTTGGCGACAATAATTGATTACCTCACTAACTAGATATAATATACTAACAAATATTATGGTGTAGTTTCAGTTTTGACCTCAGTTACATTAAAGGAGGAAAATATTAATGAGTTAGTAGATGAAAACGTAGTCGAAGGCACCGGAGGGATTCGAACCCTCGATCTCCTGTTTACTAGACAGGCGCTTTGACCAACTAAGCCACGGCGCCTGTGCTTCAATTAGATATCATTTTGGTGACAATAATTGATTACCTTACTAACCAGAGATAATATACGAGCAAATATTATTTACGTAATCGCTGCTGGTAAGTCATTTCTCACCTACCCCTTCCTTTAACAAGGCGGAATGGTAAACATGTAACATTCGATTAAAGTGGAGATGAATGTTCCCTGGAGTCATTATGAAGGTATGCAAACTATGATTGAAATAATATTTAAATACTTATATTAGTGCAGGATTAAAATATCTGAGTAGCTTTCTTTCTTTTATAGTTCTAAACAATATATGTAAAATCGATAATGCCAAATTTTTTGTGTAAGATGATCTTGCTTGCTTGCTTTGTTTATTTGTTTGTTTCCTGCTTGCTTTGTTTGTTTGTTTCTTTCTTTCCTTACATCGTTCTTTCTTTCTTTCTTTCTTTCTTTCTTTCTTTCTTTCTTTCTTTCTTTCTTTCTTTCTTTCTTTCTTTCTTTCTTTTCTTCTGAAGGTGTGTTGTAACCAAGCTACATTGTATATTAAATAATTATACAAAGAGAAAAAAGTTTGTCCAGAGTAACATAAAAATCCCTTCAATGGATACCTATAACATATAATTAAGAATTAAATGCATCTTTTCGCAGTGGTTGCAAACTATGAAACAATTTCAAATTGTTTAACAAGAGATTAACGTCCCTCTGTTGCCAGTTTTTAAATTTTTACAGAATGATCACAATTTGTTTTTGACAACGTACCCTTATTCATCCTCATAATTTTGATGGCCCTTTCCAAAAAAGTATCCCCTGAATGCGATGCACTTATCCCAGCGTTTCTTCCAGTCTTCAAAGGCATGCTGGAAAACATTTTAGTGAGAGATCCTTCAAAATCGCCTCCACAGCCTTCGCCACTGCTTCTGATGATGGATGATGCTTCCCACGAAGGCGTTTCTTCAAGTTAGGGAATAGAAAACAAACACATGGGGCTAAATTAGGACAATAGGGAGGGTGAGGGATGCACTTCACGTTGATTTTTGCAAGATATTCAGCAACAACATTAGCAATATGCGGCCGCACATTATCGTGGTGCAGCATCCAGCCTGCTTCACGGAAATGTGGCACCCAATAAACTGTTAGGTATTTCAGAAAGTGATCTTAATGTAATTCGTCGATCCTCTCTCACAATGGCAGCAGCTGTACTGATGTCTTCTTCGTAAGAGCAGTAACAGGAGCACCGGGTCCACCTTCCTTTGAAATTGATTGTCTCCCCTCACAAAACATTTGAAACCACCTTAGAGCTGTGCTGTAGGGAAGAACAGGCACTCCATAGGTCTACTGTAACATTGTATAGGCCTCAACAGAAGATTTGTTGAGACGAAAGCAGAATTTCAAAGTCGCATATTCTTTCTCGCGTGTTACCTTCATTGCAGCGGTACTCAATACTGAACATGTTTGAACTTACCTGGTTCTCACAGGTGGAAACCAGGAGTACCAACAGTGAAACTAATACGGCGTATTTGTTTCACATTAAGCTAACAGAATATAATGAGTGTATTTTAGTGTGACAAATTATGACCGTAAAAAATTATGATCATTCTTTATTGAACAGCCCTCGTACATATATTTGAAGTAAATTGGTCCATATTTATTAATTTTGATTTGTAAAAATATGTTATACTAAATAATTTCCTGTGACCAAATTAATCCACGTACACGTATAGCTTAAACATGGTGCGTTTCGTGATTCTTATGCTGTCGTGTTTAAAATTGCATCCTTATATCAGTAATTTTTACAGAGAGAACGAAACACTTATTACAAAAATGTTATTTTGAGAAAACGGTGTTTAACATATAAACAACTTTTTTCCTCCTCTACTACGTGTAATAGTATTACATTCAATCGAAAAATTGGATTTCGGAGATTCATCGGAAATATGTTTTGGGATGACCTTAAAGTAAAGAAAACATTTTTCAGAAACTGACGCGAGTATATCTGCGTGATTTGTGTGTAGGTGTGTGCGAACAGTATAAGTCAAAACAAAAAGTAAGTTAAATACCAAACTTGTTATTTAAGTTCGGCATATTTCAAGGTTGCGACATCAAGTTGTTCAAGAAAATCCTTACACCCCAAACTACTCTTTACAGAGAAAATATTTAGAAAAGTTTGTTTTCTAAGAGTTTTAATTTAAATGCCATATATTTTTGATATTTTTATGATAAATGAAATTTATATTTTTTGAGCTTTTTGGGATCTGGCTGCCTGGGAAGTTCTCTTCATTCTGGAATACTGTTGCATAATTGTTAAATCGTAAAACTTAAATAAAATATGACTACACAAAAATGAGGATAATCTCAAGGCATGCAGTTTTTGTCACAGTAATTTGTGGAGATAACTATTTTCCAGATGCACAATTTGATAAGTCCAACAGAGACATAAAAGAACATCAGACTAATGTATGTAGTCTGTGTATTTTTGGGAAAATGAAAGTCAGTCTTTTTAATAATACGTCGATGAATGTTGCAACTACGGATGAAATGGTGCGCAAAAGAGCCCAGGTTCTATAAAGCTTAGAGGTACTCGATATCCATCTTCTATGATAAGGGAAAACTCCGAAGAAAAGGTTTATCTAGATAACTCACCTTGACGAGATTCGAACATTAGATCTGTTAAACGAGTGGCAGAAACGTTACCACCTCGCCAGACAGGCAAGCTTGAAAGTCCTTGTATATTAGCACTTAGGTAACGAATGTAAGCGCAAAGGGAATTTGGCACAACTTCGTGTTGTAATTTAGTGACAGTATTATCAAGTTTGTGGAAATATGTGGACCATCGAAAAATTACATTAGGATCTACTACTGAGTCCCCAGAAACATTTACATTCATTAATTGCTTTTGGCGATGGAGAATTCGGTCTAATTATAATTGAATTTGGTTGTTGTGGTTGGTTCTCAGCTTCTCATTAAATATTAGCGTGAAAGAGTGCTTAATTTTCTTCAGAGGTCTCAGCTTGATATTCTTTTACAAAACACAATTTTACGACCGGGATCACCGGATTTACTTTCCTTCCGAAGGAAGCCATGCTAAAGATTATTATGCCCAAAAAGAAAATCCACTGCCCTCCGTGGCGTTTGAACCTGAGACCTCGGAAACCAGGGGCTTGTGTGGTACTTGCACCCTACGAAGGATGACAGAATCCGCATAACTCAGTTGTAAAAGGAACGCTTGAATCCTTTGTTTATGTGTTACAAAAGAACAAGTATAAAGAATATTCGAATAGGTAATAATGATAATATTATACAGAAATCACTAACTTTGTGTGGGAATTCGTTCTAGTACTTTTTTAAAATTAATTTTCAACGTAAACCACATCGTACAATGAATTAAATGGGTGAAATGAGACTCAAATTATTCCAGAGCCCATAGAGCTTAGAGTTACCCGACATGCGTCATTCAAGATAAGGGAAAACCCCGAAAAAGTCTTATCCAGATAACTAAACCTGAGGTAGATTCGAACTCTGAACCTCTTGAATTGAGACGATACGTTAATACCGGCATGAGAGTCTATTTTCTTTATCGTATATTTTGAGATGATAAAAGACGTCTAAAACGTGGTAAAACAGCCTAATAATTATAATAAGCAAAACTATAAACGGAATAAGATAATTCTTCAAATAATCTGAATATATTAAAATTAATTCCATTTTGATTACAATACTAATAGTAATGTTGTATTGAAAGTAACAGAACCACGTTTACTTCTTCACAACATATAAGAAGAAAAGACCAACAGGCAAAACGACATAAAAATGGATTTTAATGTTCTTATTTATTGAACACTACATACTTTTACGTTTAGTTATCTGCATTTTTATATACATATGGTCGTTTAAACCGTGAGACATGTCCATTTTAATGACTATAAAACTGGGTTCTTAGTGCACGGAAATGAACAAACCATCGAAGTGAAACGGCAGGAATTTTTCAACGATTTAATTCCAGAGGAGCAGAACACGAAAGACGAGCTGCGTATATTAAACATTTTTAAAAGCTTAAAAGTCAGAAACTTTATTTAGCATCGTAATTTTAAATTATTTTCGGGTTTTCATATATTTCAACATTTGTACTTTCATATTGCTTTACTTTGAACTCTTGTTCAAAGAGTGTGTGGAACAATAAATAGAACATTTAGAAACAAAATAGTAAAGAAACAAAATTAAAGTTTTACAAAGTTATGCCTGTACCTATACTGACATACGGAAGTCAGACTTGGACGTTAACTAAAAAGCAACAGAGTAAAATACAGACTTCAGAAATGAAACTCTTGAGAAGTGTGAAACGATGCACGAAGAGGGACTTAATAAGAAATGAAAATATAAGAGAAGAGCTGGACATTTTTAGTATGAATGATAGGTTAAAAGAACTCAAACAAAAATGGAAGGAACGTGTTGAAAGAATGCCGGATAATAGACTTACAAAACAAATATTACAGTATCATCCTAAAGGTAGGAGATCGGTGGGCAGACCCAGGAAACAATGGCTGGAGGACTTCGAAGGCGAAACAGGCACTTGATGGCCTATGCCATGAAGTGAAGAAGAAGAAGAAGAAGAAGAAGAAGAAGAAGAAGAAGAAGAAGAAGAAGAAGAAGAAGAAGAAGATGGTGCACTTTGAGTTGTATATTGGCAAATTTGGTGTACTTCAGTATAATTAACAATATTAAATGTCAAATATTTACGTTTCAGTTATGAGTAATTGCATACATGCCAACCAACAGTGATATTCATGCAGTGCTTACGTCGCGATTTATTGTTATAATACAGGTAATAGTGGTTTATTTATTTGTATTAGAAAAACTATTTGAGCTGAAAATATGGGGTTTTCATGGTTATGTTAGATACATTACTCTCTACCTTCCACATGGATCAGTTTCGGCAAAATCTGAATTTTTGTCTTAACGCGAATAGTATTTCATACAGATTGATTAGGTTGGCGCTCCTTACACACCACTTAGCGGGAATGCAATACGACAACACCGCAGTACTCCGATTGGTTGCTCACCTAGTAAGCGCTCAAGGACAAACACCTTCCCATTTGAAACACATAATAATTTTATGATTTTCTTCTAAACTACTAGAATAATAAAACATTTATTTCAATAGATTATCCACAAACTAAGAGTGAAATAATACAATATTCACATTAATTTGTTTAAAACATAACTGCATTCTGTGGAGTATTTTATTTCAAAACAGTAAACAAAATTAATAAGAATGTGAATATTTCTGAAACCGATTTAAACACTATGTGACATTTGATATCACTGGTACCCTAACAGTTATATTGAAACTTCAAATGATTTACAAAAATTAATTTTAGAAATTTCACAAATGGATATTCCTAAGTTATATTTTTCATTTTTATTCAATTTTTTCTTTCTTTGTGAAGTACCACACGTTTTTCTTGTGTTAATTCTCTTATTCTAGTAAGTTTGATCCTAATGAACTGTCGTATTACTTTCTGTGGAATAATAGAACTACATAATTTCCTTGTTGTTCTCGTTTCTTTATTGGGCAATTTCAGTAATTTTAATGATGAATTTATAAGGGTATTTAAAGTTCGGGAGCATTTTTTAAAATATACTTTATATTTCTGGCCCAGAGCGAGATGGCTCAGGCGGTTTCGTCTGGAACTCGCATTAGGGAAGTTCGGGCCACCTCACTCGTGTATTATTTTTATAATAAAGTACTAAGTTATACTCTGGTTCTTAATTCAAAATGTTGCAATTCCTATTTCATGTGCACTTTCCTTCTGTGATACATTTCATTGTTGAACAGTGCTTTCATAGTGTTTTGTCGACATTTTTATTCATTTATTTTGTTTATTTTTGTTATTTAGTGTCCCAAGAGTTTTAGTTAACTTGTTATTTAAATGTCTTAAATCAATTTTATTAAATGTCTCTAAAGAAAGAACAAATACAACACTAGTCCAAAAATTGCAGGGTTAAATCGTCAAACCACAGACAATGCTGGGTGTTTCAGCTAATGTAGGTTCTAATCGTTTAAAATAAACCGGAACACAATAATGAAAAGGATAGTCACATTAAAATGTCTAGGCTTATAATGCTGCAGAATTGCAGCTTTAGAAATAGAAAATAGCGATAATGAGAAGCTGAAAGAAATTTATCTTATATTCATAGCAGTGTCATTAGTTTTAAATGTCGGGCTTCAGTAGTGACCTTCCACCAGACGAAGTACCACATCATTGTCCAAAAATAATTAATTATTCTGATTTGATTTTTTCAACAAACGTTTCCTGGAATTTTACAGCGGCTTAAACAAAACATAAATGTTTATCAAGCAAATACAATAAATCGAAACATTACGCAACGTAAACTAAGCTCCTGGATTTCTTTACGATGTCCTATAAAACCGGAGTTGAATGTTCACAAATTACATTCTGGCTTTTGATCGTTTATTTCAAGAGATAAAATTAATCCTTCTAAACCTGGGAACAAATTACACGTTGAAGAGGATCTTAACTACCCTAAGAACAGAAACAAGCTAGCGATAGTTTGTATCATAAATTATGTACTAGCTGATCGGCGAAAATATTCCTCCGTACAGGATGATGTAAAGTTCAGCAGCAGAAGATCAAAGTGATAACTTAATAAAAATAAACTGATGGGAAAACCACACGACGATTTTTACTTTTGATAAAGTTCCGTTATGTAATAGGATTTGTATGAAAAGTTTTATATTCATGTTACGCTATTCAAAATAGTGTCGCGGTAACGGGCATTAAAGTTTCGGCGCAAATATATAACAGACGGCGTATAGTGTTTCACGGTAATTAAGATCTTGCATAAACAGTTAACGATAGCGCGGCTAGTGTTCACAAAGAGCCGGCAAATAAAGATAGCTAAGATAAAGGACTTGCCAGCACAGATAGGATTTCACGTTTGGCAGGTTCTAGTGATATCGTGATTGACAAAGAAAAGTTGGTTTCTGGTTTGTACTCGAAACCTCTCGAATTTATGAATGAGATATATAAGCGATTGTGACACGCCAGCGGACAGTTGTAACACAAGAATTGTGTAACAAGAGTGTTGTTGTAAGGAGAGCTGATCAGAATGTTGTTGTCATCAACCTTGGTAGATTGTGGTGTGCATGTGACGTAACGTTGTTACGTGAGAATTGATCAATATATTTCTACGGAAATAAAGAACACGTAGAATTTCTGCAAATTGGATTTTTAATTCTATGAACCCACAAAGTCACAATAGGAATAATTTCAAACTAAGCAGCAAGTTTACATTTGGGCAATAAGTTATTTGAGATAGAAAGTAAAGATAAGAATTACAAGCTTTCAGACTTGTCCGCCAGATGACGTATTAACCCTACAAAACTGATTTTCTTCTCTACTCACAGTTATTTGTATAATTACTTCTATAGACTATTCTTACGAAAGCATAAAATAGCTTTATTTCACATTTTGTTTTAATGGAAGAATATAGCTATAAATAAATGAATAGCCAGTACTTTAAGAAAACGTCGAACGTATTGAAAAATTAAAACAAATACTAAAATAATGGTTGATGCCACGGAAAGGATAGTTTGAAATAAATTGTGTGTTTCAAAGAGGTATACATTATTCGAGCAGTGTGTTCTTATCTCTCTCTTTATGCTTACCAGTTATACAAAATTATACAAAATTCCTTCCAAATGCAGGAGGACTTCGCAGGCCGTTTACAGAAAATACGAGATACATATTTGCTTTGCCAGTAAATATTTTAATATATGGTAAGTATATTAACAAAAATCCTTACAACCATTTTGATAAAATCAAAAATGTGCTTGCATGTAACGTTTACAGTAAAAAGCAGTATGGTATGGTAAAATACTTCGCATTTCATTTTTGGAAAATATTGTGGTTAACTAGTACCAAGTTTGTCATTTATCAATACTTTTTATACTCTCTCCTTACAAACTATTCTCAAAAATGCCCATTCTTCTAACTTCATACTAATCAAAAGAAAAGTTTCTAAAATGGTTTTATTACATATTTCTTTTAGGTACAATGGGGATATCAGAATATAGTAGACTTAATGGACATGCTCTTTGCATGTCAAGACATAAGAAATAACTTCGTATTAGAGAAAAGTATCTGAAACTTCGAGTCAGTAATAAGAAATATCCCGAAATCATTATCTCCATAAAGAGATGTAGGGGTGAGGAGCTCTGCCCTCCATTATTTCTCTTCATTGTACTAAGTGTTAAGTCTCCCCTCTGAACCCCATCGTCTTATATTTAGTATAATTCTTTTTCAAATAATGCAAGAGCAGAATCTAAAATAAATATAACACTTAATTACTTAGGAACATATTAAATGAACTTCGTTGTATTTTCGCTGTGCAAGGCTTTCTGAAGTTTGCTGCATTGTTTATAAATAGCATATCTTTACTGAAAAAATCTTTGGAGGTATACATAATTCCCTATTTTGATAGTTGCGTGCACGTATGCCATATGATCCAAAGTAGGTTCAGTAGTTAGACAGGATAGTTAGCTGGTATTTACTTTTATCTATTTGTATTATTCGCTAAAATAATGAGAATTCGGCTTCATTGAAGCAAACGTTGTGATTTTATTTTTTAATCAATTTCATATTTACCAAACCTTTTCATATGGTATCGATAGTTTGATAAAAGAAGCTATGTGCGGATAATTTTCATTCAGAATTTGAATACTGGAAACGGCAAATGAATTTCCATCAATAACACTTATCGGAAGCTTTAGATTATCAGCAAGAAGCGGTAAGTATCTCCACCAAGAGCTAAATACACATAAAAATAATTTGTATTCGTTAATATCATCAGTTGCTTTGTGATTTTTTTCAGGATCTAAACTTTAGACTTTCTCTGTTTAAAACAGGCTAGCTTTAGGGCTCTCTCTACGTAATGTTGTACCACAACTCATACGTACTCTGCTGCTGATAAACATACGTATATAAGCAACGTTGAATGTTTCCAAGCGCATGGCGTTCTCTAGAAATGAACGTTTAAGTCCCAGGAATGCATTATAGCTTGGCGTCACTTTCTGCTGAGCTATGACGCATTCATGGGACTCATAGGTACACCTAATACTTGGTAACCTGAGTGAATGAGGGGGAGATGCTTTGTGCACAAAATGAAGCAGGCGGGGTAAAGTGAAAAGGTGAGGTCATATCACACGTTGGGCAATCACTGCTCTAAAAGCTCTATCGCAAACTTTCAGCATATTGATTTCCTTTTCGAAAGGAGTACAAGTCTAAAAGCTTCGCCCAGGTTCCGGAAGATTGTCTCGACAGGGACACTGGAGGAACGAAGAATTTTCCTTCATTTTCTTGAATGAGAATAGGTAAGTAGGTACCCGCGTTAGGAATAAAAACATAAATTTTTAAAAACATAATTAATTTACTTCTCAACATAAGGATATGCATTCTCCAAAGTTCCTGCCATTTTTAAGCCCTCCAAAATTAGTGGTTTTTAATATCTTCAAAATAACTCTGTTTCTCGACGATGACTTCATTTGATGTACATTTTATTTCACATGAGCTATTTCTTGATATTTCTGAAAAAGAAGAAATCGTAGGGAATTGGGGATGCAGCAGCAATTCATGTGTTGGTAGTTATAGTGATGAATAACACCTTCTTCGCCAAGTGAGATCATGTCTTCTCATATCCATTATGTCTCATGACTTGCGGAGTCGGCTAACAACTCATTGTAGTTTTTCCTTTTTGCAGGACATCACTGATTATGACACCTTTCGCACCCCAAAGAATAGTTATAATACTTTTGCTGCCGATATGATCATTTTCCTCTATTTTGGAGAACATACACCGGAAGTAGCCATTTTTATTGATACTTGGTTTCTTAAGTATAATGAATGATAAATCCAAACGCGACACCGATCGGGCCGACAACCTTTACAGCTCCAATTTATTATGCAAAATATCATTGCATTCCCGTCGACTCACCTATGGCATCTACCGCTTTGCGAATAACTTCCTCGGTAACCACATGTATCGGACATCCTGGGCGCTTCTCGTCAAAAACTGAAGTTCGACTACGTTTACAATCGCTGTACCAATATTTGTTATCATAGTTGGGGAAATATCTCATCAGCATCCAATTTCGCTTTCATCTACTTGCAAATTTTCCCATCTAAACCTAAAAACCAAGTCACTGAATAATACTAAACTTTCTCCCTTTTTAGTGAACGACTAACTAACCCTACCTATCTAATGCGGAGTAACATATGAATAAATACTAAATTATTTGACTACATGTGAGAAAATACAGTACACAATGGTAAAACACCAATTTCCATAGCAACACCATCTGTTATAAATACAGACACTTATTGAGCTACTCTCTTATGCTTTTAGTTCACCAACAACCTTGGACAATGTTTCATCCTGCAACAACAAAATCAGAATGTCAATCAAGTGTATTTAACTATCCTTAAAGATTCAAACAATGTTTCAAATGCCAGAATATAGTCAGTAATACCACGAATGCTGATAAATTTTGAAGTTGGACGTCAATTGAAGAAGCACGGAAGCTTTTTATCATGATAATTGTCTCAAGAAAAAGACCAATGCCTGAGAGTATCAGTTTGAAAACTCAGTTGCGCTGCTTAAGAAAAATTAAAGTAAGAGGACTTATCAGTGAGACAATCAATGCCATTTTGTGGTTTTGGTATAATTATGATAACAGAGCGATGCACCATGTCATTGTTTTGTATTAAACGTAATCACCGATTTTATTTTGTGTAATGTAACGTTTAACCTTGTAGCGTTTGTTCTACATTTTGAATTCGCTGATCACCAAATCTGGTAATTTTTACGGTTGTACCGAGCACCAATAGACAACAGGAATATGAATAAAAGTGTCTTAGATCCCTAGTCGAATGAAAACAGAGATTCTATGGAGGATAAGAAAGCTATCAGCTATTACTTTTTGAGCATCAAACTAGATTAGACTATGATTGTTAAATAAGGCTTCAATGAGACCATATATTGGCTAAAAGACATCGCCTGTTAATTTATCTAACTTAACCTCACGTTACATTTGCGAATCGCCAAAAGCGTAGAAGTTTGCTGTGAAGTTTGCTACATTTTTACTATTAATTTTACTTAAGCTCATAGATACAAATGAACTTAACGCGACATCGTTCCACCAGTACGCAACATTACAAATTCCTTAAGATAAAAAATACCCAATCAGCAAATTGTTCTGGGGATATGTACATAGAAGCGGTAAATGGTACATTAAATATTCGTATAGTACAACCATCCCATTGCGCAACGCCTTCTCATCCTTCGGACTCAAATATCCCTTTCCCAAGTTATCGTGATTACCAGTCTTAATTACAGGTGTACGATGCAGGTCCTGTTTATTGTATTGGGGCTCCCGTCAAATTATTTTTCATGTCATCACACGTTGCCTCAGTTACAAATGGTTCTTCCAAAAGTATCAAAGATTTATTTAAAAAGTTTTCATAAATAAATTCGGACATGCTATTTGCACATGAGGCATATCCTGTCACAAAATGCGACGCAATGCATTGCGCTATAAAACTCTTTCCTGTATTTGAGTGTCCGAGGAGGAATAGACGACTGATCTTTGTTTCTTTACCATTAAGAACTTTCTCAAGGTCGTTAACAAAACGATCAGGAACAATATGATTTCTAATAAACAATTCAGCAATTGCATCTCTGCTGTTGCAGATCCCATTTTCAACACAGTTTAATAAATGTCCAAATCTATCTTCTCTTTCGTGATGTAGCCTATGTTTTGTATAACTTGAAATGGATACATTTATATAGTTAGTCAACAAAGAATTATTCTGGTATTTATTCAACACAGAATCCCACTCTGTGGGTGTCCAGCGCCGTATACGATATTGCACGATATTTATTTATCAAATGATTTAAAAGATTTAAACCTTTTTGCTGTGCCGAATTGAAATCCTCTTGAGTCTTTTTCTGCATATGCTTCACTGTGCCTGGGGACGTTACTGCTGCCAGCTTGGTGTCTTTTCGGGGAGGATGTCGCGTATACACGTCGTTTGGCGATCGACTCCAAAAATCGGTGGGACTGCTCCTCCGTCAGGTGCAGACTCACAGGAACTACTCTCACTAGATCCTTGTACTCTCCTAATTTGTCCAAAAGGTTCTCCAACTTCACTGAGTACGAAAGACGTAACACAACTGAGTCTGCTCCTCTTCTTTCAAATTTGGTGTTGCCGGATACAAATATACCCGATAAAAGAATATATAGATCCTTAATTGACAATTCGGTGGTATCTGTGGACTACACTAACCATGCAGACGGCGTGGATAAAGCGGACATGACAATGAACGTTTCAGTGAAAGTTTGTTGCTTTTATAGCAAACAGCAAAACTGGGAGTGATGCCAAGTGCATTTGGCGACAGGTCGTTTTCGCGACAAAACTTGTATTGTATTTACCCAAATTACACCGATACCAAGATTACACCGGAAATATCTGCTCTGAAACACCTGAATCAAAAAGAAAAGTGTTAGAAAACTATCTCTGTGTGAGCAACATAACTAAAAAACTGAAAGTCGGTTACACAATAAACTTGGTACTTAAATTCAGCACCCTCTAAAGATGCGACATGAAGATTTTGAACAGAAACCCCCACATCTCTGATTACATGGAACATTTTCCGAAGATTTTAATTTATCAAAAACGTTTGAGTGATTTTAATTAAAATGCCTTAAATACTATAGGTATGTTTAAAATATGTTTGCACCAAATGAAATCAAATTATTTAAGAATGTCCTCTGTACTCCTCTTTATTCCGGATAAGTTTTGCATAAACCTTAAATCATAAAATGACAAAATCTCATTGCAAAGAAAGTACAGAGTTTATTAAAAACACAACTGTGAAAACATTTTTCTTTTTGTGAGTCAACTATTTCTGAACAATTGTTAATTGTTATATTGAACTTTCATATATTTGTACTCTTCTCAAACAAGAATATTATTTATTATATATATTTTGACTTTGTGGGTTCGTAGAATTAAAAGTCCAGTTGCACAACTCAAAATGTTCTTTATTTCCACCGAATTACAGTTGGAACACTTGCTGATTACATAGAATTACGTAGCGCACACAATTACAATCCACCAGTTCATCTGTCACAGGTCCACTTCACACTCACTATTACGTAACACTGCACTCGCTACTCAGCGACAACTCGCTCTCTCGATCCGACTAAGAACTCAGGACTGAGAACTGAGAACTGCCTGCTTCGCGACTCGAAACATCATCCCAATTGTTCCAGACGTCAGGGGGAGGGGAAAGAGACGGTACAATGGCTCGTGACACTTTCATAACCATCCCCTATGTGAGCGCCACAAGATAAATGGGTGGGAGTGCGCCTGAATGCCTCCTGTCCCCTACCCAGCTCCAGTTGATCATGCCTTCCGATAATTGGGTGAGTCGACTGTATTTCCCTTGCACCTATAAGAAAATCAACAATAGCATAATTTATGAAAATGTTTATCTGGATTAGCATGCAACAGACAGAAGAATAAGCGTTTGTAAGCAAAGTTTGTAAACGGATAGGGAGGGCCATATGAGCACAATACATGCGACGTTTTAGTTATAATTTTATCTCCTGATCTGGTATTAGTAGTGAGCATAAACTTCGTTGAATAAAATCCAATGTGCAGCTTATATAAGTACAGTAATTAGCGACGGTTTGCTTTCAGGCATATTCGTAAAAGTAGTTCTGACGGTTACGCCAGTGAAAGGGGAAGGCTGCTATCCGAGGTTGTCAAATAACGTATGGCAGCCTAGGTTGGTATTCTTGGGATGGAAGTGGGACTTCTTAGAAATTTATAGACGGACTCTGAGTTGCAAAGCAGCAAAATTAAAAAAAGTGGAAATGAGGTGGCAACATCGGATTAGAAACCAGGAGTAAGGGTCTTAGAGTCATTACCAAAGAGGAGGTTATTAGGAGAATCTGAATCTTAGTAGCATATTTAATCTAAAACACTTGTGGTCTGATCGCACATAAAACAAGATATAGCTGGTATACGCATTAGTCAATCTTGCCACAGTGGCAGAACCGCGTGATATCACCTGGTAGAGGAATACGAGGGGGGACCCAAAAGAAACCGGACTCCGAGGGCGCTGCCACTCGTAGACGTAGTGCAGGGTTCTCACGCTAGATGGTGTTAGTAGAGACCTTCATGAAACAGCTTTGCAGACGGCGTCAGTGTAGAGCTGAACGTGGAAGTGTGGTATTGTGTTTCTCTGACTGTTGGCGGGTTACCTCTGCGAAGTCGTTATGGCAACTTTAAAAGAACAAGGAGTGTGTGTGAAATTTTGTTTCCTGCTTTAAAAAAACCTGCAACGGAGACACACCAAATGCTTCAGGAAGCTTTCCAGGACGACGCTATCGCACATAGGTTTTCGAGTGGTTTGGGCGCTTTAAACGTGGTGAGATGTATGTTGAAGACCAAGCTCGTTCTGGACGCCCTTCAACATCGCGAAATGAGGAGAACATTTAAAAGCTCCGCCAAAAGATCAACGAGGATCGTCGCCAGACGATCGACCAAATTTCAGCAGTGACAGGAATCAGTTGGAGGTCGTGCCAGCGGATTTTGAGGGAGGATTTGCACATGAGACGTGTTGCTACTAAATTTGATCCGCGCCTTCTCACACAGGAGCAAAAAACCATCCGCATGAATCTGTGTCAGGACTTGAAAACAGAGATTGCACGTGATCCAAACTTCTTGAACAAAGTCATTACAGGGGATGAGAGTGTTACGGGTATGACTCAGAAACCAAGCAAGCGTCAAGCCAGTGGAGGACTCCCAACTCTCCCACACCAAAAAGGGCAAGGCAAGTGAGGTCAAATGTGAAGACGATGATCATTGTCTTTTTTTATGTTCGTGGAATTGTGCATCGGGAATTCGTACCCCTGGCCAAACTGTTAACCAGCACTTTTACTTGGATGTTTTAAGGAGTCTGCGAGGTGATGTAAGGAGGAAACGTCCGGAACTTTGGCGATCAGGTGACTAGTTTCTGCATCACGACAACGCTCCAGCATACACAGCCTTACGAGTGACCCACTGGTATTTGGGATCTCAGAAGTCGTCTGTCATTCCCCACGCTCCGTATTCGCCGGACCTAGCCCCGTGCGACTTTTTCCTATTTCCACGAATGAAAAAAACGCTAAAAGGGGAGCGTTATGACGATGTGGAGGCGGTAAAAACAGCTTCGCAAAGGGCACTGAACAATATCAAACTTGAAGAGTTCCAAACATGCTTCCAGGAGTGAGAAAAGAGACTTGACAAGTGCACCGCATGTAATGGAGAGTATTTTGAAGGTGACTGAAGTAATTTTGTAAAAAGGTTCATCAATAAAGTTTTAATGACAACCATCCGGTTTCTTTTGGGTTCCCCCTCGTAAATACCTACAACACCGGATACTCATATATTAGTTTCCATTGGTCAGCAACTTCTCCGCTAAAGTGTAGACTATTCATTATCAAAAATCAGAACCACCATCCTTTCATTGAATACTACACACTCATGCATACCCTGAGATAGGTTTCTCATAGCTTGTGGTCCGCGCCGTGGCTCAGTGGTTAGACCGCTTGGCTCTCACCAAGGCGGCCCGGGTTCGATCCCAGGTGACCGCAAAGTGAGATATTAGTGGTGGACAACACGGCGCTGGGGCGGGTTTTCTCCGGGATCTCCGGTTTCCCCCGCCATCTCATTCCACCGGTGCTCCATCTTCATCTCATGTATTATCAGTGTCATCGCCTGCGGTGCCGTATGTAGTAAAAGCGGGCGTTAAACACTACACATTTCATTTCATAGCTTGTGCAGATTTACATCAAGCAAGAGATCGTCAAGATATCGTAAAAAGACGTTACAGCTTTCGAAACAAAAGTTACAGCTTCAAACTTCATCTAGCTAATCCTAACTTGAAGATTCACCATATTTTTTCATATTGTCAAAGAACTTAACATGTAAAAGTATGCTGCCTTGCAAATTTTAGCATCAAAATCGGTAACTGATTTTGTGTTGGCATCAGGTCGAGAAGCTTCTATGGATTTTGCGAGATAACCAAGACAAAGCTGTTCTAACATTTTTGAACATCCAACAAGGAAAAAGAAAAAGAAAGGAATTACTATGAAATCTTTTTCTTTCTCATCTCTTCGTTTAATTTAGATAAGAGTTTTTGAAAGTAAATCCATTACGCATCTCGTCATAGGTGCAAGAGGATTGGAGGAAAAGAAATTTATATCTGATGTTTAAATGAAGTTTGTTGTATGTTTAAACATTCATGGGCTTTCCATGTCAAACAAACGAGAAACAAGCAAAAAGTGACTATATATTAAAAACAATTGAGACGTGCTACTGTTACAAAACTTTATCTATTCATCTTCAACAAACCATTTTTACCAAAGCTTATTCTTCTATCTACTTTATGTTAATCGGGTTATAGTTTTACTATCCACCTTTTTCATATAGAAACAAGGGAAATGGAAGAAAATTAAGTGATAGTCAATTCTTAAAGGTGGTCGCTAGGTGACGATTTTAATATTATGACCAAGGTAAAAGATTTGATGTGCTACATTCATATAATTTGCATACTCTCTATTGTTATTAGTGGCTATACAAACCATTGTTAGAGAAACTATTTTTCTATTTTATTTTAATTGAAATAAACATTTGTATAAATAGAATGTTACACTATTCGTTTTAGATACAAGGAAATAATAATAGTGAAATGTTTAGAAACTGGATGCTATAATATACCTAGACTGGCCGCTAGTTCAGTGGTTAAGGCACCTGTGCAAGGAGTCCTGACTGGAAGAACGGGATTTCTCTTCAGCCAAGATTACTTCCTATTTCCTAGAGGTATAACTATAAACGGAGAAGTGTGTGTGATCTAATGTATAAAACCCAAACAAAAACTACTATATATGTGGATTAGTAATATCTTCTAGTATAAAAAAGGCCAGAGATATGACATTGATAATTAAAGGAGGGATTAAGTAGAATTAAGTAATGATGATATTAA
This sequence comes from Mantis religiosa, assembly GCA_030765055.1. NCBI lineage: Eukaryota > Metazoa > Arthropoda > Insecta > Mantodea > Mantidae > Mantis > Mantis religiosa. The sequence continues at coordinate 98,438,012 of CM060947.1, read as the reverse complement.
AATGCCATACTCCTTCCATGAGTATCTAGAAATAGCTGAAGATGGACAGACCTCAAAGCAATAATAAAATATTGAAGCACTCGAGTGACTAATAATGTATATCTCAGACATTTTATGTTACAAAATAATTATTTGAAATAAATTGTATGTTTAAAAAATTTAGTTTTGTATAGTACGTTTAAGTTTATCATTTAACGTGTAAAACGTACACATGACTACACAAAATTGCCACTATAAAAACTTTTGTAAATGTCTTAAATGTATCGAATTCTAACTAAAATCGTTGGTCAATTTCCAAAAGGTAACAGTCTTTTAAAACGATCCAGATAAAGAATAACTTGAGATGAAGGCTCTTCCTAATAATTCGTATCACAATCTTGGAAGATATTGAAGGTAAACATCAATTTGCATTTATCCAAATTTTCGTTTTTAAGTTATTTCTATTCCATACATAGAAAACACAAAACGCGCGAAGCTTTTTCTAAAAATTTATTTTATTAAAAATGCTTTAAAATCCTTATTTTCTGTAAAAGTTCAGTGACGAACTTTTTCAACCTATATGTACAAGGTGGAGAAAATAAAAGACAAGTAGCCACCTCCCATTTCAGAGAGGTAGAAAGAAGGATTGGAAGATTCAAACAAATATCAGGGAACATATAGGAATTGGTTAACACAGCAGAAACATTTCTGTGCTATTACGAGGGCTGTTCAATAAAGAATGATCACAACTCTTTTTGACAACGTACCTTTACTCATCCTCATAATTTTGATAGTCCTTCTCAAAATAGTCTCCCCTGAATGCGATGCACTTGCCCCAGCTTTTCTGCCAGTCTACAAAGACATGCTGGAAACCATTTTTGAGAGATCCTTCAAAATCTCCTCCGCAGCCTTCACCACTGCTTCTAATGATGGATAATGCCTCCCACGACGGCCTTTCTTCAAGTTAGGGAATAGAAAAAAGTCACATGGGGCTAAATCCGGACTATAGAAGGGGTGAGGGATGCAGTTCACGTTGATTTTTGTAAGATGTTCAGCAACAACATTGACAATATGCGGCCGCGCATTATCGTGGTGCAGCATCCAGCCTGCTTCACGAAAATGTGGTCTTTTGCGCCTGATATGGACTTGCAATGTTCTCAGGACATCCCTGTACTCCAGTTACTGATGTGTGTGTGTGTGTGTGTGTGTGTGTGTGTGTGTGTGTGTGTGTGTGTGTGTGTGTGTGCAGGTACAACATGCTGATCAACCATTCCATGAATATCAAAGAATGAGATGACCATAACTTTCCCAGCAGAAGAAACCACTTTTGCTTTTTTGGAGGTTGGTGATGAAGGAGATTTCCACACTGAGCTTTGCTGTTTGCTCTCAGGATCAAAATGATGTAGCCAAGTTTCATCAGCAGTGATTACGTTTGAAAGAAACTCCGCTTCTTCCTCTAACATCAATTTTAGCTGCATGTTACCTCCATTGCAGCGGTAGGCGATACTGAACATGTCTGAACTTGCCTGGTTCTCACAGGCGGGAATCAGGAGTACCAACAATGAAACTACTACGGCGTGTTTGTTTCATATTAAGCTAACAGAATATAATAAGATTGAATTTTAGTGCGTAAATTATGGCCGTAAAAATTATGACCATTCTTTATTGAACAGCTCTCGTACAAGATTTTGTCTATGTCTTACGGTTTGCCAAGTCAGATAGTAGCACATCAGGCTTTACACATACTGCATTCCACCCAGAAATATACTTTACACTGGAAAGTTACGTTTGAGGTCTACTGAAAAATGAGAGAAAGAGAAAAAAACATAGAAAAGTTCTGTTGTAAATGTGTGTATCTCTAATCTGCATAACTCAAAAGTGAGAAATTGATTGAGTGCTTCACTTGGTATTCAGTTCAGTAACTTTCGAGGATGCGACATAATTTACAACGTAATTCCTGCACTCCAAACAATCATTTACATGAAACACTTTTACAAAATGTATATTCTCTCAAACATGATTTTAAGGATTTTAAATAAAACATTATACTGCTACATATTGTCATAATTCATAACAAATAAAAGAATATTTCGAATTTTCTGGCAATGTCTTGGGAACTTCTCTTTATTGCCTTTAACTTTTCCATATTTGGTAAAAAGTAAGAAATGAACAAAATATCACAGTAAAGCATAGCTGCTAAAACACATAAAATACATTTTTGTGGAGTAAACCATTTCGGAGACATTCATATTTATTTGGTTCAATTTTGTAATACTTAAATTTTCTCAAATAGGAAGTTATTTATTGTTTTTATCTCTTGGTCATGCAAAGAGAGCAGACTTTCATAGCTATTACATAGTGAGCAGCTCTTAAAACATTGACTGTCACTGAAAGCATTCTGTATTCCTATATTGTCTTTCAGCTTTACGGAGGTTAGCAATAGGATACTGTTTATCTCCATTAACATGAAGTAGAGAGGAATAAGCGCTTGTAAGAATAGTTAATACAGGAGTAGAGGACCATGTGAGTGCAACACATCAGAACTTTTCAAGACCTGGACATGCACAGAGAATGAAACGTCAAACTAATGCATATCAAACAGTTGTTGAAGAATCTGACTATTGGTTAAGCGTACATTCCCCTATTTCTAAAGTACCTATCTGTAAAGGAATATACATATAATAAAGTGATTTCAACAGATGCTTGTCTCGAATATGAAGTAGAAACAAGAACAAATGTTTTGTGGAAGAGTAAGTAGTACGCACACACATATGTGTTTAATTTGACGGCTAGGTTTTCTTTGAAACACTCATTCAACTGAAAGGCAAAATGATTATATCAGCAGGTTTTGAATCTTTTTATTGCTGTCATTAAAATTACACGTTAACCTGATTGCAGTGTTCCTCCAATCTGTAGAGTTTATTAGTTGGCTAAAGTTAGTTAACATTGAGATTGTAATCTGTTTGTTCTGCGGAGAAGTAACCGTCCTATCTGTTCAGTGCTCCAGGATAAATGTAAGGTAATCCAGCCAGTGATATCCAAGGTCATATAAAATCATCTCCTGCACCATTAGCAGCTTCCACTTTAGAGTACAACATATTTTGTAGCTCTCCATTCCTTTGGAACTACTCTTTTTTGAAATACACTATAGCCGGACATCCTGCTTCCCTCTATTTTGTTTTCTTCACGTCACCTTATTGAGCAATATCTAGTTTCGTTTTCTTCCAAAAAAAATCTTTTTTATCTATTACATCTTCCAGTAAGTCCTTTTTCCTTACTCAGAGCTGTAGTAATACTATTTTTGTTTTTGTTTAGAACTAGACAGACGAAAGGGGTTCTCAAACACTGGAGCTCAGGACCACAGCTAGGGCTAGGGAGGAAAGTTAGACCTGAAGGGTACCAGCACTAGTAAGGACAGGAACTCTATTGATTCCAGAAACACACAAGTGCTGATACCAGCGCCTTGCGTCGTTTCCAACCCAGGGGTCCTGCAATGAACGAATACTTCCCAGGAAGTTATCCAAACCCAGGGGTCTTGGAATGAAGGAATACTTCCCAGGAAGTTATCCATACCCAAGGGTCTTGGAATGAACGAATACTTCCCAGGAAGTTATCCAAACCCAGGTGTCTTGGAATGAAGGAATACTTCCCAGGAAGTTATCCATACCCAAGGGTCTTGGAATGAACGAATACTTCCCAGGAAGTTATCCAAACCCAGGGGTTCTGGAATGGGCGAATAGTTCCCAGGAAGTTATCCAAACCCAGGGGTCTTGGAATGAAGGAATACCCTCCCAGGAAGTTATCCATACCCAGGGGTCTTGGAATGAACGGATACTTCCCAGGAAGTTATCCAAACCCAGGGGTCTTGGAATGAACGAATACTTCCCAGGAATTTATCCAAACCCAGGGGTCCTGGAATGAACGAATACTTCCCAGGAAGTTATCCAAACCCAGGGGTCCTGGAATGCACGAATACTTCCCAGGAAGTTATCCAAACCCAGGGGTCCTGGAATAAGCGAATACTTCCCAGGAAGTTATCCAAACCCAGAGGTCCTGGAATGAACGAATACTGCCCAGGAAGTTATCCAAACCCAGGCGTCTTGGAATGAATGAATACTTCCCAGGAAGTAATCTAAAGCCAGGGGTCTTGGAATGAACGAGTACTTCCCAGGAAGTTATCCAAAACCAGGAGTCCTGGAATGAACGATTACTTCCCAGGAAGTTATCCAAACCCAGGGGTCTTGGAATGAATGAATACTTCCCAGGAAGTTATCCAAACCCAGAAGTCCTGCAATGAACGAATACTTCCCAGGAAGTTATCCAAACCCAGGCGTCTTGGAATGAATGAATACTTACCAGGAAGTTATCCAAACCCAGGGGTCTTGGAATGAATGAATACTTACCAGGAAGTTATCCAAACCCAGGGGTCTTGGAATGAATGAATACTTCCCAGGAAGTTATCCAAACCCAGGGGTCTTGGAATGAATGAATACTTACCAGGAAGCTATCCAAACCCAGGGGTCTTGGAATGAATGAATATCTCCAAGAAAGTTATCCAAACACAGGGGTCTTGCAATGAATGAATAGTTACCAGGAAGTTATCCAAACCCAGGGGTCTTGGAATGAATGAATATTTCCCAGAAAGTTATCCAAACCCAGGGGTCTTGGAATGAATGAATACTTCCCAGGAAGTTATTTAAACCCAGGGGTCTTGGAATGAATAGATGAATATTTTCCAGGAAGTTATCCAAACCCAGGAGTCCTGGAATGAACGAATACTTCCCAGGAAATTATCCGAACCCAGGGGTCTTGGAATGAATGAATACTTCCCAGGAAGTTATCCAAACCCAAGGGTCTTGGAATGAATGAATACTTCCCAGGAAGTTATCCAAACCCAGGGGTCTTGGAATGAATGAATGAATACTTCCCAGGAAGTTATCCAAAACCAGGAGTCCTGCAATGAACGTATACTTCCCAGGAAGTTATCCAAACCCAAGGGTCTTGGAATGAATGAATACTTCCCAGGAAGTTATCCAAACCCAAGGGTCTTGGAATGAACGTATACTTCCCAGGAAGTTATCCAAACCCAGGGGTCTTGGGATGAGCGAATACTTCCCAGGAAGTTATCCAAACCCAAGGGTCTTGGAATGAGCGAATACTTCCCAGGAAGTTATCCAAAACCAGTAGTCCTGCAATGAACGTATACTTTCCAGGAAGTTATCCAAACCCAAGGGTCTTGGAATGAACGTATACTTCCCAGGAAGTTATCCAAACCCAGGGGTCTTGGAATGAGCGAATACTTCCCAGGAAGTTATCCAAACCCAGGAGTCCTGCATTGAACGAATACTTCCCAGGAAGTTATCCAAACCCAGGGGTCTTGGAATGAGCGAATACTTCCCAGGAAGTTATCCAAACCCAGGGACAAATATTTAGGCAGAGCAAACTCCAATCACGCCGCAACGCACCAGTCACCTGATTTAACAGCTCTGAAACTTATTATTCTCACAGGAAATAGTGAACATGAAATTCGCGGTAGAATATCAATCTTCAATCATCCAGCGCTTCCCTACCAAATTTTATAGCTTTAGTCATTCGGTTACAGACATTTAATAGAACTGTCACTTGTTGAAGTTTAACATTTGAAACAGTGGTTTTCATTTGGCCCCGAGAATAATTATTGCCTACCTATGTAATTTGTGATGTTATTTGTATTATTTTATAGCTACGTAAATATTTTAAAATAAAAAAGTTTGAAATATTTATATTGTGAATGTGGGAAAGTATAAAATCAGTGAGTGAAAGAGAAGGACATTAGAGAGTTGGCCATGAATGTTTAAAAGTGTGAGGAAACAAACGGTATCCAGGAAGATGAAAAATCAATAACGATTCTTTATGAGGAACACGTAAGAAAATAAGTTTTTTTTTTTCCTTTTTTTGTAAGAGTGAATCCGTAGGAAGAATTTTTATGTAAAGTTTAATTCTTTCTTTTTATATTTGAGTGACCGCAAAGTAAAATATTATGGAAAAAGAACCTTATTATGTATTATTTTGACAAATCAACCATAAAATATCACATCGTTCCAATATTAAGGTCCTGATAGTAGACTTTTATACAGCTACTGAGTTCAAAACGGGGCAATGAAAATTTAAATAACTACAAATTAATTACGTCAGCAAGATTTCAAATACTGATCTTTATCACATGCGAAAATAATCAAAATTAATAAAGTACGAGGGCTGTTCAATAAAGAATGATCTCAATTTTTTTTACAACGTACCTTTACTCATCCTCCTAATTTTGATAGTCCTCAAAATAGTCTCCTCTGAATGCGATGTACTTGTCCCAGCGTTTCTGCCAGTCTTCAAAGACATGCTGGAAACCATTTTTTGAGAGATCCTTCAAAATCGCCTCCGCAGCCTTCACCACTGCTTCTGATGATGGATAATGCCTCCCAAAAAGGTATTTCTTCAAGTTAGGAAATAGAAAAAAGTCACATGGGGCTAAATCCGGACTATGGGAAGGGTAAGCGATGCACTTTACGTTGACTTTTGCAAGATGTTCAGCAATAACATTGTCAATATGCGGCCGCGCATTGTCGTGGTGCAGCATCCAGCCTGCTTCACAGAAATGTGGTCTTTTGCACCTGATATGGACTTGCAATGTTTTCAGGACATCCCTATATTATTGTCCAGTTACTGATGTGTGTGCAGGTACAACGTGCTGATAAACCATTCCATGAATATTAAAGAATGAAATGACCATAACTTTCCCAGCAGAAGCAACCACTTTTGCGTTTTTGAGGGTTGGTGATGAAGGAGATTTCCACAATGAGCTTTGCTGTTTGCTCTCAGAATCAAAATGATGTAGCCAAGTTTCATCAGCAGTGATTACGTTTGAAAGAAACTCCGGATCTTCCTCTAACATCAACTTAAACTGCATGTTACCTCCATTGCAGCGGTAGACGATACTGAACATGTCTGAACTTTTCTGGTTCTCACAGGCGGGAACCAGGAGTACCAACAATGAAACTACTACGGTGTGTTTTTCTCACATTAAGCTAACAGAATATAATAAGATTGAATTTTAGTGCGAAAAATTATGACCGTAAAAAAATCATGATCATTCTTTATTGAACAGCCTTCGTAAATCTAAAATTACTAAACTAATTCAACAATAATTTTCCATGAATTAAATATTTTAACACGCAAATTGGAAAATTTAAGTACAAATGACTTCACAACGAAGAAACTTATTACACTTTTAAACTTCTTCTTAATGTCAAACTTTTTATGCACGTGAAAGTTTGATTATATGGAAGCGCTGTATGTTGTGTGTACTGCAGAAGTAACTGGTAGCACCTGAACATTAAATTAACCACAAACTGAAGCACACAGAAAAATGTTCCCTTCTTTCAACAATCAGGACTGCTTTGTGACTTTGAATCGCATCTCTTCCCAAAAACAATGAGTTTCCCTCTATCTAGCGATAATCATCATTATTTCAAGTTTTAAAAGTTGTAGAAAATCTGTTCTGCTCCTATTCATCAAACTCGACTTTCTATTTACATCTCGACTTCCTACAATCCATTTCTACTTTTCACAAATGAGAAATATCTTTCTCCCTCCCTCTCTCTTCCCCCTCTCTCAAGCGAATGGAATTTTAAAGACGTCATGTACCAATCGGCTCTTAGAAGATTTAATAACACTTAAAGCCAATGTATCCCCCAATTTCTATTGTACGTGTAGAAATAAGTAAATGGATAACAACATTTGACAAATGTTTGTGTGAGTTAAATGTGAATTAGTTAGGTAAATAAGCTTTTATATAAGTAATTCTTGAAAAATGGGCTGAGATACTTAGGTTTGTAATACATCAGTTCTTTTAAGATTATTTCTATGGAGAACTAAAATCTCTGTGTAAATTTTTAGCTGTACAAATTAAATTGAATATAAATAGTATTTAATATTCTTGAATTTTTTGGATTTAACAAAACATCGTTTTAGGAACTCGATCCCGAAAGGAATAGAGAAACTCATCTATTGTGTTAAACAGTTGAACATTATTAGCACAACTTTATAAAAATGACCTTTATGCAAGCTAATTTCGGGCTAAGTGTAAAATATCTATCACATTACACTTTCAAAATGCTGTCAGAATTTTATTTTGACAAAAAGAAGTGTTTTGATCGAATACTTCGTATCTACGTATATTTCGTATGAAATCGAGACATTGGTTTCATATATTTCCTCTATCCAAGTTGGTATGTTTACAATTTGTGACGCACCACTTGAAATATCCGAAATTGGGCGTGTACTCTTCGGAGAACACTTCGCTTATACTGAACCGGGACACTTACCCTAGTAACTTTCTTTATTTCGTTAACAAGAAGCAAAAGAGAAATGATTTTGAGAAGAGACCGAAATTAATTAGGAGGGGGTTTAAAAAAAGTAAGAAACATAAGAAGAGCGTATAAACGCAATCAGAAACGTATTTTAATTTGTTGGAGCGGAGCGGGAGCTTCAAAGAGATGCGATCTCAGTTCGTATGGGACATAACAACAAAAAACAGGTGACGGTATATCGTTAAGGTAGAGCTGCGACAGATATCGTGCTCCATCCTTTTCTAACACCTGTAGCCAGCCTTCAGCAATATTGTCCGAACATAAACGTTTAAGCAACTTCGTGCTCTATATTTATTTGCATAAAAGCCATTTCGTCATCTTAAGTTTTGGCGTGTTGCGCACTATTCATATATTTCCTGCATAAAAAGTTGTCTTCACTGGCTGTAAAAATGCTCCTAATCACAAAAGTGAACCCGCAGCTATGAGAATAACAATTTTTGTTTTTAAAAATAATAAAGCTAAAAAGAGAAATAGATATGTGGGTAGTTTGTTTGTCACCTACCTGCGTGCATGCTTTATTCACACACACAAATGAAGTAAACACCAAGTGTAGTAACATATTCCAAAGCTGCGACAGGAGAAATTTTAATAAAACCCCTATTCCAAACTATCCTTTATGTAAAATGTATTTTGTTAACTTTTATTTTCCTGAAATTACTGCAATTTTATTTTGATTAAAATAACCCTAAGATGCCTAATGTCTCTAAAGATTAACATTTATCCTTCACTGTCAGTAAATTTGCTATCATGCTGCGTAATAGTAATCCACACAAGTTAGCAAGTAAAGTTATAGAACTCGTTAAAACGTAAAATGTATGGTGAAAAATGTTGTGTAATTAACCGTTTCGGGATATTTGTTATTGTGTGCTTTATTTTTTCCAGAAGTTTTACAATTTTAGAAATTCCTGGACCCATATATCTCTTTATCGTGGGTATTCAAAAGCTATAGAATTTCATAGTTAATGCAAAACTATTGGCTTCTTTTAGCAGTTGACCAAGGCTTCTGCCTCTTTTATCCCTCATTTACTACCAAGAAATTTTTAATTAAATTATTTCTGCAAACGTTTACCTGTCTTAATATGAATTAAATATCAAATTAAGCTTTGTAATAATGATTTTTAGAAGAGATATAAAAATAAACGAAATGGGAAGAGAAGTCCCAGAAAACTAATCACTATTTTATGTCTTACGTCCTTACAAACTTAACAGACATATAGAAAGTGTAAAACACCAAAACTGGCAGTTGTAAACTCAAGTTAACTTTGTTTTCTGATGACTGTCTGGTCAGTGTTCTGATTTTTCAACACGAAGGTTTCTTGCTGGATTCCCTGTTTCGTAAGCGAGAGTGTGTGAGTGTATTAAAGGATAAAAATTATTAAAATCTAACAAGGTATAACGCCATCAGTTGCTTCTTAATCATAAAAAGTTAGAGAGTAATACATAACTATTTTAAATATTCTGTGTTTCAGATTCACAATATTTTATGTTATCTTCCAAATTAAGAGTCACCGGATTCGATTCCCGACAAAAGGATGAGACTCCTTCTTTAGCCAGGACTATATCTCTTACTGTCTAGAGTCTAGGAATATGCTGAAGAGTGTAAATGTTTGTGAATATAATGTTTATAAAGAAAAATTAATCCAAACACAACGTTTAACTGAACAGTGTCTAAACGAATAAATATGACTACCCATAAGTAAATGTAACAAAGATAAGAGCGTCGACACTATCTTAAATGTAAAGTCAACATATAAACGAAAAAAAGCAAAACGAGACGTTTAAACTTAAGAAAATGGAAGGAAATACGGTATGGTTTTACTAAAAAGATCCAAGAAGAAGTGCAGTGCCACACTCATGCACATTCGTATTATAAGTTCTTACAGAATGATATCTGGAATTTAATGGGTGCTTTTCTAGGTCATGGGAGTTGCAGGATGCATTTTAACTCTGGAATGCGTGTCACAACTGTAGACAATTTTTTATTGAAAGGGTTTCGGCAGTAGAATTTTTAGGGAAAAAAGGGCCATCAACGATTATGCTCGTTTAAGGACTTCAGGCCTGAGTAAGATAGTGTTTTTAATTGTAAATTACCAATGCCTTGGATTAGCGTAGAGAAGCAGTAATGTACCTGCCTATATGTGGTGATTTGGTTGTGGTATGTGTGTATGCTTCCAAGAGAATAAGTGGAATGTAAAACTAGTTAAGTTTGTTGTGAATGAAAACATGTCTTATAATAGGAGGAGTGTTTCAGCACCATTTGTAATCCTAATTGAAATTATGCTTCAGTCTATAGGTGCAAGATTATTATTTTGTAAGGGCTCTAAATGATGTATGCCTTATATATTTTAACAGTTGCATTACAGACAATTATAATATAGGCCAGGACAGAAATACTATTATCGTTACCATCATCATCTTCATCCGCCTGTCTTCTTTCTAAACTTTGACGACCATGACATCCACAGTAAAGTTTCTAGACGCTTTCGATTAGTTACGCGATAGTCGTCTTCTACAGCAAGAAGTATTCACAAAAGCTGTAAGTCTTCAAGAAATTATGTTTCAATCCTGTATACTCACCGATCACTTCTGGAAGGAATTGTAAGTTTTGTTGATTTACTCCATATAAATTTCAATTTAATGAAATGTTTAGTATAAAGCACTTTTCAGACCTAATTAAGTTTCTATTATCAGTTTTCATAGCTTCTAGATAAAGAAGAGTTAAACAGCGTAGACTTATTCAAAATTATCCATCATACCCCCTTCATTGCAACTTAATTGTTTTTCTGAATATTATAAACGTGAGGGTGGTTGAAAAATTTCCCCTGTGATTTTGGTTACCATCGTGTACCGTCATTTGTTACACGAAGTAAAACAAATTTGGAACCGATTCGTAGGTTACTATGGATTTGACAGACACTTTAAATAGTCGTTGCACGTGTTTTCACTAAAACAGAAGAAAGTGCAGTATCATTCAGTAATTAGCGTTTTAGTTTTGGACGAGAAAACCTTTGAGGGTATAAAATCTCAATTGGATGTATTTATTAACATCTTTTGTTATCTACGACAACAATTAGATATTGTTCAAGGACTTCATATATCGAACATCCGTTTCTGATGAGAAACTCTCTGTACGTCCGAAAATGTGGCTACCGAGTAAGTCATCGAAGTAGTCCACCATGAATTTCTCGTTGATCGTCGAAAGAAATTTATCGAATTGGCAGAGGTCATAGGTGTGTCGACGACAATGGTAATTCATATTCTGTGTGACAAGCTGAAGAAGGGTGATGAGTTTGCTCACATTGGACAACCAAAGAGTTTAAAGCTATTTAAGAGAAGTCCTAAGTGCTTTTTGCTTTGAGTTTGCACCTCATATTCAAGAGGTCGCAATTCAAGTGTACGTCAGTGCGCGTTAACTGGATAAGGTATTTCCTAGGTTTTCCCTTATCATGAGAGTTTAATGTCGGATAACTAACTTCTATGGACTTGGCTCATTTCAGCACCACTACACCCATTTTATTCATCTTCCGATAAGACTTACATAGAGGACGTTCAATAAACAGAAAATGATTACAGATTTACACTGATTACTCCACGTGGACATAGCATCTACCTGTCATTTGTGACTCCTGCGCATTCCATTGACTGAAGTGATGAGTGCATTGGTGCTTAGCACACGTCCGAGAGGCGCGCCACTACCCGTCTCACTATTCCAAAAATAATCAGTGTGGATGAGTAGAGACAGACTGGAAAATTTCATGCCATGCTGGGATTTGATTCGCAGATCTCCCGGTCTCCGTCCGGTTGCTCTTAACCATTGATCTACTGTTATGACATTAAATTCTCTAACTGGCTCGTATGTTTCCCGGTGGAGCACTAGGGTTTCTCATATACAAAGAGATATGCACCTTTTGTGGCCACTTACTATGCTGTAAGTATTTAAGTTCCAGGCTTCATAGTTAAAGCACTATTTTTGGGTGAATTGATGTAAGGTGGAAGAACTTATATTTTTCCCCACATTAAGTCTAAGGTTTGGATGAGTAGAGCCAGACTGAAAAGTTCCATGCTGTAGCCGGGTTTGAATCACGGGTCTCCCGATCTCCTTCCGGTCGTTCTTAACCACGGCTTAGTGGTGCTCTCTAGTGTAGTGCTCTCTACACAGGGCTAGTGTGGAAGAAATGATTAATTTCCATAAATTTACCCAACAAATAGTAGTTTAATTATGAAGCCTGGGACTTAAGTACTTACAGCATAGTAAGTCGCCACTAAAAGGTATGTATCTCACTGTATATGAGAACCCCTAGTGGTCTACCGGGAAACATACGAGTCACTTGGAGAATTTAATGTCATGTCGGCATGTTGGCATGTAGCTCAATGGTTAAGAGCAACTGGATGGAGCCCGGGAGATCCGTGGATCAAATCCCGGCTATGACATGAAAGTTTTCAGTCTGGCTCTACTCATTCAAACCTTAACCTGCACACAGCAAGTGTGGAAGAAATGATTAATTTCCAATAATCAGTGCGTTAGGTGAGATATTTGTAATAACAAAGATAAAGCTAGGGTAACCTTTTGAGCAGCACGATAATATACCATGTGTAGACAGCGCCTGTCAGGGGTAGACAATGCCTCCCGTACAGTGCTGTGTTATTTTGCCTATATGTTCTTGCGTATTGTGGGCTCATTTTCGGGTACTTCCAGCTACACTCCGCACTCGATTTTTGGTACATAGGCCCTACATAGAGAAGAGATGATGCCGTCAAACTTAAAAGCGCGTACAGGTGTCAGCATAGTGATAGTTCCCTGGTGAGATATTACATTCTCTTTGCAGAAGTTTATGAGAACGCTTATATAAAAGTGAGAAGTGTGTTACTTGAGTTAGACTGAAATTGCGTTCTTATTTAGGGATGCTGTTTAACTGCTGTGGTTCCCAACGCTCCCCACCCCGTGCGGTGAAGGTGACACGACCGAGCACCTGTCGGCCACGTTTTGTTGCACATGTTTTGTATAATGGGCGTGAAACAGCGCTTAATTTTTACTCATAGGTCTCTTTACATAGCGCAAAACTACGACACGGGACTACCGGCGTTAGTTCCCTTCCGAAGGAAGCCATGCATAGGATTTTTACGGCCGAGAAATTCCATCGCGCTTGGCAGGGTTTGAACCAGCGATCCTGAGAACCAGAGGCCTTATATTATCTCTAGACCAGGAAGGACGAATATTACTTTAAGGAGCACTGTAGTACCAAAGCCGCGTTTTTTAAATTTGTGTTTTATTATCTACCTTGAGGAGAGTTTAAGTTATAATCGTGAAATCTGCCAGCTGAAAGAAAACCTTTTGAATTTCAGAATATGTTGCTCTTTATTAGATTAAAACACGGTAAAGTTTTCAACTTTGGTAGGTTTTAAAAATATCATTAAATTAACTTTTATATTTACTCAACATTGCCTACTAAAGCATAGCATAAAATTCGTTATGCAGAATATGCTCTTTCTGTAGAGTATTGTGTTCTTGTCTAAAAAATCTTACTTTGAAGTCAAAAAGGTACTAAAGCATGCAAATGTGCTTTCTTTATATCTGCTAACCACCTACATCCTACTAGCACTTTGTACTGATGTTGTTTACATCAACGTTTATTATTATTAACACGAATGATGCAAAAGTAAAAAATTAATGCAAGAGCATTTTGCAGAAGTGTATAATAGGAAGGAAAAAACATCAAAACAATTTAAAGCTGAAACACAAAACTTTAAATCAGTCCACATTAATGAATATAAGCACCGAAGTAAGTAAGCTTATATAAGTAAACTATAAGTAAGCACAAAAATGTGTGCAATTTAAGTTTGTCAAATTGCAATTTTACTGCCTAATAATAGTTGAGAAATAAGTATGAATTTTACAAATCTAACATAAGAAGTATAAGCATTACGCCCTCGGCATTACTATTGTGACTTTGTGGGTTAGTAGAATTAAAAGTCCAATTTGCCGAAATTCTAAATGCTCTTTATTTCCGTAGCAATAACTGTTCAATTCTCACGTAACATTACATCACATATACAACACAGTCTTCCAAGGTCAATGACAATAACAAACAGCGTTCAGTTTACAACATCAGCTCTCGTTACAACACTCTCAGCTGTTCTCTGCTTACCTCTCCCGCGACTGTTTTACAACTGTCCGGTGGCGTGTCACAATCGCTTATATATCTCATTCATAAATTCGAGAGGTTTCGAGTACAAACAGGAAACCAGCTTTTCTCTGTCAGTCACGATATCACTAGAACCTTCCAAACGTGAAATCCTATCTGTGCTGGCAAGTCCTTTATCTTAGATATCTTTAATTGCCGGCTCTTTGTGTACACTAGCCGCGCTATCGTTAACTGATTATGCAAGATCTTTATTACCGTGAAACACTATCCGCTGTCTGTTATCTATTTGCGCCGACTTTAATGCCCTTTGCCGCGACACTATGATATGTAATAGCCATTTCGTACATTTCTAACATGAGAATTTAATTAAAACATTATGTATATATCCCATTAATGCAATTATCGTTCTCTCTTATGATTTTCCAGCTTTATCAAATCAAATATGGTTATTAAAGGCTATTTTCAGAAAACTAAGTATATCTTACGGATATTCCATTTATAAGCTCGTTACGTTGCCATTATTAAATTCTTTTGAGTTTCAAATTACATGTGGTACAAAATTGGATTCCTTTCTAGCTCACTTCGAAGAAGCAACTCTTTCTAAATATAACTTTCTAACAAAGATGGACTAATTTCGGAAGTACATCAATACAAATTAATTAGTGGATTTCTCTTTGATATCTCACATCCGAATGTATTTTCTTCATTGGTTTCCTCGTCCAACGTAATTAATACGATGACTTATATTGCTTTACGTGAGCATAAAGAATTTCACATATCAGGTGCGATTCCATTATTGTATACCACAATAAAATCCACAATAACGAGTTTTGTGATACGTAAATAAATATATTATATTAATATTAACATGTGTAAATTAATACTTTTTGAAGTATATATAATTATTTGTAAGATTTCAGCTTATGACACTTATTGAGTATAAACAGTGAATATCATACATACCGTGACATTAAGAGGAATTCCCTGTCTGGTACACTAAATCTGGGGAGAAAGTCGCTCTTGCCGCACAAGATTTTAGTTATCATGTACCTTTAATTGTTCTACTACTTATCTACATTAAGTAGAGGGAGGAGCATTGTACTTCACCCCCAAAATGAGGTATCGCAAATACGTGATTTGAAGCTCCCTCAAAGCTGTCAGCCCGGGCAACAAAACGTCGGTAAAATAACAAACCTGATACGCAAGTATTCTCCAGAGATGCGACCAAATTTTTCCAGGAAAATCTATTTCTTTCCACCCACTCAAATTGCCCAATACATGAAAAGTTATTTCTTATTTATTATTTTCCAGAAATTTTTATTAATATGCCACGTTTTAATACTCACATTACAGATTTTATACATATAAAGTTTCCTTGTAAATGCCTATGGAAGTAGTTCTCCATATTTTGTAGAGTCTGTCTAGTGAACGCGAGTGCAGTTTGCCCCTCAAAGGAAACTCACTCTCCCGACCACTAATGACCGTCATAAATCTATCTCTACACTTCAGAAATGGAATATTGTCGTTGAGGACCAATAACAACCCTGATTTTCTCGAAGTGACAGTCGCATATCTACTCCACATGAAGTGTCAGTTGCAATAGTTCCAACTTCCAGTTGATCTGTTTCATTACGTGCAGAAATTTGTTGTGTGTCACGATGTGGAGACCGTGGGAGGGAAATACGGTGGTAAATGCAAATGAAGTAGTAGATAACTTTCAGTCAAGTGAAAATAATCAAAGTGATGACAATAGTGTGAATAACTGGGCCGAGATATGTTACTGGAGAAGCTTCAGAAAGCAAAGTTATAACGGGAACTCTTTCTAAGTAAATTCTAGCGCTTGTTTAGAACACATATAAATATGTGCTGAAAAATAATCTTGGTAAGAGGTCGTGCAATGAACCTGATGATCAATTCTGGGTATTCACAACAATACAGTAAGAAATATTGTGACGAAAGGAATACCAAAGACGCCGATCAAGTGTGAAAACAAAAGGAAACGTTTCTCTAAAGAAGATAATTTCACATGCGAATTAATTCGTCGAGAAATTTGTAGATTCTATGCAAAAGGGAGAGCGACCACCTTAGATGAATTGGTTGCACACTTGCAAGAAATTTGTGATTTTCCTTATGAGCACTTTGCGTGGTCTCCTAAAGGAGCTGGATTTCAAATACCGCACTTTGAATAAGTTAAGGGTTATTATGGAATCCAGTAGAATTACAGCTTGGCGATATATATTTGTCAAAACTAAGAAAGTTTTGTACTAATGGACATAAGATTATTTAGACGAAACCTCGTACGATATCCATGACGTATCGAGAAAGGTGGCAACCTTGCGGAAAGGTCTGGGAGAAGGAGGGCCGGGTTTGTAAAACGATTATAAGGGTTCGTCAAAGGCAGCGGCCGAAGTGCACATGAGTTAACTAAACAGACTCTATGAGTTTTGTGTAGTTTGTAAACAGCAAGAGGTAAATAAAATCTTACTGTACAAAATCTCGTTAAAGCACACAATTTATGTTAGATAACGTATTTGTGGCATTAATCGTTTGCGAGATATTGCTTTTGTATGAATTCCCCTAAAAAAGCTGCAATTGCTTATTCGTCTGTTGCTCATATAGGATTAGTGGTTGGAGGATTAATAGCATTAAATGTTTGTAAAGGATAGATACGTGCTTTGTTCATTACCCAGAGAGTGAACCGTTCTGAAGAAAAGACTGCGTCGTTCGTATTTCATTAGAAATAGGAAGAAATACGAAGAAGATGAAGTAATAAGCGAAATTTAAGTCTCTCACATTCGTAAAGTGAATAGTGCAAGTTTAGCTGAACTACCTTATTAAGTAAAAGTGCTAATTGAAATTGTAAGATATGTAAGTGCAAATAAACATTATTATTATTATTATTATTATTATTATTATTATTATTATTATTATTATTATTATTATTATTATTATTATTATTATTATTATTATTATTATTATTATTATTATTATTATTATTATTATTATTATTATTATTATTATTATTATTATTATTATTATTATTATTATTATTATTATTATTATTATTATTATTATTATTATTATTATTATTATTATTATTATTATTATTATTATTATTATTATTATTATTATTATTATTATTATTATTATTATTATTATTATTATTATTATTATTATTATTATTATTATTATTATTATTATTATTATTATTATTATTATTATTATTATTATTATTATTATTATTATTATTATTATTATTATTATTATTATTATTATTATTATTATTATTATTATTATTATTATTATTATTATTATTATTATTATTATTATTATTATTATTATTATTATTATTATTATTATTATTATTATTATTATTATTATTATTATTATTATTATTATTATTATTATATAAGTTAAGAAAAAAGTGGATTAGGATAAAAGAAGCAAAGGCCAAGAAGAAATGACACCAAGCTGTTCAGAAAAACCAAAGGCTTATAGTCAGGGTACCTGAGTCAGCGAGTAAATCATAGGATCAACAATTTCATGTATTTGTACAGGAGATAGAATACGGCATGTTCTATGTTAAATTTTTAGTGTACTGAATTTGTAATGAATACTGTACAAATAAATATCAAAGGAAACGTGAAAACAAAATGAACTAACATTTTAAAAACTGGACAAAGTCATAATACCAAAAAATACAAAGGTGCGAGGGATTACTGAGTATAAGTATGTAAAAATGTGACTATATTCTATCAAAAATCAACAGACATTGGTAGCTGCGCCTATAGGCTGCAAAAACCCGAATAAAGTTCGGCACGTTAAGTTGGCTGCAACTAATCGGCAAACCCCTTTCCCAAGCATATCTACTTCTCCTTATTAAAGAAACAAAATAAAAAATAAAATAAAATCTGTATACTAATAGCCCGGTTTCTGAAATCTATACCAGGCCTTATTATGCAAAGTTCATTTTTAACTTTAAGTTCTGAATTATATTTGACAAAACAATTTACAAATTTTGCAGATATAATCCACTTTCTACCTTAACGAACTAACTAAACCTAAAGGTTACTGGATTCCAGTAACCACACAAATATAATCTATCTAAAACAGTCCTTTTCTACTTTACTTCTACTTCAACAATATAAATGAAATCTACATTTCTACTACAGCTTTAATTCTTATAACAAGCTACGAACGACTGTTTCCTACAGTTTTAAAATTTCCTCTTCTGCAACTGGTATCTAAAGCTTCCTCCTACTGGTATCCATCTCCTAAGGGAACTGGCATCAGTAGATGGAGCTGGTTCGTCAGTTCCAGACATCCGGGTAGTCATCTCTCCGCTTCTGCATAATCAGTTGTGTCTGTCCGCTCTGATACTCTCTCTCTCTCTCTCTCTCTCTCTCTCTCTCTCTCTCTCTCTCTCTCTCTCTCTCTCTCTCTCTCTCTCTATATATATATATATATATATATATATATATATATATATATATATATATCTTCTCTCTACTGGTATTCTCTTTCTGTCTTCTTTCTGATGTCCATAACTGGTGTCTTAAATCAGGTCTTCAAGTCTGGTAATCTGTATGTTCAGTTTCTCTTGGTCCTATTTCCCTCCGACGATCTCTTAAGTTATATTCTTTTCTCATAGATTGAAATTTTCTGACATTTCTTTCTTGAAATATTTTGTTGCGGGTCATATATTCCTCCAACGCCTTAACGGATATTATTTGAGACATATTTTCAAATTGTACATAATCTTCTGCATCTCTTAAGATGTTCCATAGACATTTTCCTTAAAGTTTCCTTCGACCGTCTTCTACTAGTACACTGTATTTTTGCACTCAAAAATAACATGTTCAGGCAAATCTAAACAGTTACATTGCTCACATAAATCTGAGTTATTCCTCCCCATTCTTTTTAAATATACATTGTATGGGTCATGTCCTGTAAAAAAATGAAAAAAATCCTTTTCTTGGTTTTATATGTTCCACTTTTAGCCTCTCTTTAATGTCCGGAATTAAATCATATACTCTTCTTCCTACGTGTGCATTATTGCACTCTTCTTGCCATTCTTGTAATAAATAATTTTTCACTTCTTTCTTAGTATTGCATCTTTTTCCCATAATTTTAAAAACATTCCCATATTCTTCCTTCTTTAACCAATAAGTTGCACCCCTTAATCTAATGATATAGTCAATAGGCCAAATTCCCGCTACTATTAGTAGGACCAAAGTAGATGTCGTTTTTGTAGCTCTGCTGCTGCGAAGTAATATTTGTCTCTGATTAAAGAAACAGCCCTATTTCACTAAAACTATACAAATAGAAGAAGAACAATATATTACACCTAAATATTAAGTTTTTCGTGTTAGGGAGGATTTTGATGATTACATCTTTATATGAATGAAATCATCATAATATCAAGATGAATGACAAATACTGAAAGAAAACAGATCGCTCCCTTCTAACAGAGAGAAAGTGTCTTTAACAAAACACTGATGAAACTCGTAGTATTGCTCAATGTCCACGAGTCATTTATCAACGTAAACATATGAGGTAAAGCAACGGTAAATTTAGATCCGATAGAAGCGTATCAAATATTTAAAAATCGAATAAGAAATTGAAATGAACTACTTCAGGGTTACTGGATGTCTGTATTTTGTTGTGGAAGTCAGTATTAATAAGTCTGGAAAGAGATAATGGAGCCCTCTTGTAGACAAATTAAGCAATTCCTGCTTTGAAGTAATTAAACAGTTTAGAAGTCCACAAACTCCTATTGCTAGGCGACACGCGTCTCTTTTGTTCGAAGCTTTGCGGGTAGCACAATGCTCCTGCAAACTCGGTCTCTTCTTAGATCCAAGCAGGCGTCTTTGAAGTGGTTTTGGAGAATATGCCGCTCACTTAATTAGTTAGCTCTTCTCGTAATCTTGAATTAAATTAAGTCGAGAGCTAAGTCGGTCTATTTCAATACGCGACCTCGCTCGCTGCGTGTTGTGGGTGTAATAAGAAGCAGGGGAAACGGCGCCCCATGGAGCTCCATTACTTGGGTGTGGTAGCGGCAAGAAACTAAGGCTCTGTCTGAAAGAAAGCTAAATGTGACGGAGGACAGGAATACTTCAAAACAACACAAATAGTTTTAAACAGTCAATATTTAGTGTGTTATAATATAGCACTTCATGGGTCTATTTCTGTGTAATAGCAATTTCGTACAATTCAAATTAAAATATCTAATGTTCTACATTGCCTGACTTTATCCACTATTGATTGTATAGCTTCTATCCATTACTGCAAAATTATATTTCTGTAGATATTTCATGATACTCTACATAAACCTTTCCAGAAACAGTTTCTTTGGACACCGGTGTCTCTGTTTCTAAGGCATTTACTGACAGATTTTCTCCACTTTCAAATTCTGTATCCATTACTTCCACTAGACAACATGGTTTAAGCCTGTTAATGTCATTGTACTGGTATTT
Organism: Mantis religiosa; assembly: GCA_030765055.1. NCBI lineage: Eukaryota > Metazoa > Arthropoda > Insecta > Mantodea > Mantidae > Mantis > Mantis religiosa. The sequence goes on along the minus strand of CM060947.1, from coordinate 98,417,012 downwards.
AATTCGCCATGTTATCAAACTTGACAATTATTTACACTGGATGCGTAGGCTTCTACGGCCTGCGTCTTGATGAGTATCCTCAGGTTCCGGTGAAGACCGCGTCATCTTGGTCATACTTGCTGACTTTCGCTCATCATATCGTGAGCTTCTTCTGGGCTCTTGGGGCAGAGGCCAGAAGAAGCGCACGACAAGAAGCTCAGAGACAAGAGCCCAGAAAAAGCTCACGACGTGATAAGCAAAACGTCGGCAAGTATGACCAAGATAACGCGGCCTTCACCGGAAGCTAAGGATTCTCATCAATTATTTACATTTTTGACACTCAGAACGAAAAAAATAATAGAAAAATGAACATAAGGGCTTCATTTATGTACCACTTAATTAAAAGTAAACTTAACATTTTCTGTACAATATACAAGGGTGGGTCAAAAAGTAATACCTCCTATTTTTTCCTTAAATAAGTAAGTTATGTGAAAACTTTGAATTTGACACAATTCCTCAAACCTTCTTCTCCAATCCCCTGCAGCAGTAACTTCCTAAGTCAACAGGTGGCAGCACTGCATCCTCTTGTAAAATGGCTGACATCGACATTCGTATTAGCCAGCATTCTGTGATTCCTTTTTTGACTGCGGAAGGTGAAACGCCAATTCGCGTTCACGAAAGGCTAAAAATGTGTATGGTGATGCAACGGTGGATGTCAGCACTGTTAGACGATGGGTTCGTCGCTGTAACGAAGCTGAAGGGCAAACACCATTGGCAGATGAAAAGCGAAGCGGCAGGCCGGTGACTGCAATGACTCCATGCAACATTCAGCGAGTCGATGACATCATTCGTGGTGATCGCCGGGTAACAAGAGGTCAATTGTGTCGCATTATCTCCCCCAGTAAAGGCAATGTGATGACGACTATTCAACAACTGGGTTACTCAAAAGTTTGTTCACGTTGGGTACCAAGAATGTTAACCGCCCAAAACAAAGAAACAAGGAAAACAATAGCCTCCGAACACTTGCAGCCCTTCAATTTGGAGGGCGAGGAGTTCCTGAAAAAATAATGTTACTGGAGGCGAAACAAGGGTTTATTTTTTTGAACCTGAATCAAAGAGGCAGTCAATGGAATGGCATCACACAACGTCACCGATGAAAAAATTTAAAACTCAGCGGTCGGCAGGGAAAGTTATGGCGACATTGTTTTGGGATGCAGAGGGTCTGCTTATGATTGATTTTTTGGAGCAGGGATGCACAATAAATTCTGTCCAATACGTCAGAACTCTCAAAAAGCTGAAAGCACGTCTTCACCAACTTCGCCCAACAAAAACTATGGCGGATGTTCTTCTTTTGCATGAGAATGCAAGACCACACACCAGCCGTTACACCATTGCAGAAATTGAGAAATTGGGATGGCAAGTCTTAACCCCCCCCCCCTCTATATAGCCCTGACTTGGTACCATCAGACTTCCATCTGTTCGGGCCACTAAAGGAAGCTCATCGTGAGATTCATTTTGAAGATGAGGAGGCTGTAAAAACGTTCGTGTATCAATGGCTTAGGAAGCAAGACCTGTGTTTTACCACACTGGAATATATGACCTAGTTAAAAGATGGACCAAAACTGTGGAAAAGGACGGAGATTATATTGAATAGTGACAAATTAATAGTCATTGTTGTAGTTTTCAAGCTATGTAAATTGTATTTAATTTTCTTGGCAATTAAAAGAGAGAGAGAAGAAAAATAGGAGCCATTACTTTTTGACCCACCCTCGTAGCTACATGCACATATATTTGATCCGAATATAAGAGCATTAGCCCTGGATTAAAAGGCTAATGAAATTTAAAAGCATGATAAATGATAATAAAAGGAGGTAATTCTGTTTAAATTAGGATACATTCAGTGGAAGAACTGTACAAGCTGGTTAAAATTGGTTTCTGTGCCTGAAGTTTAACGTAGCGTTACGGGATATGACATATCAAATGAAGTAGTTGAAAAGATGTTCATATGGGTCCGAGGTTGTCAAAGCCTATGCAGAAATTATCTCACGTCCGTCTTCTTAAGGATTTCAATTCAAGAGAATTCAATTTACTTTCTAAATAACTAGCTACTTGAAAATATCATCGAATTGTGGAGCTATATTCTGATGTGAAACGTTTCTTTATTGCTTTCAAAAAATAAAACAATGGAAGTATGGAGATGCAGACAAGTTAATAAATACCTACGCTCCATAGGAAGTGTTGTAGAATGTGTAGGTGTACTTTATTAATTCTGAAATTAAAGGTCTTTGGAATACTAAAATAAAATGCGATACTTTTTCGGTCGATTTTGGAGCTTGTTGTTGATATTTAACTCATTGTTACATATGATTTGACCATAATGTGCGACGTAGCAAAGCATGAAATATGCTTTCGCGTTCATTAAACGCAAGAGTAAAAGGCAGTAGTTAAATGTTTATGACAAATTTGGAATAGCTTTCCAAATCCTGAAACGTTTTATTTAAATTTCAACATCAGTGGAAATCGTTTCTTGATTTAAATCGTGAGTTTTAAACAAATTTATCATTCCTTATACTAATTCTGTTGTGAAACTTCTGAATATTCTGTTGAGTGGCTCACTTTGTTAAGTTCTGGTCTACGGATCCCAAGGCCACCGGTTCAAATCTGGCCCAGACTAATAGCTTTAAGTGTGCTTAAAAGAACAGCCTAGCAAGATATATAGTGGTATATAAAGAAATACCTGCGGGACGAAATTCCAGCACATCGGCCCGCTGATATGATCCTAGCAATTGATAGCGCCGTTAATAAAAATATTATTTTAAATAATCCCTTTAAATATTACGTATATCAAGAGTGGTAACTTATTTACTTACGAGAGTATGTATGATTTGTGTTGGGAACGTGTTTCAATGCACTAAAGTTATTATTAAAGAATTATTATTTATTGAAAGCAGCTCACACTGCCACAATCGCAGCAAGGGTCTACCGCAAAGAAATTGAGAAGCAAAAATGAGAAGAAAAAAAAAGACGGAATATTCAAGGACAGGAAGTGGCCCTTTTGTTTATCGCGCTAGTATTCCCAAACGTTCGTTTTCGGCAGAACTAGAAGATTCGATTTAGACAATGTTCCTTTCAATTTGAAAGACTCGGTTTCTCTAACATCCCGTGATCGGCTGGCTAATAATATGGGTGCACCTCAAGGTCACATGCTAGTTATGAACCAGTTAGTATCGCAGTTGTCAACAGTTAAAGGCGGCAACCAAAGCAGTGTAAAAGTACTAGTCGGGGGGCAGTGAATGTAGAAGAGCAGTGCAAGTTGATACGTTCAACAGAATATAAAGGAATATTAGACTGTGAGGCATTATTTATAAGTACCTCATTGAAGATATAAATGTAATATAAATAATAATTTATAAATATAATAATTTATAAAGACGAGAGGGATATTTATATTTATATATATATGTATATAAATTTAATATGTGAATGTAAAATACTGCAACATATGAGTCAGTAAATGTTCCACCGAACGAATGTTTTCTCTACTGAAAAGAATACTCCTTAGACTTCTCAAAACCTAACGGAACATAACGGGACAAAAGCTTAGGGGGGTTCAGTGGCTTGGTAAGTCCCATACCTAAACATTAGTTCCTTTCCCTCTAGTCTGTCAAGCGGACTGTGCTCAGATGCCTCCCAGGCAGGCGGAAGAGCGCAGCCAGCACTGGGCGCACACACCCTACAGGGCACTAGCAGCCATTTAAGGCTAGATATAGCACTGCCTAAGACAACCATCTGCTACAATCGACATTTCTTTTATACTGCCCAGATAAAGCCGCACTAAGCGGCTAGGTGCTGGACAGCAAACACTCCTGCCAGGTAAACCTGGGCGACTCGCATCTTCTGCTGGTTTGCTGCTGCTGGTCTGCTGGAAACAAAGCATTAAGGGCAGTCTAAATGCGAAATCTAAGGTGTGCAAACGTGTAAGCACGGATTCAAGAAAAGAAATTCACTGTGGGTGAGTAGTGGAAACATTTTCATCGGGGACACTATAATGGATGGTGCAAATATTCGAATAAACTGTAATTTGTCTACAATTTATTGGTATCGCCTCTCGTCACATTTAATATGCTTTACTTAAATAATGGCAGATGAGCAGCCGTGGACACGACCGGAGAAGAATCCTAGCATCAATAAATCAACCTATCCAACCACGAAAACACTGGATAAGATTTGCAAATTCCCTAAGGTTGTCGCAAAATTAACAAGTGACCGGAGAAACGCTGCACCTGACGTGCTTACTCCGCCTGATTGTAAGTTAGCATTGGGCTAAAGTTTATAGTAACAAATAATTTGAATTGTGCAACTTTATATTGTCATTTTGCCACAATATTAAATGAGAGCACTGTGGACATTTGTGAGAATTAACAAGTCTCAAGGACAAGGCCTGAAGTAGTGGGTATGTTTCTTTGTGAAGAAGGGCTGCAGAATGGATAATATGGAATTCACACAAGTTCGTGCCTTTAAATTGGAAGCAAATTCTTCTGTTAAATTCAATCAGTTCAGTATATTGTTTACAGGTTTCCAGAAATCAATAACGTCGGCCGCTAATTGTCAAGAAATAGATAACTTTGCATATCACATAGCACCAATTGGAAATTGTCTTGCTACTCCGAAATGTCACACTATGACGGATTACTAAATAACTTTAGCCGTAGCGACATCAGTAAATAGCTCGCTGAATTGCTCCAAAAGCACATCCAGTAGTGGCACATAAAAGTTGAAATCGATGTAAGATTTCTTCTCGCCAATTAACGACACGAAGGATCATTAAAAGTGACATTAAAATAGGAATTAGGTAGCTTTTGAATAGATCTTGATATGTTCAAGCTGACATTCTTGCATCTTGTTCCTTAACATAAAAATATCGTTTCAAGTAGTTTACACTACACAGTGGGCGTTAAATGTTTTTCGATGTATGAGTAGGTTGAAGGCGAAAGAGGAAGAGGATCTTCTTTTGGACTGATTGCGTCTAGTTCAGCGACGAATTTGCATGGAGTTATTCTATTTACGATTGCACGTATTCTTGTTACTCTGGGTGAGCTGGAAGGAAACAAGAAGTGAAATATTTTATTCTCTATTTATTTTGTCTAAACTACCTAAATAAATCAGCGCGTTTTGTTTTCTGCGGTTATTTTAACAACTAAGCTTTTTGTGGTTTGAGAAAGTACTGTTTAAGAAAGTGTTTAAACAATTCTTTTAAAGTTTCTTCTACGTGGGAAATGGGCATGGATAAAAAAGATGATTATCTGATGCTGTGAGATCAGGTTCGTAAATAAAAGTGTGGAAGCAGTTTGATTTCTCCCCATTCCTGAACTTTTTCCATGGTTGTTCGTGCAGTATGGGGTGTGGCATTGTCCTGTTGCAATATAGCTTTACTTCGGTTAATTAATGTTGGATGTCTCCGTCCAAAATTTCATGATGTTTCAGTGTTGAGAATTAATATCCCCATCATTCACCCGACCGTTTGGAACAAACTCCCAGTGCATTACACCTTCAAAATTCCACCAGACACACAACATTACTTTGGGACCGAACTGGTTTTTTTAACAATGACTTTGGCAAGTTGGCGGAGATCAAGCCACCATTTCGAGGCATCACGGTTCCGGTAATATACCCATTGTTCATCATAAGTGGAAATTCTCCTGACACATCTATCATCCATGGGACTACGGATAAGCTGACGACAGATATCCACCATACGTTCAGCCTGTACAGGTGTCAGTTCATGAGGTATAGATCTACAGCTTCTGTATGATTTTCCAAGTGCCTTAATGTGGCGATGTATGGTATCTGTAACAGGAATTTGGGACTGTTCGTCGTTAATTTTGATTTCTTACTTGGATCCTCCTATACAAGGCATCCACGCACAATTCTCTCTCTTCTCGTGTGAGTTTTTGCAGCTATTTCCTCTGGTCACCAATAGTATCATCTTATTCTAAATAAGAGTCATGAGACATCTGTGTTTCAAGGCGTGGTTCGGAATAAAGAAGTCAAATTCTGTAATTGGTTATATTTATACAGATTCAAATTATAACTTAAAATGTTCTTGATCTAGTACCAGTATTCATCACACTCCACCATTACAACAAAAATCTCCTTCTCTTTAAAACAAGATTATTGATTTATCGTCACTATTCAAGACTGAAGAACATATCTTCCTCCTAAAGATTATTGACTTATCGTAACTATAGTTACTTCTACTTAATTTTGTGATTGGCCGATCCAATGGCACGTCACCACATGACGTCATATTACGTCATACCATTACTACTTCGGCCAATCACACAACTACATATATTTTTATAAATTCATAATCCCTTCACAATTCCTCCGGACATAACCCAAAAATACTGTTACATATCTATCCTTTGATGCGCCAAGTTCTTGTCTGCCCACCTGTGTAACGTAGATGGTAGTGTGTCTGCCTCACGTTCAAGAGGTCCCGAGTTAGAATCTCGGTCAGGGCGAGTTACCTGGATAAGAATTTTCCGCGTTTATGACTTAACGTTAGAGGATGCAAATTGGATAAAAAAAAGTTCTTCTCAAAGCCTACGTGTACTGTTTTGCTGATTTTCTCCCAAAACGGCATGTATCCTCAATATTTCACGTCTTCCAGAACGTGGTATCTTAAGTGTTTTCGTCTCCTTTGTTGAAACGTTGGAACCACCATTGTTAACGACACCTTATTCTTCCACTTCACATATTCCTCGAACTGCGGCATCTAAACTTGTTTAGAGTAATGTTTTAGGAATCTCTAAGTTCAAATTTTGATCTCCATTTTGTGATTCTTTATTAACAAGTGAAGATCGATACATGCTCTCAATATCGCAACATTGACTATGGCATTCTGTAAATAGCATTGCCAAACCAAAGAAATCCAATAAATTTTTCAAAACTCCAAAATCAAAGAACCGACTACACTTATGAGACCACCTAATTAATTTATATTCAAGTTTTCCAGTCCTAAAGACTAGACTGGCCACTGCTGCTGCTAAGCTGCTAAGTTCCTGGGAAACAAAATCAAATTTGGTATGGACAGTTGAGTATCATTTGTCATCTTGTCAAAGATCCAGGAGAAAACAATTTAACTGTACTGTCCTTTAAACAATTTATAGCAAAATAACCATTTCGCTCTCGATTGAGCAAACATATTCTTATACATATGTAGTCTCGTAAGTAGCATGCTAGCTTCCAAGTTCAGAGCTCCCAGGTTCGATTCCCGGTTGGAGGGTGAAAATTTCCTTTTAGTCGAGATCATTCTCTGCCCTCCGCAAAGTTCGTAAGTATAAATAAGAGTGTAAATATATGTGTGAATTTTCTGTTTATAAAGGAAAATGTACACAATGCTACATAAATAGTAAGCGAGTGAAAATCATTGCTGTTGTACAATTTATTGTTCTCAAGGAGAAAAGCCAACGATATAAACCATAGATTTTAACATGACATATAAATGGTGCAAAATAAATAAGAGTACCAATGGTGCCTAAGAATCATTTTAATTTTGAGGCATACGTAAAGTGAAAATTTAAAGTGAAGTTAATGGGTAAATAAGCTATAAATGTGAATACTTTATTGTAAGTCATTTCGTATGATGTGATATTGTGGTCCTGTCACCGTCTCCGTCGCACTGTTATCCTACTGACATAATCAAGGTAGGAGTGTATTAATTAGTAGTGTAGATTTGTTGCTACTTTCTCATTGCCTACCTATAGTAGGTAAAATGGAATATGTCATTCCACACAAAAATTCTATTACAAGATTTCACCGGAAGTACAGAACTTTTAAACAAAGATCCGTGCTTTTATGTGAACAACGTAAGTGGAAACCACGTGTTGGGGGAACACAAAATTGAAACTTGAGTCAGACATCGTTTAAGCACCCGTTAGTTTTGTTTTATCAAAACACCTCTGACGAGTTATGTATTTAAAGTATTTAATAACACAAGGGGCGTCCAGAAAGTAAGTTCTGTTTCAATTTATCTCCACTGCAGCGCTGCGATCGCAATTCCGCACACGCGTGGTAGACGCTCTGTATCAAGAAGAAACGTGCGCCATTGTGAGATCGCTGTCAGCCACGTACGCTTTGTTGTGCTTGTTTACAATGTCGGTGATGACTGAAATCCCGCCGCTTCTGAAATCAGATCTGTGATTCGTTTTCTGAATGCTAGGAAAGTGAAACCAATTGACATTTATCGGCAAATTTGCGATGTTTACGGACAAAATGCGATGAGTGATACAATGGTGAGAAGATGGGTCCGACAGTTTAATGAAAGACGTAGTGAAGTGCACGATGAAGAACGAAGTGGGCGTCCATCTTTGGTTACAGAAGAACTGGTTCGCGCGATTGATGACACGATCCAGGAAAACAGCAAGTTTACAATTAGTGCTCCCGCTATGGAATTTCCCCAAATCTCACGATCATTAGTTCATGAAATTGTTACCGAAAAACTGAAATTTCGTAAACTTTGCTCACGTTGGGTGCCAAAGATTCTTACTGAGCAACTCAAAACAAAACGGATGGGCAGTGCACTTCGCCGTTATGATGAAGGCGGCGAAGAATTTCTGACACAGATAGTCACAGGAGATGAAACTTGGGTTTCTTACGACACCCCTGAAAGTAAGCGTCAATCAATTGAATGGAGGCACACCTCATCCCCAGCAAAGGTCAAGCCGAAAAAAATCTTGACACCTCGAAAAATGATGTGCACAGTGTTCTGGGACAGGAAAGGCATCTTACTCTTTGATTCCTTACCGCGTGGTCAAACAAAGAAAGCAGATGTTTATTGCGAGACACTTAGGAAATTGCGCAGCGCAATACAGAATAAGTGCCTAAGAATGCTGTCAAAAGGTGTTGTGTTTCTTCACGACAACGCACGACCACACACTGCAAATGCGACGAGAAACAAAGTTAAACATTCTATTTCTATGGTTAGAGCGGCTGGACGGAGACATGAAGATCCGTGGTTCAAATCCCGGCTATGGCATTGAATTTTTCATTCTGGCTCTACCCATTCATAGTGCGTCCTACACACGGCTAGTGTGAAAGAACGATTGACTTCCATTAATTGTATCTAATAGTGGTCCGAACTATAAAGCCAGGCCTTAAAGTACTTACAGCCAGTATAGTCGCCATTAAGGTAGTTGTCTCATGTGTGTATGAGAACTCCTAAGTGGTTTACCGGGAAAATACGAGTCAGCAGGAGAATTTAATGTCATATCGGCACTTTGGCCATAGTAGCTCAAATGGTTAGAGCGGCTGGATGGAAACCAGAAGATCCGTGGTTCAAATCCCGGCTATGGCATTGAATTTTTCAGTCTGGCTCTACCCATTCATAGTGCGTCCTACACACGGCTAGTGTGAAAGAACAATTGATTTCCATTAATTGTATCTAATAGTGGTCCGAACTATAAAGCCAGGCCTTAAAGTACTTACATGTTGTAAGTTGCCATTAAGGTAGTTGTCTCATGTGTGTATGAGAACTCCTAAGTGGTTTACCGGGAAAATACGAGTCAGCAGGAGAATTTAATGTCATATCGGCACTTTGGCCATAGTAGCTCAAATGGTTAGAGCGGCTGGATGTAAACCAGAAGATCCGTGGTTCAAATCCCGGCTATGGCATTGAATTTTTCAGTCTGGCTCTACCCATTCATAGTGCGTCCTACACACGGCTAGTGTGAAAGAACAATTGATTTCCATTAATTGTATCTAATAGTGGTCCGAACTATAAAGCCAGGCCTTAAAGTACTTACATGTTGTAAGTTGCCATTAAGGTAGTTGTCTCATGTGTGTATGAGAACTCCTAAGTGGTTTACCGGGAAAATACGAGTCAGCAGGAGAATTTAATGTCATATCGGCACTTTGGCCATAGTAGCTCAAATGGTTAGAGCGGCTGGATGTAAACCAGAAGATCCGTGGTTCAAATCCCGGCTATGGCATTGAATTTTTCAGTCTGGCTCTACACTTTCATTCCGTATGTGTTCCAGGGTTAAGGTTTGACTATGGTCCGTAATGAGAGAGCGGTTTCTCATACAATGCGAATGTGAGCCGTCTAACATTATCACTATGCCCTTCACTCATATTCTGTAATGTAATTCACCCTATTTGTGCTTCCCTTTTCAACTCTTCAGTTCAAAAGTCTACATTTGATTACGCCGTAAGAGAGTTTCATCCAAAACTCGAATGACGCCACTGTGGCACACGTCAACTTCTGTTTACCTACCAGATAGAAGGAAAAGGGAAAGGGTGTATGTAGGTGTAAACCGTGTAGCACTTCGGATGCTCATCTTGCCAGTTCTCAATTAAGCCATGAAAAAATGGTTATAGGAAACTGAGATGCCCTTCACCTTTAGTTTATCTTTATTCAAAGAAAAATGATGGAGTATATAAATTATTTGTTTAGGGAAATGTACACTAATTAAATCCAGTTTTGTACACTTCTTTTACACGCTTTACAGTTAGACTATTCCTTTCCAAAGCTTGTCCTACACACTACTAGAGTCAAAAATGCAACAATTAATTTACATTAATTGGCCTAATCTATAAAATCTGGGACTTAAACTGCTTGCAGCAATTTAAGTCGCCAAGAAGGCATATTATCCCATATGGACATGAAACTTCCTAGTGCTTTGCCGTGAAAAATTCGAATCAGTTGGAGAACTCAATGTCATGCTGGAATGTTGCCATGGTAGCTCAGTCGTTAGACAACCGGACGCAGACGGGATATCGGAGGTTCAAATCTCGGTCATGGCATTGAATTGTTCAGTCTCACTCAACCTTTCCAACCTTTGCTTCAAACAAAAATGGAAATCATCAACATAACGGTTTCATAGTTCATTTTGATACCGAAATTAAGAATTGCAATGAGTAAAGAATAGTAATGGATTTCAAAGGAACATTGTATATTTGTTACGACACGAACAAGTGCAATTGGTTGAGTTGTGTAACAAAAGACACGGGAGAAACAGAATTCTAAGGGATAGCACTTGACTCTGTTTGAAAAGGTATCTTCGGACCCTTAATAATGGCATGATTGAGACTAATAATCACAATGGACAAAATAGTCACAAAGGGAATCTTTGTGAGAAAAGACAGGGCTCAGAAGTGAAAGTTACACACACACGCACAGTTGTGTATAGTGTGAGGAGAGACGGTCCGCGGCTGGCGGCTGATTCAGTCGGTTCTCTCTGGTTCTGTCTTGGTCAAAGGAGACCAGAAGCGATGAGAGAAGATATTTGTCGGTTCATATTACGTGAAGAACGAATTAAGTTTCATCGAGTAATAAGCATTTCACATATAGTAACTCTAAACAGTGATATTGGTAACCCTTGGTCGGCAACTTCGAGTTTAATGTAATGATAAAAAGAAACAGTCATTAAGCCAGTTTGAAACGGACATTCCAGTGTCATTAGAACCATCCTTACTCATACATACCCACACATACCCTGAGAGAAATCTCATTGCTCAACCCTGAGCTACCCATATTATTCGTTACAAACTGTCGCGCCAAAGTGGAACCCTTTGTGCCATTCATTTTATTTGCTTCAATTTGCTGTAAAGCATTACCAGACCGATAGAAAAGGAAATGACGTACAACAGCCCCTTCCTCGGGTATGAAGCTCTATTTCTATTATATACAGGAGCTGTATTACCTTTATTCACACATTTCACATTACCTACACTAACACAAGCTGAAGCCAAGACTGTAACGCAACAGTTCAATACAAGCAGTGAATGACCACATGCTAATGTGGCATGGTAAGATTGGCAACATGGCAGCTGTTACCACAGCAGTGGGTCTGCCGCGCTCATTTATTTTTGCGACTGCGGGCTTATGTCGACCCTAACTCTCGAAATTAGAGATTTAATTCTGCAACCGGTCGGGCAAAGCTCAACCAGGAGTAATGCTATTTAGCGGACGGGGTTGTCTTAGGTTTTGCGTTTAGCGCGATGCGATATACTTAATCTTGGCTGTGAAACAAGCTAACAAACGGAACAACCTACTGCCTTGAACATTATTTACACATTATGAATAAAAAGGTTTCTTTTGTGATTAAATAGTGTCATGTAAGCTAACATATAACCAATAAATTTATTTCAAGTCGAATAAAAAGCGATCCAAAATGAGTGTGGATTAGGCAGTGACAGGAACAACGACGCCTGCCTTACGCTGTCGGAGTTCGCAGGTCACACGCCATGCCGCGTGCTGTAACTGTTTGTAAACATACCGGAATACTCCACAGTAGCTTGCTACTATTAAGAATTTATTTGGCTTATGAAACCGCAAAAAAGAAGCTATTGCTTAATCATTGCTTATGAGTGTTTAACGTGTTCCAAAATTCCGTTATAGCAGTCCATGATGGCATATAAGCTGGTGGATACATGAAACTTATACCTTTTAGAGGGAAGTTAATGTTAGTGAGGTTGAAGATGGAAGCATTAAATGATAAAGAGAACAGTAAAAAACATCAAAGAATTGTAGATAAATGAACAAAAACTAAATGGTTTATACAATGAGACGAGCATTTTATTTCACGTGTTTTATAATACTAAATAAAGTATTTGTAACTGAATATGAAGCTGTTGAAGTTTATAGTAAGTGGTTGAAAGTATTGTACAATTAAGATCATAACAAAATGTTCTGAAGTTAAACAAATAAATATTATCATTGATGTAACTATTTTTACAATTCATATTTTTAATGAAACTAAATTAATTGTGCGTTTGTTGAACTCCCTTCAGCTCTTCCATCCATCAAAACCATATACGTCATTTCGGCGTTCGTATAGCACTCGGAATTGCTTGGATTTGCTAAGTACGCGCAAAACCCTCCCTTTAGGACGGAATATGTAGTTTTACACTGAAGAGCAACCTTGCAACTGTCCGACTTATTAGTCGACTTTTGCACAAATAACTTCCTTTGCTCCAATATCTGAAAGCGAGGCTTGGGCCATTGATAAAGAGCAAGGAGTAATGTTTTTGTTTTCGTGGCCGTTGCGTCGCAATAACAGCTTTTGAGGTTCACACACCAGTGGTTCCTGTGCTGCCTAATCACAAACTCATGCAATATTTAGTGCTGAATAAAGTTATACCTAACCGAACTTCTAAGCTGCAAGACCGAAATTCGGACTCATCCTTGTTTCACATAAGCTTGCACCGTATCTCTAAACTGTCACGTGAACTTATGACCTCTCATTGGCTCTTATTGCACTATAGACTGTTGTGCGGTAAAAATTAGTTCGTAATTTAACATGGTGCTATATCTTTATATGTCGGAAGAGAATTGTCAAATTAAATTTTCTTAGTTGTTTGAATTAAATATATTACGCAACAGAGTTGATTTATCTGAAATGCATGTTAATTCTTAAACGAAGTAAAGATGAGGTTCCTTTGCTCTCAAGCACATGGCACGATAGCACGTGATTTAGCGGTAGTGATGACATATTTGTTTATATGACTTTTATCACTGACCTTGTTTTGAACTGGGTTAGTCATATATCACCATTCGAAGGTGTGCTGTGCCGAGTACGAGAACTAAATTATTTTATTGTGTGGCGAAGACGTCATTTAAGGACAATCAAATCGTCCAAATCGCAAAATATACTACCTTGACGAGACTGGGGTGAATGTAGGACACACGACAAGTATGGTGTGACTCGACTTTTAAGACTGAAAGACAAGCAATTTTGCAAGGTATGTGTGCTGGTTTTAAAAAATCCCAGCGGAAAAGGCCGAAGGCCTTTCATTATAAACTTGTTTCAGTTTCATTGCTCATTCGTTCAGTTTCAACTTGCTCAGTTTCATTATACACTTGTATTTTTGCATGCCTTCATATTCTTATTTGTATGATTTTATCTATCTTCCTGGCAATTATTATGACGTTTACTGAGGTTTAAATGTGACGGGAAGGCACCGCCTATGGCCTATGGCGCGAAAGCATTAGCCAATTAGGATGAGGGGGAAGGTAGTTGCACGCGGAGTGATACATGTCAGTGGGGCAAAGTTATATAAGTTATATGAAAGAGAGATTAGTTGAGTTATAAACTACGCAACGTCTGTAATCGTTCGGTGTCATTTTGAAACAACCTGTATTATAGTAATTTTGAAATCTTCTGAATGTTAACCACAAACTGTTTTTCAAAGAAACGATGTAATAAAGAATTGATTATTTTGAAAGATACTTCCACTAAACTTTATAGTGCAGCTATCTTGAATTAAATTTTCAGTCAAAACGGTATTCATCACTTCCCTGTAGCTAAGATGAACATTAATTTGTAGTAGTGATTTTGAATGAGAACATGTTACCTACTTTTGTCAAAACAAAGTACAAAATACCCAATTTTTGTAAAATACTAAGTACACATTTTTGTGTGGGAATATTTCAATGTTTCACCCCATAATAATTATCAGATTTCAAAATGCAGCAGCAAAGTTTGTTACTCATGAATTTCTTAAGCATATTAGTAGCACATTAGTTTTTACAGGAACTTTTCTGCAATAAAAAACTACACAAGAGAGAGAGAGAGAGAGAGAGAGAGAGAGAGAGAGAGAGAGAGAGAGAGAGAGAGAGAGAGAGAGAGAGAGAGAGAGAGAGAGAGAGAGAGAGAGAGAGAGAAGCCGCAGAGCATATGCACGCGTTAGGGTTTTTCTTAATTTGTTTAGACTTCTGGGATCTCAAAACATACATCTGGAGTGAAATCCCGACAGTGAACGTTTCTTGTGGAATATAATATTTCCTTCATTAATTATGGGTCAGTGGCAGAGAAAGTAAAACATTTAGAATTAAGTAAAAATTACAATTTGTTTCAAGTACTTTTTGTACTGGTAGCCTATTTCGAAATACTTCATATTGCATGTTTACATTTTTCAAAAGAGATCATCTGATGGACATGCCTAACATTTCACTGCCCCCCTTTTATCGTGGATAAACATTTTATACCATTTCCAAAATAAATGTTATACGACTGGTAAATAATTGCTTATTACATCGTAATTACTCCAACCCCAAAATATACCGTAAATAACGTAACTTGATCAGAATAATGACATGAATACCATAATACGTAAGCGACATGGGAATAAAATTCATTTTTGGAGGGGAGTTATCATTATATAAATGCTTGAAAGGAATATTAGCAGAGCCAACCTTAAAGTTTTAGGAAAACTAGGAAAGAAAACAAATTTTGGGAAGCACACTTTATTGTTTTTCAAAATATTTATCTTTAGAACGTACACCTACAGCGCCCAAACTAATTTTCAGGAACGTTCTTCCATTCTGTATTTGATATCTCGGAAATACTGTTTTTGAGAGCTTCAACAGCTTCTTGAAATGGTGAAAACCACTGTTTATGCGTCTTTTGTTTGACAGTTAGGGACAGAAAGAAGTCATTGGGTAATAAATCAGGTGAATACGGAGTATTAGAATTTAATCAAACTTTTCTCCTTCAAATAAACAATTTGATGTGTGGTTGGGTCATAAACAATTTAAGAAACATTTAATTTTCTTGCAGCGCCAAATTTTGCAAAAGTAGTAATGGCAGGTCTCAATAGAGCCACATCCTCCTAAGTAATGTTCATGACAACAGGTTCGCACTTTGGTTATGTTCTTATAAACCAGTTTGGAAAATAATATAGCAATTTTATTTGATGAAGTGAAACTTTTCTTTTATGCGGCAATGTAGATTTATACCTACAATTAATTATAGTTATAATTATTTCTAGGAAGATATAATAAATTCATAGGCATACATTTGTGTGCATTCTTAATGGTGGCAATAAATACGTTATACATGTTTAGTAGATTTAATATAGGAGGGTGCCATTTACTCAGAGGGGTTGTGCCTTCAACCTCCTTTATGTTCGACAGACTCCAACAAAGGACTCGATGTCACGGGTCTGTCAAGGGGACACACAGAACAAGGAGGGATGCATGTGCACGTGTTTTATTAAATACAGCTCATAATGTTAATCAAAGTACCGCAGACAGATGGCTTTCAATTCGCTTGTCTCAAATAGTACGTCTTATGCTTCAACAAGTACTACAGAAAGTAATGGATTTGCTGACACCAATCCATGCAGTCAGCAACACTCGGTGTCTCTTTAACTATTACGAAAATATTTATTCCTAATTTTAGGTTAGATTTTATATAAGCCTGTCACTTAAAAAAAGTAACG